>WNWU01000013.1:7211677-7402459 GCA_012654045.1 Ptyas mucosa
TCTTTCTTTCTTTCTTTCTTTCTTTCTTTCTTTCTTTCTTTCTTTCTTTCTTTCTTTCTTACTTACTTACTTACTTATTTATTTATTTATTTCGGCTTATATGCCGCCCTATCTCACAATGGACTCAGGGCGGCTCACAACAATAAAACACAAGCCACAATATAAATAAGACTAAATTCTAAAAAATTTAAAATTAACCCTTAAAACCCCATCATCAGTCCAGGTCGAGGGATTTAAAAAGCCAAGTTTTTAATTCACGACAGAAGGTGCAAAGGTCGGGCGCTAATCGGAGCTCCAAGGGGAGTCGATTCCAGAGGGTGGGCGCACCCACCAAGAAGGCTCTACCCGTGGGGGCCGCCAGCCGCCACTCTCTAGCCGACGGCACCCTGAGTAGGCCCTCTCTATGGGCATGAAACGGGCGATGGGATATTGTTGCTGGCTGTAAGTGGTCCGCCAAATATCCTGGTCCTAAGCCATGTAGGGCTTTATAGGTCATCACCAGCACCTTGAATCTCACCCAGAGGGCAACTGGTAGCCAATGCAGACCACGTAGGAGGGGTGTAACATGGGAGTATCGGGATTCTCCCATCACAACCTGCGCGGCTGCATTTTGCACCAGCTGAAGCCTCTGAGTGGTCCTCAAGGGCAGCCCCATGTAGTCTTATAGTCATAGTCATAGTCTTAACTAGACCTAGCAACTCCTAGATCAGGGGTTGGGAATTATGGCCCTTTTATGACTTGTGCACTTTAGCTCCCAGAATTCCTGAGTCATCGATGCTGCCTCAGGAATTCTGGGAGTTGAAGTCCAGAAGTCATAAAGGGGCCATAGTTCTCCACTTCCGCTCTAGACCCACATCTGCTTTTGGCAAACTGATTTGTAGATATTTACTGCTGATTGTATTTATCTCCAGAAGACCTGTGATCTTTAGGTGTGTTGGAATAATGACTTTCCATAAATGGCAATACGATTGTTGGGAAGGGAAAAATTAATTTTGAACCTTGTCTTAAACCTTGGGAGTTTGAAACCTGTTAGGAACAAAAGGCTATGCTGTACTTTTATGAAGATCATAAAGCCTTGTATGAGTAACCTCTGTTCTGTCAGAGGCTTTTGTTAATGATTGTTGATTTCCCCATTTTGTTCAGAGCAACGAGAGTACAGGGTAGAAAATGTGGAAGACTCAGCTGCATCTGCTGTTTCCTCTCCCCAGTTTGATTCACACAACACCATGCAATTGCAAGCTGATGCTGTTCAGAGAGGACTTGTGGAGAGTGACTTCATCTGCCTATATTCCACCACCCCTAGTAAGAGACTGTTGAAAGAAAATTGCTAAGTAGGGGTTGAAAGCAGAACAGAAATGAAAAGAGTTGCTGCTTTAGCAATACAGGCATTTAGTTCACAAAGCTGTCTGTCCAAGACTGGCAACTAATCAGTTAAGAAAATCTGATCTGGACCTCTTTGCTAAATATCAGAAATTCACCGGCATGCTCACTGCAAAAAGCCTAGTCATTCAGTCATTCATTTATAAGATTTTTATACCACCTTTATTATTTTGTAAGTAACTCATGAAGATCATAGTAATACTCCTTCCTCCTCTTGTTTTTCACCACCACCACAACAACTCTGTGAGGAAGATATATTCGGGGATTTGACAATAGATTGAACCACATCCCACCCAAAGAGATTGAGTCTCCCAATAAGTTAAGCTACCAGAAATCTAATCAGCACGAACAAACATGATTATGTAGTATGAACTAAGCTCGTTGTTTAGTAAGTGAACCATAAGCTATCCAGCCCACCCTGCTAAGTCCCCATTGGCCTTGGGCCTGTTAGCCACCTACTCATACCTATTTTACCCTTACCTTTTGAAGGTCTCCAGACCTCATATTGGGAAAGGAGGGCAGGCCCATCCCTGGGCCACTTGGCTGCCTTTGGGAAATAGCTGCCATTTTCAGTGCAGGAGGCCAAGCCCTGTGAGGGACCCGAGACAAAATCTGTGGGTACCTGGTGGAGGGGGGAAATAGGCTCAAGGGATGTAGGGATGACAAGGAGCAGGAATGGAGCGTAAGGTTTCTTAGGGGTGGGGGAGGTCTTGGAAGGCCGAAGGCAGGTGGGTTGGGATCTGCATTAGATTTCTCAGGGCCTTCCCCACCCCTGAAGCTCTTCTCAGTTTAATGATCCATATGTTGATATGACTGCATCAGGGAAAGCAGGGATGATGGTTGTTAAGTGAGGCCATCTTGCTCAATGGCCATCACCACTTGCAAAGGTAATGGGCAGGCTCCATTACTGTGATAGGTCAAAGACAATTTATATAGGTTTAAATTTTGTTAGGTAGAGAATGAAGTCTGACATCGTGAAGAATCATTATTGCTTAATCATTGTTGTCTGTTTAGATAATTTATCCTGGAGACACACTCAAACCGGATCGTACTTCATCATCCAGCTAATAGATACTATCAAGAAACATGCCTGGAATTGCAATTTGGAGGAGATCTTCCGGAAGGTAGGTCTGCTCAGGTCTTTCTACACAAGGCTCTCATGTTTGGAATGAAGTTCTTTTGTTAAAGACCCACTTTGGAATGGCATTAGGAGCCGTGGTGGTGCAGTGATTAGAATGCAGTATTGCAGGCTAACTCTGCCCACTGCCAAGAGTTTGATTCTCACTGGCTCAAGGTTCACTCAGCTTTCCATCCTTTAGAGGTCAGTAAAATGAGGACCCTGATTGTTGAGGCCAATATGCTAATTCTGTAAACCGCTTAGCAAGGGCCGTAAAGCACTATGAAGCAGTATATACTGTAAGTCTAATTGCTATTGCTGTTAACGGCCCTAAATCATGTATTTTTTAACTTCCTGTTTCTTTTTTCCGGCTTTAGTAATTAAATCTCATGTTCAAAAACTTAAGAGTCTATAACAGAATTGAAGAACATAAGCAGATTCCGCAAACTTCTATCATTTAACAATCCTGTTGCAAGAATATTGCACAGATTTATCATGTAGATTGTGTTGGAAGATTTTCTTTTTGTAATTATGGTGAAGATAAAATAAAATAAAATTGATTGGTGGGCAAAAAAATTTGGTAGCCAAAAAAGGAACAAGAGCCTTCTTTTTTTTGTATCAACTCCCTTCATCCCCCACCTTCAAAAATCTGGAAAAAATTTCAACTCCCATAATTTTTGCCAGCAAGCCATCCAATTGGAGGAAAACTAACAAAGAGCTGCTATCATGTCATCAATTTTATAATTAGAATTGATCAAAATTATCCACCGTATTCTACTTTAGAAATACCCAGACATCAAGCTTATTGCTACCCCGTGCAAATAAAAATAATCCTTTGAGAATAAAGTCCAAGGTACTTTAATTATGTGGTGATTCTGAACTGTCCTTCAAGCTTTTGCATCCCTTCTTTATCTATATACAGTCTTTGGATTATAATAGTAAACCTGGCTATATAGCTTCTCTGTCTGATTTCCCCACCGTCAAACCCCATATGGTTAGCAAGCTCAGGAAACAAGAACCGTGTGGATTTCTGGAAAGATCTTTTTTTGGTAGTGGAATAATGTAACAGAATTGTGAAAACCTAACAAAGGTTTTTCCCTATACAATTTATTTATATCTAGTGTGGAACAGAACAGAACAGAACAGAACAGAACAGAACAGAGAGAAAGAGAAAGAGAAAGAGAAAGAGAAAGAGAAAGAGAAAGAGAAAAAATAGAATACTTTATTTGGCCAAGTGTAATTAGACACACAAGGAATTTGTCTCTGGTGCATAAGCTCACCAGTGGTGAAATTCAGCCAGTTCTATCCGGATCACGCGATCTGGTAGCGCTGGTGGCGGGAGGCTTTGCCCACCCGCCCGGACATCATCAGGTCCTGTTTTTGACCCTCTGCACATGCGCAGAAGGCTCTGCGCATTCGTAGAGGAGGCGCGTGCTCATATTTGCGAACCGGTAGCAAAGGTAAGTGAATATCACCCCTGAACCTCTCAGTGTACATACAAAACAACAAAGTAATAATAATCATAATAACAAAGTATAGGTAGTCCTATTATTAAGGGAGACATTTGTTAAGTGAATTTTGCCCTATTTTATGACCTTTCTTGCCACACTTGTTAAGTGAATAACTGCAGTTGATAAGTAGGTAACACGATTGTTAAGTGAATCTACCTTCCCCATTGATTTTGCTTGTCAAAATGTTGCAAAAGGTGATCACGTGACCTTCGGACACAGCAGTGGTCATAACTAAATCAGTTGCCAAGCTTCTGAATTTTGATCACATGATCATGGGGATGCTACAAAGGGTGTAAGTGTGAAAAATGGTCATGAGTCACTTTCAGTGCCATTGTCACTTTGAATAGTCACTAAAGGAAGTGTTGTAAGTCAAGGACTACCTGTAATAATAATCACAATAATAATCACAATAATGAGGAAGTGAGAAGGATAATAGTGATACAGCCATACTACATGATTCAATATACTTAGACATACTTAAGATGGAGTGTTCTGCCCCAGCTACGGACACCAAAGAACGCAGCACACACAAAGTCCGTACAAACCTTAGTTTACTAATTAAGGACTATTAATGAGCTTTCTTAGTTGTTGTTTGAACACAAGTACGGTTTAAATCTTTTCTGAACAAGGGCTGTTAATTTAACTTCAATAACAGCCGACAAGAATCCAAAAAATAATAACTCAGTTCTGAGGCACAGTATTTCAGATAACTGTAATCTTACTGTGGTTGGCAGAATACCCAGAAGCAATTTGCAGGAAAACTGACAAGAGAGAAACAAGAGCCAAACCAAACGTTTCTGGAATCAAGACACGAAGGAATATGAACGAAGTTGTTTCCTGCAAATTGCATCAGTCGTCGTCCTTCCTTAAATAGGCTAGGGGAGTGGCTAATTAGCCCTAAGCCTTACTCTCAAGGATACCTCCTGAGGAGCCACTCCTGCCTTTTAACAGCTCTGCGTGCTCATGCATCGAGAAGAGGCTCCTCCTCTTCATCCTCTTCACTTAAGGAGCTTCTGGAGGTTCTGAAGGCCCTGGCTGAATCCCTGCCTCTGGCACCCCATCTTCTCCAGCCTCCTCATTCTCTGACTCGAACGCCAGCTGCACAGGCTATTGGCGCAGCACCACACAAGCCTCCTTGCTGTCGGAATCAGCTATTAACTGCACAGGCCGCTGACAGGCCACAACATGGAGTTACTCTGAGTCTGTTTCTCATGCTTCCCTCCCATTCAAAAATGTGTTTTGTAACAGACCCATTTCCTACCTTAAGATTTTGCTGCTTCCTCTGTGTTTCAAGGTCTATTAAGCATTCCATCGTAAGAGTCCTGTAAGACCTTTTAAAACTAAACTTTATTTTAAGCTATAAGCTTTTGTGAACTTCAACTCACTTTATCAGGTCCCATGGAGTCACCTGATTGATGTGGAATTTAAATAAATTGGTTGAGATGTAGGCTAAAGAAAGGTGGTTATGCAGATGAAGGTTCTGTGTCATATAGATTACAAACACCTATCAATAACTATAATATGCTATGCCTTGAGATAAAATCATTAGTCTTAAAAGTTGTCAATAGATTCTTTCTGATTTGGGCTACTGTATAATCCGATTCTTCTACAATGTTTCATTAGTAAAGTGAGCATTCTGTACCTTCCATATTACAGGTGATGGATCATTTTGCAAGCGACCCACGTAATATGCCCTCAAAGGAGAGAACCACCTTGACCAAAAAGCTCTACCTCTTCCCGGGACACTGAAGCCAGGTAAGTGTTTCTTGTTGCAGCTGTAATACCAGATTTTGGGATATTTGGGGACAGGGACAACAGAGTCATCTGATTTTTCTTGGAGTTTTGGGGTAAGTCTGAAGCCCTTTTCTGACAAATCAAGAAATCCCTTCTTCGTATCTCAATATTATCATGAACTCACTGTGAGGTCTTCAGCCTCTGTGTAATATGGCAAAATATAATCCTTTTTAAAACCTCAGTAATAGGAAATCACAAACCACAGAAAGCTCTGATTTTATTATATGGAATGATTTAGAGGCTACGTTCTTAGCTCATCCTGCTTCAAAAGTAAACTTTTAAGGTAACGTATTGAAGTATGATGAAATTAAAGTTACTTCAAATCTCCTCCATCATACAGGTCCTCGAGTTACAACTGTTACTGAGTCCCACAATTACGGTGATAGGTTGTGATGGTTATAAAGCAAATCCCCACATGACCAGAGCTGATTTTATTACCTTGTTTGCAGTGCAATGACCGCCACAAACACGGAGATCATTAAACAAAGTCATTGTTCTCTATGGGGCTTTTGTACCAGAAGCTGAAAGTAAATGCCAGTTTCTAGCAAAAACATACCTCAGGGTTGCCCAGATGTTGAAATTTTGGATTTGGGTCATAAGGAGCTTCGGGATTTAAGAGACTGGTCAAAAGTTGAGACTACCTGTATATTTATTTATTTATTTTATATAATTTATATGCCGCCCTATCTCTATAGGACTCAGGGCGGCTCACAACAATTAAAACAAGCCAATAAAAACATAAAATACATACATAAACAAATATTAAAACCCGTTAAAATAATCGAAAACCCCCTCAATCCAGGCTAGGTGCCGCGAACAGCTGTTTTTAATTCACGGCGGAAGGTGCAACTTACACATGTATACCTGTACACAGGTATACCTGTATGTGGTATCCTAAGAGACACTGCATATCATCTGTATATACTTTAAATATTTAATATAGATAACAAATATTGATGTAAGGAATTATGTGTGACATAAGGACCTAGACATTCTTTTAAGTGTTTAATCACAATGTTAAGTAGCCGAGTTGAATAATTGCATGATAACAGGGGTGGACTTTTGTTCTGTATTACAGTTTTATTAGGTTATAATAAAAAATACAAAAATAAAAGGAGCAAATAGTAGGAAACAAAAGGGAGGGAAAGGGGAAAAGACAAGTATAGAAAAACAACACCCTCTGGTGCAGTAGAATAATGCATTTACATCAAACCTCAACTTTTTATTTTTTCATAATAGTATAAGCTAGTTATTTCTATAACAAGATGTCTATCTAAACAGTAAAACCCCAAATCAAAGTTTCATTCTTTTCCACTCTTATCACATGCCCACTATAAACAGTAAAAGTCCCTTCTTTACATTTACATTTCCAACATTCATTTGAAATACCACTCTACATTCTGGATAACTTCTCTGGTGTTAAATACCAGCGATACATTATCTTATAGAAATTTTCTTTTAAATTATAATTATAAAACCTTTTGTCCATATATTCTCCCATTAGTCAAGCATCACATTATATCCAAAATTCCTTGCCCACTGAATCATACCATACTTTACATGTTCATTTTCCAAATTCAATTTCAATAACGTTTTATAAACCTTAGCAATGATATGTTCATCACTACCACACAGTAAGGTTTCCAATTCATTTTTAACAAAGTCAAACGCATAACTCTTTTTATGAAATTTAAATCTTTCTTTCAATTGTAAGTATGTAAACCAATGGCAGACACAACCTTCTGATTCTAACTCTTCCTTAGACTTGACGGTGGGGTCACCAAAATTAAAATATATTATTTTACCATAAGTCCACTGGTCCGGCTTCGCCACCATTTCTTTTCTGAAAAAGGCTTCCTGGGAGGACACCCAAAGAGGCATCTTCATAGAAAATCTTGTTTTGTATTTATTCCAAACTCTTGATATGGCACATCTAACAAAATGGTTCTTAAAATCAATATTTACTTTAACTTTGTCATAGCACTTTGCCATCCAAACCTTAATTCATGACCTAAATCAAGTGGCCTCTTGTTCCAGAGGTTCACTCACTCTTTTAGCCAGGCCAAACTACAAGCAACAAAATACAGTTTCAAATTGGGTAAATCTCAACTCCTTTTTCCTTAGCATCTTGCAATAGTTTATATATAATTCTTGGTTTTTTCCCTTGCCATGTAATCTTAAAAACATCCCTCTGCCATTGTTTGAATGAAAGTGTGGACTTTTATTATACTTTGGGGGAACAACTTTGTGTAGTTTTAATGTATTGTGAGCCACTCAGAGTTATACAAGCAACTTATGCCTTATACTATAAATTGTTTAAATAAATAAATAGCGGCTGCTCATTCTTTTTCTCAGATGAAGGAGAAACTACTGGGCCTAAAAGCAGATAATTCTTTCAGATATACGGAAGATACACGGATTGACCACACCTTGTCCTTTCTCCACCTTATTCCTCATTATAAACTTCAATCAACCCCTTTTTGGAAATTTATGTGATTTGTGTCTTTAAAAATAATGGAATTAGCCAATATATACATATGCACATATATATAGAGAGAGACCACATGTAAAGCATGGATAAAAAGACTGAAGTTCCCATAGAAGATAGGAAGTGCCTTTCCTTCCAAAGGACACCAAAGGAAGGACAAACCCCACAAGCATAATGAGTTTGTCCTCCTGTCAGCTTACAGGCATGGGAATTTACAATAGCCCCACATGAATAAACACTTACAATGAATGGTCTGTCTCAAATGCAGGCTATTTGGGAATTACCGGTAGTTCCCTTAAAATTTCCTCAAATTAATTCAATTGAAATTTCACCTAGATGAAGAAACAATTGGGAATATGTTCTCAGTAACTCCCATGACAAAGTCAATTAGAGGATAGCTTAAAGGTTGCTTGGTGTTCTTGAGCTTTGTTATTTTCTTGCAGATGTTTCATTATCCAAATGAGGTAACATAATTGGAGAATAGTTTGATTATAAAGATCAATCATAAGCCAGATCAGTTAGTTACATGTAGAGACGTCCCTGTCAGGGAATTGATTGATCCCATCCTGGCTCTGGGATAATCACACCCTGGTTTAGAGGTTTGGACCGTGGCTTTCCTTGAAAGTATACATTAAGAAAATAAAACCCGAAGAAGTATTTCTAAGAAAACTCATTTTATTGTAAAAGTAAAAATAAAGATAACTCTTGCTATCTAAATAAATGAGCTACCTAATTAGCTACATCTTGCCAGCGTTCCTGCCGGACCTCTTGGCAGGAGAACAAAGGAATAAGAATGCTAGAAAGGAATGTGAGGGGAGCCTGCGCAGTTAGCTTAGAGAGATAAGAACTTCTGAGCATCTACGGCAAGTGTAATAGTCCAGAAGATGAGAGCTCAGTTGTTAAATACAAGAACGCAGTGACAGTCCCCTTGTGTGGACTTCAACTCCCAGAAGTCCTCAGCCAGCAAAGCGGAATTTTGGGAGTTGAAGTCCACAAGTCTTAAAGTTGCCAAGGTTGGAGACCCCTGATATAGAGCAGGGGTCCCCAACCTTTTGGACCTCAGGGACCACCAAGTTCATAATTTTAAATTTCGCAGACCACTAATACGAATCCAGCGCGCTGCTTGCTGAAGTGATGGGAGGGGTCCTTCAGGCACTCTCCCTCCTCTCTCTCTCCCACTCTTTCTCTCTCCCTCCCTCCCTCTCTCCCCCACTCTTTCTCTCTCTCCCACTCTTTTTCTCTCTCCTTCCCCTTCTCTCTCTCTCTCTCCCACTCCCTCTTTCTTTCTTATTCTCTTTCTGTCCCTCCCTCCCACTCTTTCTCTCTCATTCTTTCTCCCCCCTTTCTCTTTCTCTCTCATTCTCTCTTTCTCTCCCCCCTCTCTCCCCCATTCTCTCTCTCTCTGATTCTCTTTCATTTTTTTTCTCTCTCTCTCTCTCATTCTCTCTCACCTCATGGACTAGCCAGTTTCTTGGGGCTGAGAGGAAGTCAAGCATCTCCCTGAGAGACCGAGGTGCGCGGAGCACCAACAAGGGCTGGAAGAAGTGTGGGAGCGAAGCACTACTTGAACTTGCGCAGCATGAGCATTCGCCTTGGTATATTTGCGGCGCAAGGCAGCCTTCGTCTCCTACCACTTGGGACTCAGAGCAGTAAATAGCGTCTGGCTTAGGGAGCTAACCCTAACCCTAACCCAGCTGCTTCCCGAACCAGACGCTGTTTACTTCTTTAAGTCCCAAGCGGTGGAAAACGAGGGCTGCCTTGCACTGCAAATATACCAAAGCGGAATCCTGATGCTACACTAGAGCAGAGAGAAGAAGCAGGAATTTGCTCTCCATTATGGACACGAGATCAGCCCCCTGCAAGCTCTCGTCTCTTGAGGAGCCCGGCCAAAGTTTCCCACTCTGCTTTAAGCGAGTGCTCCTCGAGAGATGAGAACTTTCAGGGGGCCGATCTGGCATCCATAATGAAGAGCAAAATCCAGCTACTCGCCAGACCAGACGCTGTTTACCGCTCCGAGTCCCAAGTGGTAGGAGACGAGGGCTGCCTTGCGCCACCAGCTGGCGCAAATATAAAGAGGCGGAATGCTGTTGCCGCACAAAAGAAAGTAGTGCTTTGCTCCCACAGCTTCCAGGCATTGCAACCGCCGCTTCAGCCCACTTGCGCCACCCCCTTCGCTGCCACCGCAACAGCACCATTATTTAATTTTGGACAGCAAGGGCTGCGTTCCTTTTTGCACATTGCACGTGCCACCCCAGGGTAGAGATTTCCAGCCCTGCCCTGGCCCGTCCCATATTCCAGACCTGTAATAGTCTCACTCACAGGATTGGCTCAGTCATCCTGGAGCAGCTCCTCCACCCGGGTGCACCGGCCTGCACTCGGGTGGAGGAGCTGCTTCAGGATGATCAACTGTTCTGCCCCAGCTACGAACCCCAAAGAACATAGCACACACAAAGTCTGTACAAAACTTAATTTACTAAAATAACTCAGTCTTTTTCAAACAAAGGCTGTTAATAAACTTTCTTAACAGCCTACAAGAAACCAAAGATAAAGTAATCACAATCTTACTATGGTTGGCAGAAAGCCCAGAAGCAATTTTATAGAGAATCCAGATGCGAAGGAGAGTGAACTAAAGTTGTTCCCTACAAATTGCTTCAGTCGGCATTCCTCCTTAAATAGGGTAAGGGAGTGGCCCCAAGCCTTATTCTCGAGGAGACCTCCTCCTGAGGAGCCACTCCTGCCTTTTGGCAGCTCTGGGCCCCCGTGCATCGAGAAGAGGCTCCTCCTCTTTGTCCTCTTCACTTTGAGGAGCTTCTGGAGGTTCTGAAGGCCCTGGCTGAATCCCTGCCTCTGGCACCACATCTTCTTCAGCCTACTCATTGTCTGACTCGAGTGCCAGCTGCACAGCTGCTGGCGCAGCACCACACCAGCCTCCTCGTCAGAATCAGCTACAATCTGCACAGGCCACTGACGGGCCACAACACCAACGGGCCAGTCCTGTGACTACTACAGTCCCACCCAGAGGCCTTGCAGGAGAGATGTAGGCCAGAAAGGCGGCTGAACCTCCCCCCCACACCCCGGCTGCCATTCGGCTCTTGGTCTTACCTTCCAGTTCCAACTCGTGTGGCTCACACTGCTCTACTCAAGGTGAGGTTTGTGTTCAGCCTTAAGAATGGGGCTGGTGTGTGCGTGGGGTGATTTGGGTGGTGCAGCCTTGTGTTCCCGCGCGTGCGCTGGATTAATTCCTCTCGGGGACCATATCTGGCCCAGGGGCCATAGTTTGAGGGTGAGTGCAAAAAAAAAATTAAAAAAAAAATTATCCACGGACCAATGGTCTGCGACCCACCAGTTGGTGACCACTGATATAGAGCACATTGAGTTTGAAGAAAATCACCATGGGAAAAAAAATTGTTAAAAGTCAACTCTAACAGGATGGCACATAATGAAATCAAATGTATAGATGTAATGGATAGTTTTGGGGGCAAAATTAGTGTTATCAAAATGAATATTACAATTTGATTAATGTACATTTTACAAATATTCTATTGATGATTTCCTTTAGGTATATTTTACACAGATGTAGAAATGAATGGGAAGGAAACAAAACTGTATTTATACAAAAAATGTGTAATTTAGAAAATTTCTACCCCATTCTTCAGATTCCTTCAGATTCCCGAAGTTTCCAATGTAGCTGTACTGTAAAGGAAACCAAATGCACAGTATACATATGCAAAGCAAATACACAATTTAAATTAGTGCAAGAGCAGTAAAGAACTTGAGATTCTTCTTGATAGAGATCTTTTTGTGTTTTTAATTAAAATTTTATGTAGGTTGGCTGGTCTATCTTTTCCTTCTTATAAGAAAAAAAGGACTGAAGGAACAGTTAAGCTGTGATGGAGCAATGAATAATCATAAGAGAAGTATATTTTTATTACATTTCTGATTTATTATATTTCTCTGGACAGATTATACAGAAAATTAAAATATCAACAAATTTTAATTTTATTAAGAGTAAAATAACTCTTCAAGGATATAAGATAGATTGGTGGTCTTACTCCCAAGTGCACTCCAGGTATAAAAAAGATTTATATAGCGAAGGAATTTACCGTAAAAGACAAGAATTGGATAAGATCTTATTAGAAGGCGGGAAAGGGGTACTATCTAAATGTTATGCATATTTATTGTCTCTGCAGATAGGACAGGATGTAGTGAAGGATTGTATGATAGCCTGGGGGCGAAATTTTGGATATCTCCTTGACTTCCAGCAATGGGAACAGATTTGGTTGCAAAATATGAAATTAACCATGGCCTCCTCATATAAAGAAAACATATATAAAATGGTCTACCGTTGGCATCTCCCCCCTGCAAGACTAGCTAAAATGTTCCCCAGGACATCTTCCTGCTGTTGGAAATGCGGTTACAGTAATGGAACTTATTTTCATCAATGGTGGACCTGCCCGCAGGCGGTTAAATATTGGAAAAAAATACAGCAATGGATCTTGGAAATTACACAAATCAATTTGGAATTAAGGCCCGAGATTTTCCTGTTGGGGGCAAAACCTTTGAATGTTAAATCAGGTATATGGTTCTTGTTGATTCACATTATTACTGCAGCAAGATTAGCGTTTGCGCAGGAGTGGAAAAATCAATATTTACCGATGGATTTGAAAATAATATATAAAATTAATGAGTGTGCGGAATCAGATAGATTAACTAGATTGATCAATGGTAAAAAAGATTCAGAATTTTATAAAGTTGGAAATTATGGTACAATTGGGTCCAGAAAAGGTGGGATAGAACAGATATATGATGTATATATACGATGGCAAGTTTGTATGTATAAAGGAATGACTTTATATTTATGGACAATGTATTCACATTATACTATGGTGGCAGGATTGTATATTTCATTTGTGTATTGATGCATAGAATATATTAATAAAAATTGTAAATAAAAAATAAAAAAGAGTAAAATATCAGGTTACGAATGGAAGTTGGTGATTGTACTAAAAAACATTCCTCAAGAGTTTCATGAAAAGTTGATCGATCAAAAATTATGTTTAGTGTGTTTTAGACCTCAGAATATGTATCTGAAAATCTGGGTACCTTTTTTATGTTGAAGGTATAAAAAAAATTGAGAAGTATCTGATGTGATAATGTGATCATTCAGCATATTTTGTGATGCTGCATCAATGTACTGTATGTTACCTGATGTATGGAGAAATCGTTGAATGTTAAAGATGTTAATGTAATGTTCAATTACATATCAATGGTAAACCAATGGCTATAGATAAATATAAAATATAAGATTTTTTTTCTTTCTTTCGTTTGCATTTTTAGTTTGCATTTTTTAGTTTTAAAAAATGTCTTTAAGACTATTTTGTTTAGATTTTTTTTAAAAAAAAAGTAAGAGTGTGTTCCTCCCTTGAGACTCGGAATACATCCACATCCCTTCATTCCTAAAATTGTGACTGCTCGTAATCTCAGCAGCGACCCTTCTCCCGTCCTTCCCAGCTCACAGCCGAGGCCGTTTTACCTGGAGGAAGGGGCGCTTTCGGTCTGTATCCGACCGAAGCTTTTCCTCATTATCAGCCAATTATCAGGGCAACCACCGTTAAACTTTAATTAATGCCACTTACATGTTGCAACAGTATAATTATTATTTTACACAATCTGAGCTGACAGAAGTATAAATTTTATTAAACCACAAGCATTCAGAGGTCGATACATGAAACACCTAGCACAGAGATCTTCAAACTTGGCAGCTTTAAGACTTGTGGACTTCAACTCCCAGAATTCTCCATGCTGGCTGGAGAATTCTGGGAGTTGAAGTCCACAAGTCTTAAAGCTGCCAAGTTTGAAGACCTCTGCACTAACACACACTCGCGCACCAACCCCTTTCCTTTCAAGGCATACCAAAGGAATAGTCTGCAGTAATTGGCCCATACAAGCCCAAGGTCCCGCCCTATTTTTTGATTGGACTAAAACGGAGGCGTAGTAGAGGCGGGGCGATGTGATTGAACACAGGCGGTGAGGTTAACGCTGAAAGGCAGAAGTTGGTATGGAAATGTCCTAACTGCTGCAGCACCCAGGCGTGCCTCTCGTCGCAGCCAATCAACTGGAATATTTCATTTCCCTCCCTTTTGACAGCACTGAGGTGAAAATGGCCGTGGGCGCCTCTTTTTCCTCTCTCATCCTGACTGGCTGGCGTGAAGGACGCGCTGTGATTTCTCATTGGCCGTCGTGGCCTGCCCCTTCCCCACCCACTCCTTTTCTTCCTCCTTTGTCACGTTGGGGCAGAATGATTGACGGGAGCGTTGGCCAATCCGAGCAACAGAACCATGGACTTGTCTCCTCCAGGAGGCGCAACCTCGGTTTCTGGATTGGATCTCAGTGACGGGCATTGATTGGCTGACCGCGGGCACTGTGAAGGAGTGGCTGGCTTAGGCGGGTGGGCGGGAGCTGCACGAGGCGCCTGAGGTGGGAGCAGCGCCGTCAAGAGAAGGAGGAGGAGCGCAGGTGAGGAGACCCCTTTCGCGCTCGCTCAACCGACCGCCCTCTCCCCTCTTGTCCCCCTCATTCCGCGGTGGCGGCGACGGGCTTCGTGGGTGGGGTCTTCACGTCTCCGGGCCTCGCTTCGTTTTGCGGGGAAGACAGCGAAGGCCCAGGCCGGACGCCTTTCCCTAATTGCTGTCAGTCTTAAAAGCGAGGGGAGGAGCCAGGACAAACCTCGCCCTAATGAGGGCATATCAGGCCACACCCCCCTAAAGTTCTAACGAGTTGTCAGAGCGAGCTTTGGACATGCTCAGGAGAACTCTGGTTCCATTGGGCCCAGTTCGCCCACTTTCGTTTTTTCGAATACGAGAAAACGTCGGTCTCGCTTTCTTTTCCCTTGTCTTCGTCTCCTGCCACCAGTTTCTATTGCCGTTCCTTAAAACAAGTGGGAGGAGCCTTGAGAAACCGGGCCTTCCATTGTTCAAGCCTATTAGCATAAAAGTCAAAATCGCAAGCCAGTAGTAAATTGGACCGACGTGCTTTGCTCATCTTAAGGAGGACTTGGGTTTGTTACAGGTTACCATAAAAAAAAAATCTTTCAAAGTGGTTACACTTTACTATTAAACGTAATAGCAGTGTTATGTTTATGCTACAGATTAGGACTTCAGAATTCAGTCTTGAACATTTTTTTTTTGGCCTAAGAAGAGAGCCCTGATTTTTTTGTAAACAGTATTTGTACACACTAGCTTTTAAAGTGTGAGTTCATTGTGTAAAAAGTATACATATAGGGCGGGACGTGCCTATGACGATGTTTTTCTTTCAAAAAAACCAAAAAAGGTGACGGTTGCTTTCTTTTCGCTGTTATATAGGAGAGAATGCTTTTTTAAAAGACTGTACCTGCTGTGAAATGTGTATAGGTTTCCTAAAAATAAAGTTGTGTCTTTTAAAGAATTTTATTGAATTCAGGCCAATCTAAACGATTCCAGTGCTAGGATCTTAAGCCAGGGTGGCTGCAAGATGTTCCTCTGTGTCTTCACGGAGAAAACTGGCAACATTATCTAGGGTGGCTTTGTGCTTTTTTTAAAAAAGGCTAATATTGCTGTGTTTAAGATGGTTCGGTAGTGTATAATAATTTGCTCTAGAATTAGTAGCCATTTAAGCCAGTTCTCCCTCCCCCCATATAGAGGCAACTCCAAATTAAAGAATCCTTAACAGAAGATTGTCCAGTTTCTGCAAAGGAATGGTAACCAATTACCTTGCAGACAAGCTACTACTACCTTAGGAACTTTTTAAGATTCAAGTAGAATCAATCTATCTATATTTGAAGAGCATTATCCCATGTCCTGTTCATTGGGCTGCAGCACAATGAGTACAAGGTCTTATCTGTATTGATTCATTTTATATTTGAAAAATAGGATCATAGTCATCCTCTGCTGTATTTTCTCTTAAGATAGACATGCCTGTTTCTTCTCATAAAATGGGTAATCTTTGCTGCTTTTCTTTGCATCTGTTCTAGTTTGTCTGAATCCCACCTTCTGTACTTTTGATTATTTTTTCCCATGTGACAAGCTTTTCATTCGTCTCAAAATTTCATTCTATTACTTTTGGAAGAATTCAGCTATTTCCCTTCCCTCCCATAAAATTATCTTTCCTTATATTTAGAAAGCCTGGTATTAGCACCCCAAGTACTACAACAAAGGAAATGCTTGCATATAGGATACTGAGTATATAAGTTCACAATATATTAGTTCAAAGTGGTGCTATCCACTAAAAAGTTTATATATTTTTTTCTGTGCTGTTTTTAAGTGTGTGCATGTATCAAGTGCTTATTTTTCTATCAAGACAGACACCAAGAACAATTAATCTGGGCTTTAAACTAAGCTCGTCCTGGGATGGAATGTGTAAAATTGCACCTGCATGTATTTTCTCCAATAGATATTTTTAATAGCTACATATTCAGTCTTCATAGAAACTCACATCTGTATATAAGACGGATAGAAACAACCTTTTGTCTGTTTGTATTGCTTCCACTTTGAATTGAATAGAATAAGCAGCATAAAAAAAGAGCAGTACTGAATCTGAGATTTTCTACATAGAAGGCATTCTTCCATTGAATAATGGGCTGCCCCAGATGTGATTTTTGAACTGTGGCTTCATAAGAGCTCTAAAACGTCATGAGGGTAGATTTCCAAACAGAAATATCTCTATTACTCTCCTTTCTTAAATCCTTCATGTAGATGCATAAGAAGACTGCAGCAGTAGCCCCGTGTTCACTTTGATATTAAATATCTTTTGAAATGAACTATAACTTTAAATAGAGTAATATTGATTCATTTAGAACATCTTAATTCTGAAAAGCAGAAGAAAATTGTCATGTTTGCAGTCTGAGATATGAGAGAAGGGGCTTGGTACATGATTGGTTGCTTACAGATGGATGACAGAAAATCACTTCATATTCTCAGAAGGCTTATTTCATTTCATTATAATAGTGAGCTTTTCATATGTTACAGATCAATTCCGGTGTATTCAAAACAGATTCTAAAATAGGATATGTGGGTGCAGGCAAAACTTTATGCTTAATTTTAAAACGAGACAGCTTGCAGTTTTTCCATAGATCCTGTCTTTAAATCACTTGTATATTGGTTGCTTGTGTATGGAGTTTAGGAAAGAAAGAAAAAATAAGAATATAGTAAAGAAGAAAAGAAAAATATAAACTTCCCCTGTCACAAGTGCAAACAATTTTAGTAACTTAGCGCCTCTTAAAATACAGCCAGGGTTACTAGAGATATCTATTTTAAACTTGATCAAATAAACAACTTTATATTCCTTTTTTACTTTTAACAATCTTGATCTTTATTCCCTTCAAATAATCTCCTACAACTTGATTTCTTTTTTTTTTTCTTTATTCCTTCTCATAGAATTTTTCAAACAAGTCTCTTCTGTAAATACAATATAGGAAAATTACCCAGGTTGCTTTTTTGTTGTTATTTGTATATCCATTTTAATTATTGAGATATCAACTGGTTTCATTTGTATGTCTAGTATAGTATCTTTTTGGTGCACAATTCTTGTAGCCTGTCATTTTTAAAATCCATTTTCAGATCAGTTTCAGTCTGATCCACTAAAACTCTTCCATAGCATCTTTTGAACACGGTCTATTTATAGAGGCAGTCATTCTTAAAATTTTAACTTCTGGGTCCATTATTCAACAATATCCTTCAGTATGTCCATTGTTAAAATATTTTGCTTCATTCTGTATTAGTAAGCAAATTTTAAGCACTCTCCTTTAATTGTAATGTTTAGTTTCTTTGGTTCCCTCTAAGGTTTGGCCTTCAAAGTCTCATCTCATCATTTAAAAAAAATCAAAATGAAAGCATTGTTCCAAAGCAAAGATTTTCATAATTGTTTCTAAAATCTTATTTCAAATCCATTTGGACCCTTAGTCTGTTTGTAACTTTCCCAAATCAAAATTTTAGTTATCCTTTCTTATTTATACCATTTTAAAAAATTCTTAAACTTGTATTTAAGACTTCTTTCAATAAGAATTAAAAGAAGCTCAATCAATGCTATAAACCCTGTCAATCTAATAGTTGAAAAGCAGTTAACATGCAGTTTCCAAAAGTGATTATGTGTGAACCCAGGGTCCTTTTAAAGGAACAAACCATGATTTGAGTAAAGATAGCTCTAAACAGCTCTAAACCCAGTGGAGATCATTGTGTTATGGTCACCTCATGAGGAACAACTGTATGTTCCACTGTTTTCAGCTTGCAGTTTTTTCCCTGAAAGTTTTGTGGTTTATCATTCTTAGTATTTTGATTAGTATTACCAAATTGAGGATATATTCGTTGTATACAAGTAGTTTTTGTTTGTTTGTTTAATCAGTCCTATTTAGGTAAGTGTTCTTTGTTTCTCTTTCAACCATGGGAAGAGATATGAAGCTAAAAAAATATCTTTTAAGATAGCAATAGCACTTAGACATATACTGCTCTATAGTGCTTTATAACACTCCCTGAGCAGTTTAAAAATGTCAGTATATTGGACCCAACAATGTGGGTCCTCATTTTGATTGTGGGCAAAGTCAGCCTGCAATAGGGCATTCTAACCACTGCACCACCATGGCTCCTCCAATATCTTTTTGTTATAGAGATCAGATTTACCTAGTATAAGCTTCATTAAGGTACTGTAACTGTCTGGGATGACTTGCTAAACATTTTATCTTTTAAAGTTAATATTTCCAGATTCTCATATATTCTCAAATTTTAAAAAATTCTAAAATTTTTATTTTATGCTTTGTAGATAAAAGATCAGTTCTAATGCTCACATGGGAAATCTTTTTATGAATATTCATAAATTTAATGCAATTTTCAATCACTAGCCACCTAACATTTATTTCCTGGAATAGACTATCAGATAAGTCTTGTAATGTATCTGTTAGCTTTTAAATTTCCACTGGAATTACCTTTGTGTGCTTATGGTAATAATTTCTTATAGTTCCTTTAAGTCCTTTTCACTTCCAAAATAATCTTTTCTGTTTTGTTTTATTTCAATATTTACATTTGTCTAGTTCACATTAACTGCTCTAAGTAACTTATAATTAAAATGTTTAAAAAATTAAACCAAATTTGTTAGAAACCTGCAACAAAGCTGATAAAATTTTCCAGGGAAACAATTGTTTGTAGTACTAATGGACTGTGTGTATGATAAATATCTTCACAGAGCAGTCTTGTAAATGTTTCATAAATTTACAAGTTTAGCTAGTTTTACCGCCTATGTTTATTTCTTGGGGAAGCATAATTAATGAAGATAAATGCTATGACACATTAGAAACTATTTGCTCAGTTTTCTTGAGATCAGAGTTGTGTGAACGAAGATTGTGATCTAGCGATTTGGTTTGTGTTCATGCTTCAGTTTGTGAGAAATGAAGCACTGTTGATTTCCTTTGCCTAATTTACTTGACCTTCTGTTTTTGACACAACTGCAATGTCACATCTTGAGAATTTTACACCATAGAGCAGGCAGAAAATCCCATACAAAATCCTGGTAGTCCAAATTAAGGATTTGCAAGATAGTTTGAATTTGAAATTTTCTGAGTTTAGGCTCTTTTAGCCTAAGAACATGGTTTTTTTTAGTTGAAATGGATTATCTCTGAAGGGATGTTGGTTTGAAACAGCTTCAAGTTCACAATAGATGTTTTTATAATGAAGCTCAGGGCATTCTTAGATTGGACATCAAACTCTAAATCCAGTTAGAGTGTTTTGAACTCAAACTAGCTCAAATTAAAAATGTTTTACTTCCAATTCATCCAGATGATATGGAAAGATTCCTGAAAAGCAAGACTATCACTCAAGACCCTGTCCCCTGCTGTTGTAATCCAGTTCTCCTTTGCTAATACTGACGCAGTGAAGAATTATTCCCAGTTCTCATGTCAGTGATAAAAGGACCCTCTTTGTAAAAGAGAAGACTAGGACCATCTACCTCTTCCTCCTTCTCTTCTCCTCCTCCTCCTCCTCCTTACAAAGAAACGAGGTAAGATAGGGCTGGGACAATTCTTCACTTCTTTCTATGTGATGCATAGAGTTTTGTCTTCAAAACTTCAAACCTTTCTGGGAGCACAGAGGCAAATTACCTGTGAGTACACCTAGACAAAGCATTTATGAGGCTAGAGACAGCTTATTTTGATTACTTCTGAATGACCATAGAGAGTACTGCTGCTTCAGGAGAAAGCAAAGTCTGTGGACAGTATGAAAAATGGAGGATTCTCTTTAGATACCCTTTGGATAGTTGGGCTAGCCTGGTGTTTATAACATTCTATATAATCTGTACATTGTTTTTGGTATTCAGTGTCATAGGTTGGCTGCTTGGACAGAAGCAGCCTTTCCTTCAAGAAGGAAAGGTCTGTCGTCTACTACTACCGTAGCTGTAATGATGGCTGTGTGAAACTATAATCAGGCAGTCTGCTATGTGAAAGTTGCTATTGCTTTCATGCACTGGTTCCTAAAATTATTTGACTGATCACTTAAGGAAGCAGGATTCTGACTTTTGATACATCACAGTTTCTGAGTATGGTGCATTGGAAAAGGAGGTATAAGTTCCCAAAAATGAAAAGAAAATAAATAAAAACTATATTGAAAGAGTTTAGCTTTGAAAATTGTACAAAAGAATGGAGACATGAACCTAAGAGAATTGCTTTTAACTTTGAAAGAATAGTAGCTATTTTCAGAAATGAGGTCACCCCTGTCTTCCTTTATAGTGTTGGATTTCTTAATAAATTCTGATTTCTTGGCAAAAGTGCATTCGCTGGGGAGCAGCAGAAGACCAATGCGTAAGATGGCCAATGCTGCAAGGGGAGAAAAACTTTTACCAGCAGGAATTATGTAAAAAGGAACATTTCAGTAAATGACACTATTTTTCCTACTCTTCATTTGATAAAATCGAGAAGTTTTTGTCTTTTGCTTAACGTAAATACAGAAATAGATATACTTTTCAGTTATATCTATAATGATATATTAGCATTTGTCCTTAAGCCTTTACCCATAATTAGTTACATTTTTATATTAAGGCTGACAATAGCTTAAAGCATGAAATATCATAGAGTTTTATGTCTTAGCTTTCAGGGAAGTAGATATAAGATTGCAGTTCAATGAATTGATTAATCAATGTTTGCATATAGCTTAGCTTACCTGCTTGCACAGCCAAGTGCCAGATCTAGCGTGTTCACTGACACATGTCGGCTGCTTCTGGAGTAATCCAATTTATTGAATGAACAGTCCCAATTACTGAATGCTTAAATTTTGGTCAAAGTAGAAGTGTAGGATAACTGTGTTTTTAAATAAGCATAAGCCAGTTTTCTGCTCAGAGGATTTGAGGCTGTAGTCCTAAACCCACTTACCAAGTAATTGATTTTAATTGACATGTTTTAAATTTTGGGCCAAATTGTATTTAAATAATTTTAAAATGATTTTAACTTTTGTATTATGTTTTTACCTGGCTGTTCACCGCCCTGAGTCTGCTAGGAGAAGGGTGGTATAAAGTTCAATAAATAATAATAATAATAACAACAACAACTCGCATTGAATTAAAAGGAGATTAATTCTGAATAGATATTATAGGATTGTTCCACAAGTAAGACTTGTTTAGTTCACTAAGGAATACTAAGAAGGAACATAGTTATAGCTATTTTGTTTTATTTAAAATGTAAGTTATCAAAATAAACCCCCAGATAACTTACTATATCTAATTGCCTTAGTTCTAATTTGACAATCATTCTTACAGGCAAAACTGGTTTCTGTTGTAATTTGTTGAAGGTGTGCAGAGATAGAAATAGTGTTACTTTTGGTACTTTGCTCCTTATTCATACCACCTGATACCATTTCAGATATCATTGCCCTGCCACAGTTGCTTCTGCTTCAGTTCCCCTCACTTGTCTATCTCCCCTTCCCATCTTTGCACTTTTGGATGCCCTCTATTCCACTGCTACTATCTCTGCTGTTCTTAGGTGAACTTTGGCAGTTATTTGTTCTTGTTGCTGGCCCAGGGTGCAGATTCAGGATGTGCATGGCAGGATGGCAGAGCCTCATCTACTGAAGAGAATTCACTGGGCCTAGATGGGGAGGAGGCAATGGGACAGAGCAAGTGGAAGGGACAGGAGAGGTGCAGGCAGTGGCTACCCAGACAAAGGAGATGGTTTCACAAGGCCTTGTTTAGTGTTGACAGATGCCATCTATACAGGGAGCTGCCACCCAAATAGCTGCTCTACCTCCTCCACCAGCTCCATCCCACAGTCTCTTTGGCAGACAAGGCACCATTGCTCTGTCACACTCAGCTTGTTCTAACTGTCAGAAAATTACTCCTTAGTTTTCTAGGTTGCTTCTCTCCTTGATTAGTTTCTATCCATAGCTTCTTGTCCTGCCTTCAGGGGCTTTGGAGAATAGCTTGACTCCCTCTTCTTTGGGGCAGCCCCTGAGATATTGGAACACTGCTATCATGTCACCTCTTCTTTTCATTAAACTAGCCATGTCCAATTCACACCTTCACCCAGTCCCTGGATCCTGGGCCAGCAGGAAGAAGACAGCCGGAGGGAGGTGGGTGGCAGGAGTAGATAGATGGAGTACAGGGTGGCCAAAAGGGCAGAATTTTGATTGCATGACTGCAAGGTGCCCCAATAGCCATAAGTTCATGGACTGGTCATAACTACCATTTGTTCAATGCTGTCATAACTTTGAATGGTTGCTGAACAAATAGTTGTTAAGACTACCTGTAATTTAAATCTCTCATTTGTGCCTCAAGTGAGAACTCTGAATGGTATCCTGGGCTGAGTCTGAAGTAGAGGTCCCGGCCTTGACTTCAGCCCTAGTATCACCGCTGCCACTTAAAAAGACCACCCCATGTCACTCTTCAAGGCACAGTTGTCCCCTATGACCCCTGCTCCCCAAGATCTTCATTCCACTTACCTTCTGGCACTGGTGACAGGCCCCTGCAGGTGTTTGTTCTTGCAATGGCTTAGGAGAATGCTTTTCTTCAGCCTCTGCAGCCTCCAAAAACCTGCAGCTCCATTCCTGCATGATTTTTGGAGACTCTGAGTCCATATAAGAAGACAGCCCTCTCATGTGATTTCCAGAAGCCGGGCATGAGCACACTGCATTCTCTTGTATGGCCTCCAGAGCAAACAAATATCACATGAGAACTGGTCTTCTGAAGAATAGTTGTTGGGTGTTGGTGTACACTGGTGTGTCATCCAAAACATCATGGCACACACCTTTGACATATATGTCATAGGTATGCTCAGCAAAATCCAAAACAAAGGAGTATGCATTTCTTTCCCCGTTTCGTTTCCTCACACAGAACCACTCCAGAATCAAATCAGACTTCCATCTATTGCTATTTCTGTTAACAGTTGTGAGCCCTTCAAGGAAGGGAAGGTTAAGAAACAGACTGAAGCAGGGTTTCTGGAATGCTCCTTCACTGTTGTAGGCTATAACAACAGAATCTGGTCCCTCTGCCCCTCTTATACAGGACAATCTGGATTTTTTTCTTATTTCTCCTTTCCCAGGATTGATTATGGTACACATAATCACAACATGAGGGGAAAGCAGAAGCACAGTACATTAGTTCATTGTAAAGAAGAAGAAGTAGATATCCGTCCCACAACCTCTGCCAGTAAAAAGGTTGGAAACAGTTCCAGAAGTGACTTGTTTCCCATACCTTCTTGTTTGCAACCTAGCAGAAGGGTTGAAAGGAAGTTATGTAAAGGGGCCTGGGAATCCTGTCTATCAACAGCGTAACACAATAAAAAAAGAACACAAGACTAAGTTCAGTATAGCAGGAGAAGTCTGCTAATGAATGATCAAGTTGGAAGATGGACCAGATTCATCGATAGTCAGGAAAGAAGCACTGTAGAAAAATACATCTGGAATGTATCCCATGGGAGAGGCAATTAGGTAGCAGCTTGGTATGCTGCAAAATACTCTATTCTAAGCCCTGCCCCCTCCCTCCTCCCTCCTCCCTCCTGGTCACATGACCAGAATGGAGTGTATGCAGCCTGCTCTGTGCTTGCCAATATAGCCATGCACAAAACCAGGGACAATCTGATAGTGAAAACACACATGCTGTATACTGGGGTAGCACAAAAATATCCACTCTGCTCAGATCCTGCACGCAGTAATACATATGCCCTCTCCAGAGTCTTGTCATTGAGGAAATATACAAACATTGTAAAATATAAACATATATGCACCCCCAATTAGTACTCTCACAAATACCACAGGTGCACATTTTCATATTTAACTGTAAGTACTTGAATTAATGCAAGGTGCAGGAGATTAAACCAGAAATCTTGTTTTGCTAGATTTTCTGTTTAGTAACTATTTTTTTTTGTATTTTTTTTATTACAGCCAGTTGTTGAAGCATACTTTAGGAATAGTGGTAGATTCGTGTACTTTGTTCTTTCACCTTTGTAGCTTCAAAGAGGGAGGAGTTTAACCATTTACTTTCTCCTGCTGTTTAGGAGTTTCATAGTTTCATTCTGGGTACAGTGTTGCATGACAGACTATAATATATTCTTATAATTAAATGCTTTAAATAATGGTGCTGTAAAATATCATGTAAGGAAGATTTGCTTTTGCTTTTGCTTCTGATTGCATTTTGCTGATCCATTATCTTACCTAATCTTTCTCCCCCCCCCCCCCCCCCCTCTCAGTAGGTGGATCTCCAGCAGCAGTTCTGGAAAAAAATCAGAGTGGGCCAAGAATCGGAGAAAACCATGGTGAATGTTATTTTTATTTCTATTTCATTCTGTTGTATGTATTTGCAAAGCTTAACCATAGTGCTTGAAGAGGATTTGTTCCATAATTGCTTGATGTTTGGTTTCTCTAACAGTAAATGAAAGATAAGAATATGCTCAGAAAGAACTAAAATAGAGCCGATCCAAGTTCAAGTGTTGCAGAACTGGGGTAGATGCAGCATTTTTCAGGTAGAGTAGGGCTTTTCTAGCTTTTTTGTTGTACATTTTTTGTGTAATGTGTTGATTCCACATTAAAGGGATGCTGTTTCTATTCAAAGAATTTACACTCTGCTAATAAAGACAGAGATATGGAAAGAAATTGAGTATATGTCAGAGGGAACATCCATCCACAGGAATGTAAAAGGAACTACTCTAGGTATTTAGTTTTATGGGGAAGACCTTTCTTTTGTGTAGTGATTACCAGTAATTTTTCAGAGTTGTACATTTATGATAATATTTTTAAATGATCACTGGAATAAAATCCACATTGTTTTGCAAGTTAGAGTGATGGTGATAGGCTCAGTTCACACAGCACACACAAAACAATCACAATGTGGTTTATTTGTTCAAGAATAGCATGTTATATGAACATGGCAATAGTTTTGTTCACCATCTCTGAAAAAGGTCCCTGATTAATAAGATGAAATGTTAGATCTGTCGATCTATATGTCTAGATAAAGGATTCCTCATTTAATTACTTAAACAGTAATTATTCCAAGTAACAATAAGAATGGGACAGAAAAACCTTTGGAGGACGAATAGTTGGCAAAGGTCTTTTTTAAATGGAAGTGAAGTTAATCAACCAAAGTAAGCTATGCATAATTCACCGCAGAGAATCTGTTTCTTCTTTTTTCAGGCAACAGATCTTCATTCTCATTTGAAGTGATATAGAGGGGCAACTAAGTTCTAACTAAAGAAGCTCACTTGAAGTAGAACAGGAAACTTGCAATAACGTTCTGATGATTTTGGACTGGATGGTTTCAAAGTGTGAATAATCAAAATATGTGCAGAACCAACCCTGAACAATAGTAGGCTCAGTCCATTAGCATTGAAAACTTTAATGATTGCAAGGAACAATATGTTTTCATTGCAGTTGGCAATCTTAATGACTCCACTGGCAACTTTGTGGGCTTGATCTGCTCGCCCTCTGCCTTGAGTAAAGCTGCATTCTACTTCCATATTTTGCTTATTGTCATCCCTTGCATCTTTTTAATTCTGCTAAAGGCTTGCATAACAGATTAATACCTTGTGAGTTGATCTTCACTTTTTAAAAAAATATTTCTCTTTGCAGAGGAACAGAGACAGTTTTGTTCCACTCAGCAGACCTATATGCTGTGTTCACACATGAGCATTAAACAAATCACAAAACCACTGCATAAACAAGCCACCACATTTAGCATTTCTTCAGTTTAATTGTCTACATCTTCAGTCTTGCCATTTTGCGACTTTCTCTCAGGATTTATTATTTCCTTGAAAATTATAAGTAATTTTCATGGACAAACATTTCTGGGATTTGTTTCAGCTCTCTACTTTGCCATACAATTATTGTTCCCATACAGTTCTCTAAAATATTCCTCCCAGCATTCCTTTAACTTAATTTCATCCCAAATAATCTCATCATATTTATTTTAAATTCTGTTCATTTTGCTTGAGGTTTCTTGTTTAGGTTTTTTCATTCTCTTCCAAAATACTTTTTAAAATTCTAATTAAATTTAATTAAATTGACCACATTCTTTGCAACTTCACATTCCTTTTACCATTTTCAACAGACTTTGTATCTTTTACCTCATTTGACAGTTTCTTTCAACTCATTATTCCATTAAACATCCATATTTCCTACTAACATAACTCCATACCCTTCAATTCTTTTCATTGTGTTCCAAACAATTTCTACATCGTCTTTCTTTATTTCTGCTTTCTATTCATTCTGTGGGAAATTAATCTGTATTCTGCATATAGGAGTTATCATTTCTCTTCCAACAGTCATTCTGCTTGCATAACTGCCAAGTTATCACCTGTCCCATATCAAGAACATCATAGCACTTCATAGCATTTGACTAATTCGTTCAGTCTTTCATTTTAAAAATACAATCAGCCACGCTTTCCAATTGATTTTCCATAAATGGATTCATTTATGCTTAACCCATGTATTTGAAACAGAAACTTCATTCTTGGGTCTCCAGATGGTCCAGTAACTTTTTCTGTATTTCCAATGTCATTCTCATTCATTTAGAACAGGGTGCTAAACCCGCGGCCTGCGGGCCAGATGTATCATGTGCTAGCCACACCCATGCCCCGTTTAGCAAAGGGGGGAAAAGTTGCGATATGTCACGTGACGCTGCGAGTTTGACACCCCTGATTTAGAATGTTGCAACTTTTCACAGAACTCATCCCTGATTCTTCCATTATCATCATTCAGTGAAATATAACCTAATGCAACCATTACCACCTATCGATTTCTACTTTCATATGAACTCACAATAACCTATATTAGTGATGGCTAACCTTTTTGCCATCGTGTGTCAGGAGAGGGGGTGGTGGGGGAGGTTCACGCGCGTGTGTGCCCACACCCATAATTCTTGCTCCTGGCACGCGATGGCCTCTCTAGGAGTCTCTGGAGGTTGGGGACAGCAAAAAACCTTATTTCCTGTCCCACCGGGAGTTGGGAAATGGGCCGTTTCAGGCCTTCGGAGGGCCTCCGAGGGAGTGGGAAAGACTGTTCTTGCCTTTCCCAGGTGCATAGAGAGAATCTGGAGCCAGGTGAGAAAGAAAAACGGGCCTTCCCCACCCACCCCTCAGGCCCTCCGGAGGCAGGAAACAGCCTGTTTCCCTACTTCTGGTGGGCCCAGAAGGCCTGAAAATCAGCTGGCTGGCACGCGTATGTCCACTGATATGGCTCTGGCACACGTGCCACAGGTTCGCCATCACGGACCTAGATAATCCCAATTCATACTTTTTGATATTCTAATATTTTCATTCATAATTAAAACCTACCCTTTACTTTCCTGAACATATTTATGAATTTTATTCTACAAAATGAAACTACTTCATTCAAACTTATTTTGCAGTTCATTCATTAGTTAATATTCTACCATATATTCCTTTTTCATTACAGATTGCAATTTTCCTATGCCATAATCTTCACTGTGTGGGCCCACAGATAATGACTTCCCATTATGGCATTTTCATGTAATGTTTTTAGTAACTTAAAGAATTTGTAGGCTTGGTTACCTGCCCCTCATGCAGCATTTCCTGCTAATGGGAAGGTCTGTAGCAATTGCCCAGTATGATATAAGTGCACCAAGGTCTAGTTTTATTCCAAGCATGCTCACACAATTTATGTGAGGAACTGTTTCACCCCATCTTTGCTGGCAGAAGGGGCATGCTGCAGACTCTGTTGGTCAAGGAATTCTTGCTAGCAGGGTCCATGAAGAGAGCCTTTTCTGCCATGGCTCCCACCCTCTGAAACATTGTGCCCCTTGAGCTGAGATTCCCGCCCCGCCCCCCCCCCCCCGGCCCACAATCGTGGCCTTCTGGAGGGGCCTTAAAACTTGGCTCTGCCAATTGGTCTGGAGTCCCAATGGAGGTATTCTATACTGGAGATGGTTAGTGAATTAGAAAAGATTCTATATCCACCCCATTGTATATTTTTTTCTTAGCCATCTTTGTTAATTTTTAATGTTAATATTTATCATTTTAATATTTTAATGTTTTATATTGTTTTTATTTTGTAAGTTGCCTAGAATCGCTTGATGGCTAGATGGGCAGAATGTAAATTTAAATAAATAAATAAATATATTCTATGGAAACTGATTTCTAATCTAGAAATCTTGTAGTTGCATGCGCTTTTAGTAATGCATCAAGATTTTACAAAAAATTGATGGTTGAAATTAAATGATAAACTTCAAAAGAAATAAATGTGAAAATGTTTATTTAGATACAAAAATCGAAAGTGTAGATATAGGGTGGGAAGCATCTACCTCAGAAGCAGAACAGAAAAAGATTCTGTGTCCTCAGTGAATTCAAGCCATACATAATAACGGCTCTTTTGAAAGTTTATATAATTTTCAGATTGTATTAGCAGAAAAGTAGTGTTTAGCTTACAGGAAGTAATAATCCATTATTCTATGTTAAGTTATATGTGGAATGTTAAATTGAACTTTAGGTGTTGCATTTTAAGAATATTTGCAAATACAGATATCCTTGATTTACAACAGTTCATTTAGTGACTGTTCAATGTTACAATGGCACTAAAAAAGTGATTTATGACCGCTTTTCAGACTTATGACCACTGCAGCATCCCTTTGGTCACGTGATCAAAATTCAGACACTTGGCAACTGACTCATATTTAGGATGGTTACAGTGTTTTGGGGTCATGTGATCATCTTTTGTGACCTTCTGACCAGCAAAGTTAGTGGGGAAGGCAGATTCACTTAACTACAATGTAACTAACTTAACAACTACAGTGATTCACTTAACAACTGTGGCAAGAGAGGTCGTAAAATGGGGCAAAATTCCCATAGCTGTCTCGCTTAACAACAGAAAGTTTGGGCTCAATTGTGGTCATAAATTGAGGACAACTTGTAGTAGCATGTTCAGAAAAGAGCAGCCTGGATAATGAGTGGTACAGAAACCAAGTCTTATAATAGTCAATGTTAAGAAAAAGAACAAATTAAAACAAGCTATGATGATTGTGTTGCTTGAAAGCGTGTCATGGATAGAACAAAGTTGTTCTTTGTTGTTTTCAAATACAAATCCAGAACCATAGAAATTATGGTGAAATAGGGACATTCTTAATGATGAGCTAATTGGCAATGGAACTGAATTCCAAGGTTATAGCCTCTGTCAGAGACATTATACCTGCTATAGTGGCTGACTCCACTGAAGAATTGGGTTTCTTACATTTCTTTTTTCTAACCAGGAAGGATTAAGAAGAGGGATGCTGAAACGAGATAGATAGATTGCAAATATGGTGAATTTCTAGACATTGGAAGTTAGTTGGAGGGAAGAATAGCTGATAATTAATGAGAGAAAAAAATGTAGCATATTGAAGTCATATTGAGGGAAAGATTTTTAAATCTTAAAATAAATCCCGAGTGTCAAAGAATTATCACTGTAGAGAAGGATTAGTGACCAGAATAACAGAGTTGGAAAGACCTTTGAGGTCTCTAGTCTAGGCCATCCTCTAAAGCAGGAAACCCTGTAGCATTTCACTCAAATGGTTGTCCAATCTCCAGTGACCAGATAGATAGTTTTGTTTTGTAGGGTCAAAGTTTAGTAAAATAATACTTTTGTATTTTAGATTATACTCATCATTGTCAGTCCTTAGGTACTGTGCACCAGCAAAACATAGCTAAAAAATTAGTCCACATTACTTACAAATATGACAATAGAAAATAAAGAGAATTTCCTTTTTATCTACGGGTGGTGGGACCCCATAACTGAAATAGGTGGTGGCAGGTTAAACAAAAAAGGATGATAATGCTGCACATGGAAACTGTCTCTGAGGAGTCTAGCTATTAAAAGAACTATGATATCAAGTGCGCAAGAGAAGGGGTAAATATTTGAGCCAGAGAGAAAGGGCTGTTAGGACTATACCATCCTGGATTGCTGAATCTGTTTTGAGCAAAAAATTGAACCAGATGACTGCCAAAGTTCCTTCCAATTGTGATTCTATGAACATGCGCATTAACTTAAACTCTTTGACATGATCTTTGTGTTTCACACAAAGCCTACATCAATAACTTTCTCAGGTTGAAGATTTTTGATAGAAACTGTACTCTGCCCACTGTGGATATGCACTTCTGTTCCTGTCATTTTCTTTTAAGCACTGCATAAGTGGGGCATTGGAAGCATTCCGTATCTCTTTTGAGGTCATTTTTCTTTGTCTGAATCATCATTGGATTTCAGAAGAAAAAAAAATACCTTAATTGTCTGTTGGGAATATTGAGATCCTTAACATTTGTGCTATACTTCCTGCTAAGCACTCAGACTTATGACTTATAGGTAGTCCTTGACCTATTTGAAATTATGATAGCGCTGAATGAATGGTGGTTATGAATGGTTCTTGAGGCTCCAGCAATCCCAGCATTGCTGCAGTCACATGATTATGATCTGGGTTTGGTAACTGTTTCACACTTATGACCGGTTGCAGTATCACACAATGACATGACCACCGTTTGCAGTCTTCCTCATTGGTTTCCCCACAAAGTCAGTGGTTAAAGGTTGCAAGTTCCTGGGGTAAGTCTCCCCCATCTGTGCATCATTTCTCAGGCCCTCTGCGTTTGCACTATGCTTTTCATGTATCTCCATGCTATGCCTCTTGTGCACTCCTGCACATCCTCCCCAACTTGCCACATCTTTACTCATCCCCTTCACACCTCTAGCACCTCGCGGGTGGCTAGAAGGAGAGCTGAGCAAGCGACAGAGCGCATAGCACATCAGGGCAGATGGTGGGGAGGCAGTGTGCGTGAAAATGGGAAGCCCCTGGCTCCCCAGTGCCTGCCCTAATGCGCTCTGTGCTCTGCCCACTGCTCGTTTGCTCACCTGCCTGCTCAGCTTTCCCTCTGGCCACCCACAGCGAGTTATCCCCATGGTGAGTTGGCCATGTGGAGTTGTCTTGCAGCAATTTGACGGTGGCAAGTTGGTAGAGGTGAGTTGGCAGTGTTGAACTTGTTGCGGCGAAGCATCCCATTCCACAAACAGTACAGATAATCTTGAGTTTGAGAAAACTTTGGAGGAATAATAAGAGATTTAAATGGCAAATTACTGTATAAAATTCATTTTACATCCGTGTCACCAAATCATTAAAAATGAACCATGATCCAGAGGTGGTATTCAGGTTCTGACCATTTCTGGGGAACTGGTAGCAGAAATTTTGAGTGGTTCGGAGAACCGGTAAATACCACCTCTGAGTCGCCCTGCCCCCATCTATTCTCTGCTTCCTGAGTCCTAGTTGATCAGGAGGAGTGGGGTGGGAATGGAGATTTTACAATATGCTTCCCCTGCAACACCCACCAAGCCATGCCACGCCCACCAAGCCATGCCCACAGAACCAGTAGTAAAAAATTTTGAATCCCACCACTTTTATAATCTATAACCGTGACGGCAAACCTGTGGCATGCATGCCAGAGGTGGCACGCAGAACCTTCTCTGGGCATGTGTGCTGTCATTGCTGTTCTGATTTCTGCTCTTCTGGTTTCTGGCGCACATGTGTGCCAGCCAACAGATCTTCCTGCGAGCCGAAGCCCTGGAAACCTGAAGACCAGCTGGCTGGTGCTCATGCACACGCCGGCTATCTGGTCTTCGGGGGTTTGGGGTTCCAGTGTGCATGAAGACCAGGTCGCTGGCGTGCACATACACACTGGCCAGCTGGTCTTGGAGTTTCCAAGGCTCCAGTTTGGGCACTCGGTGCTGAAAAGGTTCGCCATCACTGATCTATAGGAACACCATGATAGACTCCTAGCAACCACATGGATAGATTTTCTTCAAGATGATCTATCCCAGTGGTTCCCAACGTGGGGCCCATGCCCCACAGGGTGACAATTTGAACCTTGTTTAAACCACGTTAATGGCCTTTTAGGCTTCCTCCGCGTGAGTAGAGTTCACTTTTTCAATAGTAAGAATTATATGTCATGGGAGGGCATCAGGATTTTAGAGATGCTTAGTTGGGGCATGGCCAAAAAAAGGTTGGGAACCACTGATCTATCCTAACCTGCTCTTTCACGTCTCCCAGTGTGCACTCATTGTCATCATAACTGAGTCCATCCATCTTGTTGGTTGTCCTCTTTTGTTCACCTTACATCAGATCAAAACTGCAACTTTACTAAATAGTGTTGGAAGATTACTCCTCAATTTACAATTTGTTTAGTACTTGTTCAAAGTTACAGTGGCACTAAAAACATAACTGATGACTGTTTTGCACATTTATGATCGTTGCAGCATCCCTGTGGTCACATGATCAAAATTTGGACACTTGGCAGCTGGCTCATATTTATGATGGTTGAAGTGTCCCAGGGTCACATGATCACCTGTTGTGATCTTCTGACAAAGTCAGTGAAGCCAGTTTCACTTAACAGTCATGTTATTAACTTAACAACTGCAGTGATTCACTTAACAATTGTCGCAAGGAAGGTCGTATAAACTCACTTAACAACTACCTTGTTTCCCCTAAAATAAGACATCCCCTGATAATAAACTCAATCAGGCTTTTGAGTGCATGCACTAAAATACACATCCCCCCCCTGGAAAATAAGCCCTCCCCAAAAATATTTAAATGCATGCGCAGCTGGTCCCCGCCATTTCCTCTGGTTAGGGTTAGGGAGACATAGCTGGAAATGAGGTAAGATGGCAAGAGCACCGGCTATCTTGCTCCACACGCTCCAAAGTAATAAGACATCCCTGAAAATAAGGCCAAGCACTTATTTCGGGGTTCAAAAAAATATAAGACAGGGTCTAATTTTTGGGGAAACACGGTATCTTGCTTAGCAAAAGAAACATTGGGCTCAATTATGGTCATAAGTCGAGGACTATGTGTATTGCAATTGCTGCATGTTCCATTTTGGTGGAAGTGTCAAATTATTTTTTTCCAACAGATATATTGAAATATGAAAGATCACTTATCAGTTCTTGATAGCAAATCCTTTGTGTTTATGTGCACCTTTGAGTCAGACTTGACTTCTGGCATCTTTCCGGAGAAGACCACATAGGACATTATTTTCTTGACAGCATTTTTGGAAATGATTTGCTACTGACTTTTTCCTAGGCCTGAGAGAGGGTGACTGGCAATCATTGAAGGCAGGACTCACAGCCTTCCAGTATCTAGTGCTTTACCTTTAATTGATATGTCAAACTGGTTCCCAAATTCTATTTACTGCTTGTTTTTTCTAAAGTTATATGAATTGATGCAGCATAAGAAATTGCTTCCTCTTGTTCACTTCTAAATTTGTTATTACAAGTAATGAAAAAAAATATATCTTCCTTTGGATAAGTGGCATTCAAGAATATAAGAAACTGGTTTGACTAAACAATTAATACAGTTTCAAAATTTTTTTTTGAAGAACCTTAAAAGTAAGAGTGTCACAGAGCATGACAGCATCTAAACATCTTGCTTGATCTCAAAAGAGTCAAAGCTGGTTAATATTTGAATGGAAAACCATTCATTTAGGAAATCTTAAAGCTATGGGAAGTTTTTTTTTAAATGGAATGGCAACTGACTCCCCTATTGTTGCCAACAAAAAATTGAAGTTTGATTGCTGAATGCAAAAAGATTAGTGTATCATGGAAAACAAGCATACAGGAGTATAAGTGGAATATGGTTCATCATTAAGGCATAAGACAAAGATGTATGGCATCCTCTTGATTGTTTAGTGTCATCATCATCAACCACATCAATCATCATCATCGTTTTAGCCATAGTCTATCCACTGCAGGATGAAGGCCTCTCCCGCATGTTTCCAACCAATATGTTCCTGAGCTTTCTTTTGCCAATTGAACCTGCAATACTTACTGATGTTGTCGATCCATCTCGTTTAGGTCTCTTTCATGGATGCTTTTTATTGTTTGTTCTCTAATCCATGTAAAGGTCTTTCTATCTTGTCTTGTAATGCTGAGCATGTATCTTTCCATGGCTCTTTGCACCACTCGTAGCTTTTGTATCAATTGTGAAGTTAGAATCCATGTTTCACCAGCATATGTTAGAGTAGGGTTAGGGTTAGGGTTAGTAGCACACACTGATCGAAAACTTTTCTCTTCAGGCATAGGGGGAGGTTCTTGAAAATTATGCTTAGCTTGCTGAATGCCTACCATTTAACAAGCCATTCAATTTCTTTTATTGTATCACCTTCCATTGAGATTTGTTGGCCAAATCTAGTAGTGGTCTACTACTGTGTTTTTTACTGCCTGATCTTTTGTTGAAAGGTAAACTGTATTTTTGTTTTATTGTTATTTTAACATTGTAAAACTATTTGGAGTTCTCAAGGATGGAGGCATAGCAAAATTGTAAATTTATGTTTAAATTATTTGGCTTGTTATTTCTTCCTCCTTTTCTATGCTCTGCACAATGTTGCTTACCTTGAAAAGGAATAAAGTGACGGCTATAAATGTTTGTAGAAATTGGCAGTTTCTCTTGGGTCTTCAAAAGTGGCGGACTTCTTCCTGTGTTTTTTGTTTAATTAGAATTTTCAGACAGACCACCTCTCAAGTGTGGTACAAGGATGGATTTTTTGTATTATGAGGGGATTGATTTAGATCACCTTTGTTGTCCCTTTGTGATTCTGTAGGTTTGCTTCTGAGTTTGTAACAAACCCAAAGAAATCCCTTCACCTATACCTACCACAGGTATAGCTTTTGAAAGCCAGTTTAGAGTAAAATTTAGGTATTATGATATTTTAAAATTAATTTTGTCTATTTAATGTATGTCCCAGAAAAGCTTTAGCTGTAGGTCAAAGAACATGTTGAAAATGAAAATGAAAATATACAATTTGTGTACACAGTTGTTGCCTGATTGTGTCAGGTTTTCTGTGAACTGGGGACGTTTCTGAGATGTCAGCTGTATATTCTTTGGCACATAGCCAGAGGAGATTGCAGGCCTAGCTAGCTATGCAGCAGAGCTGGCAGATCCTGTGTCCCTTTGGCAGAGCTCTGCCAGCAGGATTCCCGTCCTTACTGTGGGAATACAAGCGCCAAGCTGAATCCTTACTGCTTCTTTCTCTTACTGTAATATACTGAGCTAGGCGGCGGCTGCTATTGTTCCCAGACATTCCTGCACATGCTGCCTGGCTGCTAAGCTGCATACCAAACAGTCTTGTGCTGTAGCCCCACGATAGAGGACAATGAGAATTGCAGAGCCATGAATTCTCCTCCGTAGGCTGAAGTGATGACTCCATTTTCTGTGTTTGCTGTCAGGGAACCCCTAGCATGGCAGAGCTTCATCTTGGTTTCATCAGAGGGAGGTGGAGTCTCTCTTCCTCCTCCTTCTCCTGCCTTTCCCTCCCCTCCATTGTCGGCAGCTGCTGAAGCAGCCAGCGCACCTGCTCCTGTCTCTGGCGACAGAGATGCTCTAGCCGTGCTTAGGAGGTTGCTTTTCTCACAGTCCGTCTGCCTGAGCCATTTATGCCAAAGGGGGCAGGGGGAAGCAATGCCACTCGCATGCCCCAGGCACAGCAAGCTGCTTTGGAAACGACCATGACTCTGCCGGGCCGTGTCTCCTGTTCCATGCTGAACTGCTTTGTAAGTAGGTTCCCTGTTTCCCACCCTTTTCTTCTCTCCACTGACTGCATGCAAGGCTGCTTCTCCATCTGCATTTCTCTCTGCATTTGATATTTTGGGGTGGGGGTGGAGCGGCGGAGCCAGGAAGAAAATGTACTGTCTGCCTGGAGACATCTGGCCCTTTTTACAGCTCTCCCTACTGCTTGGGGAGTGGCTCTTCTTCCCCATTCTTCTTCCTTATCTTAATTTTACGTGCTTCTTGTTCATATCCTAATTCTGTTTTTGAATAATTCCCAGAATATGTACCTCATCTTCACCTGGACCTTAGAGGTTCCAGTAGGGGATGGCAAATTTATTCCAGTGATCTCACTGAAGAAAACTGTCTGAGAAAAATGTACAAGGAGAAGTTTGGTTTTCATAATCTAGGGCATCGGTGTATTCCAGTATATTGATGTTGGCCTGCTGAGAACAGGTTCACATTCACCTACAGAACCTGTGATTCCCACTTTCTGGCTGCTTTGTGCTTCATTGAATCACAGCTATGTAGCTGCCAAAGAGATGGCTTAGGTGTACTGAGACTTGGATCTTCCTATTAGAATTCCCCACCGTGCTTGCTAGCATGTATTAAATCCTTTTGTGATATAAGGGAAGATGCTTCATATTTCATACCCACTTCATACCAATTGAAGCTGGTCTCATAAGGTGGGCAGCATTTGGCAGCATTTCTCAGTACAGTTATTCAGCATAGTGCTCTACTAACCTCTGGCCTCCTGAGTACATCCTGCTAGGATTCTGACCTGAACCTGATGAGAAAAAAACTTGAGGAAGAAGCATAATAAGAATAAAACTTATCTGAAAACATGAGTTTGTTGGAGAAGTCATGGGAATGTTTGCTGGGAGGCATAAGGGTTTCTCAAGGTTAGTTAGCTGTTTACAATGTCATATAGGTGAAAAGTTGTCCTGATTCTAGCTTTGATGATATTGTGTTGGTGCCCAAGATACACAGAACCTGTCCATTGCTCATGTGTCTGAGAAGAGGTTTAAATGGGCAACTGTAGGGAAACATTTGTTCAGCGACAGAGCAGACCAAATGTTAAAAGCATGACAGAAATTATATGATTCACTCTGTCCAATTGGCACGATAATTAATAAGAGTGCTATATACGCAGGTTAATAAAAGGGAATGGATGCAAAAGACTGATCTGAGCCCTAAGATTTCCCTGGAGGTGTGGTCTTGGGCTTTATAGATCTGGATCTGGTCAGTGCCTAAATGGAAGGCCAATTTAGTTTCATTTACTGTAAGTAGGATTGAGAAATATAATGGAGAAATATGAACCATTTCACAGGGCTCTGAGGTTTAATTTAATTAAGATATGAAAACGTGCTATTTATGGGAAAAAATAATTGAGTACGTATTTAGATGAGAGAAAAGCAACATCAGGTATCTATGAAGGGGGTGTGTGTCTGTGTAGTAGCTTTGGCACATCCTATAATGTTTATATTTCCAGGACCCATATGATAAAGTGTGTGTGAACACACATAGTTATAGATTAAGAATAGTTTTAGCAGTTTCATTTTATATGATGGAATGTTTCTGAGCATAACTGCCTGTCTCCTAATAGTAAAATGCCATTGGGAATGATAAGAATAAAGTACTTGGCCTTTGTGTCCATCCATTTGTATATCAGGGACTTGTATTTTAAAATTGTGATCAATTAAGATGTTGAGATCTAATACACAACACAAACACAACTCCATTATGCTAAGAGCATTCCTATCATGAGTTAGGTGCTATCATCTTGAATCACATTCATTGCTACCTGACATACTGTGTGTCTTATGTTTGCACAAGCAGTATGCAAGATACATTGGATAGTTATTTATAGGAGAAATAATTTTTGACTGGAAATAACAGTTGTTTAACATATATCGCTCTCTTAAATTTTAACTAGATGTTACTGAAAGCAACTTTCTCCCTGATTTTTGTTTTATTGTCATCTGACCTTTTTTCCTCAGTTTCAAATGGCTAATATTTTTTAATAAAATGTGAATTTATTGATATTGCAAAATATTAATGTGAGCAAAAAAACCCCTTTGTGAAATATTTAGAATGATTGATGTACATGGGTGTTTTAGTGTTGAATTTCAAGGGAAGGGTTGTATCATTTTCAAGAGATTTCAAGAGGTAATAAACATATTTAGATGAACTGACACTTTATTAATATCTGAGGGCAGAAGTGATTACTGGATTAGCAGGAAGCAACTCCATATCACTAATTAATTTTATACTCCTGGTCTTCAAGAAAGGCATAAAAACACATGCTTTCTTGGGGCGCACAGAGGAGCACATAACTGTAGGGCTGTTTCAATACTTTTAACATTCTTCTTTTAACTTTTATATAATGTTTTTATCCTTTTAATATTTTATTGTACACTGTCTAGAGTCCCTATGTGAGGAAGATGGATAGTTGTTAGATATGATAGATAAATACAAATAAATTCGGTTATCAACTTCAGAAAATAGTGTCTCCAGTTTCAAATGGAAATGTTTGTGTCTATAATGAGCTAACATTTTATGATAGCTCCATAAAAGCTTTACTATTTTTAAATCTGTGCACTTAATGTTATTTTAATAAAGCTGGTTTAATGCTGCTCTTAGTGATAACAGTTGCTTATACCTGGCAATGAAAATCTTATATCTGGTGAAGAAAAATGAAATACCGTTCCTGTTCCATACATGAATATAGGAACATTTCAGGTTACTGGGCCACCTATATCAGCATGATCTACATCAGAAACATATATCAGGATGAAAGTTCTCATACAAAACTACTTTATACCAGGTCAGAGTAATAATCCGTATGCCTCAATATTTTTAGGCAGACATTTTTCCTTATCCTGCTTCCCCCCCCCTCCCCAAACTGGGCCTCTTCAGTTTAGTGCATATACACTAAAAGTCAATGCTGGTCCTATCAACAAAATCTAGGATTAAATCCATTTTCCTCTTAGTATTTTCTAAGAAAAAGTACCAGGCATTATAAGAAAATCCATAGAATTTAGAGCCAGATATAATATGAGTTGCAAATACATGTAATGCCTTGATTTCTCAGATATTCTTTTTAGAGGTGAATATTTATCCGTTAATAGTTCTACTTTTCCTTCCAAACAGTTTTAACAACAGAGAAATTCTTCATCTTTATCCATCATGATCATGTAAAAATATGCAGGCTAATCCTGGGGCTAGTTCTGAGAATTTGAAGTATTTTCCAATCATGCAAAGCTCCTATAGCTTATTTACTTAAGAGCTTCTTCCATACACTGAAAAAATTTGATTTGAAACTGAAAAATGCAATCTTACCCAAGAAACTGCCTGAGGGCTTTCCTGGGTAAATAAGAGCAGTGTTAAGGAAACTTTATTGTTTAGAATTTTAAAAATCCCTACTTTGCACAAATCAAGATGATAAATTTCAGCCAGACTGGAAAAAGTGACAGGAACCTATCCACAGAACAAATCTAGCTCACTTTAATAACCATTTAGTCTCACCAACCTCTTTTCTATAGCCTTATGAAACCTTCACAATCTGATAATATTCACTTCCATGGCCTATTGTGGACTTTTCAGAGGTATTTGATTCATTATTATGGGAAACAGGAACATGAATTAGATGATCATTTTAAATATAATCTCAGAGGGGTCCATTTATCATTATGATTATTAAAATAACTTTGGTTGTTGAAATTATAATAAAAATATTTTTTTTAAAAAAATAGAATATCACTGGAAAACTATGAATATCACTGGAAGACTTATGATAAGACTATAATCAAGACTTTGATTAGGTCAGAAACCTAAGTTTGTGGGGGAATATCAGAAGATCCCATCCTCAAGTAGAGGTTAGGCCGAAAGTTTCAATTGTAAAATAGAAATACAGAAATAGTTCCACTGTAAGTTAAAGAAATTTAGCTCTATTTTTCCAAATTGTTACTGCTGTTGTGGCTGCTGCTACTATTACTACGCTATGTCATTTTTGTCCATTATGAATGTTTGTGAAGCTAGCGCTGGCCTGTTAATTATAAGAAGGAGCTAAAGGGACACTGTTGGAATTGCTAGTTGATTAGGAATGATTATATTTGTTTGCCTTTAATCCCAAACTGGTTTATTGTACATCTATATTATGTTTAGTAAAAGTATTAAATTATATTTATGGATATTGGGTGCCTGGAGAATGTATATATACAAGACATCAACACTATATGTGGGTTGTGCATATGAGAGTAGTGGGGATATAGTGGTTAGGAGAATGGACACAAAGTAAAGAATTCTGATTAATATCCACCCTCATTCATGTAAGTTCACTGGGAAACTACAGGTAGTCCTTGATTTACAACCATAACAGAGCCCAACATTTCTGTTGTTAAGCAAAACATTTATTAAGTGAATTTGCCCCATTTTATGACCTTTCTTGCCACAGTTGTTATGTGAATCACGGCAGTTGTTAATAACATAGTTGTTAAATGAATCTGGCTTCCCTGTTGAATGGTCATTAAGTGAACTGTTGTAAGTCAAGGACTATTTGTATTGATCAATCACTATATCTAAATACAATGTATCATATATGAATCAAAAATTCCCTGAGAGAGTACTATGTGACACCTTGAGTAAAAAGATGGAATTCATAAAGAAATAAAACTTCGATATATTTTGACAGGTAATGTTTCTGTTTGATTTTTAGGGTGAAGAAGGCCCCCCGAGTCTAGAATACATCCAAGCTAAGGATTTGTTTCCACATAAAGAACTGATTAAAGAAGAAGAGTCTTTACAGGTAAGTTACTTGGGTTTCACAAGCAAAGGAATGGTGTGTAATACAAAACCATATGTCTGAAGTAGGGACAAAAGATGCACAGAATATATTTTTCCATACAGTTGGTAATTGTGGAGAATAAAATACACAGTGCATTCAAAAAGTATTCCAACCCCCTTCACTTTTGTCAATCTTGTTATGCTGCAGCGTGATTCTAAAGTTTTTATTTATTTATTTTTTTTATTTTTATTTGATTTATATGCCGCCCTTCTCCGGAGACTCAGGGCGGCTTACAGTGCGTTAAGCAATAGCCTTCATACTTTTGTATATTTATACAAAGTCAGCTTATTGCCCCCACAATCTGGGTCCTCATTTTACCCACCTTAGAAAGGATGGAAGGCTGAGTCAACCTTGAGCCTGGTGGGATTCGAACTTGCAGTAATTGCAAGCAGCAGATGTTAATAGATGTTAATAACAGGGTGCTTTAAACCACTGTACTACAGTTGTTGAAATTCATTTTTTTCTCATTAATCTACATTCCATACCCCATAATGATAAAATGAAAACAGAATTTTAGAAATGTCTATAAATTTATTAAAAAGAAAAAACTGAAATATCACATTGGCATACGTATTCAGACCCTTGGCAGTAATTACAGCCTTGAGTCTTTTTGGGTATGATGCGACAAGCTTTGCACACTTGGATTGGAGGATTTTCTGCCATTCTTCCTTGCAAATCCTCTCAAACTCAGTCAGGTAGGATGGCGAACATCAGTGGGCAGCCATTTTCAGGTACCTCCAGAGATGTTCAATAAGATTCAAGTCAGGGCTCTGGCTGGACCACTCTAGGACATTCAGAGTTGTCCCTAATCCACTTCTGTGTTGTCTTGGCTGTGTGTTTAGGATTGTTGTCATGTCGGAAAGTGAACCTTTGACTCAGTCTGAGATCCTGAGCGCTGTAGAAAACCCTGACCAGTCTGCCAGTCTGTGCTGCTGAAAAATACCCCCACAGCATGATGCTGATGCCACCACAGTGGTGGGTTCCTCCCGGTTCCGCCGAGCAGGTAGCGGTGACAATATGAAGTCACTGAACCGGTTCTGCCGCTCCCTGGGCCCCCCCCCCGCTCCCCGCGTTATTCTTACCTTTTATTTGGCCCCACCCCCAATCTATTGCTGCCTCCTGAATCCCAGCTGATGGCTAGAGGGGAAAAAACTGTTTAAACTCTTGCTGCTTCAAAAGGCTGCCCTACAGCTGATCAGTGTTAAAAGAAAACAAATGAGTAGACCGGTGCCTGCAAAAATAAATGAGTAGACCAGTGCCTGCAAAAATAAATGGGTAGATCGGTACAGCTCTGCAAGCAGTTAAAAGCCTGGTAGACCAGGACCTCTGCTAAATCCTAAATAATTGTCACATGACCATCAAGCCACACCCACAAAATAAGCCACGCCCACAGAACCGGTAGTAAAAAAATTTAGAACCCACCCCTGTGCCACCACCATGCTTCACTGTTGAGATGATATGCCACGTGATGACATATGTCAGATATAACATTTAGAATTGAGGCCAAAGAGTTCAATTTTGGTTTCATCAGACTAGAGAATCTTGTTCCTCACAGCCTGAGAGTCCTTCAGGTGCTTTTTTGCAAATTCCAAGTGGGCTTTCATGTGTTTTGCATTGAGTCTCTTTTGTAGCCCAATTCAAAATGGATATAGACAGCTGTGCCTAGAAACCAGATGGAGAGAGGACACACTTGCAGCAGCTCTAAATGGTTAGCAGAAGCTGGACTAATCCCAGTCATGAGAATCTACTGGAGGGAATGGGATGAGATCAAGCGCATCAATTGTAATTGAAGCCCCACCCCTTTTATGTGCATGCGATACCTGTGATCCCAATCTTTGACTATATTATCACCAGTATTGGTACTGAGGCACCTTAGGTTATCCATATGGCAAATATGTAAGAAGAGAGAAAGCACTATTTCAGCAGAATAACTAAGGGCAACTCTAGACTGCCTTCACAACACGCTGGGGGTGACTTAATATCATGAGAACATGTCCCTTAAAAAGCTTTGATAAGTGGGATGGAGGATGAGCACTTAGACTTCCCAAAATATTAGTGTGACAATCCCTCAGTAGTTTGACCAAATGGCTTTAAAAGGAATTAGAATCCAACTATTGATTTTCTATGTCTTAGATGGATGCAAGTGTTGAAATTTAGCTTTCTAGATTGGCTAGTCACTAGTATAGATCCACATTTTTTGTTCTTTAAATTACTTTTTCAAACTGCTAATCTGCACATACTATAGCTTGTTGAGGGTAAAACTGCCCTCTGCAAAGTAATGCAGTGGACCAGACAGAGAATAGATATGTTGCTTAACAAAAACACACAGATACTTACAGACTCTGAACGTATAAAGGAAAATAAATAGTCTTTACTTGTAGTATAAAAAACAAATGTTGTTGTATCTTGGTTTCCTTTGGTTTATAAGGAGTTTTAAGGAGATTAATTCACTTAACAGGGTTGGTTGTTGTTTTTTCCACCTTGATTTAAAAATTGTCATATACCGGTAATTGAATTCTGTATAAATATGGTACTATTGAATTTCAAACAAATGGAGAATTTCAGTATTACCATTATTGAGTATATATTCTCAATGATAGTTTGGAGGGGGGAGGTGAATTTTGCCATTAGCCCTAGGAAAAAAGGGATCATAGAGAAAAGTACGGTCATTGGTCATCCAGTTAATGAGCTTTTCTTTCCTCCAGAGACTGACAAACTTTTCTTGAAGAGGAATCTAAGAATGGGCATTCTTGGCACAACATAATTAAAAATTTCACAGGAATGAATTTAAAACATGCATTTTTCTTTTGGCTTGTGTAATTTTTTAAAGACCTTTAAAATTATTTTACATCTCATAGTAAGTCCACACAGTCAGATAAAACAAAAGGTGCACATCAGTTTGGGACTTGCTAGTCTAGGTATGCGCATACTTACATCATTGTTTCCTTTAGATTAAAAACTACAACAGTGATTAAAAAAAATACTTCATCTGCTTCCTGTGAAGTACTGTTGAGCTTTTCTTCAATTTTGCTATATCATTTTGGCCATAAAGAATTGTAAGAGAAAAAACTACTTCAAAGATACAAAATGAGCTGTGAAAATATTATATATGGAATTTTAGTATACTCTTATGCAAATTTCATATCCCTTATACATTTTCATAGAGACCTGTGAGTTTCAATTTTCCAGTTAACCAGAGCAAAGAAATAAATCTCAATAAAAACTACTGTATTTTTCGGAGTATAAGACGCACCTTTTTCCCCCAAAAAAGAGGGTGAAAATCTGGGTGCGTCTTATACACCGAATGTAGCCCCGCCCACCTGCCAGCCCCCACCCTTCGGAGGTTGTCGGCCTCCATGTGTTGCATTTTCCGGTGGTTCCAGATGGTGGAGATCCTCACTTCCACTCGGATTTTGATAACGAGCAGCACAGATCTTTCTATCCGTTTAAAACAAACCCTATCACCCTATGTGCATTTAACTGGAGGGGGTGGGGTGGGGTGGGGGATGGTTTTCATGGGGGCAGAAGAGGGACTTGGCACCGAAGGCTCCACTCTTGAGACACCCCCATCTTCTTACTTATAGCCATAGGCGTTGAAAGCCTGGCTTTCTCACAGCAAGACCCGATAGAGACGCAGTACTTCAGTCCTCCTGGATGCTGCCATCTCGTAAACACGGTGCTGGGCTTCCCGGCAAGCCCCCTGCGCCTTTGCTGCCTTGGTCAGAGCCTGATTCCGGAAGCAGCCTGGGGAAGCGTGGAGGTCAGGACTTGGTTGGTGAAGCAGGCGCTGCGCGGGGGGCGTAAGGCAAGGCACTGCCACCCGAAAACACTGTTGCCGCGATCTCTGCCACCTAGAACCACCCGAAAATGCAATGCTCTTTTTTTGCCTCCGCATGCCCCGTTTTTGGAATCGGGGAGGAAAATATTTTCATTGCCAAGCAGAGGTGGTCATTCTCTGCTAATATTCTACCAAGGTGTTAGTGACAGTGCATTTCATTAGGGATGTCATTTATTTACTTATTAAAATTATATGCCACCCTTGAAAATAAAGACTTTCCCAGGATGACTTTTAAAACATGTTTACAATCACAAACCAGGTTTATTAAACATATTTTAAAAATTAAAGTAGAAAACTTTTGGAATTTGAAAGAGGTAAATCTCATGGAAATCTTTGCAACAAATCTTTTTAACCCATTTCAGCAATTCATCAAGAACAGACAATGAAGATAATCCATATGACACTATTGTAGTAAAATTACACTATATGAATTATAATCTTCCTAAATTGTTTTGGATGAGTTTTAAGTAAATTAGTATATATTGTCCAATTAGTCAGTCCTTCTGTTTAAAAATGTTTGAAAAATTCAGGAAAAACACCCAACAGTCTTTCCCAACATTTTTTTTATTGGCTCATTTTCTAACGCATTTAAATGATACAATTCCTCTAGTTAGTTTCCACTTTTGTTATAGCAAAACACTGAAACACTAAAATGTCTTTTATTAGATCTGTATATTCGACCATGGGTAAATTAGATAGAACAAGTTTTTAAAAAAAATCAATGTATGAAAATTATTCTCTGGAGGAACAAATCTGCCAAAATCCTGTGATCATTTATTAGGTATAATTGTAAATATTGCTATCCTGTTTCCTTTTGGATATATTAAACATATAATTTCTCAGTAACTCAGCACATGTATGAATATATATAAGGCATATATGCACTCAACATTGTTTGGGAGGATTTTTTGTTTTTTCCCTGGATATATTTTATTAAAGCTGGAAAAAAGCTTTTTTTAGTTCAATGCAAATGCAGTGCAGACCAACAACAAAGACTTTCAAACAATTAATTATTAATGTCACTTTAAAATATATCTATAGAGATTATTTTAGAACTGAGGAGAAAATGAAAGTAGTTTACTTTTTAATTTTAATTTTAGGAAGGATGCATACATCAGAAGTTTTAACTGCTGTGCATCCATTTGCACTATAAATACATAGTAGATCTGGTATCGTTTTTCATGATATAGATCTCTTAGGATTTTCTTATTATAATATTTCTTACTTGTTCCAGTCATTTCCAAATAGTCATTCTCTATACGCTTCCTAATAAGGTGCCAGTGACAATGCTTTTGACCTGAAATGTTACTTATTTAAATGGGATACAGTACCTTTCTTCAAAATAAAAACATTGCCAGGACAGTTGACAAAATATTTCAAAATCATAATTTAAAAAATGTAAGCTAAAAGAGCAGACTAAAGTACAAAACATTAAAGCAAAACCAATTTCCAAAATTAAAGGCAATTCTCCACTTAAGTACTAGTCCTGGGGAACAGATAAATATCACCATGTAATTGTCTTGGTAGAAGTAGAGAAATGGTTTGCCATTAACCTTCTTCTAGGATGTTTTTCAGGTTCCCGCTATAGCCTTTACAAGTAGTCCTCAATTTAAAAACATTTGTTTAGTGATCGCTCAAAGTTACAACAGCACTGAACAAAGTGTCGTTGTACCTTTTTTTCACACTTATGACCATTGCAGCATCCTCGTTGTGATGTGATCAAAATTCAAGACGCTTGGCAACTGGCATGTATTTATGATGGTTGCAGTGTCCTTGGGTTATGTGACCACCTTTTGTGACCTTCTGGCAAGCCAAATCAAAAGGGAAGCCAGATTCCAACAGATAACAACTAACAGGTTACTAACTTAACAACTCCAGTGACTCACTTAACAACTCTGATAAGAAAAGCCTACAATGAAGCAAAACTCACTTTAACAAATGTCTTGCTTAGCAATGGAAATGTAGGAGATGAGCAGGCTGAGCCCACAGGAGGGGTCAAACATGTCATCAGCCTCGAGACCCTTTGCACCCACAAGACATCTCAGTCCATCCCACCTTGAATTCCATTGACTCTTCTCTACCTCCAATTTGCTTTGGCCAGATTCCTGTAGAGAGCATAAGCTTGCAATAAACCTTTATGTTCATTTGAACTACCTGGACTTCTGATTTTCCCATGCTTCATAGGAAATTTTGGGCTCAATTGTGGTCGTAAGTTGAGGACTACCTCTTGTCCTGAAACATCCTGGTAGTGTTCCATCTAAGTACCAGGCTTGACCTTGCTCATTTCTGAGCCCAGACATGGTCACCCAGAGACCACCACCGGCTGAAACATCTATTTCTAGGTGTAGTTTAAAACTCAAAAATGTAGTAGAATGCTTCATTTGCTGCATAACAAAATTAATATTAAAATACCTTGGAAAATAAAATGTAATTGCTTAGCACTGAAAACAGGCCAGGGTTGAGGGACACCTGCAGTAGAATTTCTGAGAATGATATTTTAATTCAGGTAGGAACAAAATAAAAGTTTCTTCAGATAATGTATTCATAACACATTTAATACTAGAAATTTGAGCTGGAAAACAAGTGTTTAATTTGTCTCTTTCTGAATGGAGCATTCCATTGGTTATGTGGAGATATATTACATTTCCCTGTAGCCTTGCCTGGTTAATCGGCAACTACTTTAAAGTGTGAATTTTCCTTTTCTAGGTTCCATTTACTGTGCTACAAGGTGAGGGTGTGGAATATCTGGGCCATGCAAGTGATGCCATCATCGCCATCTCTAACTACCGGCTCCATATCAAGTTTAAGGACTCTGTAATCAATGTAAGTCTTCTTAATATACTTTGTGGTTATTTCTGGCAGAGCTTTTCTTCTTCTTCTTTGAAACAAATTATGTAGCTTATCTTCTCGCTGAGCTGCAGAGCAAACTTGAAGAGTCCCCTGTCCCAGTGGGCCCCAACCTTTCCAGCTTCGTGACCTGGGGGGGGGGATGGTTTTGTGTGAGTGGTATGTGCAAGTGCGAGCACCTGCCACTCATCCACCGCTTCTGCAGCCTGGTTCCAAACGGGTCAAGGCCCAGGGGTTGGGGACCCCTGCCCTGTCCTTTAGCTCTCTTGATCAGACAGCTTCAGATATCTCAAGTGAGGTACCACCATGCCTTGCAAAATGCTTCAAAGAGAATATTTGTCAATTTGGGTTAGGGAATTATTTCTTTAAGAAAGAATTGCCTTCATGAAGGCAAACTCCTAGCATGATCTTTGTTTTGTTTATGGAAAAGCTGTGGCTTCAGATTGCCATCTGCTTTGAAAGGAGTAAGCTGTGCATATTCAATGATAAAACATGGTTTCTAATTGCACTGAGATTCATACATTTCCGATACTCATTGCTATTCCTTTTTTTAACCATACATTGGACAATTTAATCTATCCCCTTCCCTTCCTCCCTCCCAGGTTACACTGCTTAATGGATAGGACCTGGAACATGTCAACTCTGCCAAATCATACAGGCCATATCAAAGTCACAGAAGGCAGATAATTCTTTAGATAACCAGCCCTTGTGCAATAGGCTTTATAAGTAATAACCATCACATTGAGTTGTGCCCAGAAGCCTTCTGATAACTAGTTGACCATAGAACAAAGGTGTTACAAGGGCTCTTATGAGATGTCCCCATAATTGCCCCTGCTGTTGTATTTAGGAATAGTTGACACTTTTATGCTTCTGAGTGGTTTTCAAGGACAGGCCCATCTAGAGTGTATTGCAATAGTCCATGCATCATATAAGCAAATATTGTTTGACTCTCTGATGGACCTCCCAATCCAGGTGAGGATGCAATTGATGGACATGGTTAGTTGTTAGTGAAAGTTCATTTGAAAAGGATGAAAAGTTAGAAACTGCCTTGATGTCTCTTCAATACTATCCCTACATTACTAAGGAAATCTGCTACATGCCAAATTGAGTTTATTCCTGCTCCTACTATAACTTATAACTAATGTTACCGTTTCCATAATACCATTAGAATACCTGATAAGATATTCGGTTAGCTTATTGTGTAGTTGACTGTCTACATATCTGTTCATCCATCCCTTGCCTTTGTTTTTAGGTGCCTTTGAGAATGATGGAAAGCGTAGAGAGTCGGGATATGTTCCAGCTCCATATTGTCTGCAAAGATTCCAAAGTAGTCAGGTAGGGGATGTCTAACAACATCTTACTCCTAAAGCTTGCTGAGAGTCAGCAAATGTGATTCGCTCAAACTAGAGATGGATAACATGCGGCCTGCAGATGTTTTTGATTTCCAGCTTCTGACAACATATGCCAGCATAGTTATTGGTGGAAAATGTAATCCAGCAACAAACTGGGATACCACAACTTTTTTTTACTTCTGCTCTGAACCATGATGCTGCCAGGTTCCTGTCACTCTAAACATAGAAGCTGCCAACATGAAGTAAAGTAAAATTCTTTAATCTGTTTGCTTTCCAACAGTGGACAGCTAAGAGTCTTGGAAAATATACATAAGCAAAGGCTCAGTTTCTGCCACAGTTGATGGCGATTAATAGATCCTCTATTGTAAAAATCTTTTTTTTTGTTAGCTATCGTTGCTAAGTTTTTTAAGTGATTTAAGTAGCACTGCAACCCCCTTGTGTCAAGGAGTCCCTAGCATTTTTATTTTTCAATAGGTTGTTTTCCCTTCCCTTTCCCCTCAGGAGTTTACCTGAAATTCCCTCGTCAGACCATCTTTCTAGGCACTGAATGTATGTGTACTTCTGTTTCTGTAGGTGCCATTTCTCTACGTTTAAACAATGCCAGGAATGGTTGAAAAGGCTGAGCCGAGCCATTGCACGCCCCACCAAACTAGAAGACCTATTTGCATTTGCTTATCATGCCTGGTGCTTAGGAGTTTGTACTGATGAGGAAGACCAGCATGCCCACCTATGCCGCCCAGGTAAGTTGTTATGAGTTACATCAGGGTATAAGCATCTATAGCTATAGATCGAAGCCTCTTGAAAGCCACTGTCCAGGGTTAGCTATGCAACCAATTCTATCAATTCCTAGTCGGATATTGTAATACAGAGATCTGTTGAGTTATTTTGTCATAATTTCTGACAGAATTGATTATTGTTGATTATTGTTAATTACGGTTCATTTTGCAGGAGACCATGTGAAATATCGGTTTGAAATGGAATTAGCTCGAATGGGCTTTGACTTGCAGAACGTGTGGAGGGTTTCTGACATCAACAACAACTACAAGTAAGCCTTTAAATTTACCAGATAACTGTAAGGTGGGGGGGGGGGGTATCAACAGCATTATATCCTCTGTCTTGTAAATGCTAGGATGTAACGGTATAATCTTATAGCTAGACAACATGTAAAGCAGTTCAAGCTAATGTAATATTAAAATATCTATCTTGTGATAATAAAATAGCATTTATTGTTATTTTATGTGTTATTACAGTGGCCTTTTCTCACTTGTACCTCACAAACGTATCCCAAGAACTTCTTTTTATATTCCTATGCCTTCATCACATTGCATGTCTGAAAGGAGACTCACATCTATTGTTGCTTGTCATTCTATCCTTAGTGCCTTGAGTCAAATTAAAATTGATGTTGCTCTTATTATTATATTTATGGGGATTCTAACAGTTTTCAGCCATAATATCACCAATAGTATGAATCTGGTATAAGTAATCTGTTAGTAATTTTGATGTTTCATGTTCATCCAAAAGAACATCAGATCTGCGGTTTATATGACTATTAGTACAGAATCATAATTGCAGCTTTTGTATGAATATAGATCAGTCTTGAACATGGCTGGCTGGGGAATTCTGAGAGTTGAAGTCCACCCATCTTAAAATTGCCAGGGTTGAGAAACACTATTGTAGATGAACTAAGATCATCTGTCATTTTACCTATTTATGTAAACTAAAGAAAACTTGAAAATACCATAAATATTAATTAGTTAGTTCATATGATCTGGCAGGTTAAAGATTCGGAATTTGATCTTGGTTTTTTATTCTCGTCCCCTGCCCCATAATCAATTTCTGATCATCAGTTTGAATTTTCCTCCTTAGGTTATGTACCAGCTACCCACAGAAACTTTTGGTTCCAGTTTGGATCACTGACAAGGAACTGGAGAATGTAGCTTCTTTTAGATCTTGGAAGAGGATTCCAGTGGTTGTTTATAGGTACAAAACTCAAGTCTTGTAAGAAGGCCGTGCAAAGACTTATGTGTCAACTGAAATCTTATCACCAGGGTATTTTTTCTAATACCCTAGTGATAAAGTATTCTTTCTTCCAATTTTTGTTTAACTGTGTAGCCAAGCTCTTCTTTAAGATTCCATTATTGACACTATTCCATTAAATCAGGGGTGTCAAACTCGATTTTATTGAGGGCCACATTAGGGTTGTGTTTGACCCCAGGGGCCAGCTGTGTGTGGCCAGAGTGGGCATGGCCAGCTTGACGTCACTCATGTCAGGGCACCCCTCCCAGGCTCAGTTTTCGGCTGCAACAGCCTCCTGCAACATGCGGCCCTCCTGAGCTCCTTTTTTGCTGGCAGAGCGCACCTGGGCCAGTCCTTCACTGTTTCCAGGGCAGCCCCATGGGCCAGATCTAAGCACCCTGTGGGCTGGATCCAGCCCGCGGGCCTTGAGTTTGACACTGCTGCATTAAATGATTCCATTATTGAAACAATAGTATCATTTTAGGATAGATCATGGAGATTTAAATGAGAATGTATCAGATAATACATTATATAAAGCACCATTTGGTGCCTGCCTACTTATCTCAGAGATTTTTCATTTATTCATTCACTCATCTTTATTATTTTTTGTAAATAATTAGAGGTGGAAAATATACCTAATACTACTCCTTCTGATACAGATACTACTCCTTCTGATAACAGATACTACTAGGAGGAAAGAGTATCATCCTATTTTGAGTTTAACTGCTATCTCAGATTATATAGTTTCAATTTTCTAATGCACATTAGGAAGCTAATCAAATCCTTTTTGTGTGTATGACTTCAAATCACTGTTCCTTGCATTTCCCTTCATAAGCCAAAAAAATTATTCATACTTGCTAATTGCATCTACTATTGTATCTGAAATCTCCTAGTTCAACTTCTGTCTTCTGGATGTATGATAATGATGATGATAGGAGCTACACTTAAGCAGATCTGAAGGGTCAGGAATATTGCCTTGTCTTAAATTGGCTCTCCAGTCAAAATTTCACCAAGCCTCTCCTTAATCTAATAAAGGAGAATGTAGCTCAGGGTTGAAATGAGGAGTCCTTGATACTCTCTGAGCTTGGTTGTTTTCTTGCAGACATTTTATTACCCCCCTAATTTGGTTAAAGAAACATCTGCAAGAAAATAACCAGGTTGAGGGAGCACCAAGGACCCCTCATCTCCTTAATCTATTATTATATGCATATACTTGGTGCTTCCTTTCCACTATGAAAGGAGTATTTGGTTTTTCAGTCAAACTGGGACTTGTTGAAACACTTTGCATTCTAGGACTAATAGGACTCAATTTCTTTTTTAGACATTTGCGCAATGGGGCAGTGATCGCACGCTGCAGTCAACCTGAAATTAGTTGGTGGGGCTGGCGCAATGCAGATGATGAATATCTGGTAACTTCCATTGCCAAAGCCTGTGCCTTGAACCCTGGACAGAGGCTGGCTGGGGGGACCCCACCCTCTGGGCTTAGTGATGGAAATGAGGCCTGCGATGCAGGATTTGGTAAGTAAGCCAATTCTATTTCCATTCTAATTTCCATTGCTGCACAAATGCTACCTGGCCTTTGACAGAATTTGATGAATTTTTCATGGCAATATTGAATATAATCTCATTTGTAACGCCTACCAATCTGGATAAAATTATGCCATTGATGTATTTTTCTTTAAAATATATATATATATATATATATATCTGCCTATCTTAAAAAGAACTCTGGATGGCTTACAAACAATAAAATAGTATAAAACAATATAAAAACCATCAATAGTAAAAACAAAAATAAAAATAGAAATTAAAAACGTGGAACCACAACCACTCTTTTATAGTGCATTCAATATAATTAATCCCCATGGTATTAGAACGTAGTATTTAAGAAACTGAACATTGTTCTTGCTCTTTTGGAAAAGATTTTTTTTTTGACAGAAACCTTTTTTCCCCCAGTGAGCCAATGAAACTCCAAAAGAGCATATTATGAAAGATTGTACTTTTTGGATGGATGGCAATGTCTGTTGTAACCAGTTTTTGTGACCTCAGCTGATCTCAGCATTCTGAATTCTGTAATCAAACTGTATGTCTGTTTAAGATATGAGAAATTCCTATTTGATCTTTTGCAGATTCATCATTGACTGCATGTTCAAGTGTAGAGAATTCAGCAACACCTCAGAAACTGCTGATTTTGGATGCTCGGTCCTACACTGCTGCGGTTGCCAACAGAGCCAAAGGAGGAGGCTGTGAATGTGAAGGTACAAGCATGATTTTCTGGCTTTCTTAGGCCACCTATTCACTGTTGCATCCTACTTACAAAGGGTGCATAAGCAAGTGAAACCTATTTTTGAGCACCTTTCCCATCAAGGTTCTACTTTTACTTCCATCCCAACTTCTTGAGTTTATAATGAGGTTTTAGGAGGCTCGTTTGACTAAAGTGGAGCCATTGAATTATAAAAATCCACAGGATGTATTGGAAACTGCAACTCATTTGAAATAATAAAGTTATTGAGAATTAAAATCATAAGGTACCTTTTCCAATATACATATCATAATCATAGTGGTGATTCCTTATGGATAGGTCAATATGAACTATTCCCATTAAAGAGGATTATGGTTGAAGATATTTTACGTGTTAGATAGGCTTATTTAACTTTCCAACTAATTTTCTCCTTCTATTTGACATTTTTCAGAATATTACCCTAACTGTGAAGTGGTGTTCATGGGTATGGCTAACATTCATTCCATCCGTAATAGTTTCCAGTACCTGAGGGCAGTATGCAGTCAGATGCCAGATCCTAGCAAGTAAGTTCCAAGTAGCATTTGTCAAACAGCTATGTTCTTTATGGAATTCCATTATCTGAGGGACTATAAAACACAGATTTTCTTTCTGCCAGAACTGAAAGAAAAGAGGAATGCTCTGAAGATATATCCTGTGCAGAGTGATCTCTTGTTGCTGTATAATTCACTTATTTTTCATTAGGTTTATATGTGGGGATACATAATTATTCTGGTAGAGAAAAATTATCAAAGATATTTGTATAACTGCAAATAATATGGGAGTTTGGCTACAGGGGACTTTTTTTTCCTTTGGTCCTTCACAGCACTAGGTCACTGTTAAATTGATTAAAGGCAGGTTCAACACGGTCAAACAAAAATATTTTTATGTGCACACCATCAATGTACAGTTAGCAATGTATTTTAAAAGTTTCAATAGTTTAGAAACTGTTTTGAATTTGAAATAAAGCTGTTTTAAACTTGGAACATTCCAGAATTGGTAAACTAAACCATTTGAGCTGAAACAAGTTTTTGATTTTGACTTTGAAATATTTTGCACATCCCCTTTCTCAGTGAAAATGTTCTATTTGGCACAAGCTAGATTTGGATTTCTTGTTTCCAGCACTCAAAAAATATTTATATTGGCCATAATCTTTATGCATTTTCTTTCATTGATCCATTTCAGCTGGCTGTCAGCACTAGAGAGCACTAAGTGGCTACAGCATCTCTCCATCATGCTGAAGGCAGCTGTGCTGGTCTCAAATGCTGTTGACCGAGAAGGACGCCCTGTGTTGGTTCACTGCTCTGATGGTTGGGACAGGACCCCTCAGATTGTTGCCTTGGCAAAGATTCTTCTGGATCCCTATTATAGAACTATGGAGGTATTCGGCTTCAGTTGTCTTAGCAGCTCAGAAGTAGCTTTTAGGAGAATTTTAACTTACATGGGAGATGCTGAACAGAATTGCCTAAAGCAAAGCATTTTTCCCCATCTTTTTGTCTCAGTGATCTGCAATTGGAGACAATAGACGTTTGTCTTATTTTTTCTTTGGTTTGGGATAAGCCTGTGTTTTTATTTCAGGATTCAATCAGTCAAGACTAATAATACATGCCATACATGGATAAATTTACACACATGGTTTTGTTATGTATATAATTCTATTCAGTCACAGCCTGACTGACAGTTTCTGCAAGGAATCAATTAGAAATGCTAATGGTAATGATATCAGATTCCAAAGTAATTTAGAAATCAGTAGATTAGATCAGCATATGTTCTGTTCATAGTAAAGATACAGTTATGTCCTGGAAAACCTAGCCATGATTAACCTTTGATGATAGCTGATAATGGAAATCATGTTTTTTGATATCAGCTGCTGGGAAATATAAATTGGAGCACTAGCATTGTCTTTATGCTCCTTCTTATGTGCCCCCCATTGACATCTGGTTAATGCCACCATGGAAAGAAAATGTTGTGTTTAATAGATTTTTTTAGTTTACTTATTGGGAGTAAGAAAAGTGGATTGAAAAGGGAAGTCTTGCCACATTTTGGCTCGAGCTCTTACAGTTGGTATGTAACTCACCTATCATTAGCATGTATCTCCTGACAGTTTTCTGGTAAGAAATTCTAGTTCTTGACAAAAAAAGATCCCCCGTGGTTTGATATTAAATTGACAAAAGGAAGATAAGGGAAAGTGTCCATTCTTGAAAATGGACAATCTGGAAAACATCCAGGCCTCCAAGACTTGGACATCTCCAATGGTGGGGCAAAGTAGCCAGGGAAGAGGCAAATACTACTGCATGCCGCATGATAAAAGAATATACCTATGTCATAACTCATGATGCACCCAGTGTCATTTAGATGTTATTACGACTTTCAAAGTATGTCTATGGTGCAAGGGCAAGCTGTTCAGTAATGGCAGGAGAGTTATCTTCTATTCCTCTCTGCTCTTTATGGGAGGAGAGCTGAAGCAACCCTTATGATTCAGTACAGAGAAAATAGTCTCCAAGGTTACAGATAGCCATGCCTATTATAAAACTTTATAAATTAACACCAGCATTTGAACTGTACTCAAAACCCTAATGGTAAGTCAATACAATACCCAGAAAATATAATTGATATTATTGCATTGGCTTTTACTTACCAGAAACTAAGCAGCCTCAAGTAACTGCAGTTTTTGTTGAATTTTCAAAGGGAGTACCAAATAGACTGTACTGTATTGTCACTGAACTAGCACTGTCACTGTACTGGTTTAATTTCAAGGAGGTGAGGGCAAGATATTGAGGTTGCTATCAATAAAATATCTTGTTCCAAAAAGGGTGGCAGCTGTGCAGTAGGCAAAGCTGGGCAGAAGCTCCCCTACTGAAGCCTAGTTGATGAACTGGAGGAATAAAACACTACACAGTAGTGGTCAAAATTATGGAAACCTTTTGGGAAAAGTGTATTTTTAAAAACTAGCTAATAATACCACTTATTTTTGGAGTAGTACCATAAAATTATATATCAATGGAAAGATAATTTAATCAAGAATGTAAGCAATAACTTTTATGAAGGATTTGCTATTAGAATAGCAGCTACAGTTTAAAGAAGAAAAAATGAAACACGTAGAAAAAACGAGATATACAAAAATTATCACATCAGTTAATACTTAGTTGGGTAACCTTTAACATGAATTACGGCCTTACAATGTCTTCCCATGGAGTGAACCAAGTCATTTAGTTCCGCAGCTGTTATAATGTGAAACCAAAATTGAATGATTGCTTCTATTAACTGGATTTCATTGCTGGGTCGCTTCTGACTAACAAGTTTCTTTAATCGGCTCCATAGATTTTCAATTGGGTTAAGTCTGGGCTATTCCCAGGCCATTCCAGCAGTGGAATATGATTACCTTGAAACTCCAAAAAAAAGTGGTGTTATTAGCCATCAAACCTCAAAAATACACTTTCCCCAAAAGGTTTCTACAATTTTGGCCACTACTGTAGATGACAATATCATGAAAGCAAGGGCAGGAAAATAAGGAAGAAGAACTAAAGATGCTATGATACATCCACAAATGATTTGAGAACAGGTGAATAATGTCGGCAGCTATGGAATTACCATTTTTTATTGCGGCCTACTCAGAAAATCTATATTACTGAAATTATCTCCTTTTATTGCCAGGGTTTCCAGGTGCTGGTTGAATCAGATTGGCTGGATTTTGGCCATAAATTTGGGGATCGATGTGGACACCAGGAAAAGGCAGAAGATCAGAATGAACAGTGTCCAGTATTTTTACAGTGGTTGGATTCTGTTCACCAGCTGCTCAAGCAGTTTCCCTGTCTCTTTGAATTTAATGAAGCTTTCTTGGTAAGGGCACGTGTTAGAGGATATACATTTCAATACCAAGATAGATCCGTGTTCAATGACAGCTTGATGTTTCTAAAGCAAAAGTGATTATGATTCTTATGGGGGTCATTTTTCCTTTCGATTGTCCACGCTAGTTGAATTACTGCGATAAATCTCTGTGGTATAGATAAATTGTGAAGCCTTTGAAAAAAGCACTCATTTCCCTTTCACTGAATTATTATACAAAATAGATTTTTTCTGAAAGTGCTACTAAAATGCTGTGCTATAATCTGTATGCTAACATAGTGTGCTTTATTTCTCTAATAATGAGAAAGAGCTGTTTAGCAAAATGCATACATTTCATACAGAGCAAGGCAGGTAACATGTTGTACTATCCTGATTTTCACCTGTTTGTTAGTGGATACAGTCCATTTAATCCCTCTATGTGAAGAGTAAAAGAAACCATAAAAAATAGTGTATCTTTTTTTTAAAAGCTTTTTTGTGTCTAACCAAGCTAAGAGCAAAACTTATGATCTTGACTTTGGGAACATTTAACCAAATTCAAATTGTAATTATTTTATATTTATTTATTTATTTTGAACTTCTGCTTACCCATTGCAAAGGTTTGACCTAATGCACTACATTGTTGTTAAAGCAGCGCTATATCAATAAGATGCCTCCACCATGGGCTCTTGTGAAAATCCTCTCAAATCCCTAAATTTCTCTTTTACTTGCAGGTAAAGTTAGTCCAACACACATATTCCTGCCTTTATGGGACTTTCCTTGGAAACAGCCCCTGTGAACGTGAGCTGCACAACATTGCCAAACGCACCTGCTCAGTTTGGTCCCTTTTGAGAGCTGGTAACAAAAATTTCCACAATCTGCTCTACATGCCTGCTAATGAGCAAGTAAGTAAAATTCCCATTTGTGCCAGGTTGGCAGGAGAGAAAAATTTTCATGCAATGCGGGACAGAAGCCCAAATATAGCTTGCTTCTCCCTCATGCAGGATTAAAAGTTTTGTAACAGTCCTTACTGTGGGCACCACTTCACTTTGAGTTCTGCCTCCTTCTGGCAGGCTGGGCTTCGTGAAGCCTTTGTTTTTCCCCTCGGTTTCTTTGAAAATGGAAGGAGGAAGAAGGTCCAGTGGTTCCTTTGTATCTTTCAGTTAGATAGGACAACTGTAATCGTAGCTCATTATCAATTATTAGTTAGAGGTGCACCTTCACGAGCTACCAGACTCTTGGCTTATGCTGGTTTCCTCCTCCTCTTCCTGAATCTTCTTTCCTCCATCTTTGTTGTCAAGGTGCTGCATCCAGTGTGCCATGTGCGTGCATTGCATCTCTGGACAGCTGTATATCTTCCAACTTCATCTCCATGTCCTTTAGGAGAAGAAGGCATGGATCTTTACTTGCCTTCTGGATCTCAGACTCAAGAGTTCAGCAGTCGGTCACTTGACAGGTAGGAGAAAAATAGTTCTATGAATTGTGCAATTCAGGATTTCTAACACTACTTTGGATACCTCTGTAATGGCCTCTTATTTATAAGGACCTTGCTTATCCTGATCAATTACAATGTAGTTTATATAGAAGATTCTAGAGGGTTGGACTTAGGGTTGTGCTAATCATTTTACTTATCTGTATTGTCTGAAAATTTTCACTGCTTTAAAAGGGTAGTTTGATGTGACCTTTTTAATTTTATAGATTAGGAAATAATGCTTCCCATTTACTTGGTGATTATTTATGAGTCTTTAAAATGATTTAGGAAAAAAAATCAAGGATCTGTCCTAACTATTTATATCCAGGGAAAATACCATAAGGAACTGTTTTGCATTTGCAGTCCTGACTAGAGTCTTTCCTTCCTTCCTTCTTGACTACTTACTATAATACTAAAAAACAATTGAAAACCTTTGAATTATAAAAGCTCTCCGTATGTGTGTGTGCGTGTGTGTGCGCGCGCGCGCATGCAAGCATATGGGGGTGAGATGGGGAAAGAAAACATACGTGCATGCATGTATTTTCCTCTAAGGCTCTGCAGTGGGCAACTTCTTGTAAGTGTATCTTTAGGCAATATATGCATTATCCCTGTTGCCTGAATTGACTTTTGTGGTTTCAGATTACCAAAGACAAGATCCATGGATGATCTTCTCTCAGCCTGTGATCCTAGCAGTCTGCTGACCCGCACATCAAGTGATCCAAATTTGAACAACCATTGTCAAGATGTCAGGGTGGGTTTGGAATCCAGACATCCCAATGTTGAAGAGACAGTGTCAAGCAAAGAAACCAGAGAAGATGAGTTGCTTCAAGTACCTCAACAGCAGCAGGAATTCTATCCCCCGCATAGCGCTGGCAGCACCACCTCTGACAGCCACAGAATCAGTCGACCACAAAGACCACAGAAACATGAAGTGTCTCAGCAGTTAAGTGCTGTGCCTTCTGAGATAGAAGCAGTAAGCAGAGCGGATTCAGAAGCAACAGAAGACCCAGTCCCAGCTCCAAATTCTGGACAAACACAAGTGTTTGAAAAATTATCCTGCAACCATGTCAAAGACACTGGCCTGATATCCAATGGCATTTCGGATCTTGTTCAAACTTCTCATCCAGAATCCTCCTCCTGCCAGACTTCAGCAGGTCACCCCAGTTCAGGTCAGCCAGCTCTGACTGTTCCAAGACACAGTGCTCCAGGTTGTCAAAAAGAAGAATTGGATGGGAAAATTGGCAACGTCAAGCACGGAGAGGAGGGCAACCATACAGGGAAAATTCAGACAGAGTTGTGGCGAAAAGGAGTTTCTCAAAGCCAGATGAGCGAATTCTCTCTTCTAGCAGCAAACTGGGACAGTTTTCAAGGGATGGGGACATCACTTCCCGGGGGTGATATGGGTCCCCGACGACTCCTGTCCTATGGCTGTTGTAACAAGAGACTGAACAGTAGGCACTTCTGGACCTCTGGACTGTGCCTCAGTGGCCAATGGCCTTTGAAAGAAAGTGCGAAGCCTCCTGGCTGCTCCATCCATTCTGGCACACACTGCACAGGCCTTGTGGGGAGGTCCAGCAAACTGTGGCTCCCTTGCCATTTGAAGCAGGCACCCGGCTCCAAACACATGCCACCAAACAGCCCTTCTCCAGTGCCTCCCCTCTATCTAGATGATGATGGACTTCCCTTCCCCACAGATGTAATCCAGCATAGATTGCGGCAGATCGAAGCTACCTATAAGCAGGAGGTTGAGCAGTTGCGTAGGCAGGTGCGGGAACTTCAGCATAGATTAGACATCCGTCATTGCTATCCAACTCCAGCTGAACCACAGATGGACTATGAAGATGACTTTGTAAGTGACACCGGTGGAGCTTTTTCAGTGGTTTCCTTAACTTTTCCCCAAGAAGGCATGTATATAGTTAGATAAAATGAACAGATCCTGCTACCATCAACATGTTTGTAGGCACTCTGTACCTACAAATGTGTGAGCATACTAATGAAGACACATGTTTCCTCTCTGGATGTAAATATGCATGCACACATTCCATTCTAACATGCCATGCTATCTCCCACATTTCTGCTGTGTTGAATATAATAATACCATGTACATTATCAAATAGCACATGAAACACAGGAGAGCCAGATTTTTTGCACATCTGTTAAAAGATTAATTATTGTAGGACCTGAAATCACAGTAGATGATATTGAGCTAATTGGAATAACGCCTGAAGTGATAGAAAGCTATTATCTACGATCTTGTGGTTATTTTCAGTTCATTTGGAGGAAGGCTGAAACTCTGAAGGAAGTGATCATATGTGTGATATAGATAATCTGATGGCTTTCATGGTCTTCCTTGCAGACTTGCCTCAAGGAGTCAGATGGCAGTGAAAATGAGGATTTTTACTCTGATCATAGTGAAGACTGTCTATCTGAAGCAAGCTGGGAGCCTGTTGATAAAAGGGAAACTGAGGCATGTTACATTTCTTTATTTACTAGTTTGCTTTGAGATATATTTATGTGTTTTAACTTGGTATGATGTAAGATGAAATCATTCCCATTGCTGCTTCCTCCCCTATATTTTCCTATCCTGCTCTCTTCTACTGAGGTATAAACATATATTTTGTATCTGATTCCCCTTAGTAAAAAAAAATAATAATTCTCAAACAGATAATTTCTCTTTTGTTGTCTAATCTCAAGGATTTTTTTTTCCTGACATTATTTTAACTTTTTAATAAACACTACTCTTTCTAATGAAACAACCAATATGCACCAAGACAAATTCCTTCTGTGTCCAATCACACTTGGCCAATAAAATTCTATTCTATTCTATATTTCGTTTTTTCACTTTTTTTTACCTTTTTTCACCTTTTGAATTATTCTTCAGACAGTTGTTTTGAAAGTAAAGCTTAACGTGTGTGTGCTATGTGGCTTCTTCCCTTACAGATATGCTATTTGTAAGAAACAGAACCAAAATCATCCATGATACTTTGTTTTTTTAAACAGGTCACACGTTGGGTTCCAGACCATATGGCATCACACTGCTTTAACTGTGACTGTGAGTTCTGGTTGGCCAAACGCAGACACCATTGCAGGTAATGTAATTACTATGATACATCTCATTTTCCCATCTCTTTTTTTTTCATTTTATTAAGTATGTCTGCAGAATATGTGGCAAATATTGAGAGCAATGCAAAGGGAATAACAAGTTCTATATAGAGGATAAATGGAATATAGTAGAATAGTGTCTTCTTGGGAAGTAGGAGTTCATTATATTTATAATTGGACCTGCCCAGGCTGTTTCAAAATTGGTATTATTTTATTCCTATCTATAAGACATGTATAGAGAGGGAGGAGGTGGGGGTGGGAGAAGAGGGAGGGAGGGAGAGAGAATCATATGAAGAGCTGGATTAATATGTGCTAAACTCTCAGTGTTTACCTCTTTATGTAGTATTTTTCTTTAGGCTTCAGGAAAGTTTTGCAAAAACACACAGCATAGCAGGATATCTAAAGATCCCAAATTACGTTGTCAGCTGTATTCCTCAGTTAACTGAAACAAGATCCTCCATATATCATCCTACCCTGGCTCTAGTATCATTGTTATTTTTGTGTTATTTTTTACCCAGGAATTGTGGGAATGTGTTTTGTGCCGGCTGCTGCCATCTAAAGCTGCCCATTCCTGATCAGCAGCTTTATGATCCAGTCCTTGTCTGCAATTCCTGTTACGATCACATCCAGGTATCCCGCGCCAGGGAACTTATGAGCCAGCATCTGAAGAAGCCTATTGCCACAGCTTCTAGCTGAATACCAGCAGACGAAATCTGTGGAAGCCTGGCCTTTTCACTTGCAGACTGGAAGGAGAAGGCTGCCTCTGCTGCAGCTGAAGAGGTCGGTAGCGCAGCACTTGATCACCAAGCCTTGTATGCACTGTCGGCAATTTTCCCCACTTGGTGCCCCATGTATTGGAGATGAGGAATTTGGATTAAAGAGTGTGACACGGCCTACATTATGGTACTCTTTGTGGTTTCAAGACATAAGGCCAAGTTAGAGACCACGGTGTCTTTTTTCAGAGGGATGGCAAACAATGTAGTGCAAATAATTGCCTTCCTTCCAAAAGCAATAGAAAGGCATGAACCTAATCAGAACCCCCTTCTTCCCATGTCAGAAAGCAGTCAGGTTAAATTGAGTAAGAAGGAAGAATGCAGGCCCAGAGTGTGATATCTCCGGGAGCTCTCTTTGGCTGTGTTAGTCATATTTCAGTCATATTCAGCTTGCCAACCTTTTTGGATATCCAGCCCAAGGCCAGCACTAGTACTGTACCAGGAAGGGATCCCTTATAAGGCAGAGTGTGTATCTGCACTTTCCTTGTGTTCCTTGAGGGAATAGACTTTATCCCAGCAGCTGGGCTGTTGTGTATGGAAAGCAGAATTAACTTTGGCTTGGTGCACTTCCTGCCCACTGTGGGTATTGAACAGCTGGCTCCTAACCAGTGTCTTTACAGGAGCAACAGCTTAAATCTCCTCTTGAGTCACATCACAGTGTGTATTCCCTCTCCCTTATGCTGCATTTGTATCTCCATATTTCTGGTTGCTCTTTATTCCGAAAACCTGATGCTTCAAGGCAGACTATTAAGTGGGTTTTCTTTACCTCCTGGAATGTGCTGTTTTGTGTGCTTGAGGGTTTCAGTCCAAAATGCTGCTAATGTTACTTCTCTGCACTTAAAATTTATCTGGAGTATAAACGGCTGGGGGAAGGTGCCAATTTTAAAGATGGAAAACAGGGAATATTGACAAACAGGGATTCTCCCTCTTACACCCAAGAAGGTGTGAGGGACACTATAGTGATCATCATCACTGCAAGAATGCTTTTCTGTTCATTCTGACATCAATAAATTTCCCTTCAAAGTGACTCTTCTGATTTATGGATGCTCCACTGTGGCAGCAGTATAGCAGTTATTTTACCCTGCTACTCTCACGTAATCTAAACAAGAACTAAAATGTTTTAGAAAGGCAAGCATAACGTTACCACCATTTCCATAGATCTTTATGAGCAGTGTTCATAATCATTTTATTTTGAAATGTACATCATTGTAGGACTATAGAATGAACAACATTTTGAGGTGGATGACTCAAGCCAGATCAGCAGTCCTTAGGCAGTTACAAAGGATGGGTGCATGAATATCTCTTTCCTCAAGAATTGGAAGATACTGACTTCGCGCTTGGGTTGAATTCTTACCAGCTACCCATTCTTGATTAGTTTTTGGGAGAATTAATGGTTCAAGCTACCACTTCTTACTTTTTATTTTTCAACCTGCTTTGAGTCAAAAGCCCTAGAGCCAGCATCATCTTTATACACTGGATCTGTTTGAATTGCCCTCTGGCCTCTTCCAGGCAGCATGACCTCATAGCGGTAAAAGATGAAATCTGGTTTTGCCATACACTGAACTTTGTACAGAGTGATGTAATTAGTAGGAGAGTTCGGGTTTGGTTCCTTTTTCAGCTCATTTGCACAGATGTAAAACAAAAATTTGAAAACAAAGAGAGAAAAAGACCCTTCAAGTTAGCCATGATTAATCAATACTGCTTTCAGCTCTCATGAATTTTGTGTCACTGTCTTCAGGCAAAACAACTCCAAAATCGGATCAATAGCTTTGTGACAAACAATGTGCTGTAAGAATTCAATACAGTTGAATAAAATCTCTATATTAGTGCTGTTTTGTTGGACCATATTATTTAATTTTCACTGAATATTTTTCTTCTCCATTGAATACTGGCTTCCACCAGGATATATTATGCAGAATTACTCTATTTCTTCTAAACACTCAAAAATGAGAATTTAAGATAACCAGAGGTCTGTTTCTGGGTTTTTGGTTTTGTAGCATATCACTTCTATGAAACTTTACAAATAACAATGAAAATAGTTTCCGTGTTTGAAAAGTTTACTCCAATATTTAATAACTGAGAAGTATTTTTTAAAAATGCTTAGTAACACTTTTTAGTAAAACTCAGTTTACACAAAATCACTATTCACAATGAAATCCACGGTTGAAACATTTTGTAGTTCCAGGCAATTTGATTTACAGTGGCTTTTAAGCAACAGAAATTAGCTTGGCATGCAAGGTGGTGGTATACCTCAGTGTTCTTTATTAAAAAAAACAGTAGAACAGAGAAAGAAAATAAACTTTTAGTTATATTATATACTGCACAACAATCCACCCCTCCTCAGTCTTTCTAAATATGTGGCAATCAGTTTTCCATCATTTGGTCAAAGTATTGGACCTAATTTAATTTAATTTAATTTTGGCATCCGAATTTCCAAACTCCTATTTGTTATCCGTTTCAAGAACATAGGTTTTTCCTTTCCTCCAGTTTTGAAGCACAGGATAATCCTGAGAAGAGTAGGTACAGAGGCTTATTACTATTTTTTATTTGTTATTTAAATTTATATGCTGCCTGCCTCCCAGTGTCTCTTGGTGATTCATACACAAAAATATTAAAAACGGTGAGGGGGGGAATACAGTCAAGAATAATAAAATATGACAAGATGATAGGAACGAGAAAAACACAACCATTCAGTTCAGGTGGCTTCACTCACCCTTGCCAAGGCCTGGGCAAAGAGCCATGTCTTCAGAGCCCTTTGAAATCCCAGCAGGCTGGTGGCTATCCAGATCCTTTAGGGGAAACTCATTCCAGAGAATGGGCTGCTACAGAAAAGATGGCCCTCAGGGGTTCCATACATGGCATTGTTTAATTGAAGAAACCTTGCCAGAGCAAATCGTGAGGACAGACGACAGGTTGTCCCTCAGTAACTAGACCTTATGTCATGAAGGATTTTTATAGATAATGGCAAAACCTTGAATCATATCAGAAGCAAACTGGCAACCAGTGCCAATCATGAAGAAGAGGTGCTACATGAACATATCAAGGCATGCCCTTCACTTTCCATACTACAGAATCTGGATCAGGTGAAGCTTTAAGGGCAGCCTCATTCACATTACATTGCAGCAGTTGAGCCATAAAGTGAGTGACTGAAGTAACTTAACCTGGAAAAGGTGCAACAGACACACCAGATGAAGCTATCCAAAGGGCTTTCTGGCTACATGATCATTGAGCAGAGCTGCGAGTCCAGGAAAACCTTAATAACTACTTAAGAGTAAGTCACTACAAATATTTAACAAGAGTCCATCACCTAACTCGGTGCCTTTGGTAAGCAGTTCATGCCATCAAAAAGTTCTTGATAGTTAAATATCATTGGAATGTTCTGCTTTCTGGAATGATGGAGCAAATGCGCTCATCAGCAATAATCCTATGAGACTGAAAATTTGGGGAAGTATCATGAGATTTTTTTTTAATACAAGAAAATGAATAGTCTATATACTATATGATTGGGATGTGTACATATATTTAAGAATTAGGTCAGGCCACACAAAAAAACAAGTTGCAATCTGGAACACAGATGAAAAGGTGACTAAGAATAATGGGAGAATCCATCTAAGAAAGAATGAGGTATATGTTAGCATCACATAGGTATTTTCTACCTTTATGTGAAGTGACCATCTACATACAACACCTACACTACAGTATTACAAACAATTCCTAACTTGAATAGCTTCCTGCTTGCTCTGGTAGGCAGACTTCAAAAATCCATTGTAATGATTTGCAGAATTGGAAAGAATATCTCTCCTTAAAATTACAGGGCTTTGTTATCAGGGTTTTGCTAAAAGTGCCACTAGTGTGAGTGCTACTAACAACTTCTTTTATGTTCCTTCATAGCTGAGAGTATATGCTCTTCAGGCAATCACTGATAACAGGGAAAAATTACTGGAAATCCACTTCTGGCTAGTTCACTTAAAGTCTTCCTTCCATCATCCATTGCACACACAAATTCTTCTCAGTAGCAATTTTCCATGACTAAGAAATGGTTGGATATGAACATCCACTGGACACATAGCCTTGGTGAATGAAGGCAGATATACCAGTATGTGTCCCATGATAATGTTGCAGGATCCAATCTGGGTCGGTCACCAGGTCTAGAGGATCGATCCAGATTGGGGTCCTGCAGCATAGCCGTGGTCAATGATCAGATTACACATACCATACCTATCAATGAGATACCAACCTCCACAAGATTGTAATCAGGCAAATGATTCACACTAATGGATGAGATTACATAGAATCCTTTGTTAATCTCTAGCTTTATTAATTACAATATAGAAAGATTTTGCCTCAGCACACACTCATAAAACTACAGATTCACAAAACACAAGTAACAGATCAAGAATCTGGAGGAGAGTGGGTAAAATAGATCACAATCTAGATGTTGCATGTATACGGGATAATCTTCATCCAGATTCCTATCTCTAGCCACTTGTAATATGCGAATAATACTCTTCACCATAGCTACAGTCACTTCTGGGCTATTTGATGTGCATTTTTCACCTAGTAGTTGTCTCTATTCTGGTCTGATTTCAAACAGGGTTAATTGGTCTTTGCAATGTCTAAGGCTTCATTCCTTAGGGTTTGTTTTTCTCAGGCCACTGCCTAGATGCCAGGCTATTAAATTCAGATCAAGTCTATAAATTTTACAACATAGTTATTGCACACAAAATCTATCCGCTCCAGCCATCGTGACAGTACAAGCACCCGTTGTGAACTGCAGCAGTCCTGGGGATTGTTTCAATATCTCCCAATTCTCAGATTACTCTTCTCCACAGTAAGAAAACAGAAAATTGGATTTAATGGGATAGGGCTTTTCTACAATGGATGGAGGGTATCTGTAGCATGCCCATCCAGAGAAAACATAACAATATTTATTTTGAATTGACTTTGAAGCTCCTACTGCTTTTCAGCCCCATAATTGAGTGTTCTATCTGCCACTCCATCTGCCACTCCCACAAAGGATTTTAAAAATTCTGGCTAACGATGCAAATGAGTAGAACTACTTTTTATCCATTTAGAGCAGTCCTCTGTTCTCTTCTATCTCACCTTTTAGCTCTAAGAATTAAAATGATGGTCTCCAATACTTTGAGGCAGCTTGTTCATGTTTTTTTTCAGTAAATCCTGTGACGTTTTAAGCAGTGACAAAAATATTGTATTTTTAAGCTCTTAAAATTATAGGTTTCTTAATTTCTATTTGTTAAAATATATGTGTAACCTTTTTGTATAAAACCTTTCGTATAACGCTTCTATGTCACAACTAGACTACTGTATATTGTTTCACATGGCACTGTCCCTGCTGACCATTTAGAAACTATAGCTAGTTTAAATGAGACTGCCCATATAATAATGGTCAAGCTTGGATTAATAATTAGCATTATTATCACATGAATTGCACTGTTGACAATTAGCTTCTAGGAGCAATTTAAGGTGGCTATCACCTATAAAGTCCTATATGGCTTTAGACTTTGTTAGCAGGGTTTGCTCCAAACAGAATCTGCCACTTTGGTAAGAACCAATAGAGAAGTCATATTAGGGTGACAGGAAGCCTGGAGAGATTTTTCTGTAATGGCCTCCTTCTATAACAGATTGTCTCTAGAGACAAGGATGAGTTCATCTCTTATATTTTGGAAGATGGTTAAGACCTGGCATTTCCAGAGGGCCTTTGAGAAGGGAAAGTGAGAAAAGAATAGATATGGATCTTGGGTATGGTTCAAGGAGTGGCGGAATATTTATATATCCTAATGTTTATCTTAAACTTAGCAACAGCAATAGCATCTAGACTTACATACTGTTTCATAGTATTTTACAACATTCTCTAAACGGTTTACAGTGTCAGTATACTGCCCCCAACAACCTGGGTCCTCATTTTACCAATCTCAGAAGGATGGAAGGCTGACTCAACCTTCAGTCGATCAGGATTGAACTCCTGGCACTGAGCAGAGTTAATCTGCAATAGTGCATTCTAACCACTGCAATACTACAGCTCCTAAACTTAACTACTGTATTGGGATAGTATTATTTAAAGCAGCGGTAGGCAACCTGGTCCCTACCGCCCACTAGTGGGCGTTCCAGCTTTCATAGTGGGCGGTAGGGGTTTTGTCCCTACTTTATAAATCACCATTACTGTGGAACCGGTGGGCGGTTAGAAAATTTTACTACTAATAGAGATTCAAAAGTCAGCTGTAGGTATAAAAAGGTTGACTACCCCTGATTTAAAGTATCTGAACTGTAAACCAAAGTGTTAAATACATTAAATTCATGATTTAGATCAGATCTCGGGGCGGGGGGGGGACCTGGAGAAAAGCCAACCAAGGAAAGGAGAGTGCCTTCAGGTTCTTGCACAGAAAGTCAAAATCACCTAACATCCCAGAAACTATATATATATATATATATATATATATATATATATATATATATATATATATGAATGGTCTTAGATAAGAATGAGGTACATTGCAACTGAATGTTAGAAAGGATGTTGAACAGCAGTTGAACAGGGTAATAATTACAGGTAATATTTGACTTATGACAACTGTGACCAGAATTTCTGTTGCTAAGCTAATTTCTGGTTGTTGAGTTGTGCCTGAATTTATAACCTTTTTGCACAGTTGTTAAGCAAATCACTGCAGTTCTTAAGGGAATCATAGTCATTAAGCAAATCCAGTTTCCCTCACTGACATTGCTTTTTGGAAGCCGGCTGGGAAGGTCTTAAAGGGTGATCACATAACCCAGGATGCTGCAACCCTTATAAATACATGCCAAGTTGCCAAGTGTCCAAATTTTGAACACATGACTGTGAAGATACTGCAACAGTTGTACAATAAGTGAAAGAAGTAGTTGTCACTTTTTTTCACCGCCACTGTAACTTCAAACAGTCACTAAATGAATGGTTGTAAGATGAGGACCACCTGTACCAAGAACTATGAGCTCCTATGCTCTGGATGTCTAGCAAGCCATCTGTTGGGATGCTTTAATGTGGATTCCTGCAAGGAACTTCAATGGCCCCTTCTCTACCATTCTAAGAATACTGAATGAGAATCAGCCCGATGATGATAGCAGATTCTGTCCTCTGCAAAAGTACTTTATTATTATATATAATAATTATATATTATTATCATTTTCATTTTTTCTTAAAAGTTATTCTTCTTATCAAGGGCAAATGGGTGGATATCAAAGCCAAGTGTGGGTAGCACTGGGCAACAGAACCTCCTGCTCTCCAAGACCATTGGCCAGAGAAGACCAAAAAATGCAACTATCAGGCCTGGTTGTGTTGTGTTGTGTGGTGTGGACCTTTTGTTTCAGCAAGAGGGACGGTGTGATTTTTAACTGTTTCCTCAGCCTTCAAGCGAAAGGCAGAAACCGGGCAGCCGCCCAGTGTAGCATCTTCGGCCGACACTTTTGGCGGGAGAAGGTTGGCCGAGCGCGCGCCGCCAAACAGCCCGGTCAGCCCGCTCTGCCTCGACGGCGGCGATGATTGACGGCGGCGTCCGTTGGAAAAAAGCCGATCGGCCTTCCACGCGGGCCTTCCACCGTCCGTTGGACTGAGGGGGGGAGGCAGGCAGGCAGGCAGGCAGAGAAGGCGAACGGGCGCGAGGCGGCCTCGAAAGCCTGGCGGCTCCCCGCAGACCGAGCCACCTCGATGGAGGACCCACTGCTCTCGGCCGCGCCCATTAACCCCAATAACTTCCCCGCCAAGCTGTGGCGCCTGGTCAACAGCCCGCGCTTCCGCTCCATCCGCTGGGACGCCCGGGGCGAGGGACTCCTCATCGACCAGCCCTTGTTCGAAGCCGAGCTCCTGGGCGCGGGCGGCAGCGGAATGGCCGTCGCAGTGGGAGGCGGCCCTGGGGGCGATGGCGCCGGCCCCACCTCCGCCGGCGGCTCTTCAGTGTCTCCGTCTTCGTCGTCCACCTCCTCCTCGCCGGAGCTGTTCAAGACAACCAATTTCACTAGTTTCATCCGGCAGCTCAATTTGTACGGCTTCCGCAAAGTGGTGCTAGGCCCGCCGGGAGGCAGCGGGGGCTCTTCGTCTGGCGGCGGATCCACCGCAGGCGCCTCAGCCGCCGCCTCGGCTCCCGGCGGCCCCTTGCACCATTTTCACAGCCCGCACTTTCGCCGCGACCGGCCTGATCTGTTGGTTCACCTCAAACGCCTGACTAGCGCGAACAAGGCCAAGCTCGCCGCAGGCCTGGAAGTCACCAGCCGGCCACCCAACCGCTTCCAACGCCTCCTCAGCACCTCCCTTCACGGTGGCGAGGCCCTCCTCAGCCAGCAACATCAGCACCATCACAATCCCCCGCCGGCACATGCAGGGGCCGTAGCTGCCAAGAACGACAACAAGCCCGGTGAGAGAGGAGGGCGTGATTGTCATCACCACGAACAGCACCTTCTCCCTTGTGCAAAGAGAAAGTTACTAACAATAACAACCATATCGTAATAATAATAAAGGTTCAGAGTTGGGCATGTGGTACTGAGCACTTGCAGAGTGCACCTTGAGGAACCAGTCTGCCAGAGTTCAGCCCCAGTTCAGTGAGAAAGCATGTTCAGAAGCTCTCCCATTTCATCCTGAGCATCTAAATGTTTATTTTAAAAAAACCCAAGAGTTACTGCCTTTAGTTTTAAGAATAGTGAGCTTTCTCTGTGCCCTTATGGCTGTACAGGTAGTCCTCGACTTACAACAGTTTGTTTAGGATCCTTTCGAAGTTGCAACAACAGGATCATTTTTCACACTTAGGACTGTTGGAGCATCCCCATGGTAACATTTACATTCGGATGGTTGACAACTGGTTCGTATTTATGACAGTTGCAGTGCCCATGTCATTGGGGTCATGTGATCATCCTTTGAGATCTTCTGACAAGCAAAGTCAATGGGAAATCCAGATTCACTTAACCAAGTTACTAATTTACTTAACATATGGAGCAAGAAATGTTGTAAAATGGGGCAAAACTCAATAAATTTCTCAATTAGCAACATAAATTCTAGGCTCAATTGTGGTTGTAAATCAAGGACTACCTGTATTTGTATATCATTTTTACCCCAACTGGACCGCTATTTGCTCAATTTAGGATTCTGGGTTTGCATATTAAAGTACAAAACACATAGTCAAGATTCATCCAGTCATATATGATTGACTCTTCAATATCTCATAGGAATAAACTTATAACTCACTGGCTTTGTTCACAAAACACAATTAACCAGATCAATTAAAGTTCTAGTGGTTGTATTTGCACAATATATTAAGCTTGATTGCTACTAGTTTCAATTAGCTTTTATGTGGCCTAGTATGTTATTCAAAGCCACACTGATTGGTCAATTGTTCAATGTATTATATGAGTCAGAAAATAAATTATCTGTAACCAAGTTAAATATTGTGTGAATAAAGCCATATAATCACTAATAAGCAATATTAATCACCTAAAGGCCCTGGTTCAAATCTTTGGTTATCCAATGTCAATGCAGAATCCATTCACTACTATATTGAAGTCTGGTGATTAAAGTCCTTTACTCTGCCATGCATATTTTATACAGGTAGTCCTCAAATTACAACATTTTGTTTAGTGACCATTTGAAGTTACAATGGCACTGAAAATAGTGACATGACCATTTTTCACACTTACAACTGTTGCAGCATCCCCCTGGTCACATGATATACATTCAGATGCTTGACAATTGACTTCTATTTATGATGGTTGCAGTGTCTCTGAGTCATGTGAAAACTTTTTGCATTCTGGCAAGCAAAGTCAATGGGGAAACTAGATTCATTAACATCCATGTCACTAATTTAACAACTGCAGTGATTTGCTTAACAACTGTGGCAAGAAAAGTTGTAAAATGGGATAAAACGTACTTAACAAATTTCCCAGCAACATAAATTTTGGGCTAATTGTGGTCGTAAGTTGAGGACTCCCTGTATTCTTTAAGTAATTAGAAGTCTGTGGCTAGATGATTTTTAGTTATAGAATCTCCACTCTTCCAATTTACTAGGTAAGGTTTTAAAATAGATCGCATTGAAGTCAACAAAATTCTTCTGTAAATAAATGCAGAACAGAAACATTTCTTTAATGTTAAAGATATCCCCAGATAAATCTTTGTACTTTGAAACAACACTCTCTATATCAGAATCTCACACAAGTTTCAATCACTATTTATTGCATCCTATTGTATCCACTCTGCTTGAAAAAATGTTAAAGCTAAATGTTAAGCCTAAAATATTGTTTTTAACAAGTATCTCCTACTCTGCAGATTTGAGCAGTGCAGTATCTTTCAAGGTTGATAGATTTAATGAGGAACATTAAATTCATTTAGTGCACCTGCTCAATGACAAATTATTCAGAATAATCATCCCTACTTGGAACTACTCTGCTAAATCTTTAAATAACCTGACCAGTTGTTGAGTTTATATCATGAAAAATCATAAAATAGGTTTGAGCTTAGCACGTCTTGTGAATCCAGCCAATTCATTTTATAAATAATAATTAAACATGATTTAATTGCAGAATTTCTTTTCCTCAAACAATGCTGGGAATTCATTTTTTAAAAAATCTGAAAAAACTGTAAAAGTGTATCTGGCTGATTTGGAACAAGAGATATGCTTTATGCATGTTCCATTTGCTCCATCTTTTGTTAGACTATGTTTGCAGTGATTCCTTTTTTTGCAGTTTTTCAGTATTTATTTTAAATAATTGGTGCTGTATGCATTTCATACTATCACCATTCTGTTAGTTAATGCAGCTCTTTTTTCAAGCCTCCAATAATATATGAAGAAACAGGAGCATATCACTGATAAATGAGTACCAAATTTACTAGTTGCTATATGGCTATGGTAAAGGTTTCCCCATTTATTCGTGTCCAACTCTAGGGGGCGGTGCTCATCCATTTCTTAGCTGAGGGAGCTAGCAATATCAGAAAACATTTTCCATGGTCATGTGGCCAGCATGGTTAAATGCTAAGGCACATGGAACGCTGTTACTTTCCCACTAAAGTGATATCTATTTATCTACTTGCATTTACAAGCTTTCAAACTTTTAGATGGGCAGGAGCTGAAGCAAGTAACCAGAGCTCACCCCACCATGTGGCATTCAGTTCTCAAACCTGGGCTGTCACTGACAAACTCAGCATCTTTAACCGCTGTGCCCCCTTTTGCTATGGCTATAGAAACATTAAATAATACTTGTCAGTCATAGGACCAGGATGGAAATAGATTAAATTATTCATCAAGATCAGTTGGAGATTACTAGCAGGTGAATAAAATTGAAACAAAAAGAACAGGAGGGAGAGCACTGGAGCAGGCATTTTATAATGTTCTCTCAATTTTTAATAGGATATATTATTTTTCATTTAGACCCAGTATCACAGAGGAGAAAAGATAGAAATCTCACAAACAGCTGGAAGAAGTATTTCATAGATCGTCATTATAAGTTTAGAAGAACTATAAATTCTCATTTTTCATTGCATCCATTATTAGAATTGTTTCATGTAAGGTAATATTGCTACACAAATATACCCATGTAAGAAAATCCCACATATATCAGAAGAAGTAACAAATACATGTGTACCAGTTTCGGTAAAATGAAGACCCAGATTGTCAGGGGCAATCAGACTGTACTCAGACAGTGCTGTAAAGCATTATGGAGTGGTATATAAGTCTGAATGCTACTGCTATTGCTATTGACAAAATACTTCTTATAATTGTAAAATAATAAAATGAGGGTTTGATAAAACAGCAAAAATCAAGTTATATTTATAGGTAATCCTTTAAATAATTTAACTGAACAGCATATAGCAAGTTAAAGTAATGAGAGAATAGTAACTCTTAGAATATTTGAACTATCCAATGTAAATCTAAAACAATGATTATGACAAATCTCATTTGGGAGGAAAAAGATATTGCTACTGAAAAAGCTCTTTCCAGATAAGACTACTACTGAGAGTATATTAGGACCAGGACTGCTGTTGAAAATTTCCTCAGGCTGTTAAACAGCAGAAAGTAATCTTTCGGATATTCTGATCCAAAATGTTTTAAAGGATATTACTAGTTCTCCATATTTAGTCCGGAATAAACGAAAAGCCAATGCATTTTTTAAAATAAGAGAATCACATACTTCCAATAGGTGACAATTCCTTAATTGCGTAAATCTATTCTGGGTCAATTGTAGTTTCTCAGCACATTTCAAAGATAGCTTCATATAGAATGTATTGCTGTAACACACAAGTATAGTATTCCTAAGGTATCTGTCATTTGATAGAGATGTGATCATCAAGAATATGTGTAGATGCACTAACCCACAGTATTATGTCTATAAATTAGACTACTGCATTATTTATTTATAAAATTTATATAGCCATCCATCTCACCAAAGGCAACTATGAGCAGCATACAACAGTCAGAGACAGCAACAAAAATAAATATTATTTTAAAAAAACGTTATATGAATGTAACCCAAAAGAAGCTCAGAAATTATAAAAAATATATTTTAAAATCTGTTGAGCCTGCACCTAAGACGTTTTTAGAATACACTTAATAGCACAGAAAACTGGACTGATTTCTGGCCCATTTCTAATCTAATTTAGGCTGCTGGTTATTATCTTACATTCTTCACAACTTGAAAATGAAGAACACTTTCATAATTCACTTGTAGACGATTATTGAGGCCTTTGTCTACTCACCATAACTCATTTTCAGAGATAGGGCAACTAGCAAACAGAGGAAAAAGTCTTCATTTTGTGAAATAGTCTAACGCTCTAATATTCCCTTGGCCCAGATGAACACTTTTTAGGTATATATTTTTTAGCCCAAATTATTTTTTAGATGTTCAATTAGTAGTTTTTAATTTAAATGCATATTATTATTACTGTTAAATATTATTGAAAAGGGCTCTATCGTATTTGATTCTGAAATGGATATTCCTAGTATGAAATTAAATATAGAACTCAAGGGGTGGTGACAAATCAGTACATCAGTCCAGATTGTTATCACGTCTAGACTCTTCCTAATCCTATGGTAATGTCCTAGGAATGATTTGATAGCCAAAGCAGGGCTAATACTCACTTAAGAAATCCTATCCAGAATCATATACATATGTCAATTGATGCAAATTAAGAGTTCCAATTCTAACTAGGAAGTTACTTTTTTGAGTACTGTTTGCTATATCATTTGATTAAAACTAATCTAGGCAAATATGCTTAACAGTGATTATACAATATTAGAGAGTTAGCGGCTTCTGACATATGTTTGAAAATACTTCAAATTTCTCATTTTCCTCTCCATCTTTAGCTCCATTGACTTTAGAACAGGTTCATCGATCTTTTCGGCGAGACAGTTTATCTCCTTATTCCTACCTGTCACCATCATCTCACAACCAAAGTGCTTTTCCACTGAAAGGTTCCGATCGGACTCCTTTTCCTCCCAGAACATGGCAGAACTCCCTTGGAATGCTCCCAGGTCAGGTGGAGACATCAGCTTTTTCAGACAAAGGTGTTCCATTTCCTGTGTTGCAGAGGTTCCCAACGGAAGTAACTTATACTCTGCAGCCCAGCTCTACATCTGTGCATATTCAACAAGGGCCTCAGACAATGGCCCCATCTTCCCAGAAATATACCAGTTATGCAGCTTCAGCACCTTACTCCCAAGCTTACTATCCAACAGGTAACATGTTCCAATATTAGTTTATTTCATCAAAAGTTTAAAAGTATACTTTAAAATTTTTACAAGTCTAGTGTTTAACAGCAGCAACAACCTCCAGTAAGGCTCCCATCCAACCATAAAACTATTAAAATATCTGATATATAAAAATACAGATGCAAATTTGTTGTAATGTATAGTATGTAGATTGTCTCATTGTAGGACTTGTGATAAGGTATCCCTAATAATATAGAAATACCATGGCAAATCTGCTTGTTGTTTAGACAAAAAGAGCCCTAGGGAATATTTGGGGCTTCTATATCCTGCCACAGATTGTGTTACAGCTATTTTTTGTGACCACTGGCTGTGCCATCTGCAGCTAATACAAGGAAGCAGTAATAGTCCAACAATATCTGAATTTACCTCTGCAATAGTAATCATTTGTCTCAAAGCAATGTAATAATCCAGCCAAGAGCTATCATCTAAAATACTGATGGCAGCTCCCCACAATTCTTTTAGCTGGAAATATAAGGAAAAAAGAGCTTAGCCTGGAATTTATAGTTTAATCTGCACTTGAGTTTATACTTTAGAATTGTATTTACTATGGAATCACACAGCTACTTCTTAAATATTTGATATTTGATGTGACCTACCCCAAACATCTATACTCAGTTGTTTTCAATAATGACAAGAAATGGCAGTGTTTTGATTTATGACTTACCGGTAAGTCTAAAAGCTATTTCATATGTATTCACAGTCCACATCATACACTTTGATCATGGACTAATGAAGTACTTACAATATGTCTATTTTTTAAACTTCAAACATCCTGGAAACCTGCTGCACAGATCCATAAACTATGCAGTGTTTCTAATATATGTCATCATACAAAGGAATACATTTATTTAATGTTTACATTGCACCCACTGAAGTTTTAGCAGGGACTTATGGCTCTGTCATATTAGCTTTTGCTGTTCATATTAGTTAAAGCAGCCCTGGGGTTTTGCCTTAACACAACAAGCAAACAAAATGTTCAGACAGACTGTTCTATTTTAAACATCAATGCTTTCAAAGCTGTGCTCTTCTACTGAGGTCATAAGCAGATACTTGGTTAAAAATGACTTCTGAGCAGTAGGATTATAAGCCTGTGAAGGGAAAGTGTTTAATGTCAAAGAAGAGAGAAGATTCATTCAACACAATCATTTTTCTGAATGACTATCTGATCATTTACATTTGAAACTTATTTTAAAAGTTGTTCTTAACTGGTTCTATAAATTAGTTGTGTACAGTATCCAGTAAATTTGAATATTATCACTAAATGCTAATCCTTTCTTTCCCTTATGCAATATAGGTAGTTCTTGACTTATGACCATAATTGAATCCAAAATTTCCATTGCTAAGCAAAACAATTAAGTGAGTTTTACCACATTTTATGACCTTCCTTGCCACAGTTGTTAAGTGAATCACTACAGTTGTTAAGTTAGTAACTTGATTGTTAAGTGAATTGGGCTTCCCCATTGATTTTGCTTGTCAGAGGGTCATAAAAAGTGATCACATGACCCTGGGACACTGCTGTCATAAATATGAACCAGTTGCCAAGCATTTGAAGTTTGATCAGATAACCATGAGTAATAAGTGTGAAAAGCAGTTATATTCATTTTTTTTCAGTTGTAACTTCAAATGGTCATTAAATGAATGGTTGTAAGTTGAGGGCTACCTGTATTTGCCTTCATAAATTCCACAATACTCCTTGGTGATGCTCTGCCTTTAAAAGTTTACTACAGTAAAGAAATTATCATTGAGTGATAACTAGCTGACTTTCTATATAAATTGGGCTTAGTAATTGTGAAAAAACTGCACATACTTCTGTTTTCATGGACTTAAAAATTTCTTTATGTGAAACACATTAACGAACCAGTGGTGGGAGAAATAGAAATAAAATAATCTTTGTTATGCATTTGCCTATTTGAAGACCCATGTATTTTGATCTAACCAGGTTAAGTAGCCAATCTAGGTTTAAATTTTAGGTTTAGTGAGGTTTAAATTTTACCACAGGCCTAGGTTTCAAGACAGAGTGATCTAGAAAGCACAATTCCTTACAAAACTGTGTTTGGTAATCCAAAACTGAACCTAGCTATTCACAAATTTTGGATTAATAAAGAATTTCCCTAGAGTCTTTTTTCACATTTCTTGTGCTTGGGCTGCTCTATATCAACACACACTTTAAAACATAAATTATTTACTTAGGGAAAGGGATTAGTCTTCAGATCATGTCTGCTTTTTATATAGGTCTGTAGCCCATTTCTGCTGATCCTATACTATACCATAATCCACTGCTAGATTACAGCTGGGAGAACTATAATAGTATTAAATGCAATTCAGAAGATCCTTTTAATTAACTGGGAATATCATTTCTGCCTTTTAATTTTTCTTCTTTTCTTTCTAGCTGTATTACAATGTTGTTCTCCACCTACCCACATGGATCCCCTAAGTGGTTGTGGTAGTCCTACAGCCTCAATCTATACACACTGCAGCTATTTTCAGGTGAATGAATTGGCTAAATTCCAGTGACCTATCTAAGGCATGTCCAATGCAATATATTGTATGCTTTTCTGAATCCTGTCCTTAATGGCATATCATAACATAGTGAAGTTTTGAAAATTCACGTAGTTAAGTGTATGGCATTAAGCTTAAAATGTAAATTTAAGAAACATCAAATCGATTCCCCCTTGGTCACAAGTTTATTATATCTGTGGCTGAACACGTAAAAATTTTGTTCATGGTAAATTATTTCAATAATTAGAAATTTCTTGTTTACAAAAACCAAAAATTAATTGTAGAATGATATATAATAAAAATTCTGTTAAGTATTTTCTTTTTAAGGAAAATAGTTCCTAAAACCATAAATTCTATATTTAAATGTTCTATATTAATTGCTTTGACTCTGAAGTAATATAAATTGTCCACACAATAGACTTTTCTCCCACAATTTCTGAAGAATGTCAGAAAGCCCAGTTCAAATTCAATCTCTGCAGCAATATTGTTATATTAAATTCAAATAATATTTAGTTGCTTATTTACTTATAGCCTTTTCTTTTAGAGATAAGTTACAAAAAGGACACCAGAATTAAAATTTGTTAATGAAGACTTTGGAGTCTTTGTATTTTTTTCAAAAGTAACTGTATTTTAGACACATATGCTAAAGACAGGTGTATTATTGGGTTATATAGTCTTGTTTTACTCAGCAGTGCTAAAATGCACAAATAAATGTCTATGTCTCACTAGAATCCACCAATGCAATCTTCATATCCAGTTGAATTTTTGCCTTCTAATTGGTCCTGCAACACCTCTGATGAAAACAAGAAGACAGAAGTCAATCTAGAAGCCGTCTTCCAGATTGTTGATGAAATGCATTCATCCCCAAAGCTGGAAATGGTAAAAGTAGAACCAGTGGAGAACCAATGTCCAACTTCACAGTCAAATCGAAACCAGCAATTAATAGTTAATTCAGGGAATAGTGATACAGCTTCTTCAGGTCAAACCAGCCACTTAGAACCACTAACACCTGTAGGCTCAGATATCACATCCTTTGTTGTAGAGTCTGAACAAGCTATAGCATGCTCCTTGCCACAGTCTCCAGAGTTTATCTACGCTATTCATACCACAGAACCTGTGGAGAATACCACAGCTCAAATAGTGCAACAGCCTACAGTCACACCACAAACATCAGCAAAGGTCAAAGAACAACTGAACCAGTCTTCTGCCGTGTCTCCCATGGTATTTGTTCAAGAGGAACTTCCATTCAGTCAGCCACAGGTAGGGAACAATGTAACAACTATGATATATTCTGGACTGATAATCTCATCTCTATGTTCTTCCGTAGTAAGCAAATATTTAAATTAGAATTAAAGCAATATATTTCATGGCATCATCAAATCATTGATTTTCAAAATTATAAAATACAAATATTGCTTAGTGTGCATAATTAACACAATTGAATATAATTTTCACTATTAAAGTTTTGTTAAAACGAATTCATCTGTGTTCATATAACATACTTGACAGGTCAGTTAAAAACTAGCAGCTGTGTTTACACAACTTTCTAAGGTTAATATTAACTTTGCTTAGCTTTTTTTGTCACTCAGCATGTTGTGTGAACCCAGCCAGTTTCATGAGTTATTGTTGGCTGAATTGTGTAAACTCAGAAAATGGGCTAATTTAAAAAGCAGCTTAAGTTTATTGCATGATTGCAGTCATAATATTAAGATTATTGTCAAATTGTAGGTCAAATTGTGACTAAGGAAGTCTGAACTCAAATCCTCAACCAACCCCGAAAGTTTTACTGGACTACCTTAGACCAATTACCCTTGGCTGGGTATCCAAGTTGCATTAAACCACGGTTTAATTTGGTTCATAAAGCATTTTAAACTATATTCAGTAACTCCTTACCAATTGTGAGGGTTCGGTTCTTGGAAGCCCTTCCAATTAGTTAATTCGAGATGATAGATTTAATACTTTATGGGGCAAGTAGGGTTAGGGTTAACTAAGTCATGCATCAAGGCATTAAATAATGGCAGTGAATATCTGAAAATTGTGTTTCTGAAATATTTCTACCAAATACCGGTAATTGTTCTGAAAATAATTGTGTTTCTGAAATATTTTTACCATTGTTGCTGCGTTGATACCTATTTGGATGACACTGGTAATTAAGACAATGGGGATAATTTTAAATTTTAATTGTTCTTTGAAAGATAACCTCCTTTTCCACAATAGCTCATACAGTCTGTTGGTTGTTCTGAATATGCCTTTGCACATGTAGCCTTTATAAAGAAATCTTGGATGATAGGCTTCCCACTTTTCCTTCTTAAGTCTTTGTTATGGCATCATGTATGGAAACAACACAGACCATCCTGGGACCCTGGAATAGTAATGAAATAAATATTATATTGTGGAGAAAGGGCTTCAAGGACTTGTGTCGTTTTCCGAAATTTTTGAAATAAATGTATTGCTTATTTGTGTGTTTTACTTCTTTATAAGGAGGATCCTAATATAAAGTGTGAGACAAATACATCAGAGACTGTTGCATCCTCAGAACAAATTGGTTTCCTCGTTTCAGAGGTGGGTCCTCTCAACAAATGTGCCAAAGATTCAGTTTCATCCATCCAAAGCAAATGCAGAGAAAGAAGGAGCAGTTCACAGAAGGGCAAATCCCCTGGTAAGAATGGTAGGCTTTTGGTGTCTTCTCATATAAATTTATTTATATTGAAAAACTGGAGGCTATGTTTTTCCTCAATTTTTAGAGGAATTTTGTTTCTGCTAATTCCTCAGACACCAGCATGAAGGTGTTAATCTGAATTACAGTTATCTTTTGTACAAAGATTGAAATACCGATAGGCCTCAACTTATGACCACAGTTGAGCCCAACATTTATGTTGCTAATTGTTAAGTGAACCACTGCAGTTGGTAATTTAGTAACATTACTAAACATTACATGTTAAGTAAATCTGGTTTCCCCACTGACTTTGCTCGTCAAAAGGTCGCTAAAGGGGATCACATGACCCTGGGATGGTATGACTGTCATAAATATGAAGTAGTTGCCAAGTATCTGAATTTTGATCATGTGGCTACAGGGATGCTGCAATCCTATAAGTGTGAAAAATGGTCATAACGCCCTTTTTTCAGCACTGTTGTAACTTTGAATAGTCACTAAATGAACTGTTGTAATTTGAGGGCTACCTGTATTAGTATGGGACATACTCTATCTGATCTCTTGATTTTACAATCAAAATATAGTCAAAGAGCTGAAAATGATTTAGAGTATCATTTAGGCTGCTTGATGCAGGATTTGCAGGACAGAATGGAACTTACAGCCATACATATCTCTAGCAAAAAGAAAACCCAACAACTCCTGAAATAGGTTGTTTACATGTTAAACAACTCTTATCACTAAATTTGAACTGCTATGCCAAAATCATCTTTTCTGAAATGATATGTCTTGGTTGTAATTGCAGTGCTTATGGTTTAGGGCTTGTGTGAAATATTTTTGGAATGTTGTAAAATCAAAATCTTTGGTAGGAAGCCCCACCCTCACCTTCAATGTCATAGGTTTTATTCCTGGTGATTTTCATTCACTTCTTTTCTAATCACCACAGTAATTGCCTCTCTGAGAGCTTTCTGTTTTGTTTAAGAAATTTTGTACTTGGACAATAGGCATCTACAAGGTGGGAGTGCAATTGACAAAATATTGTTGTGATATCAGTGTGCAAACTTTATCCTTATGTACTTGCACACTGTTGTGATATAATTTGAAAGAGTAGAGCTTATTTCATGACATCACAATGTCTGTCTAATCATTTTGGCATCATGATGGTTAGGAATGGATCCTTGTGACTTTAATAATTTCTTCCTTGATTGCACTTTATTTGGTCCAGGAATTATATTTCTCTTTGGAGACATGAATTCTTTGGCTTTTGAAATCTTGTTTCAGGAGTGTAAAAATTGTGGCAGCACCTTCCTCATTCTGATGATGCTAATCAGGTGTCTCTTCTTGAAACACATAGCATGCTGTGGTTTCTTTGTTATCTGCTTGGACTGCACTTACATACATGTGTATTAAATAAAAATATTAATAGTAACACTATTAAATCTGCAAGTTCAGTCTGTTACGTTTCAGCTTTATCTGCTGCCTTTCTAAGAAGGGTATCTCCTTGACATAAACAACAGAGTAATTTCAACTCACTACCTTTATTTGGTGTTACAGATAACATGTTAAAGCCAATGCAGATGTGATCTTTAGCAGTAGCTGTATTCCCTTGCATACCTATCCTATATTCTTTAACTATTTAATATTATTAACTATTCACATATATACATAATAGAAAGAGAAAGAGACCACAGAAATATAGTTAACTGCAGCTGTGGATTTGTAAGTGGCTATCTGTGCATTACTTCCCCTACCAATTTGTATCTGTACAATGTAGCAAGAAAGAAAATGCCTAATTTTTCACTGAAACGCTGTTCTGCCACAGCTGCTGGGGAACTCTAGCTGGCAAATATGGGTTTGGAACCCCATTAGTTAAGACAGACAGGGGTACATTTTCTATCTCTTAAGATGTACTTTACATCTTAAGAACCAAACTACAGAATAAATACTGGATTGCCGTTTGTGTTCTTCCTAGATCTACATTTGCTAGTGGATGTGGCTTGCAAGCAAGAACATTTTCCAAAGGAAGAAGAATTAAGGGAGTGAGAAGTTGGTGGAAAGTATGCACAAATGCAGAGCAGTAGCCAGCTGGGGAAGAGCAGTGGCTTTCATTCCAGGAGTATTTTGGGGACTGTTATGACAAATAAAACTCTCTTCCATTGCTCATTTTTGTCACACTTGTAAATAATCCCACCACTGTTTTTAATACCTCTTTAATAGGTTTAAATTATTTTTTAACCTGTTTCATCTAATTAATAAACTTATTTGTCCAAATCTGTTAAAAGTGGAAAAGCTGTATTTCAAACAGCTGCCACAAATGTCCCCGTAGGATTGTTCAAATTTCATTTGAAGACTGTTTATCTCATTTTCTAGTTAATTACACAAGCGGTTTCTTTCTTTCTTCATTTTTCCATCTCTAATAGCTGCTGGATATTTTATGTTAATGGTACATTCTTGTGTTTTAATAATTTCCTCATTCTAGAGCCAACATAAAACAAGTGTTAAGGCTTATGTTGTTTTATTGCTTATCTTAAATGTCTTTGCAAGCTATTTAACTTGTTCAATATGATTGTATTTATTGACAATAGATTTTAAAGAGTAATGACTTTGTACTTGAATGTATTTATGTTGTAATTAGAATACATGCAAATGATGTAGCATGATGAGAATGTGTTAGACTATTCTGATTTCCCAGAACTCTGAAAAATGCATAAGGATATAATTCCTCAAAAACTCAGATCAGATAGATCTGTTATTCCAATTGACTTTCTGCAATTCCTAGATTTCTTACATCCATTATCTCTCAATGAAAGGTAGGATGAACCAAAGTCAACCACACAAACTCAGCTATAGCCTCATATTGATTTGCAGGACAGTAATATATTATTTCTTGCAAAGCTTCCATTCCTTTGATATACTGATTATTTTGAGATAATTCCAATCATTTTTCAGAGGCTCCATTTGTCCATCTGTATACATTCAGTCTAATATTAAGATAAAATTAAGTGAAGAATAAAATGCTACACAAGCAGGGAGAATACTTAGCAAGGTCTCTGAATTTTAAAAAATGGTAAGAGGTGCTTGTATATCAGTCCTGATTTTAATTAAAAATAGGCATTTCGTTCAGGTCTGTTGCAGATCCAAATAAATGTTGCAAATGAAGCTCATTCTTTATCATACCTGATTGGACTACAGGAAATAATTGTATTGTAGCATAGCTTTATTAATAATTCAAAATTATTAATAAAGAACATTTAAATGGGCCTCTATTTTTAAGGCTCAGTCTGGAAATGGTGATATTTATATCTTTACATCTGTCTCTAAACTAACTGGAAAATGAGGCCAAGGAGCTGGATCTCCTACCATATTTATAGACTCAGTTATTTGACTCTTAAGCATTTGTAGAAAAGAAGGAATATTCAAACTGGCAAAGGATAAAATAATATTCAAATTATTTAAGAAATCTCTACAATATTTCTTGATGCTAATACTCAGCATAACTCTATCTGGAACAACCTTCTCAGTACTTTCACAGCTTTCAGCTAAAATGTATTCTATTAATAAATAATAAAAAGGATTACTCCAAAGAAGTCCAGTGTTTGCTATAGTAATACTTGAGTAGGACTACCAGATTTTCTGGCAAAAATCCAGAATAGCTAGACAGCAGAACGATAGGCTGAATTTTCTGTATCTATATGTTGTCATCTAGTGATTATCTGGATTTTTGCTGCTTTGGTCTTAATAGTCCTATTTGATTTTCATTTGAATAAAATTAAGTACTAAATCACTCCACCCTCAAAAGTGTACTAAAGTGAAAGGACAGTCCATATAGTCATTTTAACACTGTATAGTAAGCAATTTAAAAGAAAAAATTCAGTAACAGCCTACAAATGGGAGATCTTCATTATAATAAAAAGAACAAATCAAAACATCAAATATCCATATTTTCCTTCTTTTATTTGAAGAAATTGACCTTTCTCCATATACAAATAAAATTATTGCAAAACTGGTTTTCACATGGAGTTCTGTACATTTCTGAATACTTGACTTTCTAGTAACCTGAATGCCGTACCCAGTGGAATTATACCACATCCTAAATTACAGCTTCAAATGGGTAATCTTGCTTTGAAGTTTCCTGTCTGGCCTGTGGTATTACTCACCCAGCTGATGTCAGAAGACAGTAATAGTTGAATTTCAGATTTCTAAAAATCAGCATTACCTAAAATCTTCCTTGCAGTGGCTATTGGGAAAAAAACAACACAACCAAAATTAAAACTTAAGAAAAGCTATGGTAGCTGGAGACTTTAGCTATTCCATTTGTAAGTCAATCCTTCCTTCAGTGATGAAATTACTGTAATTCTAATTTCAATATAATTGAAAGTATCATACTAAAAATCTTGAAACACAGATTTGTCTTAACACATTTGATCAAATTATTTTCCCTTTCCATTTCTCCGTACATAATTCTTTGGAAAATGCAGCGAATCTTGCTCATATAGACTAGTTAGCCAATTCATGTCAAAAGGAAGCAAATGTTAAGTGCAATTTACTACTGAATCAGGAGAGGGAGTCTAAGAACTCTGAAAATCACATTCAGGGGGTGGAGTTATTGCCTTTGGCTGCTCCACCCTCACTTTGTGTCAGCAGGTAGAAAGTGCTTGTAGTCCTAGGGGAGGGAAGCCAAGAGCACAAGCTACAAACTACTTTTGCCTTCCAGGAGCTAAGCCAGTTGTGATTTTCGGGAAAGAAGACTTTTTCAAGAGCTCTGCAGAACTTTTCAAGTTCACTTCATCCCACTGGGCCCTGTTTTGCCTTTGAAGAATGATTGTATTGTGTTTTTCATGCAGTCTTCTGATGGATATCTGCTGTTTCAAGCAACTGCCATCCTGCGTGCTGTTTAGATATGCCTACTATGTTTGCTGAAAGAAGGAGAGACTACTCAAATTCAAAAGGAGTTTCCAGAAATTTTCCTGGATTTTTAGCAAGATTTTTAAGTTGTTTTTGGAAACTAGATTTCAGCCACGCCTGACTCACAAGCCTTCAGCCGGGAGTCAATTTTTCTTTCTGATTCAGACTGTGGAATTTCACATTTACCTGTATAAAGTGTTTCTGTGAGTTTTCCCTACTTCCCTTTCCTTACCTGAAATTTGTAGGTAAGATTCAGAATACATTTTGATAATTGAAATATTTTGTCCAAGATTTTTCAAAAAGCTGCTGGGGTTTTTTTCTCATGGATTTTTAGAGGCACAACTATGTAACAGGTTTGCATACCCGTTTAAATTTATTTTTTCTTTCTCTGATCAGTTTAACTGATAAATTTCTGCAGCTTTTCTATAGCTGTAATAACAAGCATGTTTTTTGTTTAATTGTGTTAATTTGCATTTAACTTCTAAAAGGAAACACATTCTGAGATTTGCACAGCTATGAAATAAAACACAGGTGTATCTGTAGTTGTTTTTCCTGTTTTTTTAGCTTCCAAGTTCTGGAAAACATCTGAGAAATGCCTTTTTTATTTCATAAATTTGGAGAGGTACGGACTATATTTTCTGTATTAAAAATGACAAACCGCTGGAAAATTCCAACTTAATTTTTTTTAATTCAACGAAGTGAGTGAGGCATTGGAGGCGGCATTGGAGGCATGCAAATATGAATAAAAGATCAAACAGATGACAATGAGTAAGAAAAACCAGGTTTGCATTCAAATTCCTAAATGCAAGTACATGCATGGTTACTCTGTGCTTTAATGTGTGGCATAAATAGAAGCAAAAGACAAAAGTAGTTGGCATTAACAGAGAAAAGAATATATGAAAAAAGCAATTCACTTTTCAGGAGTCATCAGATGACCTTAGCAGCCCTTGTTATCAGGTTTGGTCCTGTTTGCCATCCTAGGATCTAAAAGCCTGAAAAGATTTGAGAAGCTGATATTGTCTTCCATGGGGAACTGTCTAAAATCAGGTATAGCAGAATTCCTAGAAGAAACCAAGTGCTCTTCATACCATATGCTATTCATACCCCATTGGTTTTTCTCACCATGTCTGAATTTATCTGGAGGAGGAGGAGGAGGAGGAAGACCTGATCTGGGGTTCTTATAATCTTGTGAAGCTCAAGGATTTTGCAAACACGTGGCATGAAGAAACTTTGAGAAAAGGGGAGAGGAAAGCCTGGAAGAAGCTCCAGGTAACTACCCTTTGCTTCTTGTTTGCCCCATTGACTGCAGTTGCAGAGGGCTATAATCCTCAACAATTTTACCAGTTGTTGGAACCTGCTGGTGGGGTGAGGACACATTCCTGAGCAGTATGTGTGGCCAGAGCACACTGCTGCAGCTGGGAGCATGAGTGTTGGCCCCCAGCTACAGCTGGCAGTCCTCTGGCCTTGGCTGCTAATGGCTATGCTGCAGATACGACTAGGCTACTCAGGACTGGCACTGGTGGCAGCAATGGAAGCCGAGCGGACTTTGGCCCAGAAGGCAATAATTCGGGTAATTCCTTTCAAACTGGAACCCCTCACATTGGAAGGAGTCTTTGCTAGCATTGCAGAGATCACCCCTGCTGAAGGCAAACTGTTGCAGGTAAGCAAATCTTTATTCTGTTGCACTTGTTCACTCCCATGCAAGATCTGCTGGCCACGGTGGTGGTTTATTTTGCTTTGTAACTGAAACCATCAAGTAGAACTGCCCACCTTATAGCTCCACAAAGCTTTCCTCATTGTATCCCTTTTTACAGCTATTCTTCAGCTAAGCAAAAGTAAATGAATGGGCAGGTGCACATTGTTGTTCCCAGGAACATTTTAATTTTATTCTGTATGAATGAAATACAAAGGCATGAACTATCAGAGGCACTCATTGGACCCATGATTTTGGTTTTACCTCTATGCTTATTTTACATATAAAATTCTGTTCCCTTGGTTCCTTTTGGCCATAAGGAATATATTGAATTGGGTATTTCCACATGTTACTGATCTTACCATGCCTTTCAGAAAGTGCTTCAAGTGACAACCAAGCCTCTTCTTTCCCACAATGACTCAGGGATGTCAGTCTCTTACTTTGATCAGAGAGAGATGCTTGGAGGAACCTTCCATAGTTTGAGCAAGAAGAACCAAATGGAAAAACTGAATGAACTTCTCTGTTGTAAAGTTCAGTCTATTGTGATGAAGTGCAGTTGCTGGCCTGACTTCATGTGCCATCTTGTCTTGCAACCTGTGACTCACCTTGCAGGGTCCTCACATGACTTGAATTCATTGTTCACAAGCAGAATGGTGCAAATCTCAAGCAATGTCATATTATACCAAATGCAGATAATCAAGTAGCTGATGCCTTCCAGTAGAGTGAAATTCAGGGTGAAATTAAAATAGCAAGGATGTTGGAACTGTTGATTAGAATGAATCAGTCAGTTTCAGGATACTCTGCAGGGGGATGGAGAGAGAAAAGAACTTGAAGGTGTTATTAGGGATTAATGAATGGTCAGAGTACATTGTATCAAGGCACTGCAACTGTTCTGGTTGGTTTCTCCTGTGAAGTTAATTCAAATCACAAGGCAAACAAACACATTGCATACTACTTTTGTATCTTATCGTTTAGGAGCCCACTGATAGCTCATCCAGTTTGCAAGCGAACGATCCCCCATCATGTTCCTGATATATCCATTTCAAATGATCTCAGTTGGAACTGAAAAAAGATTCCCCACCTGAGAAAGCTCTAGTAGAAAAAACTGGGGACATCCTCTGACTACATAAGGCAACTGTTCATATGAACATGTGTCTTTTTTGAAATAGGCATAATTCAGTGACAGGATTTCTTCCTAGGATGACAAATTTATGAACTACATGCTAACAAAACCTATTAAATGTATGTGAGTAACAAGGAAGGAATAATCTCTGCCTTAGATCTTGTAATCTGCTACCACCGCATAAAACAGGCTCATGTGCTATTTTTGAAAATATAATCATAGTGTGTGTCAGGAAAAGTAGTCTTTCATATTTGCAATGTACATTGTGGCCTCAAGCCGCCAGTGATGTCTACAATGTAAGTCCTGATTCTAAATCCTTTTCTAGGTAATTCTGAGCAAATCATAATCATTCTGTTCCCAAAATGTATCAATTAGAAACACACTGCAACAGATCTTAAAATAGGACTTCTCCAAAAAGCAAAAGTCAGAATAAGGTGTATTTTCTTGTGCATGCCGTTTCAAATTTTAAAGGGCTTAAGTCAAAAAATGAATAGAGATGTCATTTTCTGACCCCCTTCATTGCTGTACAATTATAATTATTCATGATTTTATATCATACTTTCCTACCCAATCTCTTCCCAAGAGTTCCATATGCTATTATTGTAAGTAGTATTCTTCTCTTTTATCTCTATAACAAACCTGTGAGGAAAGTTAGCTTGAAACAGTGACCAGCTTGAGGTCATTTAAAATTACAACACTTCATAGTAATAGCAGTATCTTCTGTGTGCACAGCAATTTAGAGAGTGGAAGAGGACAGTCCCTGCTTAACCAAGGCATGCAGCATACCCAAATAGAAAAACAAAAGAAGTAGAGGAAGTGACATAATACGGAATTTTTCAAAATGCATTTTTTTAGGTTTAATTACAGGGTTAGGTTACAGTAAGATACAAAAGGGAGAAAATTTTATTAACTTTTTAAGTCCATATTGAGAATGCTTTAGTTTGTGATGTAATACTGTAATAAAAAGTGGAAGGAATTTCATATACCTATAGATCAGCATCCTTAACTCAGCCGGTTAAAGTCTGTCCGTTTGCTACAGTCTGCTCCACCTAATTGTAAGGCAATCTGAATCTGTTTTCCGGGAAGTACATGGGCCATATCCAATGCTCTGATCAGTTTAGATATATCTATGGCCCCAAATTGAGATGATACTCTTTGTATAGTTTATCATGAATAATTCTAAAAAAAATCATGGCTATTGTTTAACATATCCTCAGAGCAGTTTACAAAAGAAGATAGATTATGTACCAATCCTAAAATTACTAAAAATGACAATGTATTAGCTAATAAAAAGGGAAACTGCAATGCCTAAAGGAAAAAAAATTGAAAGGCAAAAAAAGAATTTCAAGTGGGGTTATTTTTGGAGAACTATTGTGCCACAATTGTCAAAATTCTGCTTTATAGGCTAAGGGTTGCATTATTCATTTGATCGTAACTCAAGATCATTTTGGACTGCGTAAGTGAAAGCAAGTATCTTGAAGAAGAAACGAATAGCTGAACCAGCTGAGCAGTTATTTTGTAGATACAGATTTCCATTTCCAGATGTTTCAAAGCAAACAGCTACTGTTTTTCAGGTTAAGTGAAGTTTCTGAGATGTCTTTTAGGGGCAGCTCCACTGAAAACACTGTCATATTGCATCCTGGACGTTACATATTAAATTATGTAAGATTATCCCAGAGCAGAGGGCAATTGATTTTGGTGAATGCAGGGGTTGTCCTTTTTGTATCAGAAGAGGAAGATGTTGTCATGCAGGCACTTCTTCTGAGTAACCAAATCCTGGTACAGTTTGAAAACAGACTTGCTGAAGGTGGAGAATTTACAACTGCCAGATTGAGGGATTTTATTATATTGACCAGTTGCTTGTGTGGAGAATTAATATTTTAGCTTGGTGCGAAGGCAAGTGTCAATGTGGCTAAGGAAAAAGAGAGACGTCTGCCATTTCACTGGGCAACTGGCATTAATAGACTATCTCCCAAATCAGATGTTCCTCATGGAAAAGGCAGAAGAGTGGAAGGTGGGAATGGCAAATGCTCAAGTTATGGTGCATTTAGAAACAGAAGGGATCCCAATAGGTGATCAGCCACTGGAAGTTGAAAGCTCAATAGGGGAGTGAACTGACAGTTGAGTAAGGCCACAGGGAAAAGAATAGGGGAAAATATCTCATAGTCTCTAGATCAGTAATGCAATATCTTTGAAATAACACACACACCCCACTTGCTAATCTGGAGACAAAAGAAATATCTGCAGAATGTAATGTGGCCATGAACCTGAGACTTGCTAAGAGTCAGTTATAGAAATGGACTGTGGGGCTTATCCATCTTCATGCAATCAACATTCAGATGGTCCCCAGGAGAATCAGTAGCTGACCATTAAAGGAATGAAAGTTCAAGTGTTGCTATCTGTAGAAAGGAGTACAGAGCAGAAAAGGAATTGAGATAAATAAAAGGAACAGCTGAGAGGAAAGAAGCATAAGGGATGGGGTAGGGATTTAAACAGGCTAAATTTGAAGCCCAAATTCTCAATGTGAGTTTAAAACAATATGCAGTGTCATTTTAAGTCAGGTTGGTGGTAGTCCCGTGTTATAATAGACATAGGATAAAAGAGAAGAGAGAAATTCATAAATCATTTTTGATTATACTGTACATTTGTGCTGCTTCATAGAAGGTGGTATGTCTTGAAACTGGATAAAATTCAATTTCTTCCGATTTTGTATTTTTAAAAAATATATAGCTTGTGTAGCTGTGTATACATGTGTAGCTTTGGACTGCAAGCTTTTAGCCAGGAATAAACCTGCAGAATTGGAGGTGTGTATCCTGATGCCAAGACAACCCAACTGTGCTATATAAACTGGACACTCAAAAGGCTAGTTTTTAAGAGATATAATAATCCAAGAGAGCTTCATCACTATAGCAACAATATAAAATGTTTTGCCATAGTTTTAACCCAATCCTTTTAACTTCTATGTATTCATGCTTTTCTACCTATCTCAGTTTATACTTTCATTTTGTCATTGCCAAGCCTTTCTTTGAACCCCTTCCCTTATCGTTGTAGCTCATAGAATTTGCATTTTCTTTCTGTGCCATTCTTAGCTCTCTCTCTCTCCTGTTCTTCCCGCAGATTTTTTCTGCCTGTTATACTTTTTTTTTTTTTGGGGGGGGGGGGGTTCCTACCCAGCCCTGCTTTTCTCTCTTCATTCTTCAACTCTGTAGTCAAAGCATACAGAATTGCTACTCACCCAGCAGTTCATACTCTTCAATAGGCTATGTTGTGCTATACTGTATAACTAGCTAACCACAACAATTTGGAAGGTCTGGCAGTAACTTCATTATATTTCTAGGGAAAGGAAAAACACATCTTTCTATCCCCATCCTGTGCAAGCCACAGATATTTCAAATTCATCTTGCCATTTTGGTGGCAAGAAGTTGATCTGTAGGAATCAAATAGCATAGGCCCGGTTTTATAGATAGTATTTAATTACATTTGTCCTAAATTCCCATGGTTTTTACCAATAAGAAACATGCAACAGCATTTACATGCATTAAATGTAAAGAGGAGTATTACTATGTCCTTGAGTGTGGCAATAGTTTTAAGATGCTTAATACCTAGCTTTCCTCTCATAGTGCTAGCTTGTTTTAAGCTGATGAATAATGTGAGTAAAACAAAGTTTGATCCAAAAATGTACAAGGAAGCAGTACAATCCTCATACAGTGCCATCTTAAGGTTCATATCTGAGAACTTTCTACATCTCCATGTTATACAATATGCAGTGTGTTGAATTTTTTATATAACTATCAAATGGTACAAAGCCACAGAGGAGTAATTGAGGCTTTTCTTTAATGTGCAGAAAGATATATTGGTTCTGTAATACATGGGCATCATTTGATATAGTTACTAAGATGCCCCTTGTCCAAAGGATTGGGATTCCTGCTGTCTGATAAGATCACCTATAATTGGCCCAATTCTTCACACATGGATGGATTGGTTAATGCTATAGTCCCTTGTCTAATTTAGTATGCTTCTAGGTCCGTGATGGCGAACCTATGGCACGGGTGCCACAGGTGGCACGTGGAGCCATATCGGTGGGCACGCGAGCTCAGCTCTGGCACACATGCGTACACCAGCCAGCTGATTTTCAGGCCTTCTGGGCCCACCAGAAGTCAGAAAACACACTGTTTCCGGCCTCCGGAGGGCCTCTGGGGGGGTGGGGAAGGCCGTTTTTGCCCTCCCCAGGCTCCTAAAAAGGCTCTGGAGCCTGGGGAGAGCAAAAAACGGGCCCACCGTGCCATCGTGTGCCAAAAGCGGGGGGGGGGGGCAGGGCACATAGAATTATGGATGTGGGCATGCGTGCATGTGACCCCACCGTGCTCCCCCCGCTTTTGGCACACGATGGCAAAAAGGTTAGCCATCACTGTTCTAGGTAGAAGGTGGGTTCCCAATATTGTTATTAGGCTGCTAATATATTTCTTAGTGAAAAGGGAAAAAGGGGGTGCTATGAGTGGATGAGAACCACATCTGACTCTCATAAAATTCTGAGAAACATGGTGATTGAACAACAAGAACCTCATTTGGATAGATCTTAAATTCTTGGGAAACAGATGCTGTATTTCAAAAGGTACAAATGAACCTGAATGTTAAAACAACATCAGGGAAAGACTACCTTACATTGTGGAGTAATTACAGAGCCCCCCAACATCACTTAAAATATTTTTGGGAGTCTTAAGTAGAAGTTGCAGTGGACGCACCCAGACACTCCAGTATGGTTGTAAGCCACAATTCTTTGAACAGAGCAATAAAGTAGATCCATTTCCTGAAGTCTAAATCTAGACTGGAAAGGGTCTGCAAATTATTATTTTCATTTAAAATTGGTTTCTTTCTATTCATCCATCTGTCTTGCCCACAAATGGTTAGCCATGTTTCTTTCAACACGTGGTATAAATATACATAGGGTTGAGCACCCTTGTCTCATTCTCCCAATCCAGAGCTCTTTATTTTGGTGGTGATAATCCTTAATTAGCCCATCCCTGATTTGATATATTAGTTGCCATAAATTGAATTGATGATGAAGGTAAATCCTACTCTATGTCTCTAGTGAGGATTTACAGTAGAGCCCCCCTAGACTAGAGCCATGAGACACCATGGTTTTCATATTTGCTATAACTAATAATCTAAAGACATGTGGCAATTAATGCAATGGCATATGCACTATAGTGCAGTGGGGCATTTTCACAATACTAGAACTATTCAGATACTAAGAATTTGGAAGTTTTAAATGAGGTACATACATTTCATTAGAAGTTCTAGTTGTTGCTTTCTGTCATGGATTCTAAAACTCCAGTTAGATGCAGGAATACATAACAACTATCATCTTCCAAAGCAAAAGAAGTAACTCCTCTTAAAATACAAATTATGGTATCCAGTTAGCTTATGAAGCTGCCAAATCTCAATTCTTGTTATGATGATCCATTAGAGACATATCTCCAAACTCTTAGGCCTAGTGGATTGTTCTTCCCATCAACCTATTTTTTATATATTTTATATTAATTGTCTTTATGACCCTTGTTTCTTTTCCTTCCTTCACTACTTCCTCACTGTTTCTAACAAACAGCAAACATATTTCCATATTGGAAACTGCCTTAAATATTCCTATATAAAAACGTTCTACTGGGCACTACAAATTGCTATAACACCACTGACTCATTAAAAAGGCAGGCTGAGAAAACTGCTATGCTGAGATAAAGTTGACATGTGTCATGTGTAAGATAGATGTCATAGTGCCAAGATAAAGAGCCTATGTAGATCTGGCCCGGATTTTGTATTACAGGTGTGCATGTTTTAAATTAATATAGAGAAATGTTCATGACACGTATGGCCATCAAAGAGGGCATTTTCTACCTCAGACTTTAGTTTAAAGAAAGGCAAGCTCTTCATATCAAAAGCTGAACTTCTAAGAAAACCAATTTGTAGGTTTTTGATTAAGCAATACCAGTGGCTATTTTTTAAAAAAGAAATTACTGCCATATATTTTCTATTATTAAAAAAAGTGTCTAATGTTACAATGGTAGCGGGATCTCACATATAATTTGCTATTTGTTGTCTGTGTAATTTCAGTTGAATTTAATATCCTTTGACTGTCCTGGACCCAGTAAGGGTCATAAACTTTTTAATGGATATCTTTAACTTCCCTTGTCCATTGACTGCATTTCCTTAGTGCTGATATGTGTAATGATTAACCAATAAGTGGGCTTTTGGGCACAAAGTACAATTGATCTGTGGAACCCTTTGAAATGGATGCTGTGAAGACTGACCCTCCATTCTTATGCTGAGACACAGATCTAGATCTGATGTTACATCAAAAGGGTTAACACAGTACAGCTTCAAAAAGCTGCTTTAGCTATACAAACACTGTACAATAGGCGTAGATTGACCAGTGAAATTTATAAGGGAACACAAGAATTCCTCTCTTCCTCCAAGCTTAAATGTATTAAATTCTGAACTAGCCTCCCCAAAATTTGAATTGTGAGATTGAAAAGTTTTATTATATAGCAGATATTTTGCAATAGAAAAGGTGAAAAGGCAAAATAGAAAGAAAGGCTACAGCAAATGTTGATTGCGTAGTATTCTGTTTAAAATTTGACAAGACAAAACTACAGAATCCCACCTTGGAAAAGGTCTTCCTGGGAGAAAAATTGGGTGAGATGTTTTTGAGAAGCATCCCCACCTTGACTACAACTCCTCAAATCCTTAGCCATATGGGTTGTCTGAGGAACACTGGATTGGGGAATGCTGATCTAGGATGAGCAGCAAGTGTTAAAAGGACAGCATCACTGCTGCTGCTTCTGAATAAACATGAACAGACATGCACTAATATTCCTCACATTTTTCTTCTCCCCCTAACAATTATTTCTTTAAACACCAGCACAGGGGCTCTAAGTTAGATTTCCATGTTCTTTTGAAGTACTTAAGGGTGCTTCTAAACTAGGTATATATTGGAATCACAAGATCACTCAGGCGCAGAAAACAGTTACCATTTTAGACAGCTGGGGAATATAAATTGAAATCTCTAGATCCACATTTTTTTTTGAGAGGAAGCCCCACTGAGTCTAACAAAAACTCTGCTCCCTTGAAATGTTGGGTTTTAGGGCTCAAACTGGAGCAGAAAAAATTATGGAGAAAATATAGAGCACCCACCTGAATAAGCATAAACAAAGAGGGAAGACTGGAGCCTTCATATTTCAATCGAGTAATCTCACCAGATTTCTCTAGTTCATCATTAAATACACATGTAGACTGATCCTTCAAGGATCTACATATGTTCAGATACTATGGTTGTAGAGCCTCCAAAATACTCCATTCTGAAGAATTAGAACAATTGCATATACAATACCACCACTGGAGAATGGTAGGATCATTTATGGTTCTACCAGTGGGATTTTTCTGAGTTTCTAGTATGTTGCATAAACCAATGGCATCTGCTTGTGCTCAGGCAAATATTAACTATTAATTATTTTCCCCAACCTGATTCTCACTAAATGTGTCTAATTCCCATATTTCTCATCAGCACCAAGTACAGTACATTTAAAGGTCCAAGATGAAAGAGGGCTAGGTTAAATTAAAGACCAGGATCTTTTGTAGATTTTATGAATAGGTGCAAACTCACATGTTTCACGGATCAAACTCTATTTCATCTAATACAGAGCTGGAAATTGAGCAGCCACACATATCTACAACTTCCAATTCTTTTGAGGAACAACCCCAAAATATAAAAGTATGAAACAATGCTAATACCATGTTGCAAAGAAAAAGCTTCTCAGATCCTGGTTCTGTTCATGATGAGATGAAGTTCCTCTGGCTCTGCTCTCTCTCTCCAAACATTGAATTTTAATCTTGACTTTCAAAACACTGATTATCCTAAGAACACTTACTGGAAGGATGTGCACAATATAGCTTCATACATTTATAGCTAGCTGTCCCTTCCAATTAAAAAATGGCACTCAAGCAACTGGTTGCAAAAAAAATAGCTCTTTTTAGGTCTTATGGAGGCATCTGACTTTGGAACAGGCCTCATTAGCTACTACCGGTATCTTGCACTATATTTGTCTTTAAGGACTGGGACAGAAATGTCTTCAACTCACATAAATGAGCATATATATGTAAGAGACCATAGCAGATGATTAACTATTTTTCTTGCTCAAAAGTATTTTTGTGGGAGACTGAAGCCACTATGGCTTTAAGTCCCACAATTGTTATATATTGACAATGAGTGCTGGCTGGTACATATTCTCCTGCAACCTGAGTTATCGCCTGTAATTGATTGCTGGGATGAGGGTCAGCAGGGAAAAGGGAGAATGGAAAAATTAACTTTTTGTGTGGTAACATAGTTTTAAGAATTTCCATTAATATTCCTCACTGGCAGCATTCACACAACCCACTTCACCTGGGTACTAATTAACTAATTTTCTGGATTTGCAAATATAATGATCCATAAGTTAATGCAATGAGCTGTGTTTTTACAAAATGCTGGGCCACAAAAACCCCTAACCAAGGTTAAAAGTAATAAAGCTTGTAATGTTTTACAAATGCTGCTGCTGCCAAGTCATTACTTAACCAGGATAAACATGCCGTGTGAACACAGCCATGATTTAAGTTATGTCAGTTTCTGTGATATCTGATTTTTCAGATATCAGATGTAAGTACTATGGGCAGATAAGGAAGACCTTTTAGCCCCAGATGGGGCTATAATCTAAAAGAAGCTAATCCTATTCCAGATGTATACCATATCCATATCCCACATCCTCTGTTAATTTGCAATATCAGGAATAAGTGCACTATCCAGGCTGCATACAGCTTCACTAGCACAGTGTTCCCCCAAATTATTGTTCAAGCTTCTTGGCCTAGTTGCCTATCTATCTGGGTCACTGCATGAGTGCTAGGGTTTCGGCTAGTTAATTCTAGCAACCTACACATAGGTCAGAGAGCAGATATTGCAACTATTAAACAAAAGCATGAGCAGGGCATTTTATCCAGGTTTGTACTCTTAGTTGATAATATTTTTTTCTCTGGGTATCCAGAAAACATCTCCTTGTCCTTCAGAGTTACTGGTATTCAACCTTTATTATTCCCAAACCAGCAAGGTCAAAAACTTCTTGGAAACTATGGTACTTGAAGTTCCAGAGATCTAGAGAGAGTTCAGTTGAAGGTAGTGTGACCTTTTAGCTTAATCTAAGAATGAAAATATATTAGATTTGGTCCAGTCTCAAGGTTACTAATGGAAGCCTGTGCCTCTCTGTCTGCATTAAGTAAGATTTGGGATTAATGCCATAGAATTCCAGAATGAAAACTGTGATTGACATTGTTATAACAATCTTAGATCACAATCCGTGGCAGAGGTCTGTGATGATATTTTATGTTGGAATTCTATGTATAGGGGTAAGCTTTCTCACCCTTCTTATAGTAATATAGTAGTAGTATAGCCTTTATTGTCATTGTACATCATATATACAATGAAATTGGTTTAGACTCTCTGGTGCAATCTATAACATTATAGGCTTTTAAAGGACATGTGGTTTATGGAAACAGGTTGCTGAATGGGATCCAGCAGGATTCTTCCAACTTTCAGATCATCTTATGTCTCAGCACTTATCACTGCAGAGACCACAACTCCATGCCTTGCCTCTTCCAGGGTGTGTGTTGAGCCCTTCTTCCTTCATCAGGGTTGAGGAGACATTCCAATCCCTCCTTTGCCTATAAAACGATTTCTTTTGTCAGTGGGAAATTTTTGCAGGGTGTGATCACTAAGGCAAAATAAAGAGCTCCTTTGAAGTGCAGGAGAGTTACTTAGCAAGCCCCTGGGGGTGAGAATCAAATTCCTCCCTCTCTTAGCAGGACAGGCCTGCCTGAACAAGCTGGGATGCTGGAAGAGCCAGCAAATGGCTCCTAGTGACACGGGATGCGGGAGATCGAAACCTGCCAACAGCAAGCTCCCAGGCTTTCCAGCAGGAGCACATTAACTCAGCCCAGAGTTCCAAGCTGCACACTTGTTTACAGACCTCCCTGCCCACTCAGTTCCTCTCAGGCTTCCCTGCCTGAGCCGAGGCTCCCCATCTGCCAACGTCTTTCTTAAGTTGCTATGAACACTGGAAGTGCTTATTTAAATGGGGATTTTGAACATAAAGGTGGTAGGGAAACTCTACAAAAAGAATGTTGCATCAGTTTATGAGCAGTCATAGTTGCTAAGATTTCCAGCACAATTTAGGTAATGTACTGTATCAAAATTCCATTACAATGGTGCTAATTGATCTGGGGCACAATGATTGAATTATGTCTCTCTGGCTGGCTACTCTAATTATTTGCTCTCTACAGCAGATGGGTAGGGCTACAACCCATGGCTTGTTGGGGAACTCTGAAAAATGAAATCCAACCCACCTGAAGGGTAACAGATAAAAAAAACAGCTGCTGTGCCTGGATGGGGGTTGGGGGTGAGCCCTTCAAAGCACATTGGCTTTCTCAAGCCTGCATTTAGAAAGGCTGGAGTGCAGCCAAAAGCAGTCTGCCCCTTCAGAAGTAGTGGGAGCAAAGAGCCTTGGGGGGAAAATGTTACAGCACTCAGCATGACAGTCCTAGTGTACCTCTGCTACTACAACCACAGTTAAAAAAAACCACCCCCTGAAATGATCTGCAACAAAATAAGGTCTTTTCAGAAAGACACAGCTACCTGGTTATGTGGTTTGGGAATACAGGTAGTCCTCGACTTACAACCACAATTGAGCTAAAATTTCTATTGCTATGCCACAGTTGTTAGGTGAACTTTGCCATATTTTACGACCTTTCTTGCCATGGTTGTTAAGTGAGTCACTGCAGTTGTTTAAGGAAAATGGTTAAGTGAATGTGACTTCCCCATTGACTTTGCTTGCCAGAAGCACACAAAAGGTGATCACATGACCCTGGGATGCTGCAACCGTCATAAACATGAGTCAGTTGCCAAGCATCTGGATTTTTATCACATGACCATGGGGATGCTGCAACGGTTCTAAGTGTGAAAAATGGTCAGTCACATTTTTCAGTGCTGTTGTAACTTTGAACAGACGCTAAATGAAACTGTTACAAATTGAGGACTACCTATATCTTGAAAAGATCTAAGAGCTAATTGACGCAGGTCATTAATGAACTGGTGATCCAAAACCAAAAAGAGAAAGAGCAACTCTAAGATGAGGAACTTTTGTTACTACTGAGCAATGACCATAAGTTTCCCATTATGTAACATTTTGAGCCGGTTTAATTAGCTTTAAAAAATATAATGCTTCTGGTTTCTTTTACCCAAAAAATGATGTATTACAATGAGGAATATGTATTTGCTTTATACTGAAGGAAAGACATTCTGTATATGCTCCAAGAAATCTCGGTCTTGATTCATACTATCTAGGGCTCAAATTGACAGGCTATGTTCGTCAACTAAGCCAACAAGTTCTTTGAAAACATAATACATTGGAGAAAAGTGAGGTGACACCCAAAATACCACAAAACTACTCTCATCTATCCTGAGCTTGGTGGTTTTAATAAAAATGTCTTTCAAACTCATTCAGTCTCTGAAATGGAGATAATACTGGCCTGACTGATTGGGTTTTCCCCCAGCCACTAGATCACACTGGTTCTCATAACTAGTAATCGTTGAACTTCGTTTTTTTATTAAGCTAATTTGGGTCAATGCAGGGGCAAAAGAACTTATCAGTTGCATTTGACAGGCTGAGCCACAGAGCGGTTGAATTGGGTTTTCCCCGAACCCATCTAATGGTGGCTTAAAAACCACGGTTTATGACTGAGTGAATTCTCTACATCCAACCAGTTCTGATTTATTTCACAATTATGGCCACTGATAAATTGCCATTTAAGTCAGTACTTGTGCCACAGGTCACCTAAAGGGGGGGGAAGAGGAAGGCTCTCAACCATGAGCCATAATTGTTACAAGTTGCCCTATTTAATAAAAGGCACAGCTTGAGAGATACTCTTATGAAAAGCACCCTCAGATAACCAGGGGTGGCAATAATCCCGAAACACTGAGGGGGATTTGCATTAACGTGCTGGCCGTAGGCGTCTCTCCTGTTGCCCCCCCAGGAAATAGCCCGGCCACAATGAGCGGCCCAGAGACACCCATTCAACTCGACCGTCGCCTGCAGATGCGGGGCCGGCAGTTTAAAACACTGCATTTACCTTGCTCAGGGAGCTGAGGTGAGGGGGTGGCTCTTAGGCCCTGTGCCCACCCTGGGGCTTTTCTACCAAGCCTGACTCTCTCTGTTCTCTTCTCCCTTTGAGTCGCCGCCGCGAGCCAGCCAAATCCCCCTCCCCGCCTCCCCGGGGCCGAGACCGTGATTCTTGTTTGGGCCTCGGGAACAAGAGTGCCAACCAAAGGCTCCGCCTGGAGTGTCGGCAACTCTCTGAGGTGTGTTGGAAGAACTCCAGGCGAGCATCGAAAGGGTTGTTTAATAATATCTGACGGGCGCGGAAGAATTCGGGCAGGCGGCCAAGATACACACGGCCTGTAATAGTTAACTCGATCTGTAAACAGTTCAAACGGCACTGGGGAGGCCACCGGCTCTTACATTAGCGGCCCGCCTTTCATCTCGCCGCGCCACAGGCAGCCTCGCAGGCCCTGTTGGCCGCTCCCGCTGGCTGTGGCGAGAGTTGGAGACGAGGGCCTGTAGGCAAGCCGCAAGGGACACGGGCAGGCCCGGCCAGCCCAGACAAAGGGCCTCGCTGCGAAGGGCTGACCTTCAAACCTACCGCGCTGGAGCGAACTGAGGAGGTTTCCTTTGCTCCGCACGTGGTCGAAATCCACGAGGGCTGCCGCCTTAGCCGCCGCCGGCAGCGCGTCTTTCGTGGCCGCTTTCTCAGCCCTCTTCTGTTCGCCCGGCCCGGATGGCTCGATTGAGCCTCTGGCTTTCAAGGCCAGCGGGGTGGAGCGGGCTTCTCGAGCCTAGCGCCCCCTCGATGGTTGTGTTCACACGACATGCTTTAAAAGGTTAGATGCAAACGCACCCTGCTGTGTTTCCCCACCTCGCTAATCCTGGTTATGCTGCATCCAGGTTTGGTGAGTTGTGGGAGCCCAGAACGTTTGCTCGGTTTGTGGTGCAATCTACTGGGGAAGCACAGAAAATGGATTTTATTCCGCATCCAGGCTAAGCACGCTGGATGAATTGGGACAACGCCTCGATGGAAATTCTGAAAGTTTCAGACCTAAAACATCTGGAAATTAGGATGGGGAAATCTTCAGTATATGGTAGATCGCCCATACTGTATTTCACCAGTGAAGTCAAGGGCAAGCTTGCAATATACCAACGCTGAGCTGGGGAAGGCTGCCCAAATTTCCTTCATCAGCTGTTTGCAGGTCTTCCACCTGGTCAGATTAATTTCCCCTTCTCCACTAGATATGTTCTGTTCCAATCTGAGTAATTGCTATTGGCAGCCTGCTTAGGTGTCTCCAAATATGGAGAAATCAGATATGCTTTTCCACGGAATTTCTGTCCTTCCCTTTCTGCTTTCCTGTCTTCTGATAGCTTTCTATTGCAGTCACTTATTTTTTTTAAAAAAAAAAAACCCCTAACCTTCTACCTTGCCTTCCAGTAATGTACAAATCAGGAGGGTGTTTGTTTTTCTCATTAAATATAGGCTACAAAGTCTCATTGTCCCACAGTAGGTTATTAGGAGTTCAAAATACACCTTGGCAACAGTGAGGGCACAAAAACGGCGGTCTCTGTGGCATATAGTTCCCTAGTTCCCTGGTAATAACCTTGTACATCAGCAATGGGTGTGCAATTAGGGCAGGATTCTGGACTAGGGTCTGCTTAGTTAAATCAGATTATTACATTCAGAATCTAATTTTATCTATAGTGTATGCCATGTTATCGGTGCTGAGAGAGAAGAGGCATTTCCCTCTGCATTCTGAGAGTTAATGTCCACATGTGTGTTGTACATTAAAATAACTGCAAGGAAAAGATAAAAGAATCTATAGCCTTTCAGATTTTTCTGAATTACTAGTAGCCTAACCTGTATGGTCGATGGTGAAGAATTCTAGTTGTAATTCAACAGCATCTGCAGGACCACAAGTCCCTCAACTCTAAATAGCCACAGTCTCTAAAAATTTGAATAGAATTACATGCGCAGTGATGAAGATTTCTGGAAATGCAGCAGCAAAGAGGTTGCAATTTTTGGTTTATTAAGGCTAGTGAACCATACCATGATGGCTAGGAGATGAAGAACCATATCTTTGAGATGCAGCACTCCTTCCTTTGATCCATCAGACATACTGTTGGCCCCACACAGAGAAACTGCTGTGTAAAACAGGCGTGCCAGCTTTCTTTTAACCAGTGTGTATAAGGGGGGGGGGGGGAGATGCTATCAGTCTTTCAATGAAATTCTCCCTTGATCCTTTGCCAAAGCTGGCAGCAGGTGTGAGCTCACCTTTGGTCTATCAGACAACAGATGCAACAGCGCAGATGGCCATTCTTTCCTCAGAAGAACAGGCATTACATTAGCCATAAACTCTTCCCCTGACCAGCTGAATAAGGGTTGATGCCAGTTGACAGAACAACCAACTCCAGTAGATGGCCATTTTTTGTTGTTTAATTGCCCTTTATCATCCAATTGCAAAGGTTTTCTTAAAGTAATTTCACTTTACTTGAAGTTGACTGATCAATTACTCCTTTTATTTTTATTTTTTAAGCTCAGTTTTGTGATTGGAACATTCTACTCCCATTCCCATTCCAGCCATTAGACAGGGCTATTTTTATGTAGCCCATACCCTTTGGAAGCAACCAAATGGTATTGGAGATAGAGCAACTTCCCAATAACATACTCTCTCTTTCTCTCTCTGGCCAGATTCTAAGCAATTCCTCCATTTGATGTCCACAATGGCCCTGTGGAGAAACTTGCCAGTTCATAACAATCTGAGTACAAGTGAAATAGCTACCATACTTCAAAAAGCTTTGTAGGACTGAAAACAGGACCAAAAAGGTGGAAAAGGGTGTATCCTTATACTGTATGCTTCCTAAATCAATCTGACCAGCCACTGAATGACTTGGAATACTGGTGAACATTGCTTTGATTCAGCAAGGCTCTCTATATTTTTTATGGAACAGTCTTCCATTAAAATTCCAAAAGGAAATTCTTGTGAATGAAAGTAAATTATTTTTCTTACACTTATATACATGTATGTTGTATTTATAAGTGTTGGTGTGATTCAAGATCGCATGAGCAAAGCTTCAGGGCATTTTGAATTCAAAGGAAACACCTCTCTGTGTTTATGGAGCAATTGTAATCTTGCAAGAATAATCCTTTTCCTTGCTGCCAGCTTTCTATTCTAAACAGGAATGGTTCCTTCTTTCAGCCCTGTTTGTTTTCCTTAGAATTCTTGACAAATTAATTATGAAGGTATCTTTAAAAGTGGGACTTGCTAAATGAAAGCTAAGATTTAAACCAAGACAAACGATCTAGATCAGAGGTCTTAAACTTGGCAGCTTTAAGACTTGTGGACTTCAATTCCCAAAATTCTCCAGCCAGAATTCTGGGAGTTGAAGTCCACAAGTCTTAAAGCTGCCAAGTTTGAAGACCTCTGATCTAGAGACAGTGTCTTTGCAAGTGATTAATTCATATCCAATTTTAGCCAGGACCTTTGCTAGATAATCTTTAACTGGGCTAAGAAGCAAACTGATTAGTGATGCAATGAAAGAAGAAAAGTCCCATGCATTCCTGGAAACCTTCTACTATATTAACAAATAATGCAGCAACATTTGTGTAGTGGTAGCAGCTACAAAAGATCTTCAAGGTAGGTAGAGCACAGGGAAATTTTTTTTTCTACCTCTTGATCAAATACCTGACTGTGCTCTGCAGAGCACCTTGTAATCTATGCTCAGTGGGTGTACTGAGTCAACAGATCCTCAGAATTCCCAACAAACATGATAACTGAGCTGTAATGCCATCTTATCTGGATAGATTGTGAATTATGATAGATTATGAGTTAGGTCATCCAGAAGATATTTTAACATTTTTTCTTAAGCTTGTGTCTAAGAAATGGAAGAATGGCTAAGCTCAATGATAATGGAAAAGTGCAAACGTTTGTCTGAAACAGACAAAGTTTACTGTAGCACTTTACCCTGTATCTGAGTTGCACATCAAGTGTTGATCTATAGTCCTTCCTCAATAATGCAGTGTCCATTACAATATAAGCCAATAACATTATATCACCATCATTATATTATACCAGCATTATATTACAATACCAAAAAAAGATGTTGTGACTGGAAAGCATGTAGAGAAGAGAAACAAAACTGATAAAGGGTTTGGAGGCTAAATTGTATGGCAAACAGCTGAGGAAGCTAGAAATGTCTAGCCAATTGAAGAGAAGGATTAAGGGGACATGATAGCTGTCTTCCAGTACTTGAGGGGCTGTCACAAAGAAGAGAGGATTGACTTATTCTCTAGGATACCAGAGGGCAAGACAAGAAGCTATAGGTGGAAGCTTATCAAAGGATTCAGTCTAGAAGAAAAGGGGAATTTTCTGACAGTGAGAGCAATTAATCAATAGCTTGCCTCGGGGTTGTGGGTACTCAGTCACTGGAGGTTTTCAAGAACAGTCTGGACAATCATTTGATTGGGATGGTATAAGGCTCCTGCTTTGAGCAGAGAATTGGACTAGAAGACCTCTGAGGTCCCTTCCGGCCCTATGATTCCATAATTGTCCTATGATATATCAGTAGTAACCTTCCCTTCCTTTCTCTTCACAGTTCCACCCCCTGTCTTTGTGTAATACCAGCGAGGATGAACATACTGTTCCAGGATTTGTCTCCATTGTCAAACTGGAAAGGCCTGAGCGGGATCTCCGGCCATGCCTGTCATTGGCCAATAAGGTATATGTGCTGAGAACAGACTTAATAAACTCCCTCAGAAAGCTTTTTGATCAGCTCCTTGGTTGATTAGATTGCAAATTAAGCTCCTGAGTATCTTTATATTCAAAGTAGATAAGGCCCAAACTAAATGGGCAACACTACAGTCTCTCATACAATCTAGTTTCTCTTCCTTACACTCTTTTCCATTGAGAAAGATGAAGCATGAACAAGACTTTTCAGAAATTACCATTCCAGATCATTTCAATTGAGCTGGTATTGCTGGGCCTCATCTTTCCATTAACAAAGATACTAGGGGAAGAGAGCCTTTGGGGAACTGGTATTTAAAGGTTCCATCCAGTAAATGTGTGCATGTGTCAGATTTCCATGTGTCTGTCTGGCTTTCTGTCACCTACTTGCCTATCCATCCATCCATTCATCTGCCAGAAATGCATTTCCCTTATTTTAACTTAATGTAAAGAGAGGCAGTTTGGTATAGAGGTTAAAGCATTAGACTAGAAACCAGGAGATTATGAGTTCTAGTCTTGCCTGGGCACGAAGCCAGCTGGGTGATCTTGGGCTAGTCTCTTTCTCTTAGCTCTAGAAAGGAGGCAGTGGAAAACCACTTCTGAAAAACCTTGCCACGAAAAGCCTTGCAATTTGCAGGGACCTTTCCTGACAGTTTCCAAAAAACTGGATATAATTGAACAGAATAAAAAAAACAACCCATGTTATTGTTAAATTTGGTTGTGGAAATGTGATTTTATCTCAGTTGTTGCTTCCCCAAAATACTCAGCATGATATAAGAGAATATTGGATTTCCTAAAGCGGGGAAGGAATACTGATTAGCCTGTGTCTGGAACTCAGCTTAAAACTGCTGCCTGACTTCGACGGAACAAATGGGACTCTTTGCTAGTCACCCCTGTTAACCATGATTTCATCTACAATTTCCGCTATAGTCTTTAGACTCCATGTTCGGGCGATGAGTAAATTTGCACAGTGCTCCTTGCTTTGAAAATGAGAGCTACGTTTCCTTTAGCGAATTCATCTCTCAGATCAAAGAATCTTGAAAAGCTTTGTAGAATCTGAGGCGCTATAAGGCCCATGTTTGTTGGATCAGTGTAATTTTTAAAAGACGGGGGCCACTGCTGAACAGTAAGGTTTTTATCATTTTGTCTTTTACGTACGATTTGGATGAAATTCATTTAGGAATCCATCTCAAATGTACATGCAGACACATGTGCAAACCACAGATGAAATGCTGGAAAGGTTTAAAGAAAGTGTAACCGGTCTCCCAGTTTGAGAGCACCTTTACAACAAAACTTAAGCTCTCTCAGTTCCCAACCTCCCAGGGCAATCCTGGAGCCTGAGATCTGCAGTGCCTTTGATCTTACAGCTGAGAAGTTGTGCTGCTAACCTCTGACCTCCCTGTTCAAGGCAGGCTTGGCAATTGCGAAGCTAGCCTGCTGGAGCAATTCTGGCGGATACCTGCTCACACACGCTTTCCAAGGACGCTGAGATCAAAGGCAGCTGCTGAGAGTGTTCCAGCCTCTGCACTTTGCTCATCAGACTTCCTCTTTTCCTTCCTTCCAAAAAGAGGCAGGTGTTAACCATTTCCATGCCAGAATTGTCCACAGCTGTGATTCTTCAGTGCTAGAGGTGCTAGGGACTGTATAGAAATAGCTAGTGGCAAGTCCTCCCCCCCTCAACAACTCAAAGGGACTCATAGTTTACTCCAGTGTTTCTCAGTTTTGCAACTTTAAAAAGACAGGGACTCCAACTCCTAGAATTCCCTAGCCATCAGGAATTCTGGGAGTTGAAGTCCATGCTTCTTAGAATTGCCAAGGATGAGGAATACTGATCTACTCCAAAGGCCTGAGTGTGTCCTTCTAATCCCAAGGCCTCAAGCTCTTGGAAAGGACACTTTTAATTTTCCTGCTTAGTTCGGAGAGATCCTAACCGAGCAGTACTAGGCTAAATGGATATTTGATCTCATCCAGGAGGTGGTTTTTGTTTCTTACCCATGAGAATTATCAATGGAGACTCTATCTTCAGAGGCAACATACTCCAGAGCAGGACTGAGTAATTCTGGGAGTTGAAGTCCACAAGTCTTAAAATTGCCAAGGTTGGAGACCCCTGCTCCAGAGTATCAGATTCTGAGAGAAAGATTCTTGCTAGGGATGTGCAGGGGTGGGTGGGGGGCTGAACTTGCCCTTTGAGTAGTGTGCTGGTGCTTGCGCTCCAAAACAAGGACTAGTATAGCAATGGCATTGAAGTTAATTTAAATATATCTTAATTAGAGTTAATTAGATTTCGTACTATACATTTAGGGCTAGCATTGCATGCTTCAAAAATAATTTGGCAGAAGATTTTTCAGAACTTGTGCAAGGGCAGCTCTTCTCTGCTCTTCATTAAAGCTCACACATTTCTTTTCAAGGCCTGAGCCTGGAATAAAATGCCACTGCTTTGAGAGTTTCATTAAGCGTGCATTGCTTTAATGATTTGACTCCTTAAAACATCAGCATCTTTCAGAAAACCTGAAGAAAATTAAAACGCTTTAATGAGTAGCAGAAAGGTGCTGTGTTCATGTGAGGTGTGAATCTCTTCCTCTCAATCATTTTTAAAGCATACGCAGCTCAAATATTTATCATATAGTTTAATGATAGATTTTGAAAGAGCAGCATACAAAGCCTTAGATTTTAGAAAGTTATATGTAGTCTGGATATCATAAAGTTCTGATGAAATGTTCAGATCAATTGTAGGAACTTGTTCTAACCTTTCTTAAATTGCACGAACAATAGATCAGTTACAAATCTAATACTACAGCTACTCCTCAACTTACAACAGTTCATTTAGTGACCAAAGTGACTTATGACCATTTTTCACACTTATGACTGTTGCAGCAGCCCCAAGGTCACGTGATCCAAATTCAGATACTTGGCAACTGACTGATATTGATGATGGTTGCAGCGCTCTGGGGTCATGTGATCACCTTTTGTGACCTTCTGACAAGCAAAATCAATGAGGAGGCCAGATTCACTTAACAACCATGTTACTAACTTAACAACTGCAGTGATTCACTTAACAACAGTGGCAAGAAAGATCATAAAATAGGGCACAGTTCACTTAACTGTTTCGCTTAGCAACATACATTTTGGGCTCAATTATCGTTGTAAGTCAAGGAATACCTGTATAGTGGCCTGTTTAGATCATCATGTATATTACAGAGGCCAGCATATAAACAAGCCAAGAAATGGATTGCAGTTGCAGATAAGACTGTAGCCGAGGGTCTTTGCTTTTGCTCTTGGCATTTGCAAGCAGGGGTGAAATGCTCCCGGTTCAGACTGGATCGTCCAATCTGGTAGCGATGGCTGTGGGTGGTTCGGAGAACCAGTAGCAAAAATCCCTGCCCCCCCCCCATGCCCAGCTGAGCCGTGCAATCATCAGAGGCTTTTTTTTTAAAGCATTTTTTCTACCACCTCTTCGGCCGAAAAAATGCTTTTAAAAGTAAAAAAAAAAGCCTCTGATGATCGCTTGGCTCAGCTGGGATCGTCAGAGGCTTTTAAAAGCATTTTTTCTACAACCTCTTCCGCCAAAGAGGTGGTAGAAAAAATGGTTTTAAAAGTAAAAAAAAAAGTTGGCCCCGCCCACTCAGTCACATTACCCACCACCACCAAGCCATGCCCACCGAACCGGTAGTAACAAATTTTACATTTCACCACTGTTTGCAAGTAACATACAAATGTCACCAGAAGGTCTGCGATGTTCAGTCCCTATTTTCCTAAATTTTGGGGACTGGATTTATTAAAATAGCCATAAGTTTATTGAATTCTTAATGCACCTTTCTGACGATTTCCTGTTTTTGCAAAGCAAAAGTTGCCCTCCTGTGATTTGGTGGTTGACCGTTGCATAATGGTCTTGTAGAATTTGGGACCACAGAGGAGGGCTGGGGACATTTGTGTCCCAAAGGTTACCCACTTTCTAATGTAATGTAAGGAACCAGATGGTCGCAAAGATCAAGGGCAGCAGAGACTGTTTTGCTACCCCAATTGTCAAGTGACCAATCTCTGGATTCTGAGCAACATTGCAAGGGATTTTGGAGACATGATTTTGGATACCACACAGCTTTTATACCGACTTGAAAAATGACACCTTCCAAAGGAACAGGTTGCAAAATCATCAAAGGTACATTTTTCTGGCATTGCATAAATCCTGATAGCCAGTCAGTTTCTGAAAACAGTGAGGAAGGAGGGAAAGATATTGGCAATCTTGACTCCAGCGGACATGTAAGAAGTTGGTCTTGCAGTGTATAATTATAAATGGGAGTGGGTGGGATGGATTTACAGAAAAGGGAAGGAAGAAATTAAAAGAGCCAAGAAGTCACTATTGGCTTAGCTTGGCTAAGGAGAGGCCCACTCTGCCAGCATTTCTTGACAAAAAGGCTGAAGGCTCCTATGCTTTGCCTTTATTGCCCAAACCCACCCTTGCCATCATCAGGGCAGTGTTAAACTTCTCTGTCTGAGTACTAGGGGGAAAAGAAAAAGGAGAGTCATTGTATGTCCTTTAGGGCAGGGGTCTCCAATCTTGGCAACTTTAAGCCTGGCGGACTTCAACTCCCAGGAAAGCTGGCTGGAGAATTCTGGGAGTTGAAGTCCGCCAGGCTTAAAGTTGCCAAGGTTGGAGACCCCTGCTTTAGGGAAGAAGTTCCCTGTTTAGACCATCCAGTTGACCTTAAATACAGGTAGTCCTCAACTTACAACAGTTCCCTTAGTGACCGTTCAAAGTTACAATGGCACTGAAAAAACTGACATGACCATTTTTCACAGTTACGACCTTTGCAGCATCCTGTGATCAAAATTCAGATACTTGGCGGCTGGTTCGTACTTAATGATTGTTGCTGTGTCTCGAGGTCGGGTGATCACTTTTTGCAACCTTTTGACAAGCAAAGTCAATGGGGAAGCCAGATTCACTTAACAGACGGGTTAGGTAACTTAACAACTGCAGTGATTCACTTAGCAACTGTGGCAGGAACGGTCGTGATGTGGGGCAAAACTCACTTAACTAATGTCTCACTTAACCACAGAAATTGCGGGCTTAACTGTGGTTGTACATCAAGGACTACCTGTAGGGAGGCGCTCTTAATGCACTTGGAGAGTGGGCCAGTCCCCTTTATATCCTGAGCATACATGAACCGTGCCTGCTTCATTGAAGTCTTTGGCCATAAACAGAGTGCCCTGATCATGGTATTGCTTTCCCCATGGATATGCTAATTGTAGAACATGCTAGGGCTCAGCCTTCGATCTTAAGCGTGATAAGGAAACCGGAATGCTTTCAAGTGTCTGCCTGTGTCCTTTGCTCACCTCTAACTATCAGATCTTAAAGGACAGGTTAGGTCTTCTGGGGGACTTAATTCCCAAATTCCTGTTTCAGGGAGAGGCTGAGCCTGGCAGTGCCCACTGCCCCTTTGTTTGCCTTTTTCATGTGCCTGCCTGAAGGCTGCCCGCACCAAAGCTCAAAGCTCAGAACTGGCGAAAAGCCCCTGCTGAATGGCTCATACAGCCCCAGGCTTTGGTGAGGCAGGGCTGCGGTTCACATCCTAGGCTTTGAAGCAGAGCCAGCGGGTGGCTTTGGGGCCTGCTGAGCCTGGCAGGGATCCAGTGCCAATAGGATGTGGGGGAGGGAAGCAGGTGAGCCAGCTAGCTAGGGCGGAAGGGGTGGGGAAGGGAATTTAAGGTAGACCAGGGAGAAGTGGGAGCAGGCGTGTGCGTTGCGGTGCTTGGGTGGCAGGGCTGTTTTCAGTGTGGGGCAGGAACAGAGGAGAGCTTTGTTCCTCCAAGTAGGGCAGGGCTGGGCTGGGCTGGAGAGGAGGGGAACGGAAAGTCAAAGTCCTGGATGGCTCCTGAGAAGCAAGATCACACCTTGCTGACCCAGAGCGGACCTGCCTTTTGTTGGGGGCTGCGGCATTGTCCTCTTTGGAGCTGAAACCAGGAGTCCACTTCCATGTGCATATGAAGGTTACACACACACACACACACACACACACACACACACACACACACCACAAATTACTTTTTTGATCGCTTTTCAATTTGGATGCCATTCTCGGCTTTGCAACAGATGAAAGGCCGGAGAGGGGCTATCCTTTCAGAGCCATAGGCCTTTCCTCCAGTTCTAGTTTAAGAAAGTCTTTAAACGGAAGATGCCAAGGATTGAACCAAAAAGCAGGTCTCAGTGTGCCAGTGTTGTGGCCCATCCCTAGTCCTAATTATAGTCTGGACCTACTCTGAAAGCAGGCTGACTCATTTGAACATTTGCATCTCATGATATTGCTCCGCTGCTCTTGACCACTGATTTGTGTGGTTTCTATAGTTTTAATATATTGGTACGTTTCTATTTTTAAGCTGAATAAAGTTTTAAAGTTGTACGCTGCTTAGAAAAACATAGTATGACAGCTGATAGAGGCCTGTTGTTGTTGTTTTTGGAGGTAGTGGATCACTCCTCCTTCAAGCAGAGAGCATTGACCAAGGATTCAGATCAGATATTATAAGGAGTGGGCAGTGCTAGTCTAGTTCCATTATGAGTGTCCGTGAGCATGGCAGAGGGGACAGTGCATTGCTTTGGCCCATAAGGGGCACAATCTACTGGGAACATCATCTGGGCTCAGGGTGGAAGATTGCTGGTTCCAAATGTTCCAAATATCTGAACAAATGGGCTGGGCTGGCAATGAAATTTACGGATCCCAAGACATTTAGAACTCCTCAGTTTCATTGCAACTCGGTACAGGTAGTCCTCAACTTACAACAGTTCATTTAGTGACTGTACAAAGTCACTGAAAGAAGTGATTTGTGACCATTTTTCACACTTACGACCATTGCAGCATCCCCATGGTCACGTGATTTATATTCGGATGCTTGACGACTGACTCACCTTTATAACGGTTGCAGTGTCCCAAGGTCATGTGATCGCTTTTTGCAACCTTCTGACAAGCAAAATCAATGGAGGAAGCCAGATTCACTTAACAACCGGGTGACTAACACTAACTCAACTGCAGTGATTCAGTTAACAAATGTGACAAGAAATTCCTAAAATAGGGCAACACTCACTTAACAAATGTCTTACTTAGCAACATAAATTTTGGGCTCAATTGTGGTTGTAAGTCAAGGACTACCTGTGCTACAAATCACACTCTCCTGTCTGACTATTTCTTCCTTTTCAATTGTGATATTATGCAACTCTAAATGTAGGCATCCTCCTTTTCCCAAACTGGGATTGTATTCTGTAAATATATATGTAAATAAATAAATGCATTGTTTAGATGTGAAGAATCAATTTTTTACGAAGTATGGGTCTCCCGAGTTCTGTAGCTTGTTTTCCAATTATGAAAGAGACAGGTAACTCAGTACAAACCAGGCCTTCTTTTCCCACAGATGGGGACCACAGAATAAATGTGCAATCTAGTAGTGCAAAGGTGCTTTTTCAAGAGGCAACTGGACATTCTGGTTTTTCTTTGAAGACATTTCACTTTTCATCCAAGAAGCTTCTTCAGCTCTGACTGGATGGTGGGGAATGGAAGGATTTATACACCTTGAAGACAGCTGGTCATTTGCATTCTTTTAGAGAGTAGTTAAGGTCACCTGGAGGTTTATCTGTGTCATCAGGGTCACCTGAGTGGTGCAAATGGGTGTGGAGCCTTCTTGGAACTGTTGAAAGGACTGTGTTGTAGACTGGAGATAAATGATGTTCTATCCCTCCCCCTCTGTTGAGAGAGGGCTGTTCAATTTTAACACAGATGGCCTCGTTGACCCCTCTTTCAAACCATTAGTCCTCTCTGTTCAAAATGTGGACTTCACTGTTTTTAAAAGAGTAGCCTTTGTCTTTTAAATGCAAATGGACTGCTGAATCTAATCCTGATGGGTTTCTTCTCCTACGTTGTGCCATGCGTTTATGAAGTGGTTGTTTTGTTTCCCCGATGTACAGATCTGCACATGGCTCACTGCATTGTACTGCATATACCAGGTTGCTCAGTTTGTGTCTGGGTATTATATCCTTGGGGTGGACAAGCTTCTGCCTTATTGTATTTTGGGGTTTGAAGTGTGCACGTATGTTGTGTTGTCCATCCAGTCAGAGCTGAAGAAGCTTCTTGGATGAGAAGCAAAACGTCTTGAAAGAAAACCCAGATAGTCCAGTTGCCTCTTGAAAAAGCACCTTTGGGACAACCATGACCTGGATGACTGAGAATCTCCACAGATGTCCAAATCTAATAATTGAGGTGGATAACAAAGAATGAGAGGTGTTACCTGGTTACGATGATGCAGTTATTCACATATATTCTCTTGAACTCTTTCCTCTCTTTGCAGGCAAAACTGGCAGGGGAGAGGGGAGCTCGGGCTGTTCTTTTTGACATTACAGATGACCAGAGTGCTGCTGACCAGGTAAGGAGATTCTGAAGAAAAGGGGAAATGTCCCTTTCTTGTTTTAACAGATTTGCTTTTAAAAAAAAGTGAGAGGCCAGCACTTCCTTCTCTCACTCCCCTCTTTTTAAATATTTCTGAATTTTTATTAATTTGCCAGTTAGATATCTTGATAGAAGCAATGTCTTCAGAAATGCCATCATGAATTGGGACAGTTGATAAGTAGATGGGCAAATAGAAATCCCAGAATATCATTTGAAGTGACTATGCACAGCCTGGTTCTCTTATCTCTTCATCCCTAGTAGCCCTGTTTCCCCTGTTGTGTTTCCCTCCAGAGGGAATTGTCAGGTCCATTTCTTTTCATACATATGAAGCGTGTTGGTCACCAGCATAGAAATGGATATGAGAAGAAGGCAACTAAGCTTTTGGGGGGAAAGACAGCACTGTTAATATTCCCTTATTTTGGCTTTTAGATGACTCCTTTTCCTCCTGTGTCAGGTGACTTGTAAAAACAAAAATATTGTAACTGCCCTTTCATGTGATATACAGATTCTCCCATCTGGGCCAGGTAGCCTCATATTTCTTAATGTTAGGCCTGCCGTTCTGCCATACTGAAACATGGAAAAGTGGAGCTGAGCAATGCTTGGTTTTTTTAATAGTGAAAGTGGATGTGACCCAAGTATTCTTTGGAATCTAATTCCATCACTCAAGATCCACAAATATTGTTTCATTTTATTTCACCTCTAAAATGGAATACTAGGAAAACAGTATTCAGGGATTTCTTTTGGTACCTCTTGATGGTGTAGATTTCAATGTGTCTTCTAATCTCGGAGCTATGACCTAATTGTTGATAGGCAAGGACATTTTGCAGTCCTGTTCAAAAAAAGTAATAGCCTGTATTTACAGTGAAGCTAATCAGATTTAATTATTTATCAGATTTATAAGGTGGCACACAACAATAGTACAGCTTCTGATTGCTTTCTCAGAGTCTCTTAAAGACCTATTCCCTGCTTGGAGTAAAACATGGCACAAACGTGTTATGGTAATATCTTTTTATTGTCCCTATGACATTGTCTTCATCTCATTCCTGGCCCATGAAAGAGAATGCCTTAAGTCATAGAATCATGGTGTTTAAGGTTGGAAGAGATTTTTGAAATTATCTGGTCCAACTCCTTTCCCTGTCTTGTAGTTTTGAAGACTGAATATTTGCACCAGCAAATGCAATCTTAAATCCACGTATTTTGTGATGATACTTGCTTTTGTTCTTGTCTCCCTCATTTATTCATTCATTCATTCATTCATTCATTCATTCATTCATTCATTAGTTTGTCAAACATGTACAAGATAGCAGATATGAATATGAACATGGACATGAACGAGGGAAATGAATGCAAATAAATGGGGACAGTAGGACAGTCAGGGACGGTAGGCACGCTGGTGCGCTTATGCATGCCCCCTTTATGGACCTTTTAGGAATGGGGTGGGGTCCACGGTAGACAGTTTAAGGTTGAAGCTGTGAGGGTTTGAGGATGTAACAACGGAGTCGGGTAGGGCATTCCAGGCGTTGACCACTCATATTCATACTGAGTTAACAAGATAAAAACTTCCACTAAGTGTGATTACAATAGTCGGTATGGCAAAAAAAGCGCCCATGCTTTAGAATTAATATGTGCAGGAAAACTGAAAGACAAAGAGCAAGATATCTGAATACAGATAAGGAGTGCCTTGTGGCAATAAGGGGGGTGAAATGTACTTATTTCTTCATCCTTATTGCGCCTGCAGATTACTAACCAGCGACCCCGTTTTAGGTGATTCGGTCCCTTTTGGCTAAGGTGGCGTTGGGGATCTTTTGCAGGTTCATTGTGAGAATTACATTGAGTATCTGATGGATAAAGTTGCTTGAATCTGCTTGGAGTTGTCCTGCTTTCAGTTGTGTGCTGTCCAGTTATCTGGCCTGTGAGTTTGATCCAATTACTTCCATAGAAATGGACAGGGACCTTGGAAGGCTACCTGTGTGTTAGATCCATGGGCCCCCCTGGCTGGTTAAAGCCTCCTAAGAGGTGACATGTAATTGTGCTCAAGCGATGGTAAATATGTCCTTGACGGAGGCAAACTGAGGACCCAGATTGTGGGGGCAATAAGCTGACTTTGTATAAATATACAAAAGTATGAAGGCTATTGCTTAATGCCTTGTAAGCTGGCCTGAGTCTCCGGAGAAGGGCGGCATATAAATCAATTTTTTTAAAAAAAATGGTTCCACCTGCCTTAAAAGAGGTAGTAGTCTGCTCCTCATTAAGAGAGCATCACTGTACCTAGCTGTACTGGACAATTTTCATCAAACCTCTAAACATCACAGATTAAAGTTTATTTATTTATTTAAAATATTTATATACCGGCAGCTGTCTATCTTCTTACAAACTCTGGCCAACTCCCAATCAAGGTTGTTGAGGTGGTAGTAGAGATACAGTTTCAAATGTCTTTGGAGGAAGTGGATTTAGAGGAACTGGACTTATTGAAGTTGGGATTCAAGCCAGTGGTGAAATTCAAAAATTTTTTATTACCGGTTCTGTGGCTGTGGCTTGGTGGGCATGGTGTAGCTTGGTGGGCGTGGCAGGAGAAGGATACTGCAAAATCTCCATTCCCACCCCACTCTGGGGCCAGCCAGAGGTCGGTGGTATTTGCATGTTCTCCAAACTACTCAAAATTTCCGCTACCAGTTCTCCAGAACCTGTCAGAACCTGCTGGATTTCACCCCTGGTTCAAGCTATATATAGCACTGAGATGGCATTGATTATGTTTGCAGATGGCCTCTGGCAGGCTTGGGATGGGGGTAATGTGTCCATATTGGCCTTTCTTGATCTTTCAGTAGTTTTTGATAACATCGGTTGTGATATCCTGGGAGGTAGGAGGCACTGTAACAGTGGTCCCCCAATTCCAGTTGGGGTTGGTAGGAGGGAAAGTTCCAGCCCTAGGCCACCTGCCTTTCAGCTGCCACAGGGCTTGACCTGCTCCCGGGTCCTATTTCATGTCTATATGAAAGCGCTGCATATGGTTTGGCATAGGGTGGAGTTTCATCAGTATGCTGATGCCACTAGGGTTGTACATCTGTGCCTCAGGCTGTCCAAGTGGTGCTGTTGAAGTGCTTGCGTTTTCCCAATGCCTGGAGGCTATGTAGGTCTGGATGGGGAAGAACTACCTTCATTTCAACCTTGACAACCCTGAGTGATCTAGAGCTCCCAATACCTGGTAGTTTTTCACTGCTAATTCTGAATGGGGTTACATTTCCTCAATCAGAGTTGATTTGTAATTTCGGGGTCTTCATGGTCTCGCAGCTTATACCTAAGGAGCCGATGGCACCTATAGCCAAGAGGGCTTTTCCCACAAAAAATTCTTGTGCACCAGTTGCACCCATTCCTGGATTGGAGGCGCTTCTCATTGTCGTATTAATCACCCTCACGCATGGACTGCTGTGACACATTCTTCATGGAGCTGCCTTCAGAAGTATTTAGAAGCATCAGTTGGCCCAGAATGCAGCAGCACGTGCAGAATTGCATGCACCATGATCCTCCCACATAACGCATAGCTACGTGCTCTGCAGTGACTCCAGCAGGATTTTGGTTGCACTTCAACAGGCTAGTTATCTCTTTTAATGTGATGCATGGCATGGGGCCAGAGTAATTGAGGGACCACCTCTCCCCAACCAGTTTTGCCTGACCAACTAGATCTGGTAGAATGGGCATGTTCCTGGTCCCCTCAATGAGGCAATTTCACCTGGTGGATCCTAGGAAGCATGTCTTCTCTGTCATGGTTCCTGCCATACGGAACATCTTTGCCCCTAAATACAGATGGCCCCTAATCTTACTAACTCTTCCTTCAGGCATTCAGGCCGGGCTGTTAGTTCTGAAGCTCCAGTGTCGATGTATAGGATGGGTATCCTAAGATATTAATGAGGAAACGTTGACCTGGGGTGTGGGTGTGTTTGTTACAACTGTTGATATTTTGCATTTTATGTTTGCTGTACCAGCGTGTCATTGGATAGATGGGTGGCCTTATAAATTCATTAAACAAGCTCAGTGTATCACTAGCTAAATCAGAAAGGAGTACCGTTTGGATTTCAAGGCAGCTTGATGGTCTCACCTGGTCATTAGGATTGCCTTCTTATCGCTAAACTGACTGTTAAGCAAGCAGCTTTCTGGGAAATACCATATGACTCAATGAGATTTTAAGATAGCTGTCTTCCCAGTAGAGATGAGATTTGAATCCAATACTTGCTGAAACATGCTAAGGAAATGATTTCCAGGTTTCCTCCAAGCCAAGCGAGTGTTTTGTAGAATGGTCCAGAGAGCCTAACTCATATTCCATCTCTCTACAGTTGAGGAAGCCTCAAGAGCTGAGTCATCCTGTTGTTCTGATCTGGGGCCACAATGCTGAACTTCTCATGAGAGTGGTGAACAATAACCGTGAAGCCCATGTGAAGATTGAGGTGAAGGAAATGCCAGCTTGGGTAAATAAGTTTTTTTCTTCCCTGGATTCTTATTGAAAATCTGAAGTCATTATCACAGTAATGTTGATTGCGTACCTATACTTTAACTAGCCCCAGTTTTCTCCATTTTATCATAGACAACTTAGAGCAATTAGCCATGGTTCTATCTGCTGCATTTTTGTCTCCTCCTTAGCTTAGGACAGGGGTGTCAGACTCAAGCCCCGTGGGCCACATCCGGCCCTGGTGCTTATACCTGGCCTGCAGGGCTGCCCTGGAAACAGTGAAGGATCAGCCCGCGGTGCCTCTGTTCAGCCCTCCTCCGTTTTTGGCCGCGATGGCCTCCTCCCCTCTGCCTGCAAAAATGGAGCTTGGGGAGGCTGCGTGCGGCCCATCCAGGCTCCTTTTTACTGGCAGCGGGTTGCAGGAGGCCATTGCAGCCAAAATCAGAGCCCGTTTGCTGGCAGAGGGCAGCAGGAGGCTGTCGCAGCCAAAAACGGAGCCTCGATGAGTGATGTCGAGCTGGCTACACCCACCCTGGCCGTGCCTATCCCCAGCTCCCTGAGGTCAGACACAACCTGATGCAGCCCTCAATGAAATTGAGTTTGACACCCCTGGCCTTTCCTCAAATTAATTCCTCTTCCAGAGGTGTTTGGCTGTAACACCAATCCCTCTCCAGCCAGCTTTGATGTAAGGAACTGCTGACTGGGGAATTTTAGCTAAGGTATATTTGTGATATTTATGCTGCTGATTTTCATATTTTTCTATTCATCCTTTCTTCATGCCTTGGTTAAATTTAGCTGCTCTAAAGGAGGTTTCTGTTTATTTTATCTATCTACTATCTTCTTTGACCTGCACCTCAGTTATTCCCAATTTAAGCTATTTTTTTTGTTTTCACATCAAAGCTGTCAAAAGATGCCACTAATCCTATCATGGTGCAGATTTGAATTGTGAAAGAGTTTGACCCACTCTTCCTCCTTTTTTCCTGTTGATTTTTGGCTATTATTTTGCTTCTTTGGCTAATGGTCCTTGATTTTCCTCAAACCACTTGTTGAATGCCTTTAGTCTCTGCTTTGGCCATTTACCTTTGAAGCAAAACAGAAATGTAACTGAGTTTGTTTTTTGCTCTTTTTCTTGGAAATGTCAGTTAGTTTTATTTTTTAAAAATCAGTTTATTGCCAAATCTGCACATCTCAGTGGTTTTTGTATAAGTAGCCCTCAACTTACGATTATAGTTGAGCCCAGAATTTATGTTTCTAAGTGAGAAATACCCTATGTTAAATCTTGAGTTTTTGTCCCATTTTACTTTTCTTGCCACATAAGTGAATCACAGCAGTTGTTAAGTGAATCTGGCTTCCCCATTGATTTTGCTTGTCAGAAGGTCGCAAAAGATGATCACGCAACCCCAGGACAATGCAACCGTCATAAATATGAACCAGTTGCCAAGCATCTGAACATAAATGGGGATGCTGCAGTGGTCGTATGTATGACAAATGATGATAAGTCACATTTTTCAGTGCTGTTGTAACTTCAAACGGACACTGAACAAACTGTTGTAAGTCGAGGACTACCTGTATTATCCTCATGTTTTTTTCAGTCCCAGTTTTGGTGATTTTTTTTTTCTTGCTGCTGTATCTGAAAGGTTTCCTTTGATTAGCCCTTTTCGGTGAGCTAACGCCCTAAACCTTGATTCCTTCACTTTAGGTAGTAATTCCATCTTCCCAGTCTGGCTCAATAACTTATTTGTTGCAGACCTGTTGCAATCACCTTTTTGCCTCATGTCCTGTTCTTTGTATTTGTTGTCTTAGATGTCTTTCATCTAGACGCCTATCAGTCTAGCTTTCAAGCTTCTTACTCTGGAGAACCACTCAGTCCTATCTTAATAGTTTTTCCTTTGTTAATGTGTGAGCTTTTATTGCATTCTTGTTTAGTTATAATACTATCAGATTTTTTTTCCCCCTGTAGTAAATCTGTTGATTGGGAGTAGGATTTGTTCTTAATAGTTTTCATTCCTATTTCCTTATTTGTTCCTTTTGTACTCAGATTTCTCATTCTTTATCCTTTCTCTTCTCTGCTGATATCCCTCATATTTCTAGCCTTAATCCCCTTTATATTTTTATAATTCCTTCCCAGTAGTTTTTTTTCTGTATCTCGAATTTAAATATTATTTTTAGGTTGATTATATGTATCCATATTTGATATTTCTACATATTTCTGATATTTTCTGCCTAATCATCACCATCTGAAACTTAATATTCTAATGTGGAATTTCTAGTTATTCCAGCTTAATCTAACCTTTTCTCCTTTGCTTCTTTTTGCATTAGCAATATCTATGTATCTTACTTTTCTCCTGCATGTTACCATGATATTGTTTGATTTCCTGCTCAGATAAATTATATGGCTTAATCAAATTATTGACTAAATTATAGGATGATGTAATGTAAACCAGTGAACGCTATGGGTGTATAGAGATTTGAATTGACGCTCAATCACCACACTATTCTGATTTGTTTTGGCATATCATGTGAGGTTGCCCATTGGAATGAATGGCAGAGCTCTAATCTCTTGGGTCTTCCCAACAGCCAGATTACGATGTTTGGATACTCCTCACCGTTGTGAGTACCGTACTGGTCATTGTTGTAATCTTCTTTGTTCGCACTCGTTGTCAGCCAAGCAGAAATCAGGTAAGAATTGTTTAGTAGTACTCCATCTGATATCGAGTATTCTCAACCCTTCCAGAAAATGTTCCTCTCTCTGATAACATTTTAATATTTTACTTAATATTTCCTGGTGATCCATGAAAATCATGAGAGTCTTTGTATGCAACCTAAATCCCCATGGAATTTGAACTATAAGCTTTGGATGTCAGACACATATTTTTACAGTGGCACCAAAAACTCACAAAGCACAAGAACTGGGTAATATATCACTCCAAGCCTATAATAGTACAGGTAGTCCTCAACCTATGAGCACAATTGAGCCCCAAATTTATGGTGCTAAGTGAGAAATTTTTAAAGTGAGTTTTGCCCCATTTTACGAGTTTTCTTGCCACATTCATTAAGTGAACTCCTGCAGCAGTGGTGGGTTTCAAAAATTTTTACTATCGGTTCTGTGGGTGTGGCTTGGTGGGTGTGGCATGGCTTGGTGGGTGTGGCAGGGGAAGAATACTGTAAAATCTCCATTCCCTCCCCAATCCAGGGAAAGGTTACTGCAAAATCCCCATTTCCTCCCGATCAGCTGGGACTTGGGAGGCAGAGAATAGATGGGAGCGGGGCCAGTCAGAATTTTTACTACCAGTTCTCCAAACTACTCAAAATTTCCTCTACTGGTTCTGCAGAACTGGTCAGAACCTGCTGAAACCCACCTCTGTCCTGCAGTGCTTAAATTAGTTACACAGCTGTTAAGTGAATCTGGTTTGCCCATTGACTTTGCTTGTCAGAAGGTGACAAAATGGGATCCCATGAGTCTGGGTCAACTGCAACCATCATAAATGTGAGTCAGTTGTCAAACATCCAAATGTAAATCACGTGGGGATGCTGAAACAGTCATAACTCTGAAAAATGGTCATAAGTCGCTTTTTTCAGTACCGTTGTAACTTTGAACAGTCACTAAGTGAACCGTTGAGGACTATCTGTACCTTATTTAATATTGTACTTAAATTTGTATCATTCCATTTCTGGAGACTCTGAGCAGCAGGTTGCTTTATATCAGGCTTTTGGTACAGATGGACACAATTACATTTTGATCTGATATAATAAAGAGGTTTTACAGGACGATTTTATGGGGATTTTGAAAAAGTAGCTGCCTAGTGAGTTTAGCTATTTATTTATAAATTTATATACCATCCAGCCAGGGGTGAAATCTAAAATTTCTTACTACCAGTTCTGTGGGTGTGGCTTGGTGGGGGGAGTAATGTGACTGGGTGGGCGTGGCCATTTTTTTTTTACTTTTAAAATCATTTTTTCTACAACCTCTTCGGCTAAGAGGTTGTAAAAAAATGTTTTCAAAAGGCTCTGACGATCCCAGCTGAGTTCCCTGATCGGCAGAGGCTTTTTTTAAAAAAAAAAAAGCTGGGATCGGCAGAGCATTTAAAAGAAAAAAGGGTTTTTTTCTTTTAAATGCCTTTGACGAGCTGCGCGATCATCAGAGGTGCTTTTTTTTTAACTTTTAAAAGCATTTTTTCGGCCGTAGTTGTAGAAAAAATGCTTTTAAAAGTAAAAAAAAGCCTCTGATGATTGTGTGGCTCAGCTGGGCATGGGAGGGGGGGGTTATTTTTGCTACCGGTTCTCCGAACCACCCGCCTCCATCGCTACCAGATTGGGTAATCCGGTCCGAACCGGGAGCATTTCACCCCTGCATCCAGCTCCCAACAACTCTGTAATAGTCATTTACTGTACAAGGAAAGCTAGATTCTCTTCCTGGTCTGACTCAGCTTCCCGGCAACAGATCAAAGACCAAAGAGTTGAGTTTTTTTGTCTGCATCCTTCCAACCATATCTGCCATACATTGTGCTGTTACAAGAGTTGTCAGGATTCTCCTGAAATTCTTATAGGTGGGTTGCCATTGCCATAGCAATGGTTTAGCAGCACACTGTAGGAAGATATGGCTCCCTAAACAATTTCCTGTACTAAGCAAGAAAGGCTTGGTTGAACTAGGTTGCCACAATCCCCTTTAACTTGGTCATCTATTTGAACTGCAAGGAAATGCTGACTGTTGTGGCCCATATCAGCTGGGCAGGAGGTGAGGCCTTGGAAGATTCCCTACCTCTATTTTCTCATCCTTCCTCAGACGAACGTGCAGGAAGCGACCATGCAAGCCATCAACCGGCTGGCCATACGGAGGTATCAAACCCCCCATCGGCATGCCCCAACGGGGGACTCTGTTAGCACCTGCAGTTCTCCTCCGATATGTGCAATCTGCTTGGAAGAATTTTGTGAGGGGCAGGTAAGCCAACATTTCTGGGTTTGGGAATTTTCATGTAGATTCTCAGATCAAATAAGCAAGGCCCTTCAGAGTCCACTGTGGTGAGTGAGAAGAAGAACGCCAAAGCCTCCTGTTTTTAGAGCAAGGTGAAAACCAAGTCTAGCCAATCTGTGGATGAAGTGATAAAAAACATGGCTCTCTACATGTGCATTCTATATTCTAGAGCAGGGGTGTCAAACTCGATTTCATTGAGGGCCGCATCAGGGTTGTGTTTGATCTTGGGGGCCTGGGGTGGGCGTGGTTAAGGTGGGCGTGTCCAGTTTGACATCACTCATGTTGAGGGCACCTGTGGTGGCCCAATAGCTCTGCCAGCGAAAAACAGTCTCCCGAGCTCCATTTCCGGCTGCGACGGCCTTCTGCTGCCGTCAGCCAGCAAAAACAGAGCTCGGGAGGGCCGCCTGTGTCTGTCGCATGCTCCGTTTTCAGCTGCAATGTCCCCCTCTTTTCGCTGGCAGAGGCACTGTGGGCCGGTCCTTTTCTGTTTCCAGGGCAGCCCCAAGGGCCAGATGTAAGCGCCCCGCGGGCCAGATCTGGCCCCTGAGCCTTGAGTTTGACACCACTGTTCTAGAGTCCCTTAGTGTGCACTGTGGAGTGCTCTTGGATATATTATTGGATCTAATTATTATTTATTTCAAATTTGTTGTACTCCACCCAGAGTCATGTTTTGTTATATGGATGGCTATATAAATTTGAAAAATAAATCTAAAATGCATTTTTGTGCATTTTGCACATGATGAAAACAGCATTGCACTGCAAGTTCTGTCCCCTTTGGGTAGTATGATGATATGATGCATGTAGAAAAAAGTCATATGTGTGCTATAGGGCTGGTTGGGTCACCCTGACCACCCTTTCCTCCCCACTGAGAGCAGTCTGGCCCCATCTGTGAACAGGAGAAGGAGCAATATCCAAAAAAAAAAATCTGTGTAGCTATGAACTAATGCCTATTTTATTTTTTCCCAATCATTCAACTATCTTATTTTAGTGTTTATAAATCATCATTTTGTAATTTTTTTTTACCCATAGACTAGATTAAAAACACACGAAACCTCAAATGAGTAGTGAGGTTTGGGACATGTTTTCACAAGACTTTGATTCCTAAACCTCATTACTTGTTTGAAGTTCGGAGATTTAACCACATTCCCACCAGACCTTTCCAGTGAGATATACCACAAGAAACAGGAGACTGACCCACCCAAATCAAGACTGTTCCTTCCTTTGAATCTATATCGCTGCCTTCCCATCCCATTGCTTTTTCCTATTTTACAGGAACTACGGATCATCACCTGTTCCCATGAGTTCCATCGGCAGTGCGTGGACCCTTGGCTCCAGCAGCACCAAACATGTCCATTATGCATGTTCAACATTGTTGGTAAGAGCGAGCAGAAACACCTCTGAGAGTAGTAGTTAAAATCAGGCATGTTGGATCAGTCCTAAGACTGCACCAGGTATACCATTGGCAATCAAAGGCCTTTGGGAAAGCCACAAATGGATGAAGGGCACAATTCTTCCACAGTGGTTCTCGAGACTCAGACATCAGAATTCAGAGGTATTCTACCTAAGAGCATAAAGATTCTGAATTTTTTAACGAGATCTGTAGCAGGGGTGAAATGCTCCCGGTTTGGACCGGATTGCCCGATCAGGTAGCGATGGCGGGGGGCGGTTCGGAGAAGCAGTAGCAAAAATCCCTGCTTCCCCCCCCCCCCATGCCCAGCTGAGCCGCGCAATCATCAGAGGCTTTTATTTTTAAAAGCATTTTTTCTACAACCTCTTTGGCCAAAAAAATGCTTTTAAAAGTAAAAAAAAAGTCTCTGATGAGGCTCAGCTGGGAGGCTTTTAAAAGCATTTTTTAAAACAACCTCTTCGGCCGAAGAGGTTGTAGAAAAAATGTTTTTAAAAGAAAAAAAAGCTTCTGCCGATCAGGCAACTCAGCTGGGATCGTCAGAGGCTTTTAAAGGCATTTCTTTACAACCTCTTAGACCAGTGACGGCTAACCTTTTTGCTGTCGCATGCCAAAAGTGGGGGGAGTGGGGGGGGTCACGGGTGCGTGTGCCCACATCTATAATTCAATGCGCCCTGCCCTCCCGCGCATGCGGACGTGACACCCCCCCCACACACTTCCCCCTGCTTTTGGCACACGATGGCCCAGTAGGCCCGTTTACCCCCCTCTCCAGACTCCAGAGGCTTTCTAGGAGCCTGGGGAGGGCAAAAACAGCCCTCCCCATCCCCCCAGAGGCCTTCCAGAGACCGGAAACAGCCAGTTTCCTGACTTCCGGTGGGACCGGAAGGTCTGAAAATCAGTTGGCTGATGAGCGCATGTGCGCTGGAGCTGAGCTAGGGCAACATTAGTGTGCCCACCAATATGGCTCCGTGTGCCACCTGTGGCACCCGTGCCATAAGTTCGCCATCACAGTCTTAGACCGAAGAGGTTGTAGAAAAAATTGTTTTCAAAGTTTTTTTTTTTTAAAGTTGGCCATGCCCACTCAGTCACATTACACACACACCCCCACCAAGCCACGCCCACAGAACAGGGTAATAACAAATTTTACATTTCACCACTGATCTGTAGCCATTAACTCAGCTGAATTCGGTTGAATGAATCTCATCTAATTTCTTGGACCAGAAAGTATAACAGTAACTAAATGGGGCTGCCATTGCAGGCAATTTGGAGGCAACAGTTGGTGCAGAATACAGTAGTCAGGCTGCTGTTGGGAGAAATACCAAATGTGATTTCTGTATTTGATAGTCAGGTTTGGATCCAATTCAAAGTGTTGGACACGACTTAGAAACCCTGCGTGGCTTGGCAGGGGGTTATCTTGAGGACTGTATTATGCAAAATATGTAAACTATTAGGACTGCTGAAGAAAGTTCTGTTTAAGCTGCAGTCTCTGCAAGATCGGAGAAAGCCATACGCTAGAAAGCAGGTTATTTTTTTAAGTTTTATTAGAATTTTTGAATCAAATAAAAGTATACCTATTTGAAAGAAAAATAAGAAAACGAATTAAAATATGAAAAAGAGAAAATAAAAGCAGGTCTTCTCTATGGCTGCTTGACATTCAAGAAAGCAAGAAAACTTTTTTTTTAAAAGAAACCGGGCGTTCTATACTTAGTTAATGTCTTAGGTAAAAGACTGAAAGGGCATCCTTAGTAAATTCCATGAGACGTCTTTTTTTTTTCTGCTGCCAAACAAGCTGTATTAAATGGTCTGTGTTCCTGAAGAGTTTGTGGAGGCAGTTCCAAAAATATTAGTACCTTTGTATACCATTCCAAAAATCCTGTTTGCCAAGGTAAAGGCAGGATATGACCTCATATCATAGACTCTAAGGTGCCCCCCCCCCCCAAGTTGCCCTGGATTCTGGACTAACATAATACTGAATAGGTGAATTACTTTAAATTCCTGAGCTTTGTGATCCAGTCATCAGGAAAATGAAACACCCACATTTTGCAATACCCACATTGTTCTATCTGTTTTGACTGCCCAGTGACAGTCTTCTTGTATGGGAGAGGAAGATGGTATTTCCCAGAAGCATTCAGATTATTTGAAGCCAAAGTATTTTCACATAGCTTCTGTATGAGGTATGGTGTAAACCCTGTTAAATTATAGAAGTTTTAATCTCTATACGGAAACTTCTCTATAAAACTACTATAGACTGATCTTCTTGAGTATTATATTCAAAAACTGCAAGTTATTTCTATGAAGCAGACCCTGTAAATGGGTCATGTTATCTAGAATATTTACTTCAATGCTCTTAATGGCCGTGGTATATTTATCAGATTTCTCAAACTACCTACTTCTTTTTTTACATATTAATCAACATGTAGGATTTTCATTTTCATTTTCAGATGTAAAGAATCCTCTGTCTTATCCTCAAAACCTTGTTTCAGCCTTACCCTCTGCAATTTTTACCTGCACAAACTCAGTCTTTCTGAAAGTGGTAAATCCTGAGAAAGGGCTTTTAAATAGATAAGCAACTCCATGTAGCTTCCTATTACTTTCTTACCAGCTCTCTCTTGTGACTCAGAAATAATTCTGGCTTTTAGCTGTAGTTGGGCCCTAGACAGTGGTGGGATTCAAATAATTTAACAATTGGTTCTCTGCTCTAATGACCAGCTGGGTAGGCATGGCTCCGTGGTCATGTGACCATGTGGGCATGGTCAACTCAATGTCACTCAAGTCGATGGGTGCTTTACCTTAGCTGTTACAATGTAATAAGGGTTAACCAGAGAGGCAGTTTCTGTAAGCAGGGCAATAAAGATTAGGCTATAAACAATATCAGAATGTTTCCTTCCTGCCTTCCTTACAGGATTAGCCCTGTAAAGTGGGAAAAAACAAAATAAGATTTCTTCCAACAGCTGGTTCTCTGAACTGCTTAGAAAGTTAACAACCGGTTCTCCCAAATAGGTGCGAACTGGCTGAATCCCACTACTGGCTCTAGACCTTTGACCATTCAGATGACGGTATAATTCTTCCTTTCTTTGCCTTAATTTCAAACCCATAATCAACTGAAAAAAGGCCAAAAGAGTTTTCCACTTGCCAGTTAAGCATTAAAGCAGTCAAAAGATAGTGGAAGACTGAGACTGCAAATTTAGCATCTTTCCATTACAAATGGGAAGTCAGTTTAACATAAGATTCCAATCACTAGATACAAAATCAGCATAGTAGTAACATGGTTCTGCAAAAACCTTTCTCTTGTTTCACCATCTTGATTATTTGTTTGGGTTCTGAATCCCCTCATGAATGCATAGAAAGACAGAAAAGAGTCAGGATAAATCTAGATTGGGCTGCTCCAGATTTTTAAAAAATCTTTTCTAAAAACTAAAACAAAAAAACAAAAAAGGAAACAGCCATCCAGCTTCCACAAAGGAAGCTGAGAAACTAGTAAAATTAACTGCTCCCAATTTGATGAAGCAGTTTTGTTCTTTGCTGATTTGTCTGCTACCGCTTTATCAGGTATTTATTCAGGCACTGCTGCAGATTAACAGTGTTGTGGCATTTCCTGGTAGGGCTGGGAGAGACCCGTGGCTGAAATTGTGAGAGGCACCGCATATCAGTGCAGAACCATGTTAAGATTGATGACCTAATGGTCTGACTCAGTATAAACTTTCATTTGTTTGTACTGCTATAGTGCTGAGTTCATACTGGAGGCTTCACACATGTTGAGGTCAAACTGCTGCAATAGTTAGTTCATCAGGAAACAGGTTGGCTGAAGAGAATCTGGCTGCCCAAATTGAAGATGTTGGTCATTACCAGAACACAATGAGACCCTGCATTTTACTTCCAAATGAGACATTGCAAACTCATTTAGGTAAAAAGATGGCTGCTAGTCCCAGAGAAGATTTTTTTTAACAATTAGCATACTGCATGATTAGGATTCACAAAGGCTTAAGTCTCTGCTCAAAATTCATTTTCTTTTCCAGATCGGATTCCCCCTACTTTACCTAGGCAATCTCGTGAGGACCGACACAATTCTGGATCTAGACAGAGGCCTCATTTATTCCGGCAACGACCCGGGCGTTCCTTGTACCACTTCTCACGAACTGTCCCTCAAATGCCCTCCAGGAACTGCTCTTCAGTGGGCTCCCGTGGCCACCCTTTCTTCCACTCTCCTGAACTCTCCCAGTTGGATTTTGGAACAATGCATTACTTGCCCTATAGGCCAATTGGCTTTGAGCCTTGGTGTGGCCACCAAGCACCTCTCAGCAGAAGCCTGTTACGTTCTCAGCATCACCTGGAGCCCCCAGTGTGTGAGCCATCCCTGCCCTCTCATAGGCTGTGTCTGCTTCAACACCAGCCCTCTTGCCAAGGTCTCAGGGCTCCCCTTGCAGCTCAGATAAATCATGCTGTTCCTTTACATCGAGGAATTCGCCACGGGAGGCATCACCACCACCACAGTAGTGGTTCTGGGGAGAGTTATCTTACAGAACCCAGTGGATACCTTCCTGATGGCCCTGGTAGTGACTCCAGTTCAGGTCCTTGCCATGGCAGCTCCAGTGACTCCATGTTGAATTGCACTGACGTCAGTCTTCAGGCTATCCATGGCAGTTGCTCTACTTTTCATAGCTCCCTGAGCAGTGATTATGATCCATTCACCTTCTGTGGCTCAGAGAAGCTGACCACCGAAAACAAACAAGATTCTTCTTCGTCTGGGAAGGATTCGCAGCTGCAGTCGGTAGACTCAAGGGTAACAAGTAGAGCACAACTAGCCAGTAATCATGTCCACTATCATCACCATCACCACAGGCATCACCATTATGGGCAGAAACCTTCCAGCTGTCCAAGTGGCAGACCAAACCAAGAGTCTAACCCACGCAAGATGAAATATTCCAGGACAAAAATGGTACCAAAAAGGACAGAGAAAATGCAAATGCTAGATCTTTCTAGGCAAGGACACACTGAACTGTATTTGGCAGATGGGTCTGACATTAGCATGACATCCAGTAGCCAAGCTGGAACTATTGGACTGTGGGGTACTCAGAAACACCATGCGCAAATCCATCCAGGTAGGAGATGGAAGTGTCCTCTTGAGACGTCACCAGAGGACTCCAGCACAACCCTGGAATGCAGAATTGCTAGCCATCCTGGTGGTTCTTCTAGAAACCAGGGTTCCTCAGAAATTCAACCTCTTTTAGTAGGTGGTCCTCCTGCACATAATTTTGCAGCATTGCCGGAGGTATCAAAATGCCTAACCCCGTGTTTTACCCTGGAGACCCAGGAAAAGAGGGACATGCTGGGACAATTGGATTGTGAACACACATTTCCAGAAGAATGTTCAGACATGGATGCAACAAGAAGCAACACAAGCTCTTACCTCAAAAATAGAGTTCTGCAAAACCTTCAGGGTAAGTTTGAACCTTTAGAGTCTTATATAGCTTTATTTTCCAGGATCATTTCACCTCTATTTTCCATCTGCAGTATGTAGACGCGGTACTTTTGAACACCTTGTTACATCTGCTCTAAAATGTATGTCAGGCTTCCCCCATAGAATTCTGGGAATAGAAGTTAGTTTGTTAGGAAACATTAGTACAATCCTGGCTTTGGAGGATTGTATTCAATATAATATGAATGGGATGGGAGCTTTTGATCAAAATGCCAACACCTTCAGTTTGTGGGAACTCAAGCATGACATGTTTTACTCATTCTGCACCTTCTCTCTAGGAATCAGCACTTAAACTTCCTCTCCGATGACAATACTTTCAAGTATTGCAAAATGGAAAGCTTATTATTAGAGCATTTTTTGATAAAGGAAGCATACTCCAGTGATATAGGTATAGGAGACTTATCTACATTGGTTGGGTATTGGACTAAATGATTTATAAAGTAGCTCCCAACTCAAATTATGCTATTCCATCTGAAATTTTGCTCCTGCTGTGAATTTACTGTTTGTATAAAATTTATCTTTGTATGTTTATCTTTTTGTATAAAGTAGCTTGCAATAGAGGTAGTGCTTGACTTAAAAGCGGTCTAATTACCATTCACAATTACAAGGCCCTCAGAACTTTCAACTATTGTAAAACATTGCAATGCCCTTCCTTCCAGTTGCATGACTGCATTTGGGGCATTTGGCAACCTGTTGGCATTCATGAGCTGATGCCAAGTTCCCTGGAATCATGTGATTGCTATTTGCAATCTCCTCCGCCGGTTTCCTCAGAACATCAGTGGGGAAGCCGGGAGGAAACATTGCAAGTGGAGGGGATTTGAGCTCTGTTCCCCCAGCATGCAGCAGTGAAATCCAGCCGGATGTATCTGGCTCGCGTGAACCAGTAGCATCATCATCAGGAGGCTCTGCTCACCCGCCGGGACGTGATTATGTCCTGTTTTTGACCCTCTGTGCATGCACTCCCGAACCGGTAGCGAAGGTAAGTGCATTTCACCGCTGCCAGCATGCCAAAGGAATTCCCCTCCTCTCTGTGCACTGGACGAATGGACTTCAAAGCTGGTGAAAACACTATTGAATGCCAGTATTCTGAAAAGCTCAGAACACTGCTGTTTGATAGTGTTTTAGCAAACATCATAGTCTCCGTCTCCAGAGGGAAAAATGCTAGCGAATGCCAGGATTCTGAGCCTTTCAGAATATTGTTTCCTAGCACTTTAGTGAATACTATTATCTTTCCCCTTCTGGAGGGAAAAATGTTAGTGAACATCAGCATTTTGAGTCTTCCAGAGCAATAATATTGGTTAGGGTTTTCTTTTTGCCAGATTTGAGGCCATTCCTTCAGTGTGCTGAGAAATTACCTCATCGGGCTCTGATTAACAATTCCCACAGTCGCTTAAATACTGCAACTGGGAGAGCTGGGATTGCAGTCATTAAACAAAATGATCACATGGCATCTTGCTTAATGACTCCAATAAAGGAGAACATTTATAGCTCAGGGTTGAAATGAGGGGTCCTTGGTGCTCTCTGAGCCTGCTTGTTTTCTTGCAACGTTTCATTACCCTAACTATTTACTAGCACTGATGATATTACCTAGTTAGGGTAATAAAATGTTTGCAAAAAAACAAGCAAGCTCAGAGAGCACCAAGGACCCCTGCTTAATGACTGCCTCACTCAATGACTGAGATTCTGGGCCCAATTGTGGTCATAAGTGGAGGACTACCTGTTTATTATAAATATATAACAAAGAAGAAAACATATATCTAGTACACAATATAAATTTAAATATCAACATTTGGTAGGTCTACATGTCTGTCAAAAGCAATGACAAAAGTGCTATAATTTGTGGGTGGTTTCATGGTAATTAGAGATATTCAGAAACAAGGAATTTGTCAAAACAGTTTAAATACTGGGTATAATTTACTGCTCTTTCAAAAATGGGTGGATAGATTTCAAACTGAATTCCTAGAAATGGCCCTAAATGTTGGAAACTGTGACAAACAAACTTAATGGCTATTCAGAATCCAACTTAACCTCTAATAATGGTGACAACTTTACAATTGGAAATAAAAGGAATAACCTTAATATTCCCAGGTTTCAAAAAGTTTATGACTTTGAATTGTGCCTGAGAATGGATTGAAATATGCCATAAATGCATTCTCTTTGTTTAATTTCCTATCTACGAAATGAGAACAGTCTTGATATGACTGTAATGCCATGTCTTCAGTGTCCATTTTCTCCGTTTTGCAACTTCTTTGTAAGAACAAATCTAATGAAGATGTAATCTCACTTAAAGGTTTTATTTAAGTCTCAGTATCAGTTTAGGTTGCAGTTGATCAACATAAAAAAGATCCATTTTCTCAATCTAGTTGCTTGGTTTTTTTTTAATTACAGGATCTACAGAAGATATCCCCAATGTGTATGAACATTCAGTTTGATGTGAGGTGAACTTTACTCTATCAGACAGCCTAAGAGAAGAGACCAGAAACTCAGTGAGAATGGGCTTTCTTACAAACTCTTCATGCCTCTTTTGTTGGCGTTGCAGTACTTAAAATCTTACTAAATTTTCTGTCCAGACAATTCAACCCACAAGTGGTCACCTGACTGTCAGAACTATAAGCTGCCAATGTCACTTGCATTTTTTTGGGAAGCTGCCATCTTGAAGATTTTTTTCATTTGTTGCAATGGAGGATCCTTACCGTTCATATTGTTCCTTAAGGAGAGTGGAGTGAAATCATGTAAAATTTCTAGGGGGAAAAAGAGCCACCATAAAGTTAATTTACATTTGCTTTTCAACTGCAAAATAGAATGCAGGAACAACCTTACACTTTCACCCCATTCCAAGAGCATATATGATATATGCAGGTTGAAATTAGACAGAGGAATCATTCCATTTCTTTTCCTGCTATTTTTTTTTCTTCTGATGTGCCTATGAGTCTTGGTTCAAGATGAATGTAGTTTGCAAGATCCAAACTCTCTTCCCCATCCTCAGCAAAGGGAGTATTGGAGATCACTCTGGTCCTGTCTCGTAGGAATGTTGTTACTGCTCGATTTGTCAAGAAGTCTAGAAGGTGCATATCTCCTTCCCTTCCGAATGCTGTCAGATACATCAGATAATAACATGGGAGAATTTCAAATCTGCTTCATGTGAATTACAGCTACTGGCTGTACTAACTGAAATGCCTGATCCTTGAGGAGCAAAAAGAGCACTAATCGATGGTTATTTTATTTCTGATCATTTAGAAAACTCAGTTGAAACATGGCAGATAGGAATATTGCAGGATGCTATAAGTCAGTGATGGCGAACCTTTTTGGCACCGAGTGCCCAAACTGGAATGCATGTGTGCATGCGCCGGAGCGCTGGAAACCCGAAGACCAGCTGACTGGCGCATGCATGCGCACTGGCCAGCTGGTCTTCGGGTTTCTGGCGCTCTGGTGCGCACGAAGACCAGCTGCCATGCCGGAAAGCAGAAGACCAGCTGGCAACGGTGCACGTGCCCACAGAGAAGGCTGTGTGTGCCACCTTTGCCATGCGTGCCACAGGTTCACCATCACAGCCATAAGCTAAGAACATCTGTTAACTACAGTACAAAACTCTGTGTAAAGTTCTCTACACATCTTTCAGCCCTAGATTGGTACTGATATGGAGGGGAGAGTGTTTTCAGAGGCTGGATTTGGACCAAGAATCTTCGTGCCTAGCTTCTTAAAATTGTCAAAAAATAAACTACCACCACCACCCCAGCCTCAAAAGAGATGCCCAGACATTTCTGAGTGTCTTTGCCATTTCAGTTTTTCTGAGTAGCCCTGATCAAAGATTTAAACCCTTCTTTTTCATCCTCACATCCAACACTCTGTTACTTCACAACATATCCCACAATATTATTTTCTCTTTTTCTTCCTCCTCCTCCTCAGTATCCAATTGTGAATAGATAACAATTCCGATCTGAAGACAGTCATGCTGCACTTTACGTGTGGAAGACAAAGAGCTGAAGTTTGTGGAATTAGAGTTAATATTTTCAGGTATCTTTTTCCCCCTCTTTGCTCTGAGTGAATACAGGCAAGCGGTTTAGTAACTGGTACGCCTAAAACACCTCATCCTGAGGCATAATTGAATAGCAATGCTGTGATAAGTTACTAATTGGTAAATGTAACCTGTAGTCAAACATCAAGCTTTGGGATACTAATATGGTACTATTGTGAATGTGGCAAATTAGAGATATAGCTAAGGACATTTTTCTGATTTAAAATACTCTGGCATTTTAGGTACATCCAGACACTGATTTAAATCTGACTGAAAATAATCAGCTTGCTTACCAAACTAATAATCCTGGATTCTCTGGGGAGAAACTGTATCAATTGAATTGGCATGAAGAGTGATATAAATCTTCACTTTAGATATATTCAGAATCTCACTGAATATACAAGACTATTAACTCCTGAAGCATTGCAAAGACATTCACCTATTGGGTAAGATTTTGAATGGAACATAGAATGAAAATGATTTATGATTAAAATGATTCCTTTCTAAAAAACCCGCCAAAGATTAAACAGATTACAGGCTTTTTGTGAGGTGAGCAAGGAAACCAAAAGGTGTGTACTTATTACTGTCACTTTCCTCATAATGCATTGCAACTAATGAAAGAGGACCAAGTTGGCCAGAGATGTATCTTTAATTTTTTTTAGGATTAATGGAAATGCAAAATATATACTTGGAATTTATTATTTTTATTCATTTCATATTTGATAAAATAACGTAAGGAAAGTGTTGATCGGGCTATATGCAGCTATGATATTAATGAACTGGAGGTAGAAAGAGGGAGAAGAGGGAGAGCATGTTTGGCATGCAAAAGGTAGCAAATTCAAATCATAGCATTTCCAGGGTGAGCTGGCTAAGGTCCCTGATCTATAGTGCTTTCCAAGATTTAAATCAGAATTGCTGAGCTACCTGGGTTTGATAGCATGATAGTGTGTCTGGGAATCCTGATGATTAAAATCCTACGCCAGAGGTGTCAAACTCAAGGCTTAGATTTGGCCTGCAGGGCTGCCCTGGAAACAGCGAAGGACCAGCCTGCGGTGCCTCTGCCAGCAAAAAAGGAGCTCTGGAGGGCCACGTTAGCACTCGGACCACCACAGGTGCCCCCGACATGAGTGATGTTGAGCTGGCCATGCCCCCTTGCCCCCCTCCACAAAGTTAAACACAATCCTGATGCGGCCCTCAATGAAAATGAGTTTAATACCCCTGTCCTACACCATCTGGAGAATACTAGGTTGAGGAACTATTATAGGTGATATTGATGAGACAGATTAGTAATTAATGCAGGTTAAAAAAAAAATCCCTGAAAATTCACAGAAATTGCTGATGGGTGGTTTGTACATCCTTCGATGAGTAGTCATCCAAAAATTGGATGTGAACTTGGAGACATATTCATGGATAAAGAAGGTTCATGGCATTTAGGTGTTAGAAAGCTGTAAATGCAAGAAAACAACATTTTATGCAAAATAGGGAGTTCAGTCCTAAAATATATTAAAAAGCATCACAGGTAAGAAAGCATTGTATCATAGGATAATGACTTACGTTGCTTTGGAAGAGATTTATGTTCCTTTTGGGTACAGAACAGGAACAGAGTGACCAGATCTTTTCATAAAGGGGTGCCCCAAGTCACAGGTTGTGAGTTCTATAGAGCAACCACTGCCTTATTAGTGAGATTCAATGGGATGTTTTCCACCACACTGCACAACAGGAAGAGCACTGTACATTCACAGTAATTCTTTTTCCTCAGCCCTCCCACTACCACCACCACCCCCCCTAAATCCAAGAAAATTACACAGAAAAAAGCCCTGTCCTATTATCTCATTCTCACCGACTTTAAGACATGGACCCAACCCCTCTCTCACACTTCAAAGTTACACATTTGGGGGAAAGTACTAGTCTTTTCAGGTCAATACACAATTTCTTGTATGCTGGGAGTACCTCAAATGGAGCAATTTAGTGGCAACTATAAGAGAGACTAGAAAAACTGGAATTAACCTTGCTGTATTTTTAGACTTAAGCACTGGAAAATGTTTCAGGAGCAAAAATAGCACTCATTTAGATGTTCCAAAACCTGTCAGAAAACATCTGAAGACTAGGCACCAGTTTGGCTGTAGTTCTGTTTCAGTTGGAGTCAAAGCACAAGCCATAGAAAGGATGAAAAAACTTACTCCACAGGGAAACAGTGAGTCAGTGAGAACACGTTGAGTAGTTCTTTTCCTTTCAGCACCTTCTCCTTCAAATTTCTTGAGCTGCAGTTGTTCTGCTCCTTCCTCCTGGCAACCTCAGACCCTTTGAAATGTGAATAAGGAATTTATTTTTATACTTTGTAATTACTTTTTTGAATCTACTTTTCAGGCACTTGGGTACTTTTATAAACCAAAAGGGAAAAATTATGTTTATGTACATACATATGCAAAACCAAATATTTATGTCTAAGAGAGAGAGAGAGAGATTGTTTGAATATGGGGACATGCTCAAATCTATTTATTTTGCTAATATATTTATCCACGTGTAAAGCTGTTCATGTGGCTGTTATTTTTTTTCTGTATAAAATCATGGGTGCCTATGTTCAAGAGATGCCTCTTCCTGTTTATTTGTCAGAAATAAATTTTTTTAAAATATCTATATGTTGGCTTGTAATGTACATGAGAAATAACACTGGAAGGAAATTTGGGTATGGTTTTCCTTTAGTACTTCCTAGATTGTACAGGAACAGTCGTAGCCTATGCTTGTTTCTTGAAAAGCAAGTTTGTGACAGTAGGAGACTGCAGCAAAACAGCATAATCCATGAGGCTGCCACATTCCTATCATTGAGGTATATATGAAAGAAGTTTCTTGTACATTGCATGGTATGGTCAAAATCAGTTGATAACACTGATCATCTACCTGAATCAGGTTCTCATTTTGTTTCTTCTCCATGGTTATTATGTGGGAATGCACTGGTGATCAACTCTTATTTTGAAAGCTTGGAGACTGGCAGAATTTAATGAGGAGAATTATAAAGCCATCGAATATTAAAGCTGTGGTAATCCAGATATTTGCTCAGTGCTGAAGTCTAGCAATTAGATAATTTAAGAAAGATTTCTTGCTTTCTGTAGTACCTCCAGTGGAAGAAACATGAAATACGTGGCAGACAATGTAGTAAAGGAGGTCAGATCTAGCACCGTATTTCTGTGGACAACTTATTCCTTTATTTAAAAAGCTCAAGAAAAGTAATCATTTAAAAAATCATAACAAGTATAGGCTTAAAACTCAATGGTGAAAATATGAACATCAGTCCTCTTTATTTCAGTCATAAAAGGACTTATGACAAACCATTCCTACAGAGCAAAAACAGGGAACATATTTTTTTTAAAAAGGGATAAATAGCATGCACATATACTATAATGCCATAGATGAAATGGATTATCTGGGCCTTCTAAGTCAGGATTCCGGCCTGGACATGGGACAAGAGAAAGTTTAGTCTTGCTAGCTGATGATCTTCATTGGCATCACTTATCTTAATCCCTTTAGACTTCTTACACTTTCCAATAGCATTGATTATTATACCCTGGATTGATTCTCAAGAGTTTGGGATTGGGGACACTATTTTGGAATGGCTCCTTCCTCAGGGTTCCAAATGGTGGTGATAGAAGAGTGCTTGACTCAGTGGCTGTTGCTTTCAAGTGTGCTGCATAGGTTGATTCTTTCCATTCTACTTATGAAACAACTGGGTGAGGTTATCCATCAACTCAGGATCTCTATGGAGATTATCAGTCATGCAGGTCATGGTTGTTTCAAAGGTGCTTTTTCGAAAGGCAACTGGACTTTCTTTGTTTTTTTTCTTGAAGGTGTTTCATTTCTCATCCAAGAAGCTTCATCTTGGATGAGAAACGAAACGTCTTCAAGGAAAAAACAAAGCACCTTTGGGACATCAGTTCAGGATGCAGTATCATCCGTCTGTTCAAAATGTTCAGCTATCCTGTGCCAAACTGGCTAGGCTACTGAAGTCTTGTCTTGGTGTCTAGTCTAGAGGCTGAAGGTCTGTTTGGAACAGAATCCCATCAGGACAGTACCTGGATGGCTCCAATGTTGTCTTCTGGTGGAGAAGCATTACCCCTAAAGGCTGACTCCATAACTTGGAGTTGCTGCTCCTTCTTCAATAGCAGATGGGAGGTATGGCCAGAGAGCCTTTACAGTGGTGCACATGATGCACCAGTTGTGGTCCTATGTATGGTGAGAGGGTTTTGCTAGTTACTCATGCCCCCATCATCAACTATACTACTGAAATGCACTCTACAAAGGGGCTGCCTTTCAATCACATTGGTCCAAATTGCATTGGCCTGTGTATGTTCATCAATGGGAGTCCATTATTCTTATGCTACAAGCCCATGGAGACTTTGGAGTGCTGGTGTTAATCAACACTCTTATGCAAGACCTAATCTGGGCAGTCACTGGGACCAGAGCTTTCAGACTCATGCTGGAGCCCATCCCCAGGGAACTTCTCTCTACTATAATATGTGCTTTGGGTTATTCTATGCTCTTAAAACTCTTACGACTTGGCACCAACTTTTCTTCACAAATGCAATCATCCAATAGAATTGGTCAAACCTATTTGACTTACCATGCAAAACAACTGATGGATCATGGATATTTCAATATACGCATTCCAATGAAACTACCTGTGAGGTAAATGTAATAGATAAATTCAGCATGCACATACAGCATATACTTATTGCTATACTATTGCAACCTGTGCAATTTTATAAATCCCAGAGGATGTTACCCTGAGCGATGATTGAAAGAAATGCAGGGAACAATTGCAAGCCGCATGTAAAAAGCAACAAATTACAGCAGTGTTTATTAAGGATGGGAAAAAATGATGTGCAAATGCTGCAAAAGTTAGTGGTTTATGTTGCCGACACCATTTCTAATGTGGAAATGGTTCTGTACCCATAGTACATGAGAAGACATGCTAACTGCTCCACATCCAATATTTCAAGGGCTCCACATCCAATATTTCAAGGGCTCCACATCCAATATTTCAAGGGCTGCCACAGGGAAGAGGGCATTGATTTATTCTCCATAGCATCTCAAGATCGTACAAAAAGCAATGGGTAGAAGCTTGTCAGAAAGAGATCCAATCTGGAAATAAGGACAGTTCTGATAGTAAGAACTATTAAGCAATGGGGATAGCTTGGTTCCTGGAGTTATGGTTGCTCCATCCCTGGAGGTTTTAAAGAAAAGACTTGAACAACTATTGTTCTACTATAAGTACTATATACTTATATACTACTACTATACTATTGTTCAACTATAAGCCTTGGGCTGGGGCTTGGACTAGAACAGGAGTCTCCAACCTTGGCAACTTTAAGCCTGGCGGACTTCAACTTCCAGAATTCCCCAGCCAGCTTTGCTTTGCTGGCTGGGGAATTCTGGGAGTTGAATTCCACCAGGCTTAAAGTTGCCAAGGTTGGAGACCCCTGGATTAGAAGATTTTTCAACGTCCCTTTCATCCCTATCATTCTCACTTTGGGAGGAAGGATGCTCAGCAGGGCTTGTTGTGATTTTTTTTTACAGGATATACAGACTTAACCAGGGCAAAGTGATATTTGAGGTGTCTTGATAGCACCAATTGCCATCAAGTATTTTTCAGGATCGCATAGTTTTAGGGGAAAAAAACCCAGGTTACCTAATACCAAAGTTAATTTCGAATCATTTAAGCGACACACAAAATAGAATTTAAAATATTTAGAATAGAATAGAGCTGCAAGGAACCTCGGAGGTCTTCTAGTCCAGCCCCCTGCTCAAGCAGGAGAACCTATACATTTCAGAACAATTCAGTCCTTGTGTACGTTCGCCAGAGGCAAAAAAAGAATTGGACTGTTTCGTACATAAACGTAAGGGGAGGTTCGATTTTGGCGCCAAGATCTTTTCCCTTCTCGAAACCTCGCGTGATTACAATCTGTAAAAACCATCGTTCGGTTTCTTAGAGGCGGAGCTTAGGCACCATTCAGGCGCTTGCGCACAAAAAAGCATCGACTAAGGCAACGCGCCATTGCGGAATGACGCCAGTTCCTCGCAGACCGTTTGTGCGCCTGCGCCTCTCAAACGGTGCAACGAGAGGACTCCCAGAGCGGCACAGAGCACTATAAGTGGAAAGCCTGTCGGCGAAGGGAAGTGACGTGTATTTGGCTGTTTGCTTTCTTCCCTTAGGTCTATGCTGCCGGTTGGTGGTGGTCATGGCGTTGGAAACGGTGCCTAAGGATCTGCGGCACTTGAGGGCTTGCTTGCTGTGCTCGTTGGTCAAGGTGTGCCTTCCGTTTAGCGAAGCGGAAATTCCTCTCTCTCTTTTTTTTAAAAAATCCTAGTTGGAATAGTACTGCGCCCAATATATTTCTAAGTTGGGTGTCGGGGATGGGTTTCCTATCCCAATTTGTCTCTATGGTGTTGTCTCTTGAAATATCCGATTGTGGGAAAGGAGGCTGTCCCTTGAGGGATATAGGCCGGGGGTCTCCAACCTTGGGAACTTTAAGCCTGGAGGACTTCAACTCCCAGAGCTGGCTGGGGAATTCTGGGAGTTGAAGTCCTCCAGGCTTAAAGTTCCCAAGGTTGGAGACCCCTGATACAGGCGGTGAAAATTATCCCTCCCAACAGACCAGGCATTTCTTGTTCCTTTTCTCTCTGTTCCAGCAGTCCTCACGTGGTTTTTTTGTCTTCTGGCAACCCCATGGCAGATTTTCTCCATGATGATCTGTCTCTAACCTGGTCATTAAACGGTGCACCCATCGCCACTGTAACTGAGTCCATCCACCTTGCTGTCGATCTTGCCTTCTATCCTTCCCAGTATGGGCATATTTGGCAGCCTTCCCACACTTCAGACCTTTTTTTCTCACACAGGTTGACAAACAGAAGTCCCCCCCTTTTTTTCCTCCCCTTCCCTTTCTACCATTCAATACTTTCTAAAATTATTTGCTTCGAGTTATTTGAATTTTAGTTAGTTTACCGTGAACACTGTTGAATGTGTTTAGCTTCGTAATTTATTTATTTATTTATTTATTTATTGGTTCGATTTATATGCCACCCTTCTTCGGAGACTCAGGGTGGCTTACAATGCGTTAAGCAATAGCCTTCATACTTTTGTATATACCTGCTTAGTAGGGCTTTCACACACCCGCCAAGTGGTGTTCTTTTTTATACAAAGTCAGCTTATTGCCCCCACAATCCAGGTCCTCATTTTACCTACCTCGGAAGGATGGAAGCCTGAGTCAACCTTGAGCCTGGTGAGATTTGAACTCGCAGTAATTGCAGGCAGCTGGCAGCTAAATGCTACTTTAACAGCACTTTAGTCCGCTGCACCACCAAGGCTCTTAATTGCTTTTACTCAGTGCCATTCTTCATTATTTGCAAATATGTGTAATTGTGTTTTTACTGGTATGTGTCATTTGGGATAATGTATGTAACGAATAGGATTGTAAACTGGAATGATTTTAAAAAGCACCCTGAGTTCCCACCATAACAAGCCAGATTTGTGTTTGGGAGCGTTCATAAAACCTTCCTCTAATAAATGTTCTAATCTATAGCAATTATTTATATAGAAAGTGTAGTTTGCCCTTCTTCAGCTAAGTAGAACATACATCTGAATAGATAAAGGTAACTCCCACCATATTAAACTTTCCTTAGCAACAATGTAGAAATGGCTTGCTTATTGCCTTTATATAGAAAAGGGGTTGTCTGGTGGTCTCCCAGCCAAGTGTTAACCAGTTCAGCCTTTTCCAATTCAGCTAATGTTAATTAAGTGCTGCTACTTACTTGGATGACACATGTAAATCAAATTAATAAACCACATTTTAAGGAGTGGTAGAGATACTCGAAATACTACTATTCAGACATAATTTGCTTCTGAGGTTTCATAGAACCACCATTGTTAAGTACCTTGTCAAACATCACTACCTCCATGGGCTGTTTTTATCCTTATAAGCTGTATTTATTCTTGTCCATCTCAAACTTCAGTGGATGGCTTAAGTCCCAGTATTAAATGTGAAGAAGAAAACATCTTCAATTTCTTTGTATCGTGTTTAATTTTAAAAGCCAATTTTAATATGCGGCCATTGTAATAGTAATTTTTAAAAAGCCTTAATTTTTTGCAATGAGCACAAGCTTTGACTTCAATTTTTTTATTTGCTGTACTAACTCACTAGTCATATTATTTTTAGTCTCTCCCAACAACTGTGGTTATGCAAAATGAAAATGGGAGAAAGTCGCTTACTAGTATCTGAAAGGAAAGTAAGAAAATGAATGCAATACTGTAACTACTGAAAAAATATTTGTGGCAACTTATTGTATTGTTGCCTTAGTTATAAAATGGGAAGGGAGCTGCAAAGGAAAAGCATGTTGAAGGGTTAAATAGAATAGAATAGAATTTTTTTGGAGGGGCCAAGTGTGATTGGACACACAAGCAATTTGTCTTGGTGTACATGCTCTCAGTGTACATAAAATAAAAGATACCATTAAGAATCATAAGGTACACTTAATGATAGTCATGGGGTACAAATAAGCAATCAGGAAATAATATCAATATAAATCGTAAGGATACAAGCAACAAAATCTAAGGGAAAGTTAGGAAGTGTGCTTTTAATATAAATATGAAGAATTCTAATTACTTTTTTTGTGAAAAGCAATTTTTGCAATTAGTTGCAGCAAACATATTTCCCATTATTGAGGTTAGAACTGTTAAAAAAAGATATATTGGAATCTTAAGGGATGTTCCAAATTTAAGTTTGCTTGTCCTTTGGTAGCAGTTCTCCTGATTTTTCTGTTATAACTTTTTTCTTCTTCACCAGACTATTGACCAGTTTGAGTTTGATGGTTGTGACAACTGTGACTCCTATCTCCAGATGAAGGGGAATCGTGAGATGGTTTATGACTGTACTAGTTCTTCTTTCGATGGGTAAGTATCCTTGTATCAGTTCCCCATATCAGGGTTGTTTTCAGATAAGTCTTGAGGGTGAGATATCTGCCTGAAATCCAGCATTCTTTTGCTGTTGCTAGTTATAATTATCATTTGATAAATTTGTGAGATAATAATCTTTAGCAGAACTTTTCCTTTTTAAAAAAAAATATGCAACAAGCTTTTTAAAAGCTTGTTTACTGACCTTCCAGCCTGATGTTATAGTAATGTAAAAGATAAGTACTCAGAAAGCCAGGTTTTTTCCATTTGCATGGTCTGGTCCACCCATTTCATAGCTGTCAGCCACCTTAACAATATTTAAAGATCCTTAGCTGATAAAAAGATGCGCACATCTAATCTTTATTAGGCAAAATTAAATAGGGTATTGTTTAATTCTCCAGCAATGGAAGGTTACTAAAGGAATGATCTTAGATTATGTGCCAATATTCTGCTATTAGTTATCCATCTTGTCTCTGATTATACCTTTGCAAACATAATACCCCTTGAATTTTATTTGTATAGTTTTAAATTAGTTGTGACTTATGGTAAATACAGCAAATAGGACATGCAGAATTGCTCTTCCCCAAAGCTACATTTTGACTATAGTTTCTAGAAATCAAACTGAGATACAAAATGAATACTCTTCTTTTATGAATGAATTTGCAGTTGTACAGAGTCCGCAATGGGACAGATAATCTTTCACATTTAATGTTTTGTGTATTATTATAACAGGAAGTCTTCATTTAGCAACTGCCTTACAGTTAACAGTGGTGATGAAAAAGTAACTTTGCAACCTTCCTCATCCTCTTTATGACCTTTGCAGGTCTGCAGAGGAAAGGAAAGCTGAAGTAAGATTATCAGCAAAGTTGTGGTTTCACTTAGCAACTACTTCATTTAACTATCAAGTTGCTGGTCCCACTTGTCAGTTGGTAAATGAACACTATCTATATTAATTTTAATTTAATTTAATTTAATTTCAAACTTATATACCGCCCTTCTCCCTGAGGACTCAGGGCGGTGTACAGCCAAAATTACAAACACAAAATATAAACATTAAAAACAATTTAAAATATATATATAAATTTGGCCCCAATTTAAAAATGACAAACCAGTTAAAAAGGCATTTAAGAATATTTTAAGCCAGCCCGGCTTGCTGGAAACGATAGGTTTTAAGGGCCCGGCAGAAGGCACCGAGGTCATCTTACTTGGAAAAAGTAAGAATTCAAAAAATGATACCACTGGCATTTTGTCACCAAATTTCAGCAGCATGATCTTATGTGAAGGAAGGGGGTTCAGAACTTAAAAAGAGTCGTGATGTCTGCAGTTTGTAAGTTATCCACTCTTGGCCTACAGGAAAAGTGTGACTGGATTCATGAGAATTAAACAGAGGTGGTTATTTACATAGATTTTGAATTAGCATTATGGAGCATGATGTTACCAATAAGAAAGCAAATCTTTGATACGATGTATACATTTTAATAAAGGTGTGGATCTCTTGAAAAAAAAATCTGTTTAAAAAGTTGAGTGATCTTTACCAAAGATGTAGAAAAACTGCTAACCGGAAGAGAATATTGTAGGAAATAGCTTTCCCCCTGAATATAAGAAATAGATGACATATTACATATGTTACATATACTACATATATATATAATTACATATATAAACCACCTGCTTACCCTTTTAGGAATAAACAGTAGTTCATTTATCAAGTTGTTCTTGATTATACATAGTAATTTGTATAGTTTTTTCTTTGGGAATTGTACAAGACAACAATTTGAACAAAGAAACTTTGTTTCTAATTCTAATATAGTCTGTGCTCCTTATCACTTATTTCCTTTCTGTTCTTTATTTTGGGCAACTTCTCTGCTATTGTAATTGCTTCCAGCTCATTCTGTTATATACCCTAAATATGGTTGTTGTTATGTCTCTTAATATTTACTGACTTGGGGATCCCATAGTATAATTGGATATGTTGTATTGCTTTTGTTATTACTAACTTAAATGTTATATTTATTTCATTAAAACCCACTGCAATCAATTTCTGGCACTTCACACAATAAACAAAAATAGTTTAAAATATTCATACTAGCAGTAAAATCAGCATAAAAATTTAAAAAATATATAGCAATACAAGTAAAATAGCAAAAGAATAAAACCTTAAAACAATAAATCAGATGGCTCTTTTTGCAAAACAATAATTCCCAGAGACTGAGCCATTTACAGTCATAATTTGAGTAAGCATCAGTCAAGATAAGTATAAACAGTCAGTCCAATGCCCTCCCATTTCTTTTTCTTCCATTCAATTGTGTCTGAGCCTTCCTGGATAAATCCTTGCAGTTTTCTTGCCAAGGTATACAGAAATAGTTTGCCATCGCCTCTTTTCTAGGGCTAAGACAAAGTGAGTAACCCAAGGCCACCCAGCTGGCTTTATGCTTAGAGTGGGACTAGAACTCTCAAGTCTCCTGTTTCTGGTCTCATGCCTTAATAACTACAAGTGGTACCTCGGCACTCATCGTTAATTGGTTCCTCAAGGCATGACAAGTACTGAAAATGATGAGTGCCAACCAAACCATGTGACTTACCACATGACCCTTTGTTTTGAGTGGGAAGGACTTCCTGCCTGTCTCTTTTCCTATGCTGACTTCCTGTCCATTCTCCATGACCATCCCCCTTTTCCTATTGCAGCATGTCTAGTACCAATCAATGAGTACTGGGACATTTTCACGTCAAAATGCACCAAGTACTAAATTTGACGAGCTTTGAAACAGTTGACTACTGAGGTACTACTGTAAACCAAACTACCATTTTACTCACCCTCATATAACTTTTGGAAGAGCATATTTTGTAGTTCTCTAAAAATTCAGGAAAGAGAGTGTGGTCTGGATATCCAGGTGTAAAGGAGAGTTTCCAAATAATTGATTTTGTCCAGGATCTTTTGTAGCTGCTTCCCTAATACCTCCTTATAATTTTTACTGGGAAGAGAAAGTAGGAAACTACACCCCCACTTCTTTTAAATCAGGGGTCCCCAAACTTGGCAGTTTTAAGACTTGTGGACTTCAACTGCCAGAATTCCGGCAGTTGAAGTCCACAAGTCTTAAAGCTGCCAAGTTTGAAGACCTCTGTTTTAAAGCATGTATTACTACATGCTTTCTCAGAGAACCATTGATTTTCTCATGGAGCCAGCAATCATGCCCTGTCTAACTATGTGTGGACTCCAAGAGGGCAGACAGGTGGCAGAGTTCAGACTGCTGCAGAAGACTCAACCATCACGCCATAAGATCAAAAGAATCCCAGATCACAGCAGAAAACATTACTTTGCTTATTACAGTGGACAGCAGATACAAGAGATGTTGTTTGCCATGAAACCTGGGCATTTGGATGGCTAATTCATCCTGCATCCCTGCAGGTGTTCAGTTGCACCCATTTTTCCCTAAAAGGCTCCCGGATAATTTTTTACATGTCTGCTATACAGTAATTTGCAGGCACAATAAGTACAGAGAATAATTGTCACTTCAATAGTCTCATTGTAAAGTCAGTTTTGAACTCTTACCCCAATACACAGTTGTGTCTACTTCGTTTGGGAGTTTTCCTTCCAGTAGTTCCTCAGTTAACTAAGGAGTATCTTTGGATTGGCAATTGGTCAGACGTCCTGATCCAGCATCCAGGATCTTCTGCTTACTCTTGTTTCATTTCTCCCGTCACCCTGTCACTTCCGTTCACTCTTCCAGTCCTCCATTCTAGTTCTTACAGTGCCTCAGATTCCATCTTTGGCTGCCATCCTCCATTTTTATTTTGTAAATTTTGAACTGACTTCCTATTTCCCAGAGGAGTTGAAATCTTATTGCTGCTGTTTTGGCTAAGCAAATCTCTTCCTTTTTTGGGTGTGTATGTGTATGTGTGTGACTTTTTTCAATTTTCTGACCTTCCTTGTCTTCTTGCAGCATTATTGCAATGATGAGTCCCGAGGACAGTTGGGTTTCCAAGTGGCAACGGATCAGTAAGTTTTCATCTACCTTATATTTAATTATATAATTAAACCGTATTAGACAAATGACTGCATTCAAGCATGAGAAAGATTGATGAATAAATTAAAGACAAGTAGTAGATTGCTGAAAGGGAAATTTCTGTCTATAGGAACAAGTAGGTCACATTACTGAGGTTTTTCAATATTAGAAGCTTTCTGCAAGAGGGGTTCCTCCCATGCTGACAGCAGAGATGAAAACTTCAGGAGCTGAAATTTGCTAGCAATTTGGTGTTGTAAGAATTTCTTCACAACAATGTAACAATTAACGAAACATCATTATGGCCCAGGAGTGAAACATCAACCCATGGAATATGCTTCATCTGTGAGAAAAACATTTCAAAACCTAGGGACGTTCTTAGTTACATTTTTTGAAGGGACACTGCTAGTATTATTCAAAATGATTTCTTTGAACTTGGCACTATCAGCTCAAAAGCATGACATTTAAAAGGGTTAATTGAACATTTGAAGCTTAAATGTCCATTGGGAAATATAGTGATGAAATTATTTGGAAAAAAAAAGATAGTAGGCACATTATTTTCATGTGTATTTGTTGATAGTAATTATTTTCAGTCTCTTGGAATTGTATTTACATGTGAAACAATCCTGAAATGTTTTTAAGATAAACATTAAATCTGTGGTTTAACATTCTTCTTCAATTGTGAACTTTTTAATGGTCTTACTTAACATTTAACTTTGTACAAGGAATTTAATTTAATGACATGCTCACAACAGCAAGAATAAATATTGCTCAATACTTGAAGAAAAATATAATTCTGATAATAGCTAATTGGGAACTTAAACTTGGACAATATACAACAGTGGCAAAATTAACACTATGTATACACAATAGATGTTTAACCAAATTTGAGCAAAAATGGTTTCCACGCATATCATGCAGCATGGCAAATATAAGCATTTGTAATCTGACTTTTAAGAATGCCAAATGTTTACAAATACGATAAATTAGCAGATGCACAAAAAGGGGTAAGTTAGAAATTGAATAGCTTCTTTTTTAACATTCTGGCTTGCTTTGCTTTTTTCCTTATCAACGTGCACAAAAACATTAGGTAACAACACAGTGGTAACCTTAATGCTAACTAAACAGTTTAAGACCAAAATTTGTACTGTTTTACTGTTCAGCAAATGCTTTGAACATTGTGAAGCAGTTTTTAAATGTTAATCAATTCTGGATGTAATAGGCAAATAGTTTTATGTTCATTAATATTGATATTTCAGTTTGTAATCAGTATTGTTATATTATTTCTTTTTTTATCCTCAGTTGTCTACATTTATGTCAACAGAGCGTTAATTATCTTCAGTCAATACTGTGCTGTACAAGTATCAAAATAATACAATGCATTTTACAACAACACAAAAAATATTTTAAAAAGCTTTCTGACAACTGATTAAAGTAACTTAGACTGAGAAAATAAGCACATGACATGGACACCTTTCCTGAAAGTTATATTATTTAAGCCATATTGTTAAGCAGAAAACCCTGAGCTCAAATCCTGCTGTAACCATGAAAGCCAGCCGGATGACTTTGGGCCAGTCACTCTCTCATAACCCAACCTACTTCCCAGGGTTGTTGTGGGGAAAATATGAGGAGGAAAGTGTGTTGGATATATTTGCCGCCTTGAATTATTATTAAAAATAATAAAGGTGGGATACAAACAAACAAAAGCATTATTTTGCCCTGCAATCCTCAGCAGTCATAATTCACATTTGTTCCTGCTTTCTTAGGTAATTTCAAGCCAGGTGTGTATGCTGTGTCAGTGACTGGCCGCCTGCCCCAAGGTAAACTACAGCAGCCAACCTTTATGACTTGGTAGCCAGGGGGTGGTGGAGAGAGGGGAACTGGGCTGCACAACCGGTAGGCCAGCATGTATGCATGAGTGCACACTGGCCCACCACTCGCACAAGTTGAGCCTCGCACAAGTGTGTGCCAACCCACTACTTGTGCAAACCAAGCAGCATGGGTGCGTGCCAGCCTACTGCTTGTGCAAGTTAAAATCTGCATGCACATGTGCTGCCCAGATATCTGTGCAGCCCGGTTCCAAACAGGCCACGGCCCAGGGGTTGAGGACCCCTGATCTACATGATCCTCTTCAGGTGGGCTGGGATTTGGAGATCTTTTCTCCTTTCTAAAAATCAAACAATTGGAATAGAAATTTGTGCCCTGTTTGCTGTTGAGCCAAGGACACTGCGAGGGCCGCAGCTTCAAGGAACAATCATGACTCTCCTTTTTTTAGCATCATTGTAACTTTGAATGGTCACTGTGCAAGTGGGTGGTAAGCAAGGATTAGCTGTACTTCATCCAAGTCCATTAAATTAATAGATTTTGTTGTTGTTGTTGTTGCAGGCATCGTACGGGAGTTGAAGAGCCGTGGAGTGGTCTACAAATCTCGGGATACAGCCATAAAGACCTAAGAATACCTTGTTTCTCAAATATGTCTTTCCAGCTTCCTTTTTTTGTAAATGCTGCCATATGGACTATTCTAAAGATATGGAGAATGATCTCTAGATGGATCGGGTTTTTATTAAGGACTTTTAATGGGCTGCCTACTAGTGGTTCCATTTTTTTGGCTTTGAGGTAGATATGAAGGGGGTGGGTTTTCTTGAAAGACTTAAGGAAAGAGGTATCAGTAATTCCCAAGTGTTTTTGATTTCTCTTAGCTGTTTTTAATAAATTTGGTCATAGCATCAGAAATCTGCTCTCTGGCTTTTGCTGTTACAATTTTCTGTCTTCCTGTAATAGATGAGGTTTTTCTAGCCCGCCTGGTCTCAATTTGTAGGATTTTCTCTGAGAGGAGTATTACATATTCCATGAAAGACACAAATAAGATTTTCTCTATCTTTCATGAAATATGTAGCATTATTTTGGATTCAAGGCTTCCATGTTAGTTAAATCTTTAAACAATCTTTTCCTCACTTGGCCATATTTTTGCATAAGGAAGCTTTTTGCACAAGGACATTTCTGAATCAACTCATTTTTTTTTTAATATGCACTGAATTGTAAATTAATCAAATGGCTTGGGTTCAGTCGACGTACTAAGCCATTAAAAGATTGGTCTATCCGTACCCTGTAAGAGCAACTAAGTGTAATAGACCTGTGTAAACACAGCAAAAATTGGTCAGATTCAGGATCAGCTCCCAATTCACTGGGATCTTGGCATACCAAATCTCTTTCCCCTTCAATTATTGCTGGGACAATTATGTCAGGAGAGCTGCTGATGGGGATCGTTTGTCCATATGATGATCCTGGTTAGGGTTCCATGTGCATCTCTCCCATCCTACTCCTAGCATCCCACTGTGGATCATCAGTTTTCTGTTGCTCTGAGCAGCATAGGACACCAGTAGTTTCAGCAGGGGACCAGCAGACTGGCAGAGATCAGATTGCAGGTTGTCTGCTGCCATTTGTGTGGCATGAATGATGATCATAACGGGACGTCATGGGAAAAAGAGGAGGAGGAAGTATTAGGTATATTCATCACCTTGAATTACTTATAAAGTAATAAAGGTGGGATAAAAACCTAGTAAATAAACCAATAGATAATATAAGAAGGTAATATTTTCTATGGTGGGCCACTGCACTAGGGCTAAGGGTTATGGATTACAGGTTGCTTGCCTATGTCTTAAAACATGGGTGTAAAATGGTCGTGTTGGTGCTGCACACAGTCTCTGAAAGCTGTAAGTATGATTCCAGAGCCCTAAGTTGCTATTGAACTGTCACATTTGGTGTAAAAGAAGGAAAGAAGTAAATATATTGGGAACAATAATATTAATGGCAATGTAATTTGCATTACATGAAATTAAAAATATTTTTTTTGCTCTTCATTTTGGTGTCTTTATCTCATTTGTTCTTTGAAATATACTCACTGGCACATTATTCAACAGTCAGACATGGATTTTTTTAAAAAATGTATAGTGATAACTTTCCATAGTCAATAAAATATAAGATTAATAGAGTTGGAAGGGACCTTATAGATCATCTAGTCCAACCCCCTGGCCAAGCTGGAGACCCTACACCAGTGATGGCGGACCTTTTCAGCATCGAGTGCCCAAACTGGAATGTGCATGCGTGTGCATGCGCTGAAGCACCAGAAACCCAAAGACTAGGTGGCCGGCAAGTGCATGCCTGTTTTTGGGGCGTTTTAGGCTGTTTGGGGGCCTTTTTTGGGCCGTTTTCAGCCGGAAAAACAGCCTGAAAATGGCCCCAAAACAGCTCGGAAAACAGCCTGTTTTTTGGCCAGTTTTCCGGCGCTCCAGCACCCGCGAATACCAGCTGGCTAGCGTGCATGTGTGCACCGGAAGCCAGATCAGCTGGCGATGCTGCACGTGCCCACAGAGAGGACTCTGCATGCCACCCCTGGCACGCGTGCCATAGGTTCGCCATCACGGCTCTACACCATTTCTGACAAATGTCAGTCCAGTCTCTTCTTGAAAGCTTCCAGTGATAAAGTTGCCTGGCATATACTAATGAAATATTCTTAATTGCTTTTTTTTCTTATCCCCCTCCAAATACGTGGACTATCCAACTAAAATATTATTTTATATTAGATCAGAATCAGACTGCTCACTGGAAACAATTACGAAGCAAAAGTTTAGCTATCTTGGTCACGAAGGCACAAATCACTGCAGAAGACTCCAGTGGTTTGAAAAACTGAAGACGTTGACAGGAGACAAGATGGCTAATACCATCATTGGTGGAGACAAACAAGCGCGAGCTTAAAGCCTCAGGAAGCAGCTATCGACAATCTGGAAAAATTGTGTCATGAAGAAGCCACTGAATAACAGCAAGAGGATACGAGCGACAAAGCCTCAAAGCCACAAGTCTTTCTCTTCTACATTTTTTTTTAAAAAATATTGATTTATATGCCACCCTCCTCCGGAGACTCAGGGCGGCTTACAATGCGTTAAGTAATAGTAATGTATAAATAACATTTATACGTTCACACCTACCATCCTAATTCTTTTGGGAATCAGCAACTTTATAAAACACAGAGACAGAGTAAGAACAGTAACCCCCAAAATTGAAGGTCTGAGATAAGTTTGGTCTGGTGATTAAGGCACCAGGCTAGAAAGTGGGAGACTCTGAGTTCAAATGCCGCTTTAGCCATGACAGCCATCTGGGTGACTTTAAACCCAACCTACCTCACAAGGTTATTGTGGGGGAAAACAGGAGGAGGAAGGCAGGTTGGATATGTTTGTCACCCTGTAAAAAGGATAAAAATGAGATTCAAATCAAATTAAGAACAATTACTGTCCCTCTCCCTATTTTTCTATCTGCAAATCCTCGCCTTCACCATTTCCATACACTGTTTTTTCTCCTGTAAACATCTTTTTGATGATCTTGCCACCTCCATCCAGCCGCTTCTTCCATCTTCTTTGCTTTCACTTTTCTTTCCGTTTTCATTCTATGATCCCACCACCTTAACGTACAGTAGCCTTTCATAGTTGTTTGTTGGTCCCTTTCGGTTTCAATCCCTATTTATTTCTATCCTGCCTTTAGTATTTTTAGAAATAAGGTGGCAAATATTCAAACACCCTGCCTTCTTTTGGTGCTCATATTGTCATATGGTATACGGAAGCCCTGTCAAGTGATAGGCATAATCTCTGCATTTCGAATATGGAAAGATGATCAATGTTTAGGGACAGTGGAATAAGATGCGTGAATAGTAGCGATCGATGGCAACAGTGATGGAAAATTATGGGACTCAGAGATTGGTGGTTCTCTTTTAAGTTTGTTTTTTCTGCCACTTGGAGGCAGTACCGGACTGCCTTTTTTTTAGCATAGCTTGCTAACTGCATGTCTCCAAGAGACTGCTCCAGTCCTCAGTACAGTAAATCAATGAGATATACTGATGATTTCTGCAAAGTGCGCTAATTTCTAAAAGTGATGAATGACTGACCATCTAGATCAGTGTTTCTCAACCTTGTTAGCTTGAAGATGGATGGACTTCAACTCCCAGAATCCCCCAGCCAGCGCTGCTGGCTGGGGGATTCTGGGAGTTGAAGTCCACCCATCTTCAAGCTAACAAGGTTGAGAAACACTGATCTAGATGATATCTGTGTTGGAGATCACTAAGACAGCCACTTTTTCAGAATCTAAAAGAAAGCCTTGGCAAAGACCATATGTAATATGGCCCATAGAGTGAGTGTGTGTATGTGTGTGTGTGTTGCCCTGCACGAACGCGCGCGCACACACACACACAATATGGGGCATATTACTGTTTATTGGGGAGGAAGGGACTCCAGTATGCAGGGCAATATTGCAACATTGCATCAGAAAAGCATCATTTGTTTTAGTAGGACTTTGATTATTTGGGGGATAAAGATAAAGGTAAAGGTTCCCCTTGCACATATGAGCTAGTCGTTCCCAACTCTAGGGGGTGGTGCTCATCTCCGTTTCAAAGCAGAAGAGCCAGCGCTGTCCAAAAATGTCTCCGTGGTCATGTGACCGGCATGACTAAACACCAAAGGCGCACGGAACGCTGTTACCTTCCCACCAAAGGTGGTCCCTATTTTTCTATTTGCATTTTTTTACATGCTTTCGAACTGCTAGGTTGGCAGAAGCTGGGACAAGTAACGGGAGCTCACCCCGTTACGCGGCACTAGGGATTCGAACCGCTGAACTGCCAATCTTTCGATCGACAAGCTCAGCGTCTTAGCTACTGAGCCACCGCATCCCTTATGGGGGGGGGATATATGTTTGGGGGGGATAAGGGATTGGAAAGGAGATCTTTTCTGTCCGTTAGTATATGTATTATTTCTCCTTTTATTTAATATATATTCTGAAGTTATTTTCAAATAATTTTTAGAAAAATGCCAAGAAAATATAAACATTTATGGTGTAATAAAGCCCTACTAAGCAGGTATATACAAAAGTATGAAGGCTATTGCTTAATGCATTGTAAGCCGCCCTGAGTCTCCGGAGAAGGGCGGCCTATAAATCAAACTAATAAAAAATAATAATAAAAAAATAATAAATAATTGTGTTACACCAATAGCACTGTTCTATTAACAAATATTATGCCTCTGGGGAGGCAGGTGAAGAAGATACAACAATATAAATATCTGGGCTGCATATTAAATAATAGGTGGGATTGTAGCATGGACAGAAAGAGCAGGATGAACAGGTGAGGGTAGATTTTCAAGAATGAGTAAACTTGTTCGCTCTAGGACCTAAAGACTGGAGCTTCGCTAGTCAGAAGTTGTTGTTGTCATGTACAGCAAATTCTTTCATATGGAATGGAAGATGAGTAATGACTCAAATGACAATTAGTAGTATAGATGCCTTTGAAGTGCAGATTTACAGAAGACTTAAAATATCAAGGAAAATGTAGAACGTGTGTGGGAGAAAGAAACAACACACATCCTTGCTGAAAAAACATGCTTGTGTTTTGACAGAAAGGCAATGGCTTTACGTTGGAGAGAAACATCAAACGAACATACAGCATTGTTGGATACCAATCTTTGTAGAAGAAGCATTAAAAGAAGAAAGTGTGTGGGACTCAGTTTTTGAAATGTGTCAGATCTATTCTAAAGATCAGACGATTAATTTACCTTAGACACGAGTTCTTATTTCTGCTTAAAATGAATAAAAATTGGGGATATTCTCTGGAGTATACACATAGTCCTCGACATAGGACGACAAGTGAACCCCAATATTTTTGTTGCTAAACAATAGAGTCTCCTGCTTGAGCAGGGGGTTGGACTAGATGACTTCCAAGGTCTCTTCCAACTCTGTTATTCCGTTAATGAGACAGTTGTTAAGTGAGTTTTGTCCCATGTAATGACCTTGCTTGCCACAAGTTGTTAAGTGAATTCCTATAGTTATTAAATTACCAATACGGTTGTAAAATCAAATTGGCTTCCCCATTGAAACTGAAACCGTCATAAATATGGATCAGTTGCCAAGTGTCTTAATTTTGATCATATGACCATGGGAATGCTGCAATGGTCTTTAATGTGAAAAACAGTCATGTCTGTATCCTACAAAGAGAATATGTACAAAATGTTCTATAGGTGGCACCTCCCTCCCGCTCGACTGGCAACAATGTTTCCGAACACCTCCCCAATATGTTGGAAATGCAAACTTCAAAAAGGAACCTATTACCACATGTGGTGGTCCTGCCAGAAAGCAAAACAATTTTGGCAAGCAATCAAGATACAAATAAAGGAAATCATACACCAGAAAATAGAAATGAGGCCAGAAACCTTTTTATTAGGAATAATTACAGGGCAGTACGAAAAAGAAATAACATATCTAATTATTCATATACTAATGGCAGCACAAATAGTTTTTGCCCAGAATTGGAAGAATGAGGATATACCAATAGAAGATAAAATAATTAGTAAAATTATGGAATGTGCAGAAATGGACAAACTTACAAAGGAAATACAGGAAAAGGAGGAAATGGACTATTATTTAGTATGGCAGAAATAGTATGACTGGCTGGAGAAGAAGAAAGGAAAACAAGGATAGGGATACAAATAAGAAGATAAAAATTATAGATAAAAAATTAAGTACCAATTAAGGAACATAGTAAATTAAATATGTAGATTAAGAAAACGTAAAGAGACGATGTATTAGAAATATAGACACAAAAGATATATTAGAAAAAGATAGAAAAAAAGTATAAATATAAATACAGACTACCAATGCGATAAGTCTAAAAAGAAGATGCATAGATTTGATTTATGTTTGTTTTGTATGTTTTATTATCGTTTGTACTTTTTAACAATAAAAAATTAAAAAGAAAAAAAGAAAAACAGTCATGTCACATTTTTCAATGCTGTTGTAACTCTGAACGGTCACTAAATGAACTGTTGTAAATTGAGGACTACCTGTACACAGGAAGTACGATTTTGAATTAAAAATCTTTTGAATTGACAATTCTGTGCAGCTGTAAGACTTTGTGAGTAGTATATGCAATGCAAACCACGAATGTTATATTTATTCTGATAGTTGTGAACATCTCTCTATGCAACTTGATTATTTTATGCTGGATTATTGTTGGCTGCCTGAAGCACTAGCTATGGTGGAAAAACAAGATACTAAAATAAAGATGTCTCTTCTAGCATGCCAGAAATCTAGAGAGCAGGTTTCTTCCACAGTCAGGATTTTGATTATTAGCTAGGTAGTTACCAAGAACAAACGCAATATAAATAGCAACATCATTTTTTTATATTCTTGCCAAACCGGCAGAATGTGGAGGGAAATTACATAAGGGAACTCAGGATTCTGTCTGTCTGCAGAATAACTCTTTGAAAAATCGACAGAATGGGACCAAATCTGGTGCTGGGGGAGAGGCTGGCAGAAGAAGATGTTTCCTCATTTTCAGAAGGGGGAGAAGGAAACCGCTGGGTTTTCACGAGTGTATCATAAAGCAAAGGTTGCGCTGCACAGTTTTATGTCGCTGCGCATAACAGGGCTCAGCCTCTTCAGAATCTGGATTTTTGGCTCATCCGTGCTGCCTTTTAATGGAGTTATATTTGCTCACAGTGGGAGTCATCTTGCCCCGCTCCTCCATGCTTTGCTGCCTTTCCTTTGAGATGACATGGGGGAAAACATGTAATTACTGGGTATACTTTTTTTCTTTCTGGGCCAGAGAGTGTCTTTTAATTTGCAGTGTAGGAAGAGAAGGGTTTGCTCCTGAACCGCTGCTATTCTGTTTTAACCCTTTTTGCCTCTGACAAGGCCTGCCTTAGGGGATCTGTCATGTTGGTGCTTTCACGCTGTGCTCATGTCTGCTGCCCGGGTGTCAATTCACATTTGACTTTTTGACTTCCGGATCTTAATTTGTTTAAGCTCTCTTGGGTGATGGCTTGAGCTGAAAAATCAGGGCTTCCTAATTAGGAAAAGGTGGCAGGTAGGTCAGCATGAATCTCTCTAAAGTCCTTAGCCGATTGAGGACGTTGCCTGTTTCCTGGTTACCTAGGGTTTTAAATCCTGTCTGTTAAATGTACAGTACGACCAGTACGTTCCCATAGAGAGGGACTTCTCAGGGTGCCGTCAGCCAAACAATGTCGACTGGCGGCCCCCAGGAGGAGAGCCTTCTCTGTGGGAGGACCCACAATTTGGAATGAGCTGCTCTCAGAGATACGATTAATCCCAGATCTCTGGGCTTTCCGCCGGGCCCTCAAAACATTCTTATTCATGCAAGCCAGCCTGGCCTAACCTCCCTTCAAACCATTAAATTCTTTAAATTTGGATCTACCCTATAAATTTGAGAATGTTTGAATTTAATTCCATTCTATATCAATCTATTCAATTGTATTTTTAATCAGTTTCTGAATATTTATAGTCTGTATATATTGTTTAACTGTTCACTGCCCTGAGTCCTTCGGGAGTAGGGCGGTATACAAATCAAATAAATAAATAAATAAATAAATAAATAAATAAATAAATAAATAAATAAATATTCTTCTTTTTAAAATAGAGATGTTGAGGATTCTCAAAAACATGGATCCTTTATCCTTCTGTTGCCAATGCTCCCTTCTTGGGACTTAGATTATACACTCAGATTCTATAATAATGAGCTATGCCCTTAAACATGAACACATCTTCTAATACAAGTGTATCAGGGGTGGGTTCTACTTACCTTTACTATCAGTTCACAACGGGGCCGCATGCACATGCACAGAAGCTCCCTGATGACGTCCAGGTCAGTGGGTGGAGCCTCCCACCGGTTTTACTACTGGTTCTCGCGAACCGGTCCGAACCGGGGGCAACCTATCACTGAAGTGTACACACGTGAACAGTGCAAAACTAAATTATCCAGTTTCAGAACCTGGAACGGAAGAGGTTTGTCTCTGACTCTTAGTCTTTAACCTAAATTATTTTTAGGGTTTTTAAAAAGTTTGTTCATCTGGGCAGAGGCATAACACATTTATTGAATGATTATGTTTCCCATTTCTTTACAAAGGATTTGGAGAAAGTAGAAATTCAGAGAAGGGCACCACAGACTAGATTCTAGTCACTAGAAATTCTTAGGAAGAGAGATTGAAGTAATTGGGAATGTATGTCTTCTTAAAACAGGGAGGATAAGACGGCATTCGTCATACTCGAAAGGATATCAATCAGAAGCTGTTTTCTATCAATTCAGAGCTCAAGTTGTGAAATAAGGCATTTAAGTTTCTGAAAAGCAGAGCCAGAAACATTAGGCGTGCTGAACAACTTCCTAATTTAGGAAAATTTTCTTTACTGTAAGAGCTGATCAGCAGTCAAATCAGTTAAAGGGAAAGGTAAAGGTTCCTCTCGCACATACGTGCTAGTCGTTCCCGACTCTAGGGGGCAGTGCTCATCTCCGTTTCAAAGCTGAAGAGCCAGTGCTGTCTGAAGACGTCTCCGTGGTCATGTGGCAGGCATGACTAAATGCCAAAGGCGCACGGAACGCTGTTACCTTCCCACCAAAGGTGGTCCCTATTTTTCTACTTGCATTTTTTACATGCTTTTGAATTGCTAGGTTGGCAAAAGCTGGGACAGGTAACAGGAGCTCACCCCGTTATGCACCATTAGGGATTCAAACTGCTGAACTGCCGACCTTTCGATCGACAAGATCAGTTCTTAGCCACTGAGCCACCGTGTCCCTTCAAATCAGTTACTAAACACCTATTAGACTTTGTGGATTGATCACTTCCATCATGTCAGTGGCACATAGACCTACCGGTATTCTCCCTATGATGAACCATGAATGAAGGCAAATATACGTGTCCCAGGATAATGTTGCAAGATCCAATCTGGGTCAGTCATTGGGGTTTTGTCTTCCAGGTTTTTGGATTCGTGCTGGAGCCTATCTTCAAGGAACTTCTCTCTAGCAGAAGGAACCATTTCTCACCTGGTCCTTCAGGTTCTCCAATGCTGTACTCATGGCCACTATAACTGAGTCCATCCACACATTTATTTCACTTGATATTTGGGAGGCTTAATTCTGCCTGTGAGCTGCCTTCCATATTTTAGAACGCATGACGTCAGAGGGCCTATTTTGCTGCAGAAATTGGTTATAAAAGATAATGTTAAGTCTTGTTAATACTGTCAGGCATGTGGTAGGAGTTTGACAGGCCCAAATTAAGTCCTAGATGTTGGTTTTTTTTTTCCTCTTGTGCAGCCCAGCCTTTCTCATCTTCTTTCAAATGTGCTGGCACTCCTTTGTATGCTGAATTTCAGAGGCATGATTCATCTTGTCTGATGGCTCTTGCTCTGTTGTCAAAATAATGTGCATGTTGTCCCCTTTCTATTAATGCAATCTTTGTATTGAGGGTATGAGTGCTCTCCTTTTGACAGCAACGATACTAAATCCATATCACGCCGCATTTGGGATTAAAATGTGTCCTTCCCCCCCCACTCTGAACTTTGAATAGGAGTGAGGTAAGGAAGTGTGACACTTTAAATGCGCCTCCTCTGCCTATGCATTTGGAAATAGTACTGACCTATTTTAAGTGCAATGTTGAACCACAGGCATTTCTGCTTAGCCTGGTGATATCTGCAGTTTAACTCTTAAGCATTTCCAAGTTGCTGCCTTAAGATTTGGAATGAATGAACGAGCTGGAAGGGACCTTGGAGGTCTTCTAGTCCAGTCCCCTTCTGAAGCAGGAGAACCTATACTATTTCAGATAAGTTAAGAGCCTTGGATAGTACAGTGGTCTAAAGCCCTGTTATTAACATCAGCTGCCTGCAATTATTGCAGGTTCGAATCTCACCAAGGCTCAAGGTTGACTCAGCCTTCCATCCTTTCTAAGGTAGGTAAATTGAGGACCCAGTTTGTGGGGGCAATAAGCTGACTTTGTATAAATATACAAAAGTATGAAGGCTATTGCTTAGCGCATTGTAAGCCGCCCTGAGTCTCCGGAGAAGGGCGGCATATAAATCAAATTTAAAAAAAAAAGTGACTGTCCAGCTTCTTCTCTTCTTAAAAACCTCCAGTGATGGAGCGTCCATGATTTCTGGAGGCAAGCTGTTCCACTGGTTAATTGTCCACACTGTTAGGAAGTTTCTCCTTAATTCCAGGTTGCTTCTCTCTTTGATTAGTTTCCAACCATTGTTTCTTGTCCTGCCCTCTGGTGCTTTGGAGAATAATCTGACCCCCTCTTCTTTGTGGCAGCCCCTCAAATACTGGAATACTGCTATCATGTCATCCCCTAATTCCAGTGGTGGGCTCCACATTTTTTAACAACTGGTTCTCTGCCCTAATGACTGGCTGGGTGGGCGTGGCTGGGTGGCATGGCTGGGTGGGGTTATGTGACTGAGCGTGGCCAACTCTATATCATTTGGGTGGGTGGTACCTGTATGGGACAGGCAGGGTTGGGGAGGGAATCCAGAGGTCTCTGGTGGGGGAGTGGGGGGGGGAGGAAAGAAAGATCCAACCTGTTTGTGTGTGTGTGCCAGAGGTGGGTTTCAGCAGGTTCTGACCAGTAGCGGAAATTTTGAGTAGTTCGGAGAACCGGTAGTAAAAATTCTGACTGGCTCCACCCCCATCTATTCTCTGCCTCCCAAGTCCCAGCTGATCTGGAGGAAATGGGGATTTTGCAGTAACCTTCTCCTGGATTGGGGAGAGAATGGAGATTTTACAGTATCCTTCCTCTGCCACACCCACCAAGCCATGCCATGCACACCAAGACACACCCACAGAACCGGTAGTAAAAAATTTTGAAACCTACCACTGGTGTGTGCATGTGTGTGTGTGAGTGTGTGTGTGTGTGCGTGTGTGAGAAGAGAGAGAGAGAGAATGTGTCAAGCTAGACTGGGAAAGCTGGCTGCGAGAGGAAGAGAAGCTGGGTAAGCTGGACCCAGACCCCCTTCTTCTCATGGGATCGGCCAGCAGAGGAGATGGAGAGGGAGAAGGAGAAGGGGGCAGTGATGGCCGCTAGCATTGAGGGGAGAGTGCCACATAGAAACGCCGCCCCCTTCTCCCATCCCCTTTCCATTGCTGGGCGATCCTGTGTGAAGAAGGGGGCCAGCAGAGAGGGCAAGAGTGTGAGGTTGCTGCTTCTGGGACGAGGGGACCCGGGACACATCTGGGTGCAGTTCATCTGGATTTTCTTCCTCTCGCAGCCAGCTTTTTTTGGCCGTTTCAGGCTGTTTTTTGGGCCGTTCTCAGACCAGTTTTTGGGCCTTTTTGAGGCCATTTTTCGAGCCGAAAAATGGGCAGGGGCAGGGCTAGCCAGTGGCCTGATTTGCAAGTTCTCCGAACTGTGCAGAATCGGAAGAACCGGTTCAGGTGAACCGGTCCAAACCGGCAGCAGCTCAACTCTGCTAATTCTTCTTTTCTTTAGATTAGCCAAACCCAAATCCTGCAGCCATTCTTCATATGTTTTAACCTCCAGGTCTTTGGTCATCTTAGTGCTCTTCTCTTAACTTTCTCCAAAGTCTCAACATCTTTTTTGTAATGAGGTGACCAAAATTGGTTGCACTATTCCAGGTGTGGTCTTACTAGGGTTTTATAAAGCTCTGAACATTGTCCCTCTGAACATGTGCAAATTGTTTCCTCTTCCATTGCGGCAAATCTTCATGCACACTTAAGGAGTTGTGGGAAGGGGAAAGCAGTCCAATATTTTAAAATGGTTGTACCAAGTAGACCACCAACTATCCCACCAGTTAGCAGATAAAAATTTCCCATCGCTCTTGTCCCCATGTTAGAAGGAAATGAAAAAATGGACATGCTTGGGGTATGTGTGTCAAAACAGTTAAGATGGCAACTACACAATTGAATCCAACCCCCCCCTCTCTTTTAATGTGTGTCCTTACATGGCATATAAAAAGGGACAGGACTTTAATTATTGGCTTGTGGCTGCCACCTTGAGGGTTTTACTTTATCACCCTTCTGCTCAGTGGTGAAATACAATTTTTTTTACTACTGGTTCTGTGGGTGTGGCTTGGTGGGCATGGCTTGGTGGGCGTGGCAGGAGGATATTGCAAAATCTCCATTCCCACCCCTCGGGGAAAGATATTGCAAAATCTCCATTCCCACTCCACTCTGAGACTAGCCAGAGATAGTATTTGCCTGTTGTCCGAACTGTTCAAAATTTCCGCTACCGGTTCTCCAGAACCTGTCAGAACCTACTGGATTTCACCCCTGCTTCTGCTCCAGGGACATCCTTGAAATATTAAGATTTCTATGCAAGACAGCTGTTAAAGTTTGTTTGTTATTTCCTGCCACTATTATTTTTAGAAATAATTCAAGATGGCAAATATATCCACTTTTCTTCTCCTATTTTCCCCACAACAACAACCCGGTGAGGTGAGGTGAGAGAGACTAACTGGCTCAAAGTCACTCAGTCGGTTTTCATGGCTAAGGTGGGACTAGAACTTATGGTCTTCTGGTTTCTAGCCTGATGCCTTAATATATAGGAGTAGGCCTAAGGAAAAAAGTTGACAGGACATTTTTGAAAAGCTGGGCAGGAGCTGCAGTCCTGCAGAGGCCAGCTGATCCTATTTATGCCTGCTTATCGGGGGTGAAATCCAGCAGGTTCTAACAGGTTCTGGAGAACCGGTAGCGGAAATTTTGAGTAGTTTGGAGAATCGGAAAATACCACCTCTGGTTGGCCCCAGAGTGGGGTGGGAATGGAGATTTTGCAATATCCTTCCCCTGCCGCACCCACCAATCCACGCCCACAGAACCGGTAGGGAAAAATTTTGGATTTCATCCCTGCTGCTTATCCTTGGTGCTCCCTGTTGTTAAGTGAGGGAAGAATGATGATCATTCTTCAGACATCTCTAGAAGATGCTTCTAAACGGATGGATATGGATATGGTTTTTCAATGTGCATGTAATAACTGCATTGTACAGCCTTTCATTTCACAAATGGTGTGTAGATTTCATTCTGTTGTTAACCAAGCAGGAGGACAATCAGCTTTCAAAATTAGGCAGCAGCTGTTGCTGCAAAGCCAAGTCACACATCTGGTGGAGGAGAATCTTCTGCCAGCTGATTGTGGGGAAGACTTGCACACTCTGCCCTCTTAAGATGAAACTTGCTGTTATAGGCATATCACTGTCTTTCATCTGAGAGATTTGGGGTGAATTGCCAACTCTCCAGTTTTATACCAATGCAATCAGAATGTTGTTGGGTCCTTTGATTTAGAGGCCGAATGTTCAGATCTCCCATTTAATGTTTTAGTTTTTGGAGGTACAGGAACTGCAATGCAAAAAGCAACAAATCTATTGCTCACAGCTAGAATTTTTAGATGATGTCATCTAAAGCTTCTATAAAAGGCCAAACATCAGTAAGTGAACATTTCAGTTCTCTGGCAATGACCTCAAGTTGGCCTGTAAGAAGGAATAAAGGAACTGCAGACAAAGACTGATTTCATCATGAAACAGGTGAGTTGGAACTTACAATTGTATAGAATAGGTTAGACCAAGCTAAATATTTTTAATGTCATGATCAATAGTGTCCTGGCTTCCTGGTTTTTATGATAAATCCTTCAAGATAGTCTTGTAGTTGTAAATCCAGTTCAAGTTCAGAATGCAAAACCATTCTGCTGGAGGATCAGCATGTGAATGAGCAAGGAAATCACAAATTGGGCTGAAGTCAAATGCAAGAGATATTTTTACAGCAAGGATGACCTTCAGAAGATCAGTTTTGTTCCAGTTGCTTTGTCATGCCCAAGTTGTTCCCCAATTATCAGAAGTATCTGATCTCACTGCTAACCTTGATCAAGTCTAGTTACACTTGGCAGGTTAATATGGAAGGGCATTATTTGATTCAACTGATCATCAATAAAGGTGAGGATTTTATAGCTTTCCATCTTGTGCTTTTATGCAGTGGCGAAATCCAATTTTTTTTACTACCGGTTCTGTGGGCGTGGCTTGGTGGGCGTGGTATGGCTTGGTGGGCATGGCAGGGGAAGGATACTGCAAAATCTCCATTCCCATCCCACTCCAGGGGAAGGATACTGCAAAATCCCCATTCCCTCCCCACTCCTTGAGAAAGGATATTGCAAAATCTCCATTCCCACCCCACTCTGGGGCCAGCCAGAGGTGGTATTTGCTGGTTCTCTGAACTATTCAAAATTTTCACTACCGGTTCTCCAGTACCTGTCAGAACCTGCTGGATTTCACCCCTGCTTTTATGTCTTTAGTAGATGAAGGTGCTTTAACAACAGGGTAGAAAAGACTCTGCATGAACTAGATCAGATCCTTGGGTCCAAGCAAAGATGGTGGGATCTTTTGCTGGCTCAGCATAGTTGCTAAAGCTTGCAAGTATGGAATCCGGCTGTTGAGATGTCTTTTCCTGGTGGTCTTCTTCATCTAAGAATGACAGAACCACGAGTGATTGATAGACAGGCAAAGTAAGTTGGACTGAGAAAAAGAGAGAGGGTGGGCCCAACTCACCTTGTGAATTCTATGTCCACTGGAGTTTTGAACCTGAATTTCACCAGTCCAAATCCAATACCTTAAGCACAACACTATATATGCTGTGTGTAGTGCTGTTAATGCTGTTAATTCATTCAACAATGCCTAATTGGTTCATCAATTAGTATGACATTCAGCAACTGTTTTGTTAATAGCCACAATTTAAAGGAAGTAATTTTTACTATGAGCACCTCCAGTATACCACCTCCTCCAGATTTTCAGCTCTTGGCCTTGTCTTTTCAACAGCTGAGTTCCTCAGTCTGGATAAATAGCAGCCATAACCAACCGATCAATACACCACTGAATCACACTGTGAGCATTGTATAGGGCACAATAAGATCTACCCCCAGTTTCTGGTTACCAGTTTTGAGCCATATTCCTCCACCACTCCCACTATATCGCAAGAGTATACAAAAATAATTAGTAATATTCACCTGCCAATCAATGCAGATATCAATGATGCTCTCCACCTATTAAGACTGTCAGAAACTGACTGGATAACAACTTTAATCTGCTTCAGGCTTGGATGCAAGAATTATTTTTTAATTGCTCCTTCAGTGTAGCACAACATTCCCTGCTTTACATCTGAACCAAAAAGATTCAATCTACCTCGTAAGACTTGGTCAATCTTCAATAGGATTAGGACTCAACATGGTAGGTGCACTAGCCTCCTCTATAAATGGGGAAAGCTCTCCTCTTCGGAATAGTAGTTGCGATGTGGAGTAGTGCCCTCCAAGCACATATCAGGGAAACCCCAGAGACTTTCTGAATTTAACTCCATCACGTATTGACTGTATAAATAGTCTACCTTTGAATTTGTAAACAGAGTAAATAGTTTCATGTTTGCTCATTGAGAATGTAATTATGATGGGCTTTTTAACATTTTTGCCACATGCTACATAAATAATCAGCTCCTTCAGACTGCTTCTTGCTCTAAAAACAGTGGGTTCTAACTTTTTTCGTGCCCTGGATGTCCCTGAAAGTTTGGGGAAACCTCAGAAAAAATGAATTTAAATGGGTAATGTGCCATCCAAAAATGAATAGATATGGGTTGTATTAGAAAGTAAACCATACTGTTCAAGTATGGTTATCAAAATGTTAAAAAACAACAAATGTATAGTAATATGTGTGGTTTTTTTTTACTCATCTCTTAAATCAATAACAAGACAATATAAATTGTTTAAGGGCATAATAATTTTTTGATAGTGAGAGTGATTAAAATTAACAAACATTTTTGGAATCTGCAGACCATAAATTACTTTGCCAACATAACATGTCTGTATTAAAATCTAAATTTCAGTTAGAGGTTAGGGAAAATAAATTGTTATATTTTTCAAATCCATGTTCGCAGATTCCCTAAAAGTGATTCACAGACACACACCCCCAAGGGATCCCTAGACCCCCAATTAAAGACTTTGACTTTGATTTGTCCCCTTTCCAATGGTATGAACTCAGCGTAAGCAAAACGTACTATTGGGAGAATAGAACTTCCCTTTGATCCTGCTGCTCTAGGGTGGTCTGGCATTTTTCCAGGAGTTAATCTTCTGAACGGGAAACAGTTTGTGGTATATAGGGAGTGGTGCTCATTCTGAAGCAGGCTTGTCTCATCTGGAACACCATCTTGAACACCACAATTTTCTGATTTGGCGAACTAACTTTTACAAAATCACTGGACCATGATTGACAGAATAGTATAGTCCAGAAAAGGAACAGAAGTATAACCTTTGTACATCTACATTTCTACATACTACTAACAATCCCGCAACCTCTGACTGTGGTTTAAACAGAGATGCAGCTGGGTGCAGCTGTGGGTTACAGGTGCAACTGGATGAAACAGAGCATCCTAGGGCAATGGCTTTGAACCAATATACTCAAATGGGCTACTTTGCAGAATGCAGCCAAAATCTGGGACCCATAATTCCCGTGGAATTGAAATTTGGCAAATTTTATAAAACACTTTATGACATAAATATTATCATAAAACAATTTATGACAGAATACAGAATGCCATAAAACATTTCCTTTGCTGCTGTTTCATTGTGCTATACCAGTGATGGTGAATCTTTTAGGCACCGAGTGCCCAAACTGCCCAAAATGAAAGATGCGTGCGAACACATGCATGTGTGGATATGTGCGTGTGTATGCATGTACATGTGCAAATGTGCACATGCGTACACATGCACGTGCATGCACAGACGTGTGAATCAGTGGTGGGTTTCAAAATTTTTTACTACCGGTTCTGTGGACGTGGCTTGGTGGGCGTGGCATGACTTGGTGGACGTGGCTTGGTGGGCGTGGCAGGGGAAGGATACTGCAAAATCTTCATTCCCACCCCACTCCAAGGGAAGGATACTGCAAAATCCCCATTTCCTCCTGATCAACTAGGACTTGGGAGGCAGAGAAGAGATGGGGGTGGGGCCAGTCAGAATTTTTACTACTGGTTGTCTGAACTACTCAAAATTTCCGCTACCAGTTCTCCAGAACTGGTCAGAACCTGCTGAAACCCACCTCTGGTGTGAATGTGCACATGCGTGGACATATTCGTGTGCATGCACAGACATTCATGCATGCGCAGCAGAGACCCGAAGACCAGCTGGCTGGCGGGAGGCGGGACTTCCCAACACCAGCAGCGTGGCAAGAGATAAGATCTTTTTCTTTTGTGAGCTTCTGTTTCGTCATTTGCAGGGAAACAGAAGCTCACAAAAGAAACGCCACCGAGATCTGACCTGGGGCGACGGCATGCATGCCAGCAGAGAGGGCTTTATGTGTCACCTCTGGCACGCATGCCATAGGTACGCCATCACGGTGCTATATAGTTCAACATGGCGTATTTTCAAGGAGGTATATCTCTGAAGGTATTCCAACTTTTCAAGTGCTTTGGAAACCCTACGATTGTTCAAGGCATTGAGGAATCTGATAAATATCTCTGAAACAATGGCCAAAGAGGTCACAGGTGGTCTAGTTCAGGGGTGGGTTCTACTTACCTTTACTACTGGTTGACAGCAGGGCCGCGCGCATGCGCGAGCAAAGCAAGCGCACACACGCTCTTCTGCACATGCGCAGAAGTGTTTTGATGACATCAGTGTGCAGAGCTTCCCGCCAGTTTTACTACTGGTTCTATAGAACCGGTGCAAACTGGGAGCAACCCACCACTGGTCTAGTTCTCCCCCTCCCTCCCCCTCCCTCCCTCCCTCCCTCCCTTCCTCCCCTCCCTCTCTCTCTCTACACATACAACATCCTAAACATTAACCTTGGGTTATCAAGATATAATTGTTGTGTTCTACAGGTATGCCGAAACTATATATGTCTTATGACGATGGCCTGGTTCATATCACATACCAAGATAATGATTGCATTCATATATATGAATATATAGAGTTCAATTTTCAGGAGCCTGAGTGGCGTAGGAGGCTAATGCCTCCTACTAAGGCAACATTTAACATCCAGCTGCCTGCAATTACTGCGAGTTCAATTCTCACCAGGCTCAAGGTTGACTCAGCCTTCCATCCTTTCTAAGGTGGGTAAAACGAAGACCCAATTGTGGGGGCAATAAGCTGACTTTGTATAAAATGTACAAAAGTATGAAGGCTATTGCTTAATGCATTGTAAGCGGCCCTGAGTCTCCGGAGAAGGGCGGCATATAAATAAAATTTTTAAAAAAGAAATTCAAATCTAGTTCCTGAATTCACAGTGCATATTAGCAACTTTCCAGTTTATTGATCAACCACTACTGGCTGCTTGTACATCACATCATGTCATGGTTTACTTGAGTAACAAATGGTTAGATTTGCACATTGTAATACATGATCTGAGGTGGCGCAGTGGTTAGAGTGCAGTACTGCAACTACTTCAGCTGACTGCTAGTTCAGGAGATCAGCAGATCAAATCTCACCGGCTCAAGGTTGACTCAGCCTTCCATCATTCCGAGATGGGTAAAATGAGGACCCAGATTATTGGGGGCAATATGCTAATGCTAATGCAATATGCTAATATGCAATATGCTATATGCTAACTTTGTAAACTGCTTAGAGAGGGCTGTAAAGCATTATAAAGTGGTATAGAAGTCTAAATAAAAATTAAAAATTAAAATTAAAAATTAAAATTAAATGATCAGTTACTGTTTATTAACTATGACAAATAACCCATAAACAACCCACTAAGCTAAAACAAAACCCCATTATGGCTTAGCATATATGAATCAAATCGGTATCAAATTTGGATTGTTGTAGTTAACCAAACTGGAGGACACCAGTATTTTTTTGTTTCCTAGCATTTTCTCATAAGTGCAGGGTCCACTTTAAAAAAAAGAGTTTTTTAGATGAACTGAACATGGATTCATTGGTTGCAACAGGAATTGACTGAAGGGTTGTTCACCCAAGTCTGACATCATTGTGGGTGAGACAGAGTGACTGGTCCAAAGTCACCCAGCCAGATTTCATATCTAAGGTATGACTAGAACTCAGTCTTCTAATTTCTAGCCTGGTGCCTTAACCATTTAACCAAACTTGACAACAGATTGGGAAAGATAATGCTAAATAGTGACCTGAATGATCAGTTTAGAGAGAGAAATCCCAAGGTTCAAATCCTCAAACCTCCAATAAAAAGAAAATAATCAAACAAAACACAGCCATATTATAGGGGATGGGAGATACCCACTTGAAAGCTGCCAACAGAGTCAACCATACTATCCAAAATGGATTTTCAGTGTATTTCAATTTTATTTATTAGTTATATACCCTGAAATTCATATTGATCAAAGCAATGGACATAATCCTCTATTATTTTCCTCACAGCAACAGAGACTGGCCTTAAGAACCTTAAGATATGGCAGCTTAATTTGGTTGTAGGATGAAAACTGTCCTTTTGTTTTTTGTGGTTCTAATATAGTGTGTGTGTGTGTGTGATATTTTCATATTTTCATAACATTCCTTTGTCAATGGCAGCCAATTGCCTGAGCCAGTTTCCAGAGTCCTGAAAACCCATGTCTTATAATCAGCTGGCTACACTTGGGTCAAGGAATTATTATCTATTAAATTTGTTTGCCACCCTTCTCCTCACAAGGCTCTAGATAGCTTACCACATTAAGCTCATGATTAAGCCAGAAGCTCCTGCCCATCCTAGCCTGTTCTTTCCAATGAATTAAGACTGCGGCTGGGTTCATTTGCAGTAGAAAGCTACATTTTTGTTAATCATGATTCTTGAGTAAACTACCTGACTCTGTGGTTACTTCCCCAAACCCCCACAACTTTAACCTTAGACTGTCTACTCTTGACCTCACCCCATTCCTAAGAGGTCTGTAAGGGGCGTGCATAAGAGAACCAAAGTACCTACTCTCCCTGTCCTACTGTTCCCATTTATTTGTATCCTTAGCCCAGGGGTGAAATGCTACCGGTTCGGACTGGTTCAGCCGAACCGGTAGCGATGGCGGCGGGTGGTTCGGAGAACCAGTAGCGACGGCAGCATGAGGCTCCGCCCACTCACCCGGTCGTCATTACTTCCTGGTTTTTAACCAGGAAGTAACCTGTTTTTTACCCTCTGCACATGCGTAGAAGGGTTTGCGCATGAGCAGAGGGTGCGCATGCGCATGTGACGCGTGCACTTCCGAACCAGTAGCGAAGGTAAGTAGATTTCACCCCTGACTTACCCTGTATACTTATATCTGTTATCTTATACACGCTTGACAAACAAACAAACAAACAAACAAAGTAGATTTCACCCCTGACTTATCCTGTATACTTATATGTGTAAGCTTATATGTGCTTGACAAACAAACAAACAAATAAATAAATAAATCCCAGTTGACTCGGTTCACACTTCCTGCCAATGCCAGATCAAAGCCAACTAAATCAGAGGCTACCTTGTGGTGCAAAGCGTGGTCCACTTCGCTTCCCTTTAGGCAAGCAAGACCAAAGACAAGACCGGTTTAAACAAGGGATAAGAAGAAGAGCCCAGCCAAGGGCCCGTGACCTGGGGTTGCAAAAGGGGCTCTCCGCGACCCCTGAGATCGGAGGAGGAGAGGAGAGGACCCGCTTTGGGTCGCAGGCAAGCCTCCCGCTTCGTCCCCGCCACCAAAAAGTTCCTTCCTCGCCCGGCGGCGGCGCTTTGCTGCAGTCCCGGAACCTCGAATCAATAACCAGCCCGCGCGCGCCCCCATTCTGCCACCATTTCCATGGAAACCGCCTGAGCCACTTCTTATTGGAGGGCTCGCAAGAACCCGGCCCGGCCGCTCTCTGGTTCGGCTGCGGCTTCTTCTCGTTTCCGAAGCCTCAGGAAATTCGCTCCAGCCGGGTTTGGGGAAGCCAAAGGCGGACGGTTGGCTCCGAAGACGATCCCCGGGGGCGTGTGTGTGTGTGTGTGTGTGTGTGTGTGTGTGTGTGTGTGTGAGGGCGCGACTGAGCATGAGGCAACCGTCCGGCCGGACGAAACCTCCGTAGTCCCGACAGCAGACGGGAGAACGAGGAGGAGGAGGTTGACAGCGGCGGCGACGGCGGCGGCCCGAAGCTCAAGGAGACGGCGAGTAGCCGAGCGAAGTGCCGGCGAAAGGCGCCGAAGAGCCGCCGTCACTCGAGGGCAATAAGCGGGCTGGAGCCCTGGACCTTTTGTACTATAGCGGAACGCGAGGGACGCCGCTGCCGCCGGCTCCTCCTCCTCCTGCTGCCAAACCAGTGACAGCTCAGCAGGCGAAGGAGGCGCGAGCCGAGCCCCTCTCGCCGAGGAGCCGCTGCCGCCGCCACCACCACTCAGGCGGGGGAAGCAGCCGCAGCAGCTCCTCTCTTCCCCCCTCACTCAAAGGCTGCTCTTGGCTGGCGCTGGGATGCCAGCGCGGGTCCCCGAGTCCCGTGGCAGCCCCGTCGGTCTCGCTGCGGTAACCGCTCCCGCCTCCTCCTCCTCCGCCTCCTCCTCCGCCAAGCCGAGTCCGAAGGGAACGTCGCCCCCGCTGCTCCGCGCCGAGAGATGAAGAGGCAGGGCTGGGGGAAGCCCAATGCGCAGCTCCTGCAGGATCGGGCGCGGAGCAAGACCGGCGACGGAGCAGCTGAGCGCGGAGGGCACATCTTGGTGGGAGCTATGCCGGAAAGTGCCGGGAGCCCTGGAGGAGCCGAAGGGACCCAGACAGCTCTGGAGTTGGAAGTCCCGTCTCGGGGAAGCTCTCCGTGCTCGGAGCAAACGCCCGGGAGCGCTGAAGTCTATCCCGCCGAAGGATTAGAAGGCTGTCCTGAGGAGGCACCGGTGCAGGTAAGGAGGTGGGTCGTCTAGTATTGTACGTGCTCCTTACGGGGAAGCCAACGGCTGTGTGTGTGCGATTTCCCGAGGGAGATCTTCCATGTTCAGAGACAGTCTATCCCTGAAAGTGTTAGGAGGATGCCAGGCTGGTGACATTTTCACAAGCGCTTGGTTGCCTTCAGAGACGAACCGGTAGGGTTGTTTCTGCCTGCGGAGTTTTCCTGCCTTCCTGTCTAATCTGTGCAAGATAGTCCGGCTCCAGCTGATAGGTGGAGAAATGTCTTACAACGTTAAAGGCTGATGGGTGGCAGGTAAAATGTAGAGCATCTTTTGAGATGGATGAGATGCAAAAGTTCGTTATTATTTTTATTTTTTTTAGAGCACGGAGGATCAGTTCACTGATTTGCCTTTCTGTCTCTCAAGATAATTTATTTTAATTGCAAGTGCTGAAGCCAAAAATAGGACCTGGAAGCCTTTTGGATCTTACTAAGAGTAGGAGGCAAGGGATTGCTGTTGGTTGCCGCTGGAAACAGAATACTGAGGATGGAGTAGATGGACCCTTTCGTCTGATCCTGTGTAGCTCCTCTTAGGTTGCTCTCACTTTACTCTGGATTTTCTGCCCTTGGTAACCAATGCAAAATCATAACCATCTTCTTTCTCATGGGAAGTGGGGTGTCTTCTTGCTACAAATCTATAGCTGCAAGGAAGGAGGTGGCAAACCTTATAGGAAAACATTAAGGAGGAACCATATTTCCCACATGGCGTACCAGCTGCAGCACCCTTGCCATTTAAAAACCCCATTAGAAGGACCTTCCAAAGCTAAAAGAAGCCCCTTTATTTTCTGGAGAAGCTAAAGCATGGCAAAGATGCAGCAGTGTCCATTAAGTATTATGGCTACATGCAGTTGACTTGTTCAGAAACGATGTACTTAATGGATGGGAGCAGCAGTAGGAAGGAGAATCAGCCTTGATGCCTTGCTGGTAAACCTCTTTGCAAGAATCCAGCGGCTACACTTGATTGGGTTTACTAATTTATTAATATTTATAGCTAGCACATTGTCCTTAGGATGAGGTAGGATACAATCCATAAAATAAGGAGGTAAAACACAGCAATTACACTACTAACATAATCAAGAGACAAGATGTTGACAAGAATCAACAGGGCATTACCAGACTGAGGTTATTAAGTTCCAAATGATAGAGTGAAAAGTCTTTACTTGTCATAGAAATGTAAGCAAAGTGGCTTTTATCCTGGTCTCCAAGAAAGGACATTTGTTTTGGGGTTGCACAACAGAAGAGGTCCTTTTCTCTGCCCCCACTTTTCCTAACCTTGAGGTGCCAAGGAGGAACCACCCTGCAGGTTTTAATTTTCAGGCTTGCATATACTGGGACAAATTCTCCCTCTTAATAATGGGTTCCTAAACTGTTTAGGATTTTAAATGTCATTAGGAAAATGTTGAACTTATGACTGGTAACATGTGAACAGTCAGGGCAGTTTGCTTTGAACTGCTAGTATTATTCAACATGCTAAACCCAAAAGCCAGGTTAACAAAATGCCATTTTTCTGCATTTCCTCTGCTATACTCAAATAAATACATCACATGAAGGCTTAATATAATGAATTGAATTCATTCAACATGCTGAACCCCAATCTATAAGTCCCCCCTCCCCAATTTTAATCTAATTTGTGCAGACTCAGCTATTGAGAAACGAGCTGGATCAGATGAAGAAAGAAACCTTTTGATCAGATGCAGCCAAGTTCCTCTTATATTCTTCTGTGCTAATCATATTTTGCTTTTATGTGCTCCACCAGCAGACTAGCCAGAAACATCTATGAAAGATCCATTTTAAGTGAATGAGATTAGTAAAATGGATAGGGCTGTTTCCATCTTCTACATGCTGAAATGAAGGTGTGGGAGGGTGCCTCAGCCCAACCCACCTCACAGGATTGTTGTTCTGGAGAAAAATAGACAGAAAATATGCTATGTATTCCACCATGACTCCTGGAAGAAAGGGATGATATAAATGCAAAACCTCCTTTGATATGTAGTGTTTGAATATATGTGTATGTTGTAAGGACTAGTAAATTTTGTAAGGTATATATGCAAGTCTACCTTCAAAAATATTCTTTTTATTATCTCAGTTGTTTCGAAATACCCTTTAGTAAGCTGTTGTTACTATTACAGAAGGTATGTAGAAGCATCAAAGCTTGGTGAAGAACGGCTAGATGAAATCAGGGCTTCTTCTTAATCATTATGTTATCCCACTTATTGGTGAGGGTGGGTGGGGGTGGGAGCTATGTTTCCTTTAAGGTCACTGGAGAAGGAAGGGTAAATTTCGGAGTCCTAAATCATACCCCCCACCCCCCACCCTTCTGAATCAGAAACCACAAAGCAAAACTCAACAGACCCAATGGATCTAAAACAATTTGCACACACCTGTGCTTATACTGCCTACTTTTGGGAGTGGCTCTACTTCAGGTCTCAGTTACAGGAAGAACTTTCTAAGCAGAAGCATCCTGGATTTGGCTCCAACCCTTTTGTAAAAAGAATGATCTGGATCCACCAAAAATGCAAGATATTTTGCTATTTATGTGATTTGGACTGTTATGAAGAGAGCAAAAGCTTTTTTTGTATTCCCGAGAAGCTTACTGCATTGGACGCTGTTTAATGGGGGGAAATAGTCTGGATTCCTTGAAATTACAATGGTGACACACAAAAGAGGCGGGGCCCTTGAGTGATCCCTGCATTGGATCAAAGCACCCTGGTTCTTAATGAGCCCCTTACCCCTTGATTTTAATCTCCATGCTGTTCTATAAATCAAGGCATTTTTTAAATTGCTGAAAATGCTTCCTTGGTCTTCTAGAAAGTAGTTGCATACTGAGAGTATCTATGCCAGTTGGATATAATTTCCTGATAGGATTTGAGTCTCCCAACATGTTCAATTTTAGAAATCTAGCACAATGAAAAATCTGGGATAAATAAAGAGAATTTTACTTTAGATTCCTGAAATAGGGACTTTCTGATCTGTGTTATCATTTGTGATTCCTTCAACAGCTAGTACTTTACAATTTAGACCAAGTTACATGTTGCATGGTGCTTATCAATCGATCAAGCTGATACCCCACCCATCTCTCACACATACATGGGAAGCCAGAAGATAGTTGATCTTTCAAGACCTAGGAAGCTGGCCTTTTTGGTCACTGTTCCTGCCCTGTGGAGCAACATCCCCACCCTCACCCCCCAAATCTGTATGGTCCTGAGCTGGCTGACCCTAAAAAGGCCTTGATGACCTAGCAGTTCATGGGCCAGGATACTGTGTGAGCCACAATGTTAGTATTTATGTGAATTTTGATCCTGTGCTATATAGTCTCTTATTGTGTGTGTGTGTGGGGGGGGGGGGTGGTTAGGTGGTTTCTGGATTATTATTATTTTTTTAAATGCCATTCCTAATGCTGTTAGCTACCTTTAGACATATGGGCAACCATAATGATTGAGTAGAATAGAATAAAATAAAATAAAAATGTCTGGATTTCAATTTTTCACTATATTGTATACAGTATTCTGGCTTCAATGATAGAGCAAAATTTGTTTCCAAGCTAAGAAGCCACCAGATACTTTTGTTTAGCAGCCCAGAAGGAGAGAAGGAATGAAAGAGATACTTAGTGGTGCTCGAGGGCAACAGAAACCCTGTTCTTACAGGTGCATCCCCGTCTCCCTTTGAACAGGTTTTAGAGAAGCTTCCTTTGAGTTCGTAGATGCTACAGTGGGAGATGTTTCTGCAGTGAAAAGCTGCTCATTGGGATTAGAGAACTGGATGCTAAAGGGGATCCAGGTGGCATTGTGGTTGTATCTATGGGTGTGGGTCAGATCAAAATGCTTTGCATTTTGGTTTCTCAACTCTGCTTTTGAAAGGTCCAGCTCTACAGATTAGAATGCATTCTGACAGCGAGTTTTTTAATTGCTTCTCTTGATATGTTTTTTTTTAATTTATTTACTTATTTGAATCCCACCTTTATTATTTTTATAAATAACTCAAGGCAGCGAACACATCCAACATACCTCCCTCCTATTTTCCCCACTGCAACAACAATACTGTGTGATGAATTGAGTGATTGGTTAAGGTCACCCAGTTGGCTTTTATTGCTAAAATGGGATTTGAACTCATGGTCTTCTGCTTTCTAATCTGGTGCCTTAACCACTAGACCAAACTGCCTCACCCCCTTAATCCCCCCTTTATTAATGTTATAGTAATTTAAGGTGGTGAACATATGTAATGCTCCTTCCTCCTCCTATTTTTCCCACAGTAACAATCCTGTGAGGTGGACTGGGCTGAGAAAGTTTTGCTTTTTCCTCTTAAATGCTTTATTTTCTTGTTAAAAAGAATAAAAAGGGGGAAAGTGGTAGGAAAATATGGAAGGATTGTAAATCCAAGGCATAACTTTTGTTAACTTTTATTAAGTTAAAATGTAATTTGTAGTCCAGTATGTTATGGAGACCCAGCCATTGTGTTAGCATGTTGTGGGAACAGCCTGGGAGAATGTGGCAAGATGATTGAGGCTATTTAGGGTTATTTACACAACATGTTTAAGCTGAATATTGAAGTCTCCCATTTTCTACATTTGAACAAACCAAGTTCCAAAGTAACTGAGTTTAACATTTTTAATGGATAGTGTTGCTGGGTGTTTGTCTGATCTGGTTCAAGTGTGACTTTGCCCACTCATGCCTGCAAATATGTGCCACAAACAAAGGAAGGGTTTGAGCACTAGAACATAACTCAGGTTGCTGCAGTCAAGTCATTGGATGGACCAAATTGAACAGAGCATCTTGATCGTGGATTGGCTTTGATGGAGTGGTCCCATTATGTGAAAAACACGATGGGACAAGGCTTTGGTCCCCCTTCTTCCTAGGCCAGTTCAAAAAGAGACCAGGACAAAAGCTAGCCCAGATAAAATTTAAGCTTAATTTAAACAATGTTTGCTCTGCACATGTTTACTGATTTTTCTTGTCAAAGTATGAATCATTGGCAATTTTGGGAGGAGTTATCAGGGTCATACCAAGCTTTGGGAGAAGCCCAGGTTCTGAACATGTGCTGTGTATCACTGTGCCCTTAAAACTTAAGATTTTTTTTTATCCCGCTTCTATTATTTTTATAAATAACTTAAGGCAGAAAACTAGAAATATTTGAAATGTGGATTTGCAGGTGGCTGTTACGTATAAGTTGGGTTGACAAAATCAGAAAGGAGGAGGTGATAAGCTGCCTGGGAAAGTCAAGGGAAATCATCAAAACCATAAAAAAGCAAAAGGTAGAATACTTTGGACATATGATGGGACACCCGGAAAAATACGGCATATTTCACTTAATCCTCCAAGGAAAGATAGAAGGCAAACGAGGTCCAGGTAGAAGAAGAACATCATGGCTTCATAATCTAAGGGATTGGTTTGGACAAAACTCAAAAGCACTTTTTTGTGCGGCTGTTGATAACAAAAGGATTGCCAACATGGTTGCCAACATCTGATGATGCATATGGCAGGAGAAGGAGGAGGAGAAGGAGGAGGAGGAGGAGGAGGAGAAGAAGAAGAAGATATCTAATACTCTTTTCTCCTCCTATTTTCCCCACAACACCAACCCTGTGAGGTGGGTTGGACTGAGAGAGTGACTGACCCAAAGTCATCCAGGTGAGGTTGCATGCCTAAAACAGGACTGAACCTCACTGGCTCACAGGTTTCTAGCCTGGTGCCTTTACCATGAGACCAAACTGCCTCTCTTAATTGTTTTCTGGTGGAAGAAGGACGACTAACAGGAGTCCTGAAAAAACTGAACAGTGAAATAGTAACTTCTTTTTAAGATGTTCCCTTTGCCTTTAGATGGGCCATTTTTGAATGTAGAGAATCTATTTTCAACTATCATGGGTAGGTATACAGCAAAGTTGAAGATGGTCAAATTATCTCTTTCTTCTTGTGATCAACCAGGTGGCTTTAGGAAGGTCACAAGGAGTGGTTGAGAGCCGTATTTTTCTCATATTAATTGCTCATCTTGTTTATGTCTTTGTTATTTAAACTGTACTCAGTTCCTTGTGCTACAAAATGTGTATTGAACTTGGCAGCAAGAGAGGCACTGCCAAAAATGGAGCAGTGTCACAGAATAACATCCATAGTTTTAACAATGATCTTCCAGCATCCCCGATTGTGCTAGATTCTGTGCTTCCACACTGGAATTACATAGTCATCTCCATGTCAAAGATGAACGGCAAAGCAGTGTTGTCTTCAAACCTAAAGAATTATCTATATTAGGTAAAACCAGGAAAAAAAGCATTGTTCCAATAACCAAATTAATTGTATGATGTGAGTGCCGCCTGCGTATTCAATATGATCTTATGCAATGCGGACGAAAGGAAGTTGAGCCTAATAATTTCACTAATGAGATGTTCAGATACTTAATGACTACCTTGTTGATGATCTCAATAATGAAAAATAGTGAGTCAGCCTTTTAGACTTTGGAAGAACAATCTGTGGACATGAATCCACCCCTGGAGCATTTAAACCAGTGTTTTTTCAACCTTAGCTTAAAGCTGCTGAAGTCGAGAAACACCGGCTTAAACAGAGATGGTCATCTGGAGCAGGGGTTTCCAACCTTGGCAACTTGAAGCCTGGTGGACTTCAACTCCCAGAATTCCCCAGCCAGTTTTTCTGGCTGGGGAATTCTGGGAGTTGAAGTCCGCCAGGCTTAAAGTTGCCAAGGTTGGAGACCCCTGATCTGGAGGAATGCAATAGTAATGGAGTTGTACTGGATGATCTCCAATGTCCTGTCCAAATGATGTTTGATTATTCGATGATTCCAATAGGCTTACCTTCCCCAGTAAAAATCTAATATTGCTTGGAGTATGAGCAGCCAGTGCTGCAGAGAGAAAAACAATGAATGTTGCTCTTCCAAAATATGTATTGAAACTAAACTCCTGTACATATCAGCTAGTATGGCCAAACCCTGACTGGGAATTACACATCTGGAAGCATGTGAGAGGCCCATTTGTTGTTTTCTCAGTAACTTCTGTTTACTTGCTTTGGGGCAATGCCAGATCCCAAACCAGCAGAACTTTGGAACCGATCCAATAAGACTGTTCGTATGAGTAAATGTTTTTGAACTATAGTCTCTCCTTAATATCATGACTCTGATGTTGATTTATGTAGAAGAGAGGAACTTAAAGATCTTTAATGTGGGAGTGCGCCTGTGGTCCAACTCAATATCCATTGTTATATTTCTTCTCTTCCAATATCTAATAATCTTTTTACAGTATAGTATCATTTGATCAGTACAGCAATTTGTGATTATTGATTCCACAGATTGATACAGCACTGGACAATTTGTTTTCCCTCACATTTTCCCAGACATATATATATATATATATATTGTAAGCTGTATGTCAATAATGAGGGATGATCTCGGCTCAATAGCAAAGGTGGAGATGAAATTGAAGACTCAGGAAAGGAGTTGCAGGATCCCATCTGGGTTGATCACCAGGACCAGAGGTTTTCTCTTCTGAGCTTTTGGAATTGTGCTGGAGCCCATCTTCACATATTTCTCTGTGGTCTTTGGGATGTTCTGTGTGTGATAGCTATGTGGTGTATAGCTTTTTAGATGTAGATTGGGGTGTTGATGGCTGACTATTAAGTACTTGTGCTGCCAAGCCCTCGCCTCCTAAGTACTTGATAAACTGGTGGTAAATCAGCACTCCTGTTTTATTTATTTATTTATTTATTTATTTATTTAGATTTATATACCGCCCTTCTCCCCGAGGGGACTCAGGGCGGTGAACAGCCAAAAGTAAAAAACATACATACAAAATTTAAAAGCCAAATAAAACCAAATTAAACAATGGCCCTGACTATTTAAAAGCCCAATTATAAAATATTAAAACCCCAAATATTAAAATATTTAAATTTTAAAATTTTAAAATTATTTTTACAGAAAAGGAGAAAAATTAGGCCAGGCCCGCCTGGTGGAACAGAAAAGTTTTTAGCTCACGGCGGAAGGCGCGAAGGTCCGGGATCAACCGTATCTGCGGGGGGAGTTCGTTCCAGATAGTAGGTGCCCCCACAGAGAAGGCTCTCCCCCTGGGGGCCGCCAGTTGACATTGTTTGGCCGACGGCACCTGGAGGAGCCCCTCTCTATGGGAGCGTACCGGTCGGTGGGAGGCTATTGGTGGTAGTAGGCGGTCCCACAAGTAGCCAGGTCCTAAGCCATGGAGCGCTTTAAAGGTGGCAACCAATACCTTGAAGCGCACCCGGAAGACCACCGGGAGCCAGTGCAGCTCGCGCAGGAGAGGAGTAACATGTTGATTGACCAGGGGGCCATTTCCCAGGCTTCAATCACTTCCATGGCTGTTTTTATGCTTGCTTGTCCAACAATCTTAACTGCTGCAAAATTGAATGTATGTCCTTGTTTATTTCAATGCGAGGCTACCAATGAGTTTGAGTCTCCTCATATAACCTCTTGCTTGTGGTCTTGCAATCTGGTGATTTGCTTCCTCCCCTCTGTCCTACATTGTCCTACAAGGGCAATCTGGGAATCTGATAGATGACATTGGATGTATCTCCCACCTCCATGCGATCTTTACAGTGCATAAGTCCGAAAGCTCGGAAGACAAAACTTGTGGTCCCGTTGACTGACCCAGATTGGATCTTGCAACATTATCCTGGGACACGTATATTTGCCTTGATTCGTCAGGAATGAAGAAATGCTTAAAGATATTTGCATATTGGTGAGGAGATGAAAAAAAAAAAAGAAAAGACTTGGGGAAATATTTTAGAATCCCAGGTCCCAGGTGAGGAGTTAGATGGGGAGACCTCATGGAGCAGGTAGAGAAATCTTGTGGGTCCCAGGCTTATCTCAAGGAGCAGCAACCCTCCATAAATCTGAAGGCAAGGGTGAAGGATCTACAATTCATCATCGTTTGCATCCTGCACAGATCCGCCATACGGTAAAGAAGACTGCTCAGCTATGTGCCCCAGATTTGTAGTCTTAATATGTCAGCTTGATTCATTCTCTTTGGGATGTCACCACTTTCCAGAATCAAATGACCTATCCTCTCAGAGAAGCCAATTACTTCTCATTCTGTGAGATTCAACCTTGAATGCATAGCAGGTTTTTAAAGTCCTTAGTCGAGCTGAAGGGAACATTCGTTGCTCATAGAAAAAGAATTCAAACAGACGGGTGGCTAAGGGAGGATTGAAAGTGCAACCGGCTGCCTTAAATGCACCACGCTTTGCTGGAACAGCATGAATTTAATTATATCTGAGTTCTTCAAAGATTTTGCAAGGGGTAATTCCTGCTAGGCTGCAAAATGATAGTATTTGGTATGCTGCTGAATCACGGAGAGATTGCCTGGGGCAGAGGAGCACAACCCAGAGCCTGAGGGCTGCTTATGACCTCCAGGAAACTTATGTATATCTTTTGTCCCACATGTATCCCTAACCTAGATGCTCCTTTTCTTTACTCACTCTATGCCTCCTACTAAAAGAATAAAAATCATACATGTCAAATGTTTGCACACAATGAATATTACAGTTCTGTTTACACAATCAGCATAAACTGGCCATTGAATTAATTAATGCACTTTCATAATATATGGAATCATAACTTAATATGTTGGCTGGGCTTCCAGAAGATCCTAAGCTATAAATTAAACTAGCTGATTAGTGACAAGCAATCTTAGAATGCTCTGAGAATACACTTGCTAAGTCTTGATCTGACCTGGTTATTATTTATTTAGTGTATGGCATATCATACACAGACTAGCAGTATAAATTAATATTTCAACTAGATTAGTAGAACCCAATAAAATATAAATGTCAAAAAGATCTATGTTCAAATACCAATGTCTAGGCCATCTAACCATTGGAGCGCAGCATTGTTTATATTTAAAAAGTCAGATATGTGCCCTCAGTTTACAGTTGGTCATGATGTGATCTACAGTTTGACGTGGCACCCAGCAATCACACTGAGGGGAGGTTGCTATGCCCCATTTACACAGAGAGTCCCAGCAGACACCATGTGAGACACAAATCCTATTCAGATTGTCCATTGCTGACGTGGTAGTTCAAAGCCTGGCACCTTTTTTGTGGGGTCCCAAAGATGCTTTTTCAAGAGGCAACTGGACTTTGTGGTTTTTCTTTGAAGACGTTTCACTTCAGCTCTGCTGAAGAAGCTTCTTGGATGAGAAGTGAAACGTCTTCAAAGAAAAACCAGATAGTCCAGTTGCCTCTTGAAAAAAAGCACCTTTGGGACAACCATGACCTGGATGACTGAGAATCTTCATAGACATTTTTGTGGGGGTCATTTATATGTCTTCCTATAACTGGACATTCAGCGACCCATTTATCTTTCCATGGGGGATTGATGTTAAAGTTCTTGGGCAGATGTTGTGCAAGTCCCAGTGGGGGCTTCCTGGATATGAGTCTTCCGGCTGATAAGTGAGGAAGGTTGACATGCATTGGTAGGACTGACCTGGTAAAATGTGTTGTATGAATACATCCCACTGGTAAGAGTGGCGGTGCAACATTCCATTTAAGACCTACCTCCTCTAAATTGGACAGCTGTCAATCTCCTTAACCTGCTTGCTGGGGCATTATAAGAGGTAAAGTCCTACATCCCTGCAGGCAACAGACTGAGAAAATGTTGCTTTATTTATACTTCTAGAAATGAAGGGGAAATGCTGTTACTCTGAGTTTTCGAACATTTCACACATACAGTACCTTGTGCTCAATCATGGGGATGGGGATGGGATCTAGTGAAGTCAGTGTGGGGGATGGCTGCTGTTTTCTTCTAAAAGGCTGACATGAGGTTGCTATTTCTCAGGGAAAGACACTCAGCACATACCTCAAAGGCTTGCTTTATATAACAGCAAAAGAAAGTTTAAATATACGATTCTTCCACACTGGGGAGATCTATCACCCTTTACAGTATTAAGAAGAACGCATCTAAGATTTCTTTTATTATTTTGCCTTTGATTTTTATATCTGTTTTATTTACTGAGCCCTGCAGCTGCAAGATTGGGAAGGAAGGACAAAAAGCTCTGTGGGAGTATATTTTGTAGATGCCTGGAAGTTATTGCGTACCTTCAGTGCGTCTGCCATCATCAGTGAAGGCTCAGAGGCGTGGAGATGAAGCTAGATTAACTACTGTCGCTTTGGGAGAGAGCCAAAAGTTCCCAAATCCCCCTTTCCCTAAACAAACAGTCAGGGGGGAAAAAAAGCCAGAGGATGTTTGAATAATGTTTCTGAAAAAGGATTTGTCTATTACTCCAAAGACACGATAACCAGTTATAATATAATGATGTGGAAAATCAAGAGCAAAGGAGACAGTATTTGCCAGAATTGGATTTTTCACTGCATACGGCTGCTACTGAGAGATGATGAGGATGATACATATATATGAAAGCCTAGCTTGCATTCACACAACATCCTTGACCATGTTATTGAATCCACCCAATCTAATGGACCTACTGAATATGTTCTGTCAACCATAGAATTGTAAGGGGCCATTTAAGTCCTCAAGGCCTACCTCTGCTGTGTACAGACCTCCAAATTAAAGCATCCTAGACAGATGGGCTGTTCAGCCTGTGCTTGGACACATTGTCTGAAAGGAGATCCACTATCTCTTTGGATCATTGGCTCCATTGACAAATTACTGTTGCTAGATCTCTATCTCTGCCACAATGACTTGTTCACACAAGCGGTCTAACCAGGTCAGTTAGAGACCCAACAGATGTAAGACTGCCTAAATGCTGTTCAGAGTTAATTTTCTTTAGACTATTTTTGGCTTAGCCTTTTGTATTAATTCTCCCTGCTTCTTTGGTTTGTTGTTCAATAGATTAGGGATAACCAAGTTAAAAATGTTGAAAGAAAGCAGCTTAGGATTCCATATCATAGGATTCCATCATCATCATCATCATCATCATCATCATCATCATCAACAACATCATCATCATCATCATCATCTATATTTTCTTATTTGTTTTGTTTCTTAAGCACCCAGCTCCATCAGAGAGGGGCTCATCTTTATCCTGTATAATGATTGTGGCAAGAAGCCTTGATCAAATATTTTTTTTATTCTGAGCAAGATCCTTCCCAGGAAAGCTATCCTCACTATCTCCTATGAAGATTGTATTGCTTAGGAAGGAAGAATATCACATATTTCCTCCTAGCAGTCAGTGGGAGCCATTCTCTAAAAGAGGAGAAAATCTACCAGCATGACATTGACATGGTGGTGTATGTTGTTATTTTCTCATGATAACTATTAAGAATTTGGTTCCATTCTACACACCTTGTAAGCATAGCCCTCTCCCTCCTAATCCAATCAAGATGAATTGGTGTTCAAGCTTATAAATGTTGGGAGCTATTGTTAACACATCTAAACAAAAGCGGAATAGGAAAATCTTCCTGGAAGGTTTGGAATTAATGGTGTTATTAGTAAAGAACGAGCAATTACTGGTAATATCCTCTCCTTTTCCTCCTTTTTCTGTGTTTTCTTTAACTCCTCCTTCTGCTTTACAGTATGGTGTGAGTTATCCTTGTCTTCTGCGTCAAAACCAAGTGCTTCTGACAGCCCTAGAGGAGTTGCAGATGCGCTGTGCCAGCCTGAAGAAGGAAAACAGTCTGCTGGTAAGGGGCAAGCAAGAGCTGAATACACTGTACCCAAATGTTGTTTAGCCAAGCAGGATTGACCAATCTATGGCTCTCTGGATGTTGCTGGGCTTCAAGTCCTATCAACCTTGACCATTAGCCAAGGCTGATGGTGATGGAAATTGAAGTGCAACACTATCTGGAGATCTGTAATTGACAATCCTGAGTTACTGTACTGGGCAGCAAGGAGGGTTTATTTAATTTCGAAGATGTTCCTTTGCAATGACATTTGAGGGAATAAAAAAACCAGGGTGCTTAAAACTCTTAGTTCCGAATGATGCAGACCAATGCTTTCAGCACAGGGCTGAACAAACTGTTTTGGCACTTGAAATAGAATATCTAAGCCACGCTCCACTTCTGCTAATTAAAACAGGGTGCTACTTAGCAAGCTTTTGTCCTGCCAAAGTTCCACTGAGTGAAAGGGCAAGATTTCCATAGCTTTATAATTGCAGTTAGAATTCCTTGCTGGCTGCTTGGTTCAGATCTTTCTCCCGTTTCTCCATCAATCTTAAAAACATTTTGAAAGTGCCGTATTGCCTTAAGAAGCTGATGAGCCTTGGATTGTAAGGAGCTGTCTTATCTTAAGCCAGGCTGTTGAGGCTGGAGGGCTTGACCCACCTGCTGATTGAAATGATGGAAACCAGGCTACAAAACGTAGGTGAGGCCAGGATGAAGAAATGCATGAGGCCAATGCAACAAGGACACTCTTTTTAAATTAATACAATTAATTAAACAGTATTTTTGGAAGGGTTCTATAGGCTGCTCCTAAGACTTAAGGTGAGCACATGAGGCCTTGGGGCCTCAGATTCTACATGCCTGTTCTACATGCCTGCTCTACCTAGTGCAAAATTCTCCAACCTAGTGCCCCTCCAAATGTCTCTAATGCAACTGGGGAAGATGGCAGTCGCAATCCCACTTATCTGGAGATCATCACAATGGACAAGGCTGAAGTTGTCGGCTTTGACTTGAAAACTTTCTCCAAGATCTCAGATAAGGAAAGAAGTCCTGCTCCCAGAGAACTTGTCAGGGTTCCAAGTAACACCCCCAACAAAAGAAGACTCCAAAGCTTGAGTTTCCTCAAAGTTCCATTTTATTAGAGATGTCATATTGGCATATCTGGGAAAACCAGAATCTGAAAGCTTCCAGGTTTTCCCCACCCAAAGAAAAGTCCAGTCCCTGTCCAGCACTCATATATCCATTACATGGTCCAATCAAAGCACCATCCCAACTGGAGATGCCTCCCAGTTTCCAGCCCTCCAGGTGCAGGGCAAGATGTCCTTGAACCTCTGAGAAAGGAATGTTGTTATGGCTATATGTCACCCTTGCTCCATACAATCCCCCCTTCCAGTTTCCCACAGTAGTAAATGTGGCAGGCCTGAAGGCCCAATGCAAAACAGGCCACCCCACTCCACCCCCCACCCACCCCAATCAGAAGATCAGTAGAAACTCTTCTCCAGTTTTTGTGCTTATTACTTTTTCAGGAATTTTTGTGACCCTTTGTGTACCAGTATGGGCTTTCTGAATGCAGGAATACATAATGTCATCCTTTGTCTAACTCTCAGTCCATTGCAAGTGCATCCCACTTAGGTGTTTTCCAGTTGCAATTCAGAACTGCTGCTTTTTGACCCGAGATGTCTTAAGCCCTTCAGAGTAAATGGTCTGAGTTTTGTTCAGGTCTAGTAGCAGTTCCAGCTCTCATTGACTGCAGTGCCTGACATGCCTCTTTTCCCTTCGGCAATTAGTTGCTACCCATTTCAAGCTACGCTGTCAGACTCTACAGTGTTCTCTGCTGGTCAGCTGTTGGTTTGTTTATATTTAATAATCTTGCAGTTGATCCAAAATGACCTATTAAATCAATGAACCATCCTCCACTCTAGAAGCTCATGCTCCATTCAACCTTTACATCTGTGTATCTCCCGGTGTTAACTCTTTCAGTTTCTGCTCAGGCTGGGTGAAGCACACTACCTTGTTTTCCCATTCCCTACCCAGATGTATAGCCTCAAGAGCCACGGTGGCACAGTGGTTAAAATGCAGTATTGCAGGCTTCTTGTGCTGACTGCTGGTTGCCAGCAGTTCGGCAGTTCAAGTCTCACCGGCTCAAGGTTGACTCAGTCTTCCATCCTTCCGAGGTCTGTAAACTGAGGACCCAGATTGTTGGGGGAAGTATGCCGACTCTGTAAAACCGCTTAGAGTGGGCTGTAAAGCACTGTGAAGTGGTATATAAATTAAGTGCTATTGCTATTGCTCAGAAGATACCATGAAGAAAAAAAAAGGGAAGGGTCTCTATGAAGGAGGCAGGATACAGGGACAATTGAGGAGGGAACAATTCCTAAAATAAAAGGGCAGGTGCTGGTAGACCAATTTAGGCAGAAGCAAGCCAGTAAGGCTTGACTTTCCTTCTTGGATGGGATGGACAAGAAGCATAGGAACAGCCAATCTGTTCTAGTCCAGACTGAGCATATCCTTGATCAACTGATGGCAATCTCAAGATACATTAAGACCTGCCTCATCCCAGTTACATTGACCCATCCCACCTGGTCAAGCAGGGCGGATGTTCTGCATATCCCATCAGTCAAGGAATTTCAGCGGGCAGGATCTAGCAGGAGGGCCTTCTGGGCTGTTGCTCCCACCCTTTCAAACATAAGAGTCGAGGTGGCGCAGTGGGTGGAGTGCAGTACTGCAGGCTACTTCAACTGACTGCTAGCTGCAGTTCGGCAGTTCAAATCTTATCGGCTCAAGGTTGAGTTGGCCTTCCATCCTTCCGAGGTGGGTAAAATGAGGACCCAGATTGTTGGGGGCAATAGGCTGACTTGTAAACCGCTTAGAGAGGGCTGTAAAAAGCACTATGAAGCGGTATATAAGTCTAAGTGCTTATAGATAGTTAAAGGTAGCTATTGCTATTGCTATCTTACCCCCAGAGGTGAAATGAGCTCCCACTCTTCTGGCTTTCTGGAAGAGTCTAAAGACCTGTCTCTGCCAATTAGCATGGGATCTAAGATGTAACCCTGGGGATGGCTGATGGCTTGAGAATATTCCACCTGCCTAGTCAACCTTTTAGCCTTTTGAATTTCACTTTTATCTTGTAGGTATTAATTTTGTTCTTAATTCTGTTTTTAACCTGTGCTTTTACTCATGTGTTTATATTGTTTTGTTATGTTGTTGTAAACCATACGGAGTCACTTTGGTAGGATGGGCGATGTAAAAAATTAATAAATAAATAAAAATCTGGAGTGGAATTTCTGAAGTTGCTTTAAGCTTAATAAACAGCTGGGAGATTTTAAATTTTAACCTAAAACGCATCATCCAAGCTGCTTTCTATCCAAATAGGCTGCCTTCATCTCAGGTTATGACTCATGTTCTAATTTAAGCAATCGTTGACGAACCATACCATACCTGGGGGAGAAAAAGGTGATTATACTGCCCTCTTTGCTGAATGAACTTATTTTCCCAAAATGGATCTCTCTGCAAATGTAAAACTGGGTCAGAAAGGCAGTTCAGATCTTTCTCTCTGATTTTTTGTTTTCCAGCGTAAGACCTGCTTCCCAGAGACTCAGGAGAAGGTGAGGCATTTGAAGAGGAAGAATGCAGAGCTGGCGGTCATTGCAAAACGTCTGGAGGAGAGAGCCAGGAAGCTGCAAGAGGCCAACCTCAGAGTGGTAAGTGAGCCAACCCCGGGTGTCAGACAAGCCCAGTCAAGCTGCCCATATTGTTAGGCTTGGCACTACACAAAGGTGATCACAGTTTACTACAATCTTTTTGATATTAAAAAGCAAACTTTTTTCAAAAGCAATGAATACTTTTTCTTGACTTATCAGAATTGTGAAGCCCTACATTAAGTCTGTTATAACTAGTCTACAGAGACTGAAATTCTGATCTCTTCTCAACCATGATAATTACTGATTGATTTAGAGTTCTTGTCTTTCACCCTCTTTCACCTTTTACATGCATATACCCACATATTCTTTGTACTTTATTAATGGTCGTTCCTCAAATGTGTTCTCATTTTTGTATGGAAGAATCTGTAGGAATCATGCTTTGTTTGCAAGAAAATTCCAATTTAATCCCTGGTGTGGCCAAATGTGGTTAGGAAAATCCCAACCAGAAACCTTAGAGAAGAAATAAACTGTAACTCCCATCAACCTTAGTCAGGATGATCAATAGTAAGGCATGATGGGAATTGCAATCCATTGACACCTGGTAGACCTTACATTGCCTGCCCTTGCCTTAGAAATAGGTTTCTAGTCAAGTTAGATAGAATGGAGCCAGCTAGACCAATGGTTTGTCTCTTAAATCAGCTCTTAAATCAGACTATCTTCTTAGTCATTTATCTATTTGTCCCAAAGATTGGTCTGTTAGAGTAGAATAGAATAGAATTTTTTATTGGCCAAGTGTGATTGGACACACAAGGAATTTGTCTTGGTGCATACGCTCTCAGAGTACATAAAAGAAAAGATACATTCATCAAGAATCATAAGGTACAACACTTAATGATAGTCATAGGGTACAAATAAGCAATCAGGAAACAATATCAATATAAATCGTAAGGATACAAGCAAAAAAGTTACAGTCATACAGTCATAAGTGGAAGGAGATGGGTGGTGGGAACGAGAAGATTAATAGTAGTGCAGACTTAGTGAATAGTTTGACAGTGTTGAGGGAATTATTTGTTTAACAGAGTGATGGCGTTCGGGAAAAAACTGTTCTTGTGTCTAGTTGTTCTGGTGTGCAGTACTCTATAGTGTCATTTTGAGGGTAGGAGTTGAAACAGTTTATGTCCAGGATATGAGGGGTCTGTAAAATTGGCCTGTTAGACAACTGTCAGTCTTTTCTTGCTGTAGGTGAATGCACCAATAAATGTGAAGAGCTCCTGTGCAGGACTGTGCAAAAGAGCGCTGGCACGCCAACGAGCCACAGATCTCCAAGAACAAGCCAATGCACTCCTGATGAAAGACAAACAGATCAATGCTCTGCAGAGGGAATGTCAAGAACTTCAAGCTAAAATCATGGGTGGAAAGGTGAATGTTTACCACTGAATACACTCAGGCTGATGTTGTCCAGATGTGGTAAACCTCCATCCATTGTGAGTGAGCACTAGGATTTGGATCCAGGCCCATCTGGACCAGGATTATCACATTTTTCTGTCTCTGCTCCTACACTTCCAAGTGTGTCAGTACAGAAAAGTTGTCTCTTTATCATCATCCTCAGAAAAGCCTCGTGGATTTTAATTACTATGACCAGAAGGCCATCTTCAGTCAGGGCACTGGCTGAGTATCTCTGATATCAAAGGATTTCTCTTTAATATTCCAACTTTTAAGGGAGATTTTTTTTTTCAGATAATGAATACTGCTATATCATTCTCTGAGGAAAGTGAACTTTCAGTTTGGGGAAAAACCTACTCAGAATTTTGGGATAAAGAAAAATATTCACTGCCAATAGGCAGTGCACAGTCGCAGAGGGAGAGCTAGGTAGGAAGAACAATTGAGTGCCAGTATAGTTAATTATGAATAAGTGTCCATAAGCCAAACCAAAGATTGGGAAACAAGGTTTATAAGAATGACTGGAAGAAGATGCTGTTAACATGTAAAAGGTGGGGGGGAAATCTTATCAAGAACTAAAGGAAGTGCTCTGGACCAATGTTTCTTAGTCTTGACAACTTTAAGATAGTTGGAGTTCAACAGGCTGGCCGGGGGAA
>WNWU01000013.1:7412459-7448355 GCA_012654045.1 Ptyas mucosa
GCTGGCTGGAGAATTCTGGGAGTCGAAGTCCACAAGTCTTAAAGCTGCCAAGTTTGGGAACCCCTGGGGTAACCACTAGCATAGCAAGGAGAAAATTATGCTGTCATTTAAATGCACATTTAATCAAATTAAATGAATATTTTCATCCTCTTCTGACATTTTTTTCTTTTAGACATAGCCTATCCCTAGAAGCATAGAAGGAAACATCATTATTGACATTGTTGATATTATTTATCAGAGGTTAACATCAACTAGGTTCTATGAATGTCCTGATTTGCCTAGCTCAGGATGAAAAAATGATCTGGGAGAAAGCTACTCGGCTTTCTTATGTTCAAAATCTATTTACTTATTCAAACAAATTCCCTGCCCCCGTGGACTCTTCCTCGTCTTCTTATTTTCCAGCACATGAGAGATGTTGCAGAACGAAGGCAGCAGTTGGAACATCAGCACGAGAAGGCCTTGCAGGCCTTGCAGAAGAAAAAAGATGAGGTCCGACAGCTGCAGCAGGTGACTTCTGTCAAAAGGAGGCTTCTTTCTTCCAGGTTTATTCACACAAGCCTGATTCTTCCATCAGCCAAAGGCCCACATATGAATGTATAAACAGACCCCATTGGCAAGAACTGACTTGCTTCGGAGGTGAAGGAAAAATTCTAATGGTGGTGTTTTTACTCTGATGGGTCATTCAGCCCATAGTAATGCCTAGTGCTGCATTGATGTGAACAGATGCAATCTGCCGAAGGATGGGGGAAACACCTCCCTACCATTGGGCAAGGTGAAATTGTTCATGCTTTCATCAACCAACAATTTGATTCCACCCTATTGATATTAAACACATTTTATTTATCGTTCATTCATTTATTCAATCTGTCCCCATCTCGGTTAGCAGGATGGTCAACATCCTGCAAATTGAGTTGGGGTTTAATAGTGGTTTAATGAAAAGAAGGACTAGGGGTGACATGATTGCAGTGTTCCAATATTTGAGGGGCTGCCACAAAGAGGAAGTCTTATCCAAAGCACCTGAAGGCAGGACAAGAAGCAATGAATGGAACCTAGTCAAGGAGATAAGCAACCTAGAACTAAGGAGAAATTCCCTGACAGTGAGAGTAATTAATCAATGGAACGATTTGCCTCCAGAAGTTGTAGGTGCTCCAATACTGAAGGTTTTTAAGAAGAGATTGGGCAACCATTTGTTTGAAATACTATAAGGTTTCCTGCCTGAGCAGGGAATTGGACTAGAAGACCTCCAAAGTCCCTTCCAATTCTTTGGTCCTATCAAACAGTCTGCAAATGACATACAATTGTATAATAAAATAACTGTAGTAAGAAAAATAAAATAAAAAGTGTATCAATGAATACAAAACGGTCTTCCATTCACTGGCATCACTCAATTGCGGTAAGCCTTCTGAAATATCTAATAGAATCCAGATGGGCCATAATGTGGAGGCCAACTCAGTATCAACTGGGGGGCTGTTCCATAATTGGGGTGCAAAGCAGTGGTGAAATTCTCCACAGTTTGCCAGTGGTTCGCTGCCCCCACATGCGCAGTGTGTGCCAAACACATGTGCAGTGCATGTCAAATGCATGCTGCACATGCACACAAGCACAATACGCACCAAACACGAGCTGCGCATGGAAAAAGAAGGCTTGGGAAGGTAAGTAGAAAAGCGAGGGCGGGAACAGCTGTGCCGCGCGATTTAGATTCACTAGAAAGCAGGATTTCCTGCTTTCTAGCGATTTTAAATCGCGTGGCACAGCTGATCGTCGGAAATATTGGTTCGGACCAACCAGTAGCTTTTATCACTATCAGTTCACCCGAACCGGTGCAAACCGGTAGAATTTCACCACTGGTGCAAAGGTGGCAAGTACCCCCACTTCCTCTCACCTTGTAGCATTTGTCAACCCAAGTAGTGTCTCCCTGGACTAAATTCCACATATACAGAATACTGAGATATTGTTGGTCATGCAAAACATTTTTTAAAAGAATAGATCAAATTTCCCCATTACAATATAGCTTGATTATGGTTTACATTATTATGTATATTCACCTGTTATAAACCATGGCTTAACATAAACCTAATCAGTACACCAAATGCAAATACATAATGGCTAGGCAGAATTTATAAATTCAGTCAAGTCTACAAGCAAATCACCCACTTCTGTGTCAATGAAGATAAATATTCCTGGGATAGCCAGCCCCCTTAACCTTTCTTTTCTCTTGGATTTAGGCTCAGGCTGAAGCTAGGAAAGAACACGAAGGAGCGGTGCAGCTTTTAGAGGTAAGGAGAGGAGAAAATAAAAGAAGGGGAGGTAAAAACCAAAGAAAAAACCTCATTTAAGATACAGTAAGGTATCATTTAATTTATTTAAAATAAATAAGAACTTTTCACATTGAACACTGCCAGCTCTATGTGGAGCATGTGCTTGTCTTTAGAGAAGAAGACCCAATTAAATTTGTCACCGTGGAAAATACCAAGAGATTTCCCATTGCAGTTCATTGGTTCGAAGGCAACGTCTCATCCGGTAATGGGCTATGAGTATAACCTTGGAAGACAGGAGAAAGAGGGTCTGAAATATCTCTTATCTGAGTGTTGCCCTGGCTACAGCTCTTTCTCCTGTCTCCCAAGGTTAATCTCACAATCCATTACACTTCCAGATGTGGGTTTTCAATTGATTTATCCAGTCCTGCAATCAATCACCAGATTTGTACTTAAGGAAGATGGTGATGTGCGGTTAACAACTTTTTTTCCCCTTCTGTTTCTTGTCTTGTCAGAATTCCTTGGATTCTATGCAGGTATTAATGGTTTCAGATGTGCCGAAAATGTCCTGTTTTTCCCTCTTTCCTCCCAACAAATCTTGATTGCTTCAGAGGCGTTTGGAACAGAGAAATACTATGTTTTATATGCATTATGGAGAGTAGCAAAATGAAAGAATTGGAAAAAAATTGAAAGGCACTCGAGAAGCAATAATGTATATTTCTCGTTTCCAAACTTGCATATAATTGTTGCATCTGTATTAGCCCAGCAGAACAAGAGCAAGGTTTCAATTGCACAAGGCTGTTCTTTCGGATGACTGTCAGAGGAAGGGAAGAAATGTCCAAACAGTAATGGGTGTATGGGAAAATATGTAAATTTGACACTCTTAATGTATCCTTCACTCCAGATAGTCCTTGACTTATAACCCCAATTGAGACTAGGATTTCCATTGCTAAGCAAGGCAGTTGTTTAGTAAGTTGCGCCCAATTTTATGAACTTTTTTGCCAGATATTAAAAGTAAATTACTGTAGTTCTTAAGTGAATCATGTGATTGTTATGCAAATCCCACTCCCCCCACTAACTTAGCTTGTTGGTGGACCCTGGGACACTACAATCAGCATAAACACATGCCAGTGGCAAGTGCCCAGATTTGGGGATTTGAACTCAAGTCACCCATTCCCACTCGATACACTAATCAAACCTGACTATAAATTGCTGATTCTCCATACCTTGCTCTTCTTTGTTACTTGGCTATCATCTTTCCATCCTAAGTGTTAAGCTTCACTGGTGGGATTTTTCCAGTCTGAAGGACCTCTTGCTGAAAAGTTAGCTAATGAGAAGAACTTGTTGTTCCTTTGAAGTCAGAAAATGGTTTTGTTTCCTGTTTCACTTGTCTTGATGGCTCCCCTCCCTAATCCTTAAATTGAGCTCATGTATCCGTTAATTAGCCATAAACATTTGGCTGGGAGAAGATTCCTTGCCCTTGTTCTTTGTGGCATGCAGAGAAGGAGATGATGTGCATGTATTGTTCTGTAGAATAAGTAGTAATGTAGATGTGGTTAACATAGAAGCATTGTGTGTGGGGGGGGGAATGTATGATGGTTTGTGTCTTCTATTCATTGTCATTAATAACATGTCTAGTCTGCAATTGGGCTCTTATGTTTGGTAACCATAAAAGCAATAGCCCACCGAACCTCTTTTTACTGATGTTCTTTCATTCTTTCAGTGGCTTTTGCAGAAAGGAAAGAAAAACTAGGGATTTTTTTTCCTCATTCTAGTCTCTTTGCAGTCACAATTCTTTGTCAGGGTTCTAACGTTTTACACTGTTTCCTGTTGTGATGAGCTACAATGGCTGATCTTTGCACATGAAGGTTTATCCCACAATCCAGCACAGGGCTGCCTTTTAAAACCGATTCCTATAACCTCCCAAAAAATTACTGGAAGCTTTCCTCTACCAAAGATAGTGCTGAAAACCTTTACAAAACAATTACAAAATATGTAATAAAAATACAGTATCTAGCACGCAGAGTGAGAAAGTAGCACCTTCTAAAGCTTATGTTGCTTATGAAGAGAATGCCCTTGTCCCAAAAGAAAGGTACTCACTATCACAGAAGGTGCCAACTTGATTTCCTGAAGATGCAAAATTCCAGAATTTAGTTCAGGTCCCAGAGAAAGCCCTTTGACATGTCCCACCCTTTTCACCCATGCCACTGCTGGGAAATGGAGACGGTCTCTCCATTGATCTTGACAAGCAGGCAAACTCATATAGAAGGGATTAGTTGCTGAGATACCACCAACGCTTTAAACTGCGTCCAAAAACAAACAAGAAATTAATGCCCACATTTGCAGGAGCTCTAATATAATTTTGCTATGCTGTCCCAAGCAGATGCATCATGAAATTAAATCTTTCAAAGATCTAGGGTCTACTGGATGGGAAATGGTAATGTAATCCATCCAAAATGCAGTACCCAGAAACAACAAATCAATCAATCGCTCACTCACTCACTCAATCAATCAATCAATGTCCTTGGGTGAACTCTAAGCCAACTTCTTCCATCTTAGAAGTTTCTAGTAATGCGATTACAACTTCCATAGTTACCCAGCCAGAATTGAATGATGCTGAGAGTTCTGGTTGAAGCCCACTTAAGGTACAAGGGGGGAGGCACTTTTTGTCAGTGGACCATACTGGACTTAGACTAGTCAGCGTGTGTCTGTGGATATTAATCTGCAAGAACTGCAGAACGCAGCCGCGTGGGTAGTGACGGGAGCAGCATGGCGCTCCCACATAACACCGCTCCTGCGTGAGCTGCACTGAGTGGTCTTCCGGGTGCACTTCAAGGTTTTGGTTATCACCTTTAAAGCACTCCATGGCATAGGGCCTAGCTATCTTCGAGACCGCCTGCTGCTACCGATGACCTCCCATTGACCCGTGCACTCCCACAGAGAGGGCCTCCTCGGGGTGCCATCAGCCAAACAATGTAGACTGGTGACCTGCAGGGGGAGAGCCTTCTCTGTGGGGGCACCTGAATCAGCTGCCCCCAGAGATAAGGAGAATCCAAGACCTTGGTGCCGTCCGCTGTGCCCTTAAAACCTTTCTTTTCCAGCAAGCCGGGCTGGCTTAAAAAGATTTTTAAATGTCTTTAATTGGTTTGTCATTTTTTAAAGTATGGGGCCAAATTTATATATATATTTTTAATTGTTTTTTAATATTTGTATTCTGTTTTTTAATTCTGGCTGTACACCGCCCTGAGTCCCCAGAGAGAAGGGCTGTATATAAGTTCGAAATAAAAAAAAAAGATGGACCATCTTCCTCTGCTCCCTTAAAATCTCTTTCTGTTCCTAAGAGCTGCCTTCAGCTGTAGCTAATGTTTTTTCTTTGTGATGCAGGCCCGTGTGAGAGAGTTGGAAAACCAATGTCGCAGCCACACAGAACAGTTTAACTTCCTCTCTCAGGAACTCAATCGATTTCGCCTCCAAACTGGGAAATTAGGTCTTCCATCCACTCCCTCCTTCTGTTCTTCCCTGGTGACTTCAGAGATCGTCTTTGCTACTTGCAAGAGTTCTCCACAGCTCCCCAATGGCTTCAAGCAGAAAGGTGACAGTATACAAGAGAACCCTTGCATATTTCTTTGATGTTCTTGATGACAACAGAATAATTCAGAAAGGGAAGCACCAAGTCATCTAAAAAATTTTCAACATACATCTCAAACTATATACAGGTAGTCCTTGACTTACAACAGTTCATTCAGTGACCGTTTGAAGTTACAACAGCAGTGAAAAGGTGGCTTATGACCATTTTTCACACTTCTGACTGTTGCAGCATCCCCATGGTCACATGATCAAAATTTGGATGCTTGGCAACTGGCTCATATTTATGATGGCTGCAGTGTCCCGATGTCACGTGATCACCCTTTGCGACTTTCTGACCAGCAAAATCAACAGGGAAGCTAGATTTACTTAACAACCATGTTAGTAACATAACAACGGCAGTGATTCAGTTAGCAAGTGAAACTGTGGCAAGAAAGGTTGTAAAATGGGGTAAAATTCACTTAATAAATATCTTACTTAGCAACAGAAATTTTGGGCTCAGTTGTAGTCATAAGTCGAGGACTACTTGTATTTTATAGGGTGCCTGCTGTAATGCTTGCTTTTCTCACCCTGGTGTCTTCTAAATGTGTTGGATTGTGATTCTTAGAATTTCTTTTCAATAAGGCACTGCTGGCTTGGAATCCTGGGAGTTATAGTCAGGGTGCCATACTAGCAGTGGTGGGTTCCTCCCGGTTCGGCCGAACTGATAGCAGTGACGATATGACGTCACCAAACCGGTTCTGCCCTCCCGCCACCCCCCCCCCGGCGTTATTCTTACCTTTTATTTGGCCCCACCCCCAATCTATTGCTGCCTCCTGAGTCCCAGCTGATGGGCTATAAGGCAAAACTGTTTAAACTCTTGCCGCAGGGCTTCAAAGGGCCGCCCTACAGCTGATCAGTGGTAAAAGACAGTTTGGTGGTAGACCAGTGCCTGCAAAAATAAATGGGTAAACCAGTGCCTGCAAAAATAAATGGGTAGACTGGTACAGCTCTGCAAGCAATTAAAAGCCTGGTAGACCAGTACCTCTGCTAAATCCTAAAGAATTGTCACATGACTACCAAGCCACACCCACAGAACCGGTAGTAAAAAAATTTAGAACCCACTCCTGCATACTAGGGAAGGACGTTTTAATTATTTTAGGATGATCTCAATCATAACCTGAAGTAGAAACTGTAGCTCATACTGAAGCACGGTGTTGCAGACAAAAGATCCTCCATTCAATCTACAACTTCTTTAAACAGACTCAAGAAAAGATCTTGCCTAAAAACCGAAGAACGACTGCTGGTCAGTTTAGATGATACAGAACTAGAATGACCAGTGATCCAATTACGGCCACCAGCTTTGCCCTTGCCAAACCATCAGCATATTTTCAGTGCTCTGCAGTGCTCCATGACTGTCCTAAATCAGACCGTGTTCCCTCCCAAGCAGCCAGAGGGAGAATAATAAAAACTGGCAGACTTGATATCCCAACCCCCTCTCCGTTCTTTCTTCAGCATGCTTGCTTCTCTGTGGCAAGGAACAAAATAGGGGGGAAAACCCCTGCAAGCTACTGTTGAGAATGCAGCAAAAGTACCTCTCAGAGCAGCCAGAAAGCAATTAACAAATGAAAAACAAAAGAAAACCCAGGGATGAGCCATGATGCAGCTTGAAAAAATCCAGAAGCCTCAGAGTTCCTCCCAGTACAGAAACACTGCCGGTAGCTGCGAAATTATTGATTTGTTAAATTTATTTACTTGCCCATCTCGTATCCAGCAACTCTGGGCAGCTTGAATGAAATTCTTCCTTTGCACCAGAGCAGCAGCTGAAGCCATTAATTTCAGAATGAAAAGTTCTGGAAGGCCCATAGCATGATGAGGTTATGCAAGGCTGGCACTGATGTTGATTTGGCAAAAAAAAAAAAATTGGTAAAGAAAAATTCAAAGTAACAAATAGTTTTCTTCTGTGTTCAGGACCGCAGAAACACAAAAGACTGCTTCCTCTAAAGGGGACTGTTTCCCTATGAGCTTGGTTAAGATTGTTTTTCCCAGCCTGATGGAGACTGATGGGGAAAAGGGACAACCCAGGTCATTGGCGGAGTGCCTAATGCTGCTTCGTCTTCTTGGCAGTGTGATCAGTTCCCTCTCCAGCATTGGAACACCTCCACCCAGTGGAAGATGCTTGGAAGGAAAAACACCCAGAACTATGACTCATTCGGACATGGAACAGGAGATCTTTGCTAAAGGCATTTCATATGGACTCAAGAGGAGCTTTAAATAACTTCTTTATTTGTTTCTTGTTCCATCCTGAACGTTTTCTCTGTGTTTACCCCACGCTGGTAATTTCTCATTCACACACTGCAGTATTTTAAAGGTCACGGAATTGACTTTTCCTTTTCTTAACCAAATTTTTTAGTAGCCACGAACTCCTTGGATTGTTTATTAAGGATGGTCTGGGTAAATTAGAGAGTCTACAGTTTTTCAAAAGATTCAGCCTCTGTGTCTATACAGCAGATTTAAATCCATGCAGTAAATTTAAGATTCTTTTCAAGTAGAAACTTCTGAAGAGGAATAAAATTCCTTCTTTCTTCTGGTTTGTGTATATGTGTGTGTGGGGCGGGGGGGGGGAGGGAAGAAAGGTGGTTCAAATTTTATTCAGGTAGTCCTCGACTTATGACCACAACTGAGCCCAAAATGTCCATTGCTAAGCAAGACAGGCCACTTTACGACCTTTCCTGCCATAGTTGTTAAGCAAATCGCTGCAGTTGTTAAGTTAGTAACACAATTGCTAAGTGAATCTGGCTTCCCCATTGACCTTGCTTGTCACAAAAGGTGATCACATGACCTTAGGACATTGCAACCTTCATAAATACCTGCCGGTTGCCAAGTGTCCAAATTTTGATCACCTGACTATGGGGATGGTGCAAGGCTCGTGTGAAAAATAGTCAGAAATCACTTTTTTCAGTGCTGTTGTAACTTTGAAAGGTCGCTAAATGAATGGTTGTAAGTCGGAACTACCTGTATTTCAAAAAGGGAAAGTTGGTGTTGTATACCAGCTTTATGGTTCTTTTCTGTAGTGAAACCTGAATGTTCTGTGAACTCTATGGCTTTGCTTGTCCTCCCTGCCTAGTGTGATATACAATATTTGGTTTCAGATCCAGAAATTGTCCCTGTATCTCCACGGAGCAGTAGAAAAGTTCAAGACGAAGAGGTGGAAAGGTTCTCTCCTGTGGCACTTCGGCTTGCAGATCCTGTGGTGTCTCCTGTGGCCCGAAGTCCAGATACAAGCAGTCCCCCAGTTTCCTCAAAAAAAGCAATCAAGAGGTTGGAAGCCCAGTCCAGCTCTTCCAGATCTGAGTCCATGCACAACAACAGCCCCAAATCCTGCCCCACTCCTGAGGTCAGTAATGGATGTGTGAGGAGATGGCCAGCGTAGAGATGGTTGGGCCACCTCTCAACCCTTTCTCAATACACAATGCACATGAGATTGATCTGTGCTGTTTTGACCATTTGCAAACCTATATCCTATATTCCAGCATAGAAGCCCAGAAAGGTGAATAAGAGTAAACCTAGCCAAAAATAATGATCAACAAGTTCTAACCTTCTGTTTCCTTCTGAGCAAGTTAGAGAGAAAAATCTTCCTTCTCTTCTGAAGGGGATGAATTGACATAACAAAACTGTCAAACATTTGTATGTATTTTCCCCATTGTCAGTGGTTTGTCTTTTTGCACTTTTACTCAAAGAGGTAGTGACTCTCATCTTGGCCACTTTAAGATGAGTGGACTTGAACTTCTAGAATTCTGGGAATTGAAGTCCAGACATCTTCAAGTGCCCAGGATTGAGAAACACTGGTCTCGACAAATGTATGTGGTCCTCAATTTATGAATGTAATGGAGCCCGGTATTTGGTATGTGGTAAATCATGATGGTTGTAAATTGAGGCACCCATGTGACTAACCTGATTTTATGACTTTTTTTGCGGTGGTTGTCAATGCCATGGTCACTAAGCAAGTCAATGCATTTTTTGCTGGAAACATCAGGCTGCATAACCCCAGGATGTTGCAACCTGTTGTAAAGGTGAACCAGTTGCCAAGGGTCTGAAATGCAGTTATGTGACCACAGGGGGGCACACCACCATCAAAACTCCAGAACCAGGTCACCAGTACCTTTTTTGAGGGGGGAGGGGGTTGTCATAATGTCAAATAGTCACTAAGTGAGCACTTGTTAAGTAAGGACTACCTGTAAAATGCAAGGTGATCAAACTGGTGAGTCCTAGAGGAGATCAACCCTGACTGCTCTTTAGGAGGCCAGATCCTGAAGATGAAACTCAAATACTTTGGCCACCTAATGAGAAGGAAGGACTCACTGGGGAAGAACCTAATGCTACGAAAGATAGAGGGCAAAAGGAGAAGGGGACGACAGAGAATGAGGTGGCTGGATGGAGTCACCGAAGCAGTAGGCGTGACCTTAAATGGACTCCAGAGGATGGTAGAGGACAGGAAGGCCTGGAGGAACATTGTCCATGGGGTCGTGATGGGCTGGATATGACTTTGCGACTAACAACAACAACCTGTAAAGTCCTCTTTTGCAAGACATGCAAAGCCCCAGTGCTTAATTGTTTTTCTCCCTCTGCTCTTCCCCCATGGCTCATCTATTTTAGAGAGAACATCTGCTAGGAAATGGAAATTCCCCATCCATGGAAACAGCAAAGTTGCAAGCCCTATCACAATGATCACCAGGGGTTCAACTTGCACCAAAATCAGGAGTGTTCTTTCAGCTACTAACATTATTAACCAAGTGCTTGCTTCTCTAGAGAGGGAAAATAATTAAGGGTGCAGTAACTAAACAAATAAACAATAAGGGTCCAACTGGAATATTCAGAGAGTTACCGTATTTTCTGGCGTATAAGACTACTTTTTAACACAGGAAAATCCTCTCAAAAGTCGGGGGTCGTCTTATACGTCGGGTATAAGCCTACCGATGCTCCGACTTCCCCAGCTGACCCCCGGTGATGGTGAGCCCCAGTTGTCTGGGGAAGTCGGAGTGTCGGTAATATCCACCTGGATGCCTGGGACGGTGGGGGAAGCTCTGCGCAGCAACCAGCTGGGTCCAGCATTCAGCGGCATGCAGCCTTGATGAGATTAGCACAGTTTCCTGAATCTGAGTTGCCGGCGCTGACCGATGACGCTACGGGAGCGCCAACAACATTGAGGGGTAGTCTTATACGGCGAGTATAGCCCAAACCCTATATTTTAATAGGAAAAGTAGTGGGTCGTCTTATACGCCCAGTCGTCTTATATGCCCAATCGTCTTATACGCCAGAAAATACGGGTATGTAAAATTAGAGAAAATATGGCAGGGGATGGATCAATTCATTTATTATAATGTATCTATTTACTGTTTATTTATTCCATCTCTACGGTCTACCTTACCAACATAATAAATAGTATCTTCAGTAATAATGACAAAGATTGTTGTGAGCCACCTAGAGTTGATTTGGAGTTGGACAGCACCTGAATCGAATAAAATTAAAATAAATAAAAACAAAAAGTCTAATTAAAAAGCAAAATTAAAAATGCACAGCCTAATTAAAACACAATTAATTTTTTTTTAAAAAAAGCATCACCCAACAGCAGCAAATCTCCAGAAAAGAGGTGTTTAAATAAGAAACATCTTACCTTTTGCTTACGGGTGGAAAAATATCAGAAGTGAAATTAGCCTGATTTAGGAAAAAGAATAAGGGTGTTTGTGGAAATGAGGCAGAGGGTTGCATCCAATTAGGCCAATGGCCAGATGTTAACCTGTTTTGGTTAGATGGGTCAAGAGAGATGCAGTTCTGTCATGTCTCAGCTGCCCTTTGGTTCCAGAATGGAACCAGAGCTTCAACAGCACCATGCAGAAAAGCCCCCAGGATATCCCCCACTTCCCTCTAGAACCCATTAAAGTTCATCAGTAGACTGCTTAAATGTTTCCAGCCTCCCTGCAGAGTGGGGTGGCATAAGTAATCTCAAGGGCCCTTATTTACTTATTTATTTATTTAACATATTTAAGAACTGCCCATCTTACTTACAAAGGGACTCCAGGCAGTGCACAAATAAAATATTTTAAAAAATAAAAGCATAAAAACAGTATATAAAATTTAATAAATAATAAATTTAAATTTAAAAGAGGCAAGGAATATTAAATTAAGAGACATGGTGGTGCAGTGGTTAGAATGCAGTATTGCAGGCTAAATCTGCTGACTGCCAGCAGTTCGATTCTCCCCGGCTCAAGTCCATCCTTCTGAGGTGGGTAAAATGAGGACCCAGATTGTTGGGGGCAATATACTGACTCTGTAAACTGCTTAGAGAGGGCTGTAAAGCAGTGGCCTCCAATCTTTTGAGCACCAGGGACTGGTTCCATAGTGAAAGGTTTTTCTGTGGACCGAAGGGGGCATAGCTTTGCATGCTGCCTGCATCCCGTGGATGGGACTTTGCTTGTTTGCATGGCCCAGTTGCAGGCATGCTGCAGACCGGTATCAGTCCACAGACCGGGGGTTGGGGATCCCTCCTGTAAAGCACTATGAAGCGGTATATAAGTCTAAGTGTTATTGCTATTAAAATTAATTAAAACATGGGGTAAGGGCATTTAGGCCACTAACCAGCCCCACAGCTACGTGCTCCTCTGTGCATCCTAAGTAAATCTGCAAAGCTGTGTTGTCACGCTTTTCCAGAAGGCCAGGAGAGTGGGGGGCCCATCTCACCTTTGGGTGGGGGAGTGTTCCACAGGACAGTGGCAATGTCAGAGGAGGCTCTTTTCCTGGAACATGCCAGTCAGAATTCTTTAACTACGGGGTCTGCAACATACCTTCCCTGCCTGATTGGTTGGGGCGGGCTGATGTAAAGGGATAAAAATAGTTTGGTAGGAAACCAGGCTCCATGCCATGTAGGGCTTTAAAGGTCATAACCAATATCTTGAAGTGGGCTGAATTGGAATGTGCTAAATTTGGTTCCTGAACTAGACTGTTTTCTAGGTTTGCATAATACACTGAGCTGTAAAATAACCAAGTGGGTTGAGTTTTTACAACATGCTGAATCGTTAAAACGAACAGTTCAAGGTTAAAATGAAGTTTGCCGTTAAGCCTTTATTTGCCTTAATTAAGCATCTTCTGCAAATATATCATTTCATCATCACCGTTTCATCGTTTTCTTCATGCCCTTAGGTGGATACAGCCAGTGAAATGGAAGAATTGGACATTGACAGCATCTCATTGGTACCTGAGCAGGAGAACCATGATCCAGTAAAACTTCAGGTCTTCTTGGCTCGATATAGGTAGGGTTGTACAAAGAAACCAACTGGGACATTAGATATTAAGAATGCAACTGATTTGTAGCAAATGTTGGATTTCATGTGATGTAATGGGAAAAATGATTGCATCTAGAGACTGATGGAGTCGTGTTTGCAGAGGTGGGTTTCAGCAAGTTCTGATCAGTTCTGGAGAACTGGTAGCGGAAATTTTGAGTAGTTTGGAGTAATTCCGCCCCCATCTATTCTCTGCCTCCCAAGACCCAGCTGATCAGGAGGAAATGGAGATTTTACAGTATCCTTCCCCTGCCATGCCCACCAAGCCATGCCATGCCCACCAAGCCACACCCACAGAACCGGTAGTAAAAAAATTTGAAGCCTACCACTGCGCGTTTGGTAAGGAAAGGCAATGAACAATTGCAAGTTATACATGGAAAGAGAGACTCTGGCTATGCTAAGAATAAGACTAAGTGGATGAATTTGTGTATCTTGACAGAATGTCTTCAAAAATGGATGGAGAAAATGTGTTAATTAAGAATGTGTTAATTAACCCTAAAACATGCACAGGGTCCAAATAGCTGTTGAATCAGTATGGACGGAATATAAAAATGAGCATCTAATATAAAATGATGTTGTATATTAGTCATATCAAAAGAATGAAAGAGTGAATTGTAAATAGATGAAGAAAGTGAATAATGAGAAGTGGATGATGTCATAGTTGATGGAACTGATATCCTGAGAAACAGAAAGATGACAGATTTACAAGAAAAAAAGCAATATATGGAAATGATGGAGACATGGTTTGCAAAATAGAAAAAAAAATTCTATTTTGTGATGTGAATGTTATGGTATAGGTTTAGTTAAGCTTCCCTTCCTTTCCTTTCCTCTTATCTCCTCTCTTAAATCTCTTTTCTTTCTTTCTTTCTTTCTTTCTTTCTTTCTTTCTTTCTTTCTTTCTTTCTTTCTTTCTTCTTCTTCTTCTTCTCCTTCCTTCTTTCCTTCCTTCCTTCCTTCCTTCTTTCCTTCCTTTCTTCATTATGTGTAATGTTTTTACCCTTAAAGAGGTTAGTCCAGGGGAAGGGATATGCATGCTTGGTTTTTCTCAAGGTTTTCCTATTCACCAGGTTTATTTCAAAGCAGGAATGAAAATCATCCAGATCATATTGGTCAATGATTATGAGAATGTCATCCATTCGGTTCAAAATATCATTCAGTTTACCTTCTAATGACAGCTGGGATATTTGATCTGCAGATACATATTGGCAGACTTCAGCTTGGATTGTAGAAACTGAAATATGTAGGAGATTAGTGGATAAGATCTATCCTGATGCAGCAAAGAATAGCTGCTCTTTTTCATTCTTCACTTAGATCTTTTTTGTTTTGTTTTGAGCTGGAGCATTGTAGCCACTCTGGAAATAATAAACAGGGATGACAGACCAGAAAAATGCTTCAGAAGAACTTTTCATATCTGCTGCTCTCTAACTCACAACATATTTAAAGGAATTTGGTTTAGGTATCAACCTGGCAATCATCAGGTCAAATTTTTGGAAATTTTCTGAACTGTATCCAGTGTGTTTGGAATTCTCCTATTGTCCTCATTTTCATTTTTACATTTTATGCAAAACTCTTCCATGCAGAGTTTGTCTTAAATTTCAGTTTTGTCACTTAATGTTCTTTTCTCTTCTTTTGCAGCATCAAAATTCTCTTCAGTAACATAGCATGAAAAAGCAGGCTAGATTCCTAACCTGTAACCTTTTTATCCGTGCACAAACACATACACTTCCATTATTAAAACCCTGCACAAGCACAATCTTAGGCAGCCGTATATATAAATCCACCAAGTCTGCTTTTTTTAATTTAAAAATTTAATTTAATTTTTAATTTACATTTAAAAAATGTAATATACATTTTTTAATATATAGCTGTACAGAAGTAATTGTGAAAGGAGAAAAAATACAAATGAGTAAAGCAATCTGCACAAACTCTCATTTTTGAAATTAATGTTATATATTCCCTTAATTTAAAACGAACATTACAAGAAAGACCCAAAGGTGCTTTTTCAAAAGGCAACTGGACCTTCTTTGTTTTTGCTTGAAGACGTTTCACTTCTCATCCAAGAAGCTTCTTCAGATCTTCAAGCAAAAACAAAGAAACTCCAGTTGCCTTTTGAAAAAGCACCTTTAGGACAACCATGACCTGGATGCCTGGGAATCTCCGTTGACAATGGAATGGAAAATCCAAAGCAATACTACAGGATCATATGGAAAAGACTCTTCATCTTTGATATTGAATTTTCATGTCCTCTTTGCCTCTGCTAGAATACCTTTGCAGACAGTTTCCCTGCCATCCTCACCTTAAGAAGCAGTTTCAGATGGTAGCCAAATTCCTTCTTGAAGTCTCCTATCAGACTTCAAAACGTTCTCCTTACATTCATTTCAGTTACAATCCTTTTGATGGCCCCAATGAGAATCCTGAAGCTGAACTACCACTTACGGCTGGCGAGTATATTTACGTTTATGGAGAAATGGATGAAGATGGCTTTTTTGAAGGTATGCTGTAAGATGCATGAAAAAATGGAGTTGTAAAGGAGGCACAGCATAGAACAACTCATCAAAATAGCCTTGTCTATGGAAGTGGGGGCGTTAATAAATTTAAAGTTTTGTTAATATTATTACTGCTAATAAAAAACCTGGGAGAAGTTGGGTGTTTTTAACAGGAATTTAGCCATCAGCAGGGGATCGGCTAATCCAAAGAATAGGAAATGATCATATGATACAATTGATGGTTTTCATATTCCCTTTGTAAGAACCTTGAATGTAAAAAAGTAAGAAAACTGACTTTTCAAAGATTTTAGTTAAAATTATTCAATTTTACTGTTTAGATCAGTTTTTCAATTCAATGTTACTATTCTTTTTCCAATTAATCTTACTGTAAGGAAAAAAATTAAAAATTAATTTTACCTGCTGTAGGCCTCAGCTGCATCTGAGCTGCTTACAGGAATAAAATCAGCATAATAAAAGAGACCTGATGTGGTATAATAATTAAAATGTCATTTGGAGTAGGGAGGTTCACACTGTAATCCAACTACAGTCATGGAAGTCACGGGATAACTTTGGGCTTCTCATTCTCAGCCCAACTGTATTTACCAATCATATATTTTTAATAACTCTATATGCTGGGCTGCCATTTATGGCTATTCTTCAGCAACCAGAAACATAAGAATGTAAAGTCTGGTTGTTGTTGTTGTTAGTTGCGAAGTCGTGTCCGACCCATTGTGACCCCATGGACAACATTCCTCCAGGCCTTCCTGTCCTCTACCATCCTCTGGAGTCCATTTAAGCTCACACCTACTGCTTCAGTGACTCCATCCAGCCACCTCATTCTCTGTCGTCCCCTTCTTCTTTTGCCCTCAATCTTTCCCAGCATTAGATTCTTCTCCAGTTTATGGTTTATGGTTTATTTGATTTATATACCGCCCTTCTCCCCGAGGGGACTCAGGGCGGTGAACAGGCAGAAATAAAAAACATAAATACAAAATTTAAAACCGAATTAAAACCAAATTAAACAATTGCCCAACAATTCAAACCCATTTTTTAAAAAAAATATATAAATCCCAGATCTAAAAATTTGGATTATACAATTTAAAATTTTCTTATAAAAAGGGGAGATACTATGTCAGGCCCGCTTGATGAAATAAAAAAGTTTTTAACTCACGGCGGAAAGCACGAAGGTCCGGGATCCGCCAAATCTCTGGGGGGAGATCGTTCCAGATAGTGGGTGCTCCCACAGAGAAGGCTCTCCCCCTGGGGGCCGCCAGTCGACATTGTTTGGCCGACGGCACCCGGAGGAGTCTTTCTCTATGGGAGCGTACCGGTCGGTGGGAGGCTATTGGAGGTAGTAGGCGGTCCTGTAAGTACCCGGGTCCTAAGCCATGGAGCGCTTTAAAGGTGATAACCAACACCTTGAAGCGCACCCGGAAGACCACCGGGAGCCAGTGCAGCTCGCGCAAGAGCGGTGTCACATGAGAGCGCCACGTCGCTCCCATCACCACCCGCGCGGCCGCACTCTGCGCCAGCTGGAGCCTCCGGGTGCTCCTCAAGGGGAGCCCCATGTAGAGAGCATTACAGTAGTCCAGGCGGGAGGTGACAAGGGCATGAGTGACCGTGAGTAAGGAGTCCCGATCCAGAAAGGGGCGCAACTGGCGGATCAGGCGAACCTGATGAAAAATCCTCCCGGACACAGCCGTCAGATGGTCTTCTAAGGACAGCCGTGAGTCCAGGAGGACGCCTAAATTGCGCGCCCTCTCTGTGGGGGCCAATGATTCGCCCCCAATAGTCAGTGATGGTACCAGCTGACTATATCGGGACGTCGGTAACCACAGCCACTCAGTCTTGGATGGATTGAGTCTGAGCCTGTTCTTCCCCATCCAGATCCGCACGGCCTCCAGGCACCGGGACATCACTTCAAGGGCATCGTTGGGGTGGTCTGGGGTGGAGATGTACAGCTGGGTGTCGTCAGCGTACTGATGATATCTCACCCCAAAACCACGGATGATCTCACCCAGCGGCTTCACATAAATGTTGAACAGGAGGGGCGAGAGAACCGATCCCTGTGGCACCCCGCATATAAGGGGCCTAGGAGTCGATCTCTGCCCCCCTGCCAACACCGACTGCGACCGGTTGGAGAGAAAGGAGGAGAACCACTGTAACACAGTGCCTCCCACCCCCAACCCTTCCAACCGGTGCAGCATGATACCATGGTCGATGGTATCAAAAGCCGCTGAGAGATCTAATAGGACCAGGACAGAGGAACACCCCCTGTCCCGAGCCCTCCAGAGATCATCAACCAACGCGACCAATGCCGTTTCCGTGCTGTACCCGGGTCTGAAGCCCGACTGGAACGGATCCAGATACGGATCCAGTGAGTCCTTCCTTCTCAAAAGTCTGGTTAGATCACCTTAAAGATCCAATCTTCCTGTTTTTCCAATCATAAACAATATCTTGCAGAGGGGAGACATATCTAAGTCAGGAGAAATGTTTTGGAAATATATTTTAAATGGTCTATGTTAGAATAGAATAGAATAGAATAGAATAGAATAGAATAGAATAGAATAGAATAGAATAGAATAGAATAGAGTAGGGTAGGGTAGGGTAGGGTAGGGTAGGGTAGGGTAGGGTAGGGTAGAGTAGAGTAGAGTAGTGTAGTGTAGTATAGGGCAGGACAGGACAGGACAGGACAGGACAGGACAGAACAGAACTTTATTGTCACTTTGAATGCACATTAATCAGCATACATTAAAATGAAATTTCATTGCATACAGCTTTCAAAGGGTCACCACCTCCAAATACACCACATAATTATGTATATATTACATAAACAGGACAAGGGGGTGGTGGTGGTTAGAGTGATTTCATCTGACGCCACAGGTCTTCTGATCTCTCATGTTGTTAAATTCATCTTCAGGGGAGCTGATGGATGGCCGGAGAGGCCTTGTCCCTTCCAACTTTGTGGAGCGACTTGCAGATGATGACCTGGTTACTTTCTTGCCTCAGGAACTCCATGATCTCTCCCAAAGCTCCCCTCTTGAGCGGAGTTTTCTCAGCATAAGTATCAGCAGTGGAGAGAGAAGTGATTATTCATCGGAGGAGCTCAATGCCAGCACAGCTCCCTCTAGGCTAGAAGGGGACCAAGGAGAAGGAGGTATTTCAATTGCAGTGCCTTATCCCAGAAAGGTGACTCTAATCAAACAGTTTGCCTCTAGCCTCTTGGTGACATGGGATCCACCACTGGTGCCTAGTGGAAGCTGCTTGGATGTCCAGAGCTATAATGTCTATCTGGATACTGAACTCCGGGAAAATGTGAAGGCCAGTTCCCAGATGAAGGCCATAATTGACAAACTGGACTTGAAAACAAAAGCCTATCGTGTCTCCATACAGAGCGTTTCAGAGAGAGGGAGCTCAGACAGACTGCAGTGCACATTCCTGGTGGGGTGTGGTTTTGTCTTAGCTCCAAGTCAGCTCCAAGTGCGGAGTGTCAAGGCCACTTCCGTGGAGCTCTCCTGGATGTCAAGCAACAGCAATTTCCCACATACTATATACCTCAATGGGGGAGCATGTGATATAGTGAAGGCTGGAATATATTGGTACACTTTTCGCAACCTGAACCCAAACACTTCCTACATTGCCACAGTCGAAATCCAGCCTCAACAGACTTTCTGGAAATCATTCCCAGAGGTGGAAGAGCAGGTCTTATCTGCAGAGATCCAATTCACTACACCTTCAGCAGGTAAGTGAAGCTTTTAGAGACACAGTATTCCAACTGTGGCCTCACTAATGCAATATCAAGTGGTATTATCACTGTTCAATGGTTCTGAGATCACATCTGCCAGCTGTCAGGCCTGGAAGCCATCTTTTGCATTGGGCCTTCAGGCCTGCCACATTTACTACTGTGGGAAATTGGGAGGGGGGATTGTATGGAGCAGGGGTGATATATATAGTCATAATAACATTCCTTTCTCAGAGAGTCAAGGACATCTTGCCCTGCACCTGGAGGGTTGGAACTGGGAGGCATCTCCAGTAGGGATGATGTTTTGATTGGACCATGTGATGTGTGATGGACATGTGAGTGCTGGGCCGGGACTTGGACTTTCCTTTGGGTGGAGAAAACCTGGAAGCTTTCAGATTCATGTTTTCCCTGACACCAGCTCTTCTTCAGAACCCTGCGATATAAACCATTGGTCCTGGCAATTTGAACTCATCTAGATTGGATAGGTGTTCTCTTATCAGTTTCTTGCCTATTTTGATCTGCATTCTGGCTTTGTCTCCCATGGTGTTGCTTTTGGTAGGTTGGACTAACAACAACAACACAATTCTAAAGGAGTGGGACCCATAAAAGCACCCCATTGATACCTCAGTTTTGCGCTATTCATAGATCAAGCAGTTTTCTTGTGTTTTATTGATTTGCTGGGTATTTTTGCAAATCTGCTTGTTGCTAAATTTCTGGCTGTAACTACAATCCTGTTTATGGCTTCTGCTATAAGGATACTGAGGATCAAACCTTGAACATGTTTATCATGTTCATTGCTTACAAGTACAGATTCCTGAGATACAGGCACTACTTATACTTAGCAAGTGATTAAAAAAAGTAAAGGTAAAGGTTCCCCTCACACATATGTGCTAATCGTTCCCAACTCTAGCATGTGATTAGAGGTAGATATTTTGTTAGATGGAAATATTTTGTTTAAAGCTCTAAAAACTGCTTTGAGGGCTGAAGTCCATTACTTGAAAGACTTTACTGAAAACACTTTTGTTTCCATCCCTTCAATATCCCCCTTATAAGCCTCTTTTTCTTTAGCCTCAATTTTCCCTCCTTCCACATGGACCTCTGCTTGAGCACGGACTAGAAAACCTCCAAGTCCCTTCCAATTCTGTTATTCTGTTATTTTGTTATTCTGTTACTCTGCGAGATATTCTTTTCCTTAGTCCTTCAGTCTTAGGGACTTTAGGTCAAGCTTCCTATAATCTTTTTGGGCCAAATCGATTTTACCATTCTGGTGTTTTTGCAGAAGAAATAGCCAATGACTCTTTCTTCAGGGTCTCCAGATGCTCCGCTGGATGTCCGAGTGGATCCTGGCCCTACATCTGGCATTCTGGTCATCAGCTGGTTGCCAGTCACCATTGATGCTGAAGGATCATCCAATGGAGTGCGTGTCACCGGCTATGCAGTGTATGCTGATGGACAAAAGGTACCCAATTGTTTTGGGCATGGCTGGAAGAAAATTAGGACAGTGTCATGTTTACCCATAATAAGACATGGAGAAATAGACTGAACATGGAGGTAATAGTATCTAATAGTGGCAGGATTTTCCCCAGAACTGAGTTTGATATTCTTTTTATGTTGTAAGATTTAAAACATTTATCTTCTCACCTTACACTTCAATACATCATCCTTTTATCTATTAGATTTGATTCTGAATATAGGTAGTCCTTAACTTACAACCACAATTGGAACCAAAACTTCCATCGCTTAGCAAGGCAGTCATTGTGAGTCATCACATGATCATGACTGCTTTTATTTCCCCCCACAGTCATTAAGAGAATCACATGGTTGTTAAGTGAATCTGGCTTCCCCAGTTGACTTTGCTTGTTGTATGGGAAGATCACAAATGACAATCAGTCAATTAGAATCAATCAATCAATAATCAGAATAGAACTGGAAGGGATCATGGACTCTGGGATGCTGCAGCCATCATAATACATGCTAGTATCCATGCAGTTGTGACTGTGGGGATGCTGTAACGGTTGTGTGAGGACTGGTTGTAAGTCACTTTTTTCAGCAGAGTCATGTTGTGGCCCATCAGCGGCCTGTGCAGATTGTAGCTGATTCTGACAGCGAGGAGGCTGGTGTGGTGTTGCGCCAGCAGCCTGTGCAGCTGGCACTCGAGTCAGACAATGAGGAGGCTGGAGAAGATGTGGTGCCAGAGGCAGGGATTCAGCCAGGGCCTTCAGAACCCCCAGAAGCTCCTTTAAGTGAAGAGGACGAAGAGGAGGAGCCTCTTCTGGATGCACGGGTGCGCAGAGTGACCAAAAGGCAGGAATGGCTCCTCAGGAGGAGGTCTCCTTGAGAGTAAGGCTTGGGGCTAATTGGCCACTCCCTTAGCCTATTTAAGGAGGAACGCCGACTGAAGCAAGTTGTAGGGAACAACTTTAATTCACTCTCCTTTGTGTCTGGATTCTCTGCAAATTGCTTCGGGGCTTTCTGCCAAAGATATCTTTGGTTTATCTTTGGTTTCGTGTAGGAAGAAACTAAGAAATTAAGAAAGTTTATTAACAGCCTTTGTTTTGAAAAAGACTGAGTTATTTTAGTAAATTAAGTTTTGTACAAACTTTGTGCTGTGTTCTTTGGGATCCGTAGCTGGGGCAGAACAAGTCATAACTTCAAACGGTCACTAAATGAATGGTTGTAAGTCAAGGACTGTTTGTAGAGTTCATGTTTGTACATTCTTTTAGCACACAGAATAGACAGCTCTGATGGTTTGTCTTATCCACTAACTAATGCTTTATTAAAAGACTCACCCTATGGCTTAAAGATCTTTGTACGGTAGCTTTTTGGGGTTAGAGAAATTATGTAAAGTGCAAAACACCCAGAGAAGTAATGAAATAATTAAAGACAGGAGATTAAAAAAGAAAAAAAGTTTAAATTTAGTTTATACCAATACCACTGGCTATACCCAGGGGTGGGCTGCTGGGGGTTTGCAGGGGTTCAGGAGAACCTCTAGCTAAGATTCCGTGCAATTTGAAGAACCCCCAAATCTCACTCCTGGCTGGCCCCGTCCAGCCCACCCCTCCCCTCCCAGGAGTCCCCACACGGCCCGTTTTGGATGCAGGTAAGCGTAGGGTGCGCGCGGAGGCTCGGGGAGGGCAAAAACCAGGCCTACCGGAAGTTTGGGAAGGCCAGAAACAGGCCCGTTTCCAGCCTCCAGAGGACCTCCAGAACTTGGAGAGGCCATTTTCGCCCTCCTGGAGGCTCAAGAAAAGCCTCCTGAGCCTGGGGAGGGCAAAAATGCCCTCTCCATGGTGCAGGAGGCTGACTAAGCCAGGCCCACCATAGCCACGCCCACCCAGCAACCAGACAGAGAACCCCTTGCTAAAATTTTTGAAGCCCACCCCTGGCTATACCTCTCCAATCTTCTAGCTTTGAATCCTCGTGTTCATTGCATGCACCCATTTATAAACTGTCCTACTACCGTCTCCCATCTTTCTAGTTAGAGACCCTCTTGCTCGTTCATCACTAAGAATGAACAATCCTACCCTCCTTTTTCTTTTTTGCAGAAGGTGCCTCAGCCTTTATCTATCTTCCTACTTATTCAAGTGAATTACTCTTATTTCAGGTGATGGAAGTTACCTCCCCAACAGCTGGTAGTGTCCTGATTGAGATTTCCCAGCTGCAGATTCTCCAGCTCTGTCAGGAAGTAACTGTAAGAACTGTCTCTCTTTATGGAGAATCGGTGGATTCTGTGCCAGCTCAAATCCCATCGGCATTGTTGGAAGAAGTAGACCGATCTTCTGAATCTCAATTTCACTGTCACCCTTCCCGGCTTCTGGGTGGGGAAGCACAGACTCTTCTTGTCACACGAACTTCTCAGGTTCCAGGGAAAGAACTGCCTTCTGCCACTAAGAACTCAGTTGCCAAACTCACCTTGCAGCCCACTATTACCAGTGAAAAATCTGAGGATCATGTGCATTCAGAGACATCCTCTAGCGTCAAGGCTCCCTTGACACCAACAGTGCAGGCTGGGTCACCAGAACTTGGAACTCTTCCAAGAGAAGAAGAGAATTATCTTCTGCCCTCTGCAGGCAGTGTGGTGAAGGAATATCTGACTGTACTCAAGAAGGAGGAATCTGGAGAAGACAACCAGGTAAATGTGAAATTCCTTCCTTCCTAGTAGATAAGCAGAGGTTGGGGAATGGGGAGGAATCCATGAACACTGAAATAAACATCTTTCTAGCAATGGTATCGGATGGGTTCTAAATTTTTTTACTACCGGTTCTGTGGGGGTGGCTTATTTTGTGGGCGTGGCTTGGTGGGGGGATAATGTGACTGGGTGGGTGTGGCCAACTTTTTTTTTTAACTTTCAAAAACATTTTTTCTACAACCTTAAGAGGTTGCAGAAAAAAATGCTTTTAGAAGCCTCTGATGATCAGGCAACTCAGCTGGGATCGCCAGAGGCTTTTAAAGGCATTTTTTTCCCTACAATCTCTTTGGCTGAAGAGGGTGTAGAAAAAATGCTTTTAAAAGCCTTCTGAGCTGTGCGATCATCAGAGGCTTTTTTTAAAAACTTTTTTACTTTTAAAAGCATTTTTCGGCCAAAGATGTCGTAGAAAAAAATGCTTTTAAAAGGTAAAAAAAAAAGGCTCTGATGAGGTGGGCGGGGTAAGCAAGCAGAGACTGGGCCAGGGACCAGTTGGAGGCATGGCCAGCCAATGTTATTACCGGTTCTCTGAACTACTACAAATTTTTACTACCGGTTCTTGTGAACCGGCGCAATACAGACACCCCTATAATACAGGGGTGTCGAACTGGTGGCTGGTGGACCGGATGTGTCATGCGCAGACCATGCCCACCCCAGCTCCACAAAGGGGAAAAATGTTGCGAAAGATCGTGTGACAGCAACGTGATGCTGTGAGTTTGACACCCATGCTATAATAGCTACTGTACTACCAGTAATGGATAAAGCATTGGTTTTGAAAGGGAATATCTGAAATTCAGTTTTCTTCAACCATGAAGTTGGTGAGGAATCTTGGGCCAATCATTAGCTCAGTTTATAGATTGCACTAAGCCACAATTTCATCATGATTTGTCTTAACCCATGTAAACTATAATTTACAAAGCAGCAAAACATGATTTAGAAATCAGTATCTGGTTTCCCAAGGCAAGGGATTCATTTTTTAGCTGTTTTAATGTTTTATTTGTATGCTACCCCAGGTCTGTTGGAGTTGGGCGGCCAATACAATTAAATAAATAATAATAAACCCAAACATAGTTTAGAGTCATATGTGAACCCAGCTTTTTTTCCAAGTAATCAGCTGTCAGTTCCACTTAGATAAACCACATGCACAGGAAGGCTCAAACTACTCGTATTAAGATCAGCTATAATAATGAAATCTTACAAATTTGATTGTGCTGTATCTCTTCCCTTTCTTATATTCCAGTGAATCGGGCAGGTTGTCTGCCTAAGCTGCCTTTAAATATTACCTCATTTGTTAGGATCTTTAAACAAATTTTGCACCCCCTTTTGCCTATTCTTGAATACGTCTTGTATTGAACAGAGCAATAAAGCTATGTATCCTGTTCCACAACACCTGTTGAAGTCAAAATCCATCATGTATATCGTGAAGCAACAGCAATCAGTTTAACTTCTTCCGAAAAAAACCACAGTTAAGCAAAAGACACACAAAAGTCTGTTAGTATGAATCTTAGGGGAGATTTATGCACAATTGTAAGTCCATTTTCATTCACAATGTGTTTTCCTCTAATAACCAGCAGCATCAATTCTTACCATCCCCTAATTCAGCAGTCACCAACTGGTGGTCCACGAGAAAATTTTGGTGGTCTGCAGAAAAAATTATTCGCATTTTTTTATATTGCACCAAATGCTATTTATCTTTTTAAAAAATTCATATTAGCGGTCTGCGAGATTTAAAATTATGAATTTGGCGGTCCATGAGGTCCGAAAGGTTGGTGACCCCTGCCCTAGATGAGATATGTTCCCATATAACTTTACAGGAATCTCTCCCCCTCTCTCTCCCTCCTTCCTAATTAGAAAAAGAACATAACTGCTAATTTCACATTTAATATCTATATTATTTTAATATCAGGAGATATTAATAGTTAAGAGGTATTAACATAATATCTCTCTGCAACAATGTACTCCCAGGAACTGCTGCTCACTGTGACAAAACAGGAGCCACATATTTCAGACAGTGGTGCTAATAGCCTGGAGACCTTTGAAAGCTGCTCTGCAGAAGAGGAGACCAATGCCCCGTCCGAAAGAGAGCCAGATAACAATCAGAACTCCCTGGAACCAAAGATACCACCCATGGATAGACCTTCCATGCAAGAAGAAGACAGCGCCGGGGAGGTGGGCCAAAGCGAAGGACAAACTCCAGAGTCTTTAGTTGAGTCTTCAGGGAGGATGAAGCCGTTGAAAGAAGGCTCCAGAGATGACTCCTCTCAGCTGGTGCCCAGGATCAGAAGAGAGGTTGGTATTCATTGATCAAAGGCTGCTTTGGTTTAGAAAAACCTAACGATCCGTAACTTCATACAAACCGCAAAGCCCTTTGGTCTTCGTGCAAGGGAGTGAATGTGCAGACATAATGATTGTTTATATTAACAGTTTGTAATGTTTCCTGTCTGAGGCCTGCTAAAAACCAAATCAGCCAGGATTCAAGAAGTGCCTTTTTCTGGGAAAACTTTTGGCTAAAAGACAAAATATAGTTGCTATAAATAATACATTCCAAAACATCAGAAGTTATACCCAGAGGCTATATTGGGCTACACTGAAAAAAAGTCAAAATGCGCTCAAAAATCTCTTGTGCTAATACAGCTACCATCTTGGCTTTTTTGACCCTACCTTGCAGCTACCTCCGAAAACACCTAGATCAGTTTTAAAATTAACATCACCCAAAGTATAAATGCAATTTCATATTTGAAGGTATACATTCAGTATGAAAGTGGTGATTGGGGAATGGGTTCAGTCAGTAGTGGAATTCAAATTTTTTTTACTACCGGTTCTGTGGGTGCGGCATGGCGGGCGTGGCGTGGTGTGGCTTGGTCGGCGTGGCAGGGGAAGGATACTGTAAAATCTCCATTCCCACCCCACTCCAGGGGAAGGATACTGCAAAATCTCCATTCCCACCCCATTCCAGGAGAAGAATACTGCAAAATCTCCATTCCCACCCCACTCCAGGGGAAGGATACTGCAAAATCCCCATTCCCTCCCCACTCCTGGGGGAAGGATATTGCAAAATATCCATTCCCACCCCACTCCAGGGGAAGGATATTGCAAAATATCCATTCCCACCCCACTCTGGGGCCAGCCAGAGGTGGTATTTGCCAGTTCTCCAAACTACTCAAAATTTCCGGTACCGGTTCTCCAGAACCCCTCAGAACCTGCTGAATAGCACCCTTGGGTTCAGTTATTCATTCCAATTATACAGCATCCAGGTTTTTCACTAATAAGCCTTTCCTCTTGAATTTCTCTAGCAAGCGGAGAAAAGGTCAGATCCAGGAAATCGACCACTAAATCTTTTAACTGACCACAATCGTGGTTCTGACCTTTCTGATATCACGGAGGAAGAGGAGGAAGAGGACGAGAAGGAGGAGGAAGAAGAGAAGCCAGTTTCTGGTAGGCCAGGGGAGATGAAATGGAATCCAAGTGAATATGGCAGCAGAGAAAATGGAGACAAGGTATTCTTATTTTTGCTGTCTTTATGAAGCCCTTAAGGAGGAGTTGCAGATTTGCTCAACTCTTTCAAACATCTTCATGAGATTATTTCCTTTTCTTGATATTCCCCAAACCCAGGGCATCTCCAAAAATTGCTGCAAATATTAATATAACATTTAATACCGGTATTAAATAAAAATAAAATAATATTAAAGAGCCACGGTGGTGCAGAGGTTTGAGTGCTGTACTGCAGGCAACTTCTGCTGATTGTGGGCTGCCTACAATTTGGCATTTTGAATTTCACCAGGCTCAGGGTTGACTCAGCCTTCCATCCTTCTGAGATGGGTAAAATAAGGACCCAGATTGTTGGGGGCAATAGGCTGACTCTGTAAACCGCTTAGTAAAAACACTGTGAAGCAGTATATAAGTCTAAGTGCTATTGCTAATATAGAGAGGAGATAAAATAAAGAAACACAGGGAGTTGTATCAACTGCATTTCATTAATTGAATTAAAATAATATACTTTTAAATTAAATCAGACTACAATAACATGTTGTTTTTGTCCTGGCCCCATAGACCTCTGCCTGGAAAGAGTGCATATACATTTCTTCTCTACATTTGAATGGACTTTTTTCTTTCATTGCATCAGTCAAGGTAGCTTTCATAGGGTTCTCAAAAACGTTCATGGAGTTCCCTAAAATCTCCTTCCTTCCTTCAGACTGTATTTCAGCCTTTGTCAAACTGATGCCTTCTAGATATGGCCAGATTGCAGCTTCCAGTTATCCTAGCCATCATGGCCTCAGCATATTTGGAGAACACCAAAATGTGGAAGGCTGAATCAAATATACTCTTCACACCAACTACAATCAGATGTCTTTAGAAAACCCATAAGTAGGGCAAAAATATTATAAGCTATATTACCAATATTGAACTCAGATACGAGCAATTCCATTTAGCTTTCACAGCTATTTTCTGTTGGTAATACAACCCTTGTTTTAATCCCCCTTTAAACCTGTCAGATATAATGTCCAGTACCATAAACAGAGGGATAGAATCAAGATCACATGAAGTATTAATACCACTTTATAATGCCTTGGTAAGGCCACACTTGGAATACTGCATTCAGTTTTGGTCTCCACGATTTAAAAAAGATGTTGAGACTCTAGAAAGAGTGCAGAGAAGAGCAACAAAGATGATTAGGGGACTGGAGGCTAAAACATATAAAGAACGGTTGCTGGAACTGGGTATGTCTAGTTTAATGAAAAGAAGGACTAGAGGAGACATCATAGCAGTGTACCAATATCTCAGGGGTTGCCAGAAGAGGAGGTCTACCTATTCTCCAAAGTACCTGTGGGTAGGACAAGAAGCAATGGGTGGAAACTAATCAAGGAGAGAAGCAACTTAGAACTAAGGAGAAATTTCCTGACAGTTAGAACAATTAATCAGTGGAACAATTTACCTCTAGAAGTTGTGAATGCTCCAACACTGGAAATTTTAAAGAAGATATTGGATAACCATTTGTCTGAAGTGGTGTAGGGTTTCTTGGCTGGGCAGGGGGTTGGACTAGAAGACCTCCAAGGTCCCTTCCAACTCTGTTATTCTATTCTAATTCAACTGATGGAGGTGAATTCCAAAAATTAATAGCTTAAGGTTCAGGTTTTAAGGTGGTTTAAATGGTTAATGGAGCTTAGTGTGTGATAGGAACACTAGGAATGGAATGGAATGGGATAGAAGGGATGAGATGAGATGAGATGAGATGAGATGAGATGAGATGAGATGGAAGGGACCTTGGAGGACTTGGAAGGTTATTTGATTCAGTAAACCAACTCTAAGGAGAGTAAATTTAGGCCAAAATAGGCTTTCATTCCAGGTTCAAATTAACTCTCCCTACTTACCAGTAGTTATTCCTCAACCTAGCAAAGAATAGGAATCTGGAATGCAATACCAAATCTGGAATGCAATAATCTAGGTGGCCATCAGACGGCAGTAAAGAGAATTTCTTACTTTTTCCTGCTATCTAAAAGTCATCTGGATTTCTACAGCTCAGTTCATCCTCATTTTGCATATGTAGTTCTCTAACAAACTGGAGAGGAGGAGCTTTAAAAAGTGCTAGAAAAGCACATGCTTTTATAAGACATTGTGTCTGAGATGAGCTGATTAGGCCCCTTTCTACTAACAAACTTCCAGGGTTAATGGAAATTAAATGGAAAGGATCTCTAACATAGACAATACATGCTATGGAGGTACAGGGTCTCAAATAATCTTGAGTATCATGGTGAGGGTAGATAATTTCTTTTCCATCCATACTCTTGTCCCAACCCCATCCCAGATCTTTATAGATTTTATTCTTGAGCAGCCTCAGGTTATCAATCATAATACGATTGTTTTAGCCTTCTCTTTCTGATTGCAAGGAGAATCACCAGGGATCTTTCAGTGCTCTTGGTGATAGCTCCAGACATTTTTAACTTTCCAGTCCTGTGTCATACTGATTTCATTTTTCAGAATCACTTGCAAGCAACATTTGATCTAGTCAGTTTTTCACAAGAGGAATTTTTTTTAAAGGAAGAATTTCTTAAATGTGTAAATGAAAATGGCCTAGTTTTGTACTTTTGATGATGGTGGAAAACCCTGACTGGATGGACTTTCCCTACATCAAGAAGAGACAGAGCAGTAGAATACTGACTGTCATTGGGGTGTCATCTGAAGAATTCCTGGTTGGGTTTCATGATCCTTGAGAGGAGGCTGACCAGGCAAATGCCATGATGGGAAAAGCTACAAAAAGCCAAACAACAGGAAATAACAGGCATCATTTTCTCATGTGCTAAATTCATCAGGACATTAAAAGATTTTCTCTTACAATCTCTAAATGCTTTGGACTCCATTTCCTATAATTCCCAACCAACTATTGTCAGCATTGCTATTACCTAATACACTTGTAAGTTATGAAGATGGGGAAAACTATCCTACATCCTTCCATGGGAGGAAGAATGGTATATAAATCATGGTGATCATGATAATCATAATATATTTCAGGTAGACTGAAGTAGCCATGTGATATGTAATACACCAAGAGATACTCCAGTCGTGGCTGTACAGCTGGAGATTCAACCATTTATTTGCCCTTTTCCATTTTCCATATTTTTTTCTATGTAAAGAAATGGCTTCTTTAGCTTTGTAACATGCGTCTTGGCAATGGATTCTAGCAGGGTTCAAACATTGAAAGAACCCTGCTGGAGCCAGATGAAAATAGATTTATCAAAATTAGAATCTTGCTTTCAGTAGGGGAAGCCCACAATCATGAAATAAAAACCTGTGCTTCACCAATAAGTTTGAAGGGTTGTTCTGCCTCTGAGTATCACTCTTCCATTTAATTACCTTCCTTCATAGTAATTGATTGTCTTTCACTTTGTGAATTTGTCTAGTCCTTATTTAATGCCATCTACAGGAGTGATGGTAAGTGTTGTTTACCCACCTTTTAATGCCTAATTCATCTTTCTCTCTTTGCTTCTTCCTTGATGGTCTGGTTTCTGGGTCTGGAGCACAGTTGGATCTTGGTGATACTGACAGTGATGAAGAAATCTTGGAACGGATTCTGGAAATGCCATTGCAAAAAAATTGCAGCAAGGCTCTGTTTAGTATTCCTGAAGTGACTGAAGAGGAGGAGGAGCAAGAACAGGAAGATGAGGATGAGGATGAGGATGAAGGCTGGGACCCGGTCCTAAACCAACCTATTTCCATCCCTCTGAAAAAGAAGACTGTGGGAAGCTTCCAGAGTAAGCTTCCTAATCATACCAGAAGAATGCAAGGTCCTCTCTGTTCTTGGTCTAAAAGAAACCACAATCTTTCAGAGCTGATCTTACCTGAAAAGACCCTTCTACAGACGTTTAGAGGGGAGTGTATGAATGAAACGTCCAGTTGCTCTAGAAGATGGGATGGTGAAGACATGACCTATCAGTGGGATGATCGAAAGAAACCATCAAGATCTCCTCTTTTGGAATGGAGAAAATCCAGTCATTGCAAGGAGAAGACTCGTGTCCAACCCCAGGGACATAGGAAGCGAAAAGGAGACATCCGCGAGCCCAGTGTTTCTCTGCGGAGCAATTCCTACTACACTGGAGGTGGTCTTTACAGAGCACAGAGCCTCACAGAGAATTTGGATGTGATCACCAACCTTGAGACAGAGGATGACTTGAAGCTGTGCAGCTGGGCAGGGCAAAGGCTTGATCAAATTCCTTCAAGGAGAATGATGCCCCAAGAGAAAAGGGAGAAAGCTGTGCAAGGCCTCCCCCGCTGCCTCAGCCCAGAGAATTTGGAGATTGACATTGAGTATGATTCAAACGAGGAAGAGGATTTAACCATCACTTCCACGCCAGTGAGCCTGTTGAGTTCAGATGGGAGGGCTGATGGATCACCAACAGATTGTGAGGAGGAATGGAGTGACTGCTCCAGCCAGTCAGGATCAGTCCAATCCAGTGGGCGACGAGAACTGAAGCGATCCAATAGTTGGGAGGGAGAGAGCACGGATTGGAGCACATCTCCCAGCCATTCATCTGGACATGGTGGATGGAGGAAGAAGGTCAATGGTGGCCCAGAAGAATGGAACAGGACTCAGGAGAAAAGTCCCTCTCTCTTGGGAGCCAGGCCAGAGCAGGCTTGGAAGGAGGGCCCACTTGGGCAAACATGGGTCTGTGAGACACTTCCTTCATCAGCTGGTGTTGTTACAGCAGCTTGCAAACAATTCTGACTGTGCTTTTGACCCTTTGCTCCTATGCTTGCTTGCATTCTGCTTATTGTGTTGAGTGCTTTATAAAATAGAGGCTTCTGTTTTTATTTGAAACTTAACAGCCCATTTGTGTGATACTCCTTATTGGCTTTTCTCATATTTTACTTTGGGACTGGCTATCAATCAGACATCACTGGCTGAAAATATCCAATGCAGTATTCCTTTTCCCCATTAATTTTTAGGGAACGTCTGCAAACTTAAATACCCTTTATTATAAATCATAAATCTCACATTTATTTTTATTTGCAAAACCTTCCAGAAAGAGGCTGTCATCTGATCAATGTGGTCTAGGAATAATTTATATCAATGTAACCTGGATTGATAAGATTCAGTGGTCCACAAAGTATAGAAAACTCAAAGGAAATGAGATTTTCTCAGTTTCACAGCAAACGCCAGAGCTCACAATGAACGGAGGAATATTTATTATGGCGTCAAATTGACAGTTTAACTGCAAAACTGAACCTATGGAATTTGCTTTGCTTTTGGTCAGTGTTTTCTGGAAACACTCGCAAAAGAGGAATGCTGCATTCTAGCCCTTTGCATTTTGTGCTTTTGCTGCAGGGTGTAGCCAAAATGTCAGTGAATAAACACAGGTCTGATTCTGCCAAGGGTTCTCTTTCAGGTGACAGGTAGTCCCGGGTTGTTGGACTCAACATCTTACCAGTCCCCTGTCCAGAGAGACAGAAGATCTCCGAGAAAAAGTCAAGAAGGGACCCCACCACTCAGTGGAACTATTGGTGAGTTAGCTGCAGTTTACATTAGGGCTGTTTTAAAATTGGGGGGGGACAATTTTAGCAAGAGTTGAACAAGGATGGCTCCAAACCTCCTTACAAGATCAGGTACGCGAAGGAGTTAAAATCGCAGTATCAAGCCCATCTTTCCAAATTCACAGGCGCAACACCAGGGCTAAGAATTCTGTCGCGATAGACAGGCTCGGTCCAATTGTGGTTTGCTTTTGTGTCCTGGTTAGGAACTCGGAGGAGTGAACCAGCAGATGACAAGGGCTCAGCACGTCTGTTTGTGGCTCTTTTTGATTATGATCCTGTTTCAATGTCCCCTAATCGGGATGCTGCCGAAGAGGAGCTCCCATTTCAAGAGGGCCAGATTCTGAAGGTACGAGCGACACCAAGAAGAGACATATTGGCAGGGCTCAATTCTCACAGAGTAGGTGAATCTAGAACTCTCTGATTTATTTTTTTTAAAAAAAGTTTACAGCTTGGCAGAATGCATGACTGTGGCCAATGGTTCAGCTGCAGAGTGCTCTGCTCAGAAATAATTTTATTGGAATAACTACAAATAACTGGAGAAGTTCTCCAAGATGGTTCATCAAACTTGGAAGTACAGAAAGTTAGAGAATACATGCAAAAGTGAGCTTCAGTTTATTTATTTTTTTATCATCTATCTTTATCTTTACTACAGAAGAGGGCAGTGGAGGGTGGGAGAGATACCTACTGAGTCTATCTCCTCCCCCCTAACAATCTTGAGGTGTACCTGGTTTTCTTTCACAGGCCACTTATCCCAATTGTGGCTTTATTCTCAAAACAGATGAGATTGAAAGAATTGTCCTCTTAAGGTTTTCAGCAGATGTCATTAAAGGAGGAAGCGATGATGATTGCTGGATCTTCCTGGGCTGAACCAGAAGGCTTGAAAAGAGGCTGACGTCATCCAGTGCAGTTACAGGCAGTCCTCGACTTATGACCACAATTGAGCCCAGAGTTGTAGGTTGTTGTAGTCTTTAAGCGGATCACCTTGTGATCTGATTCAATTTGATAATCATTTTTATGACAGTTTGAGTCAGTGTGATCTCTTTAAGTAAATTAGGTATTTGTTAAATGGACCATCTGGTCGTTAAGCAAATGCAACACATTTAGTGCTGAGGAATGACAAAAAATGTTGTGAATCACAATCATGTGATCTTGGGACATTGTAACTGGTGTGATTCACCTGCCATATGCCCGAAATGTGATATTGCGACCATGGGGATGGGTTGGTGGTGGTGGTCATAACTTTGAGGACAGATGGTAAGTAGCTTTTTAAAAGTTTGTCATAACGTTGAAAAGTTGTTAAGCGACCAAGGGCTACTTGTAGTGTGCTTTGTGGAACTGTGTAAGATCTCTGATTAAATGGAGCATTTTGAATGCTTCCAACCAAAGACGGATGCAGCCTGTCTTAAAATTTTCCTAGCCCATGCTGTGGGGAGGTATAGGATGTTTCATTTCCATGATGATATTTCCAAATATTTAAGAAACGTTAGTATGATTTTCCCAATTTGACCACAGAAAGCATCATGGCTGAGTAGAAATTTGAATCCTAATGCCCCTTTTCTAAGCCTTAGACCACTGCTAATCACTACTTCCTATTGGCTGTACAAAATTCCCAATGTGCTATTGATTTATAAAGAATTCCCATGTATTATCTTCAGCTCATAACAACCTCTAGCTTTGATTTCATAGTTTCTCCTGGTTGTCATATTGAGCTCCATACCATGACCCTGAGATCTCTTTTCTTGGGGTTGATGGATAATTGGAATTGGAATGGAATATTCTGTGCATTTGTATATCCCAATGTTTCTCAACCTTGGTGCCTTGAAGATGTGTGGACTTCAACTTCCAGAATTCCCCAGCCATCCTCAAGTTGTGGGACTGCAATAATGGGTTAGCCAGCTTGGCTGGCTGGGGAATTCTGGGAGTTGAAGTCTACACATCTTCAAGACACCAAGGTTGAGAAACATTGGAATATCCCATTATTGCAAACCTCTTGGGGTTGAATTTAGCAATGGGTTGAAAGAAGCAAATGGACATAAGGAAATATTCCTTTGGCACCGTTGCGATTGATTGTCTGCCTCCCCCTTTCACAGATCTATGGTCACAAAGATGCAGATGGTTTCTACAGAGGGGAATGTGCAGGAAGAACAGGGTTCATACCCTGCAACATGGTGTCTGAACTCCGGGTGGACAGTGACAGTGCAAGAAAACAGCTGTTAGAAGAAGGCCACATTTCTACTGATATGCTGATGGAAAGTCTAGGTACTCTGCCCAAATTTATTTATCTTCTTGAACTTTGTCAGGCCAGGGTTGGGAACCTTTTTGAATGGGAAATCATGCTGGTTGCTATGTTCCAGTAGGAAAAGTAATGGATGAGGTTATGATAACACAACCCTCTGAGTTACACATGCAAAACTATACACAAAATATCTCATGTTCACCCATATCACTGTGATTTGTCAGGGAAGGCAAATTAAAACTTGTGTTAGCAAGGATCTTGCTCAAGAAAATGTGAGTCTGATGATTGAACAGTTGGGCCTTGGGGAACCAGACATTCTCTCGGATCTATATGAGTAAAAGTGTAGACTATTCTATAGTAGTAGTCAAGGGTTGCATATAATTCATGGATTATAAGTGTCCACTTACCTGTTAAAGAATGTATAGTTAATTCACTTGAGCCTTGTTGTTTCTCTGTCTCAAAGGTGCCCACATAATGAATTAAATACTGAACGGTAAAATGCCAGGATAATGTTTAAATCGTTAGAAGAAAATTCTATGTACAACATGGTGGAATCAGACAGCAAAATAACAGATTCTGCTTACATTTGGGAATAACATCGTAGGACTTTTCAGCTCAGAATCTTTCATTTTAGTGGCTTTGTACCATGTGCTTCTGCCAGTTAGCTGAACGATATAATATTCCAAAATCTAGGGAGAGGTTTTGGACACTTAGTGATACCAGGAATATTTATATTCTCTGGGCACTTTGATGGTTCATCAAGTTCCCCAACAATGAACCTGTCCATTCAGGACAACAAAGATATATGTATGTATGTATGTGTGTATGTATGTATGTATGTATGTATGTATCAGTGGTGGGTGGCCCCTGGTTCGCACCGGTTCTATAGAACCGGTAGTAAAACCAGCGGGAGGCTCCGCCCACTGACCCTGACATCATCAAAACCCTTCTGCGCAGCCCTGTTGCAAACCAGTAGTAAAGGTAAGTAGAACCCACCCTTAGTATGTATGTGTGTATAAGTATATGTATATGTATATGTATATGTATATGTATATGTATATGTATA
>WNWU01000013.1:7452396-7484240 GCA_012654045.1 Ptyas mucosa
ATTCTTCTTCAACTCCCAGAATTCTTCTTCAACTCCCAGAATTCTTCCCCCAGCTTTGCTGGCTGGGGAATTCTGGGAGTTGAAGTCCGCCAGGCTTAAAGTTGCCATGGTTGGAGACTCCTGTTCCAGAGAACTAGATATATAATGTGCCTGAAAGAATTACTTCCTATGTTTTGGAAAAGTTGCTTCTGTTGAAGCAGACTAAAACTGAATCCCTCTCTTTGTAGTCCTGTCATTTCCTGTCCTGTGCATTTGTTTTTTGTTTCCTGTCTGAATAGAAAATGATCCTTGCTAGAATTTGAAGGCATAGAATCCATATTGTCTCAGAATCAAGAGTAGGGAAACTGGATTTCCAGCAGCCAAAGTCAAGCCTTTATAAACCACCTGGATCTTTCTTATATCTAGCAAATAAATTATGGAGTGCATTTTGAAATTTGCAGTATAAATGATATAAAACAAAACATTTCATATAAATTTTGTCAATGCTTTGAACATGTCTGAAATTTATGTTTGGCAGAGAAGGGTTTTTTTTCTTGATAGAAGGTTGTATTGGCTCTTGGCCATGGAAGATCATAAATTCATGACTAGGTCGCAATGAACAGATAAGAGCTTTGTTAAGAGAGACCCTGCTTTAAAGGAACAAATGGAACTTCCCATTCTGATCTGCTAGTTGTACATTACCTTTCTGGTTTAGAAGCACCTGGAAAGCAAAATCTGAGTTCTGAGGATCCTGTAAGAGCAATGGTGGCCATTTTTGACTACAATCCCCAAGAGAATTCTCCTAATCCAGACACCGAGGTAAGATGAGACTGCTTCTAGCTTAATCTTTGCAGCACTGTTAGCGGGTAGAGGTATGAACTGCTTAGCTTTGTGTATCTGTTAAGGAATTGCCATGGGCCCAATAAATCCTGGAGATGGTCTTGTTTCAGTGCTAGTTTCAGTCTATAAACTGAAAATGGAAGTAATCCCTTCCTTCTCCGTTGCTTCTATACTGATTTTCTACTATTGTATTGTGTGCATGAATTGAAAGAAAAAAGAAAAACAGAAGAAAGACTAAAGTAATAATATAATAAAGAAAGAATATAGAGTTGCTCTGAATGATGAGATGGGTGGTATATAAAGTTTATATATGTATGTGTATGACAGAGAGAGAAGGGGAAAAAACCTTCCAATCTTCATCACAAGCATAAACAAATTTAGTAATTCTTTATCCTCTCTAAACATCTCTTCATCCTATATCCCATCTCTTGTCTATAAGCACATCCATAAAACATCATCAGTGATGATTCAGTGATTTTCTACTATTGTTTTTAATGTTTTCCTCCAGGTTGAGCTCAGATTTTGTGCTGGGGACATTGTGACTGTGCTCAGTTCCATGGATGATGATGGATTCTACTATGTACGTATCATGCCTTTCTTTTTTAATTCATATGGTTCAAACAGTGATATAGCTGGTAAATCAGAGGCCTGCATTGCTATGAATGGAACTGGGGGTGTGATTGTCCCAAAGGTGCTTTTTCAAGAGGCAACTGGACTTTCTGGTTTTTCTTTGATGACGTTTCGCTTCTTTTTTTTTTTTTTATTGAAAAAGTTTTAACAATACAAATTTTTTCCCCCTTTTTCCCCCCCTCCCTAGCCATAAATGTAGAATACATATAAAAAGAATATATAAATCCTTCCCATCCCCACCCTAACCCTCCCCCTCCTCCCTCTTCCCTCCCCCCCTTGACTTCCATTATATGCAATATTAATATTCCCAAACAATATATATGTTATTCAAACTTCCAAATCTTTTTTCCTATATTTACTAACATATTAACATAGTCATCTCAGCTAAAAGCGATATAATATTTTCTAGTCTGATACTTATTCTGTACATACTCAATCCATAATTTCCATTCCTGTATATACTTCTCATGCGTCTGATCCTTTAAAAAAGCTGAAACCTTTGCCATTTCTGCAAATCCAGCCATCTTCTGGGTCCATTCATCAACCGTCGGTAAAACATCACTCTTCCAATGTTGGGCAATCAATAACCTAGCTGCTGTCACCATATACAAAATCAGTTTAGTTTCACCCAATGTAAAATCTTTAACTATACCTAATAAGAAAAATTGCGGAGAAAATTGTATTTTTTTCTTTAAAACATTTTTCATAACCCACCAGATTTTTATCCAAAAAGCCCTCACTTCCCTGCAAGTCCACCAGATGTGATAATATGTAGCATCTAAACAATCACATCTCCAACATTTTGGCTGCACATTAGGGTACATGCACGACAATTTCTTGGGATCTAAATGCCATCTATAAAACATTTTATAAAAATTTTCTCGTAAGTTTTGTGACTGTGTAAATTTAACGTTCTGAACCCATATTTTTTCCCATGTTTCCAACATAACTGGTTGAGAGAAATTTTGTGCCCATTTAATCATACATTCTTTAACTAGCTCATTTTCTGAGTCTCTTTCTAACAAAACATTATAAACTCTCTTAATATGCATTGGACCTATCCGCTTCATCTGTTCAACCAGTTCTACTTCATATTCCATTAAACCAGTTTGTTGATCTTCTTTCCATCTCATCTGTAATTGATTGTACTGCAACCAAGTCAACGATTTCCCTTCTTCCAACAGCATATCCAAAGTCTTCAATCGCCACCTGCCCTCTTCAAAGTAAAGTAACTCTTTATATAAAAACCCCCCGAGTGACTTAATATTTGTATTCCACATGGTATCAGCGAGATCCAGCCAAAACGGAATCTTATAATCCCAATTAGTTCGGTGCCTTCTCCAGACTCTCAGCAAGGCATTTCTAAGTAAATGACTGTTAAACACTTTATCCACTTTGGTATCATAAAATAAGTATGCATGCCAACCCCAAACCAGGTCATGGCTTTCTATATTCAACAAGTCAGTCTTAGTTTTCCCAAACCAATCACTTAACTGTATCAATGCAGCTGCTTCATAATATAGTCGAAGGTTTGGGAGTTTAAGACCACCTCTCTCACGAGTATCTTGCATTATTTTCAGTTTGACTCTTGGTTTTTTATCATTCCAAATAAATTTGTTCAGTCCTTTTTGCCATTCTAGCAATGGTTTGTCTGATTTAAGCACCGGTATCATTTGAAATAAAAAGATCAGTCTAGGTAAAACATTCATCTTTACTGCTGATATTCTTCCAAGCAGTGATAACTGCAGTTTCTTCCAGTTTTGCATATCTTTTTGTATCTTTTGCCACAGAACCTCATAGTTATTTTGAAACAGTTTAGCATTGGAGTCTGTGATTTGTACTCCTAAATATTTGACCTTTGAAACAGTCTCGAAGCCTGCCATTCTTTCCAGTTCCTTTTTTTTGCTCTCTGTCAGATTTTTGACAATCATTTTAGTTTTCTTCTGATTCAACCTGAAACCAAATACCATGCCATACTCTTCTATAATATTTTTCATCTGGATTATTGAGTTCATAGGTTGTGATAGGGTAACAACCAGGTCATCTGCAAATGCCTTAGTTCTATAGTCCTTTTGCCTTATAACTATTCCAGTCAAGGAATTCGAGTCCCGTATTGCATTGAGTAAGACTTCTAAAGTTAAAATAAATAATAACGGGGATAATGGACAACCTTGTCTGGTGCCTTTTTGTATGTTAAAATTCGATGTTAAGCATCCATTGATAATAAGTTGTGCATGTTGCTCTTGATAAATTGCACCAATCGCTTGTATAAACCGCTCCCCCAAATCCATTTTTTCCAAAGTCTTAATTATAAAGTTCCAATTCACGCGATCAAAGGCTTTTTCCGCATCCAAAAAAACCAGCACTGCAGAGATCTGTTTATTCTTATCTAGATAGTCCATTAAGTCTATAACTTGCCTAACATTCTCCTTCATATATCTGCCTTCAATAAATCCTGCTTGGTCATGATGAATTATCTTTTGAATAACTGGCATCAATCTGTTGGCTAGTACTTTTGCAAAGATTTTATAGTCTGTGTTTAATAAAGATATTGGTCTATAATTTTCTGGTTTCTTAGGACCTGATTCTTCTTTCGGAATCAATGAAACAAAAGCTGTTTTCCATGAGGAAGGTATCTTACCTCCTAGTTGTATATTACGAAATAAATCTTTAAGATGCTCAATCATTTCTTCTTGTAAAGTTTTATAATAAATTGCAGTTAAGCCATCCGTCCCTGGAGCTTTAGCTGTTTTTAATTGTTTTATAGCAAAACTGATCTCCTCCACTGTTATCAGTTGTTCCAAACTTTTCTTTTGGCTCGTTGAAATTTTTAAAACTCTCTTGTTTTCCAAGTATTCATCTATAGTAATATTCTGTATGTCATCTTTAGCATATAACTTAGTATAATATTCCAAAAAGGCTTTTTTAATTAGATCTTGTTGGTAAACTTCTTTATCAGCATATTCAGTACTATCAATAATTCGTGTCGATGCTTGCTTCCTCAAAGTATACGCCAACCACCTGCCCGGTTTGTTAGCATTGGAAAAAGTATTGTGCTTTGCAAATTGTAAGTTAGTTGCCGTTTGGTCTGCTATAAGCATTTGAAATTGATCCTTCAGAAGTTTTATAGCCATTTGCAATTTTCCGTCTGTTGGTTTTTGTATCAATTGTTGTTCTTTCTTTTTTATCTCAGATTCCAATTGTAGTCTTTTCTTCTGCTGACTTTGCCTGTGTTTAGAATTCATTTGAATTAGTACTCCCCGCATATATGCCTTAGCTGCATCCCAAACTGTTTCAATAGGGGTGCCTTTGTTCAGGTTAAATTTAAAAAACTCCTTTAAATGCTTTTTGAGTTCAATTATATTCTTTTCATATCTAAATAGATTCTCATTTACTCTCCAGGATCTTCTTTCTCTTTTACCCATCTCGATTTCCATCCAAACTGGACTGTGGTCAGTCAAAGTCCTAGGAAATATCTTTATTTTCTTTACTTTAGAAAGTAGATTAGAAGTTAAGAGAAAAAAGTCTATTCTGGAAAAGGATTTGTGCCTGTCTGAGTAAAAAGTAAAGTCCAGTTCATTTGGGTTTCGAATTCTCCAAATATCTTTCAATTCCAAATCCTCTTTCAATTCGAAAAAAGCTTGTGGTAATTTATTCCCTATTTTGGCCGTGGTTTTTTTATCCAATCTAGGTTGGATTACTCCATTCCAATCGCCCATTATTATAGTGTTTGAATAGTCCCAATCCAAAATTTTTAAATGAAGTAGCTTGTAAAAAGTTTCCTGCTGTTGATTTGGGGCATATATTCCGACCAACAAAATTGGTCCAACATCTGTAATAACTTCAACTGCAATATATCTTCCATCTTTATCTGCTTCTATAATTTTTGCTACAAGTTTCTTATTTATATATATCACCACTCCATTCTTCTTTTCCTGATTTGAAGCAACAAATTGCATTCCCAATTTTGAATTTATCAAGTATTTCTTGTCTTGCAATTTTACATGAGTCTCCTGTAAACAGATAACATCATTATGAAATTGTCTCAAATAGTGAAATATCTTCCTTCTTTTTTGCGGAGAATTCAATCCGTTTACATTCCAAGACAAAAATTTAAGTGCCATTTGAGCCTGTCTGAAGTTTTGAGAGCAATTGTTGAAGATTCTCTCCTACAGTAGGAATCTTCGGTTTAGCTCCTCCCATGACTTCAGCTTGCTGTTTATCTTTGGTTCTTTTCTCACGCTGTGGCTTACTATATTCTTGCTGCTGTTGCTTCATTTGTTTAGACATTGCTCTGGTTATGCGTTGCTCTTCCACTTTAGATGTTGTTACTTCCAAAGCCATCGCCTCCTCTGTGATAGTTTTAGACATTTCTTCCAAAGGAGAAGCTTCGAATGGTGCAAAAGGATCAACCACAACACCACCTACTGCTCCCATTAATTCTCTTGCCTCCCTTTGCGACTGCCTTATTTGTGCTTCTGTTTCTTGATCAATCTCGGCTTGTAGTTAAGCTTCTTTATCTATTGGTGAAGATGTGCGTGGAGGAGGAGAACCCGCTTTCAAAACATTGTAATAAAATTCTTCTGCTTTTTCAATAGTATTAAGGCGGTATCTCACTCCTCGCAGCCTGAGTATTATACCTATTGGGGCATCCCACCTAAATTGTATGTTCTGTCTTTTCAATTCTGTCACCAAAAATCCAAAATCCTTTCTATCTCTTAACATTTTAGGCGGTAGTTCTTTAAAAACTCCAATCTCACTTCCATCAACTTGAACTGTTGTAACAAAAGAATTTTGCAGAATTTCATTTCTCATTCTTCTATCTGTGAAATATATAACCACATCTCTAGGCAGTTGTCTTTGTACCGCCACCCGAGAATTAACTCTGTAGACCTTGTCCATCTTGCACAAAACCAGATCTGGTTCCACTTTCAACATAACTGCCAAAGCCTCTGCACAAATTTTCCTAAGATCTTCTCTGGTGTTCTCTTTAACACCTCTCAATCTGATAGCATATTCCATTGATCAAAATTGCATCATAGTAATCTCATTTTGCATTTTCTGTGTAACTTCTTCAATTTCTATAATTTTTGAGTCAGAAGCTCTGAATTTAGTCTCCATCTCTGAGGCAAGATTCTCCACTTTTTTATCAATCTGCAGCGCTACCTCAGACAGGCCTTTAACCACTGTTTGAATATCTTGTTTAAGTGAGTCATATTTCTCTTGAAACATTCCTTTAAGCTCCTTCTCTGATCTTTGAATTTCTTTAATAATAATATCATATTGGCTTTCTTCCTTTGTCTGAGATTGCAACTGCGCTGTTTGAGGCTGCTTCTGTTTATGTGTGGGGGAGCCCCCCCTGGTTGCTTTGTTGCCATTTTACCTCTTAAAGATCTTCCTTTTCCACAAACTCTAACAACTTTTCCCAAAAAGTTCTCCAGATTCAATCAGGTCTATAAGAGTCAATTGGTATTTTTATTTTATGTTATTTTGTTTTTTGAATACTTCTGCCGCTTCCAGCCGGATTTGTTACTTTAAAATGTAGCCGGATACAGTAATCAAATTACTTTCACTTTCAGCTCTCTCAACTAAGAACAGGCGCCATTTTTTTTCCCTCCGCTTTCCTCAAAGCCAATTCACTTTCACTTTAAAAACTCTTTAAAATAGTCCAAAAAGCTTCCAATACTTGCTGTTTAGTGAGAAGTTTGAAATCTTCCTTATTTTTCTTTGTTATTGGTAATGCTGCCGCGCTGTCTTGTTCTGCTTTAAAGCAGAGTTTCCCAGTCGTCCGGAGCTTCAGCGGGGTGAATAGGGAGTCCCACCCTGTTAACTCCCCAGAAGCAAGAAAAGCTTTCTGGGGGTCTCACAGGGGACTCTACCTGCAGCCGCCGGCTCTCCTCACAAGCCCTTTGCGGTCTCGGAGTTTTACGAGCCGTTTCAATTGCCGAAACGGCTCTTTTACGGGCGTTCGGGCTGGCGGTCTTCAAAGGACCGTCTGCAACAGCTGACGGCAACAGCGGAAGTCCCGACGTTTCGCTTCTTATCCAAGAAGCTTCTTCAGCTCTGGGACAACCATGATCTGGATGACCGAGAATTTCCATAGACATGAGAGTGCGATTGTTTCTATTTTAAGAGTTTATGGAATATACTGTATATATCTAACGTCTCATGTCTGTTTGATGGTAACCTTCAGTTGGGTGAAATGGTGCATCACAGGGCAACAATTTTTGAATCAAAGAACCTCAAATGGGCTTATTTACAGAATGCATCCAAAATCTGAGATCCATGACTCCCACGAGACTTAAATTTTGGCAAAGTTGTGGCCATTTGAATGCCGGCCTGCTACTGTGCCACTGCACAGTCAATCTCATCAGGTAATTGTCATTTCCATGACATTTCCGAGCTCCCTACAAGCTTCCTACAAAGAAAGTCAATGGGGAAGCCAGTAGCAAATCGAAAGTCACTCCCACTGCCTTTTTGGCCTCTCTGAGTAAGGAAATATTCCTGAAATGACAGTCCAACAGGTCACAGGTTGCTTGGCTGATTTCTACAGTAATTATTGCCTTCCAGAAAAGCATTGCTGATATCAACAAAAGTGAGGGATCTGAGTGTTCCAGTGTGGAAATGAAAGCATCTGCTTTTCTTCTGAAAGGATTCCTGATCTTTTGGCAAGTACATAGAGTAATAGGCAGAGATCCAAGATAAGATATATATCACTAGTCCATCACTTTGCTTGGAAATAGAACATTCACAAGAGATTGATGGTAGGAAAAAAGGAAGGCCATCCCTTTCTCTGATTAGTTTTGAATCATCAAGAGATCTCCAACTAAACATTTCCCTTCTTTATCTGCAGGGGGAGGTAAATGGACAGAAAGGTCTTGTTCCATCTAATTTCCTGGAAGCTTTGCCATCAGACGGAGCACTGGCAAGTGAGCCAAGCCTTGGAAGGCAGGTGAGGGAGACATGTTGCCTGATTGGGACCCAGATGTGAAAATGGGTTTTTATCACAGAACTGGGATGCCAGCAAATAGGTGTCTTTTCCTCCATCCATGTATTCCACCAGCCCAGATAACTGAGCTATCTTTGTTTCATTTATCTATTCTTGCATGCTTGTGGCATCCCTCAGCGAGTGAGAAAAAGAAGAATCCAGTGATGCATGTGAGAAAGTCAAGAGAAGAGAGAAAGGCAGAGAACAATCACGTAAGTCCCAGATCAAATCCTTCCGGAATGCTTTTTGCCCGTTAGTAAATCTTTTATATCTCTGGACATATTGGCATCAAGATGAGAGCAGAAACAAAATTTTCCTTCCCATTCTACAAATCAAGGGGCCTAATTCAAACAGATGTTTAAGAATGTCAAGATAGATCCTTTGAATCTCCCTTCAATTATTGTCATTCACCAGAGCCAGTGCTTATCTAGAGCCTGGTGTGAACTTGTTATAAAGTTGGCTCTTTATACCAAGTTATCAGCCATAATTATCATTTCCAATGCTCCCTGCCAGTTTCCGACAAAGAAAGTCAATAGGGATGCTGGTAGGAAGTTGGAAGTCACTCCCACTGTTTTTTACCCACCGTTTAGGCAAGGAAATATCTTTGAAATGAATATTGGATCACAGATTGCCTAGCTGAATTCTACAACAATTATTGCCTTCCAGAAAATATCACTGATGACAGCAAATACAGGAATCTAAGTGTTCCAGCTTGTAAATGAAGTATCTGCTTTTCTTCAGAAAGAACTGTCTGTTTGACAAGTACATTCAGTAATGGGCAGGATCCCTCTGCATACAGCATTTGTGCTACAGATCAGTTTTGTACCTGTGTGATCACCTGCCATAACCTTCATTCTGTCATGCAACGGTTGTTGTTGCAAAACCAGATCTACTGTAATATGTTTTCCTGGAGTTGCTAGGTGGACAATTTTCTGCTGCTTGGAATTCCAAGTTCATTGCACCCTGGAAAAACCTCTCTCCACGTAACCGGTCCCTGGTGCCCAAAGGTTGAGGGCCACTGCTGTATACCCACACCCACAAATCTAAATTTGAATAAGATGCAAAGCTATGTATTGTTATAGTCCAGAAATGGTTTTTAGTTAAAACTTAATGTGGATATTTATTCGTAAAGTTTGAAATTATTTTGGATATTGAATTATTTATTGTTGAGGTGTGAGACAGTGAGATGCATGCAATATTTTGTTTCTCATAGTCACTATCTTTTTATTTCACAGTGGTATCCAGTAGATCATCTGATACACCCTCCATTTTTGCTTAGCACCTGGATCGTCCATTGCCTCAGAGTCTCAGGGTTGGGTGTCTCTTGGGCCTCTCAATCCTGAGACCTGCCCTTCAGGGTAAGAAGAAGAACATATTCCTGAAGGGAGGGAAAATCCACCCCAGGTCAAGCAAGAAGAATGGTGCTGAGCTCAGCTGCCGTAGAATGTTGCAGTAAAAAAGAAATGAATCACGATGTAATCCACAATGGCATTTTATTTCCATGGATTGCAAGACGTGTCGAGTGGTTTGGGAAGCAAGTATGAGCTCCAGAAAGGGGGTTCTGTAGAGACATCTTGCTCACAATCTCTTCTCCAGTGTGTGGTATCGGCTGAAATGTAATTCAGTGGATGTTCCCTATTTTACCTTTCTTCCAGAAAATATCTCCCTTGTTTTGGAAATCAAACCTGCTTTCTTAGGCCTTTTCTCTCAGCATATCACTTCTCTTGATCCAGAACTTTCTTTTATCGCCTCTTCTCAACCTGTTGCAAGTGGACATTTTTTTCCTCTGGGAATTGTCCTTCCCAGAAAGAATCGGTCAAGGATCTAATTTGGCTGGGTGTGGCTGAAGGGCGGTTGAATATATATTATCTGGGAGTTCCTGCCCAAGAGCCTTCATGTTTGCCAGTGGAAGACTCACACAACTGTCTTCGTGTGGATTCTTGTTTTGATACAGCAACTTCTCTTTTTGTTGTACTCTAATGCTAAACTGGGTATCTTGCACACTTCTGTCCCTGAGTAGAAATCAGGGCATTTACCATTTGATGGTAAGTTAAGGACTTATTGATTGCCTTCAGGTACATAACTCTGTACAATACCACTTGATAAATAATTTACTGTAATAATACCACTAATCATTCCTTGGACATCAAATATGACCAACAAGCATTAGTGGAGTGCATAATACCAGACATGTCACTGGAAGGGGGGAAAAAATCACAAAATTCTTTGGCCATGTCATGCGGGGGAATTCATTGGAGAAAGCAATTATGTTGGGAGGAGTTAGTGGTAAAAAGAAAGCAGGCCACCGAAGAACATGATGGCTGGATATGACCAACGCTAACACCAACCAGAGCATAGAAAAACTCAAAGAAGTTTTGCAAGATTGGAAGATGTGGAGAGGCCTGAGCGATAGACTCGCTAGGATTTGGGCACAATTGAATGGATAATATCATCATCATCATCATCATCATTGCTAATCAGCTGATGGAATTTTACTTATCCTTACCTTTCTCACAGTTTTTCCTGGATTACATTCAAACAGTTTGAAACCTCCGAATATAAAATCTCATTAATATGTTGTGTCATCCTATAAAGTACCATGTATGGGGAAAACATCACTTCTGCTCCAGGTATGTCTTGGGAGCTCCCACAATGCCAGCTAAGATGTGGGGGCAGCCTCTCATAAGCATCCAAAGTATCCAGCTACTCAAGATCTTCTAGGAAGGAGATTTTTTTCCCCCTACCCTACATCCCTGCTTCCAATCTTTGCATTTTCATTAGGGAGGCTTTGACATGCCCATGGTCCACATATTGTTACCGGCTAAAGATGAGAGAATCAGAAAGCCAGGCTCATCCTCAGTTAGGGAGTACTCTCATCCTCCAAATAGTTAAAACATGTCCAAACTCGAGATCATACCATTTACCTGATACATGGGGAACAAAATCCCCCAAAATGCTACCATCTAGTAAAGCATGGAGATGGTGATTAGACAGATTTCTGGCTACAGATCTGTAGAATGTATGCAGCTCGAGAAGATTTCTAACAGCCCATTTAGAACTTCTGTGCTAGATATGCAACTTAAGTAAGCTTTCTGTTTTCCCTCGTTAGACTCTCTACTCAGAGTGTAACGGTAATAGGTCTCCTTGGCTATTGCCTTGAGCTATTGGTATTCACAGGTACACTACACCTGAAAGGGAGCGGTTTCATTTCATCTAATCTCAAACGATCTCTTATTTCTGTTCCATGAAGTTAACTAGTTTCTCCTTTAATACCATCTAAGCCTATGAGCATTAACACATTGTGCAATATAAATTATGCGTTTTGAGAAGGTCTCTGTCCTGAATTTATACTCCATCAACAGCATTGTTGGATTCCCAATCCTGGCATTTTGAGTTTGGAAGAAAAGACTGTCTCAACCTTCACTAATTTGCCAACTTCCAGATTCATTGGGACTACAGCTTCCATTCCCAACTTTGAACATTGTGAGTGAAAATCCTAAGAATTTCAATCCCAACAACTCTGGAAAGTACCTATTTTATGGAAAGCTGCTCTTTCTCTTCTATACCCCCTGTATAATTTATAATCCTCTGGAGTTTTTGCTTCACAGTTGCCTAGAACAATTCTTGACCACTGCCTATTATTGACATTGAGATTGCCAGTTGACTTTGACTTAGCTTAAATGGACCATCGATTGGGTTGCATTTTCTTCATTTCATAAAAGATGTTCAACTCACCCTTAGCCTATGCCCAAGAATATATCAAAATGCAGACTGTACTGTATTATGGAAACATAACGCTTTCTTTAAAATAGCTCTGAATGACATCTCGATTCTTTTCTTGGTAGAAGACTTCTTTGCCAGGATCAAAGTTGGACCTAAAATTGGAGCCATGTTCTTATGATGTGAAATTCTGAGGCGAATGTCCACTACTGAAGAAACAGAGAGGGAGGAAGAGGAAGAGAGGGAGGGGGGGGGAGAGAGAGAATGGCTAAATTGGATTAAGTTGTTGATATGTACAAGTATGAGAGTGTATTCTTTGTCCCTGGTTATTGGCATTCTAAACTAAGAAGGCAGCCCAGACTCGACTGGTGTCCTTCTCCTGTGGTCTGCCTTTTGTAAGATTTCCAGCTGCTGAACTAAGCAGTTCTAATGGTGAGAATCAGTGGGCACTGTGCCAGCCCGTGTGCCTAGCCTGTGGGAAGGGGTGCCCCTTATTCAGAGGTGACCCCTTTTTCATGACTGAGAGATTTGTGTGTGCGTGTTTTAATAAATGTGTCCCCCATTCTTGCAGCCAATGTACCTCTGCATGTTTGTTGGGAGAAGGAACCATTCTTGTTTTGTTCAGTATGGATTATTGAGAGGGGACGTTGGATGAGCTATGTTTTTATTTAAAAAAAATAATTTATTATATTAAAGTCTATTTTCACAAAAAAATCAAGTGTTCCTATTGGAAATTTGCTTCTTTTCGGAAGAGATTGATGTGGGCTGAATGGAACTATTCAGTTGCCCTGATGGTGATCGTAGATTTACATCAGCGGTGGGTTGGCCCCGGTTCAGACCGGTTCTATAGAACCAGTAGTAAAACCGGAGGGAGGCTCCGCCCACCGAGCCCGACGTCATCAGAATGCTTCTGCGCATGCACAGAAGAACCCACGCATGGCCCCGTTGTGAACCGGTAATAAAGGTAAGTAGAACCCACCCCTGTTTTACTTCCTGTCTTTCCTCTAGGACAGGAGTACCCAACCTTGGTGACTTTACAGGACTTTACGGGACTTCAACTCCCAGAATTCCTCACCAGTTTGGTGGGCAGCTTTACAGGTCTTTGGGCACTTGGGTTAGAAGAGGAAACCAAAAGAACACTTTTTAATTTCATAGAAGCTTCCAATTACCTTAAATCCTTAAGTGCTATGAGAAAATACTGGCAGAAAGTGGTAACGGGGTCCAGAAATATCCGATGGAGAATTGGCAGTGCCTCCTGACATTTACATGCCGTATTCCTCAGTGGGACACAAACAAGCAGGTGAAAGCGATTGGCACTTTCTCCATTCACACAGGCTGAACTTCTTGAGCTACTTAGTAGTATGCTGGTCATCTTTCCCATACTGGTAGTTGTCTACTTACATGACAGACCTTCCCAGAGCTACTTTCGACCCGTTTTCAGAATTATGGCAGCCAAACATTATACACATCCCATGGTCACGCGATTGCATTTTGAGCATTTGGCAACCAGGCCATCTTTATGGCATTTGCAGCATCCTGCAGTTACTTGACCACAATTTGCAATATGTTTCACCAGCTTCCAACATTTACTTCTGGTTTCTAGCAAAAAACAAAAAACAAAACCCCGTCCATTGGAGAAAATGGATTCATTTAGCAACCACCACATTTGCTTAATGACGGCAAGGTTCATTCAAGGAGCATTGTAAAAATGGTTGTAACTTTGAATCCAGTCACGTGATGCCTCCACTTACAACAACAGCAGCTTATGGTTGTAATTATAGGCTCAATTTGGGCTGTAAGTCAAGAACTACTTGTACAGGACACACTGTGCCGTCCCAGAGGTGCTTTTTTTTCCCCCAAGAGGCTTTTTTGTTTATATTTTTGAAGATGTTTTGCTTCTCATCCAAGAAGCTTCTTTTTCTCTGACTGGTTGGTGGGGAATGGAAGGATTTATGTTCCTTGCAGACAGCTGGTCAGTTGCATCCTTTTAGAGGGTCGCTGAGGCTGCTTGGAGGTTTATCTGTGTCAGCGGTGAAATCTGAACCTGTTTACTATTGGTTCACTGGCTGCACATGTGCGCCGCGTGCCAAACGCACACGGTGTGCATATGTGCAGTGCACACCATGCGCCAAAAGCAAGATGCCCCCATGCGTGTGCGAACATTGCACACCAAAACTAGGCATGGGGTAAGTAGAACAGTGCTCAGGGTGTGTAATCAGCTGTGGCGCACAATCTTCGGAGCCTTTTTTTTTACCTTTTAAAAGCATTTTTTTACAACCTATTCAGCTGAATAGGTTGTAAAAAAAATGCTTTTAAAAGTAAAGAGTTTGACTCTGTGACTCCTGATGATGTGGACAAGATTTTGGGGAGACTTAGTGCGGCCACATGTTCATTGGACCCGTGTCCCTCCTGGTTGGTACTGGCTTCCCGGGAGGTTACACGTGGCTGGCTCCAGGGCATTATTAATGCTTCGTTGAGTGAGGGTCACTTCCCCGCTGCCTTGAAAGAGGCGGTGGTGAGGCCTCTCCTCAAGAAGCTGTCCCTGGACCCGGCATTATTAGCCAACTTTCGTCCTGTCTCCAACCTTCGCTTTATGGCGAAGGTTGTTGAGAGTGTGGTCGCACGACAGTTCCCACAATTCTTGGAGGAAACATCCTATCTAGATCTGTTCTAGTCAGGTTTCAGGTCTGGTTACAGCACGGAAACGGCATTGGTCGCGTTGGTTGATGATCTCTGGAGGGCTCAGGACAGAGGTTGCTCCTCTGTTCTGGTCCTGTTAGATCTCTCAGCGGCTTTTGATACCATCGACCATGGTATCATGCTGCACCGGTTGGAAGAGTTGGGGGTGGGAGGCACCGTGTTGCCGTGGTTTTCCTCCTTTCTCTCCGACCGGTCGCAGTATGTGTTGACAGGGGGGCAGAGGTCGACTTCGAGGCCTCTCATCTGTGGAGTGCCGCAGGGATCGGTCCTCTCGCCCCTTCTGTTCAACATTTATGTGAAGCCACTGGGCGAGATCATCCGTGGTTTTGGGGTGAGATACCATCAGTACGCTGATGACACTCAGCTGTACATCTCCACCCCAGACCACCCCAACGATGCCCTTGAAGTGATGTCCCAGTGCCTGGAGGCTGTGCGGACCTGGATGGGGAGGAACAGGCTCAGGCTCAACCCCTCCAAGACTGAGTGGCCGTGGCTCCCGGCATCCCGATATAGTCAGTTGACTCCATCGCTGACTATTGGGGGCGAGTCTTTGGCCCCCACAGAAAGGGCTCGCAATCTGGGAGTCCTCCTGGATAGGCAGCTGTCCTTAGAAGACCATCTGATGGCTGTGACCAGGGGGACTTTCTGTCAGGTTCGCCTGATTCGCCAGTTGCGGCCCTTTCTTGATTGGGATTCCCTGTGCACAGTCACTCATGCCCTTGTCACCTCTTGCCTTGATTACTGTAATGCTCTCTACATGGGGCTCCCCTTGAGGGACGCCCGGAGGCTCCAACTGGTCCAGAATGCGGCCGCGCGGGTAGTGATGGGAGCAACGTGGCGCTCCCATGTAACACCACTCCTGCGCGAGCTGCACTGGCTCCCAGTGGTCTTCCGGGTGCATTTCAAGGTGTTGGTTATCACCTTTAAAGCACTCCATGGCATAGGACCTAGTTATCTATGGGACCGTCTACTGCCACAGATGACCTCCCATCGACCCGTGCGCTCCCACAGAGAGGGCCTCCTCGGGGTGCTGTCAGCCAAACAATGTAGGCTGGCGACCCCCAGAGGGAGAGCCTTCTCTGTGGGGGCACCTACCCTCTGGAATCAGTTACCCCCCGAGATAAGGAAAATCCCAGACCTCAGTGCCTTCCGTCGTGCCCTGAAAACTTACCTCTTCAAACAAGCCGGGCTGGCTTAAGCAGTATTTTATATTTAAATTTTAAATTTTAAATTTTATGGGGATTGGTATTTTTAATTTGAGCCAAAATTTATTATTCTATTTTTAATTGTTCTTATTGCTTATATTATGTGTTTTTTAATTCCGGCTGTACACTGCCCTGAGTCCTCAGGGAGAAGGGCGGTCTATAAATTTAATATAAATAAATAAAATAAATAAATAAATAAATAAAAGTTCCGACGATCGAAGGTCGCTCACCTGATCGTTGGAACTTTTTTTTTTACATTTTTTACTACCGATTTGGGCGAACCGGACTAAACCGGGAGCGTTTCACCCCTGATCTGTGCCCTCAGGGTCACCTGAGTCATTGAGAAGTTGGAACCGTGCTTTCTACAGGATGTTTTCTGCAGGATGTTTTATTGTTGAACACGAGTGCAGGCTGCTGGGAATGAGTCCGTGTTGTCTGCATCTCAAACTGAAGCACAAATGTAGTCTGTAATTTCTCTGTGCCTTTGTTACCCAGTGTTTCAGGTAATTCAGAATTGATATTTGCTTCGCATAGCAAAACAGAGAGATGATTTATGTGGAAAAATTCCTTCTGAAGGGTGATAGACAGCTCAGCAGCCCAGGATGAAGCCATTGGGGAAGGCAGCTACAATGACTGGAGGAGAGGGGCCTTCACTAGCCAACTGAAGTGGGGCATTACTGTACCCTACAAGGAAATGCTACAGACAGAGCATGTAGGGCTGCTTGTGTCAGCAAAAGTCAGAAAACACCACTTGAATAGAAATTAAAAAAAAGAACAGCAGAGGCTACAATCAGCATAAATCTGAAGCAGTGGTGGGTTCCTCCCGGTTTGGCCCGGTTCTCCCAAGCCGGTAGCGGTGACGATATGACGTACCGAACCGGTTCTGCCCCCCCACCCCCTGTGCCCCCCACCCCCCGCATTATTCTTACCTTTTATTTGGCCCCACCCCCAATCTATTGCTGCCTCCTGAGTCCCAGCTGATGGCTAGAGGGGAAAAAACTGTTTAAACTCTTGCGGCAGGGCTTCAAAAGGCCGCCCTACAGCTGATCAGTGTTAAAAGAAAACAAATGAGTAGATCAGTGCCTGCAAAAATAAATGGGTAGATCGGTACAGCTCTGCAAGCAGTTAAAAGCCTGGTAGACCAGTACCTCTGCTAAATCCTAAGTAGTTGTCACATGACCATCAAGTCACGCTCATGAAATAAGCCACGCCCACAGAACCGGTAGTAAAATAATTTAGAACCCACCCCGATCTGAAGTAGTGATCCAGAGGGTTATATTAATAGTGGGGAGTGGCCTGATGACCCCTTAGTTACCAATCTTCATTGTGCCCATGTTATTTGCAGCATTCCTTGCTAATGGTATTAATATTGGACAATTTGGGCACAATGTCCAAAATTCAACAAATGCCTTCTAGTCTGTGCCTTGCCTTCTGTTCTATTGTGTAATACATTAAACTTAATTCTGAATTTACCAGTTTTCTGGGTTTGCAAACTAGGATTTTTAATTTAGAAACTGTTGCCTGCATCTCACTAACTCAGAAATACAGTACACGCAGGTACTGAAGGACAACTGTGAGCCAAATAGCTACATTCATACAGCATGTCATGGTTGGCAATTGTTCACTTATTTTTGTGTAGTTAAATACTTTATGTGAACCCATTTCGTTTAATTTGTAATCAAATGTATTTTGCCAATCTCAAAAACAGATACATTTTAAATCAGTTTCAAGGGATTGTGCAAACCTAAAGATGGGTTGAGGATCAATGCCTCAAAAGTTCAGTGACACATTTATTGTGGTCAAAGCTCCTCTTGTGTAGAGGGGGGAAGTTAAAATTGCAGCATTTTTAACTGAAGCTGCAATGCAACTCACATGGCCGTATTAACCGTTGCTTTCAAAGGAAATGTGTTGTAATTGCTTCGAATGTTGATCTTTTTAATTGCCCCAAATGAACTCTTTAAAGTCATCCAACCCAGCCACAGATCTCCAGAATTTCAAGCGGAGATATTTCCCAATTGCATCTCAGATGTCACAAAGATGAGTTTGGAGCCATTAGTGCACAAGCAAGTGATCTGTGAACAAAAGTTTTTTATTTATTTTTATTTTATTTTTATTTATATTTATATGCCGCCCTTCTCCGGAGACTCAGGGCAGCTTACAAGGTGTTAAGCAGTAGCCTTCATACTTTTTGTATATTTATACAAAGTCAGCTTATTGCCCCCACAAACCGGGTCCTCATTTTACCCACCTTAGAAAGGATGGAAGGCTGAGTCAACCTTGAGCCTGGTGAGATTAGAACTCGCAGTAATTGCAGGCAGCTGGATGTTAAATGCTGCCTTAATAGGAGGCATTAGCCTGCTACGCCACTCAGGCTTCTTAGACTTTTGCACATAGAATTTACAGGTAGCCCTTGACTTACAACAGTCTATTTAGTGACTATTCAAAGTTACAACAGCCGTGAAAAAAGTGACAGTTTTTCACACTTAACGACCGTTGCAGCATCGCCATGGTCATACGATCAAAATTCAGGTAACTTGGTTCATATTTATGATGGTTGCAGTGTCCATGGGTCATATGCTCAACTTTTGCGACCTTCTGACAAGCAAATTCAATGGGGAAGCCAGGTTCACTTAACAACCATATTACTAACTTAACAATGGCAATGAGCCACTTAGTAACTGTGACGAGAAATTTGTAAAATGGGGCAAAACTCACTTAATAAATCCCAAAGGTACTTTTTTCAAGGTTGGCTCAGCCTTCCATCCTTCTGAGGTCTGTAAATTGCAGATTGTTGGGGGCAATATGCTGACTCTGTAAACCGCTTAGAGAGGGCTGAAAAGCACTGTAAAGCGGTATATAAGTCTACGTGCTATTGCTATTCAAGGGGCAACTGGGCTTTTTGGTTTTTCTTTGAATATGTTTCGCTTCTCATCCAAGAAGCTTCTTCAGCTCTGATTCTTCAGCTTCTTGGATGAGAAGTGAACCGTTTTCAAAGAAAAACAAGAAAGTCCAGTTGCCTCTTGAAAAAAGTACCTTTGGGACAATCATGACCTGGAGGACTGAGAATTTCCACAATCACTTAACAGTTTCACTTAGCAACATAAATTTTGGGCTCAATTAAGGTCGTACGTTGAGGACTACCAATATGTATATATATAGCCACCAAACTCAGTGTAGTGATTCCAAGTGGCTTACAATATAAGAATTGGTTTTAAGAAATCAATAAAAAAAACAGTATTGCAACAAAACTGAGGATCCTAAAATCTAATGAAACCCATAGACGTGAGGCTGGCCTGTGGAAAAAGCCAAGGCTTTGCAGAAAACTAACAAGGTGATCTGCATCTTCAGGGAAATGCTGTTCTATAAGGTGGAATGTGACTGAGAAAGCAGATATACTAGATCCCATTAGATGGTACTGTTCCAGAGAAGGGACCTGGAGTATGACCACTCTGTTGCACTTCATGACATGGATATAAAGAACTGGGACAGTGTTCTGGTCCACCAGCAGCCTGCAGAGCTGGCAGCAGAGTCAGACAGCGTTGAGGCTGAGGAAGAACATGGGCCAGTCCTGGAGGCTGGGGAAGGCCCGGATGAGGGCTCTGCGTCAGAGGCAGAGATGGGGCCAGGGCCATCAGGGAGTGATGTGCAGACTTCGGCGCCTCCAGAGGCTGACAGTAGAGAGGCAGAGGAACAGGAGGAGCCTGTTCCTAGTGCACGTATGAGAACAGCTGCCAGAAGGCAGGAGCAGCTAAAGCAGAGAGGACGACTCAGGAGTAGGGCCAAGAGATGATTGGCCCCTCCCATAAGGCTTAAAAGACCAGCAACGGGACTTGGCTTCTTTGCCGGAAAACAACCGTTGAGAGATTTGCTTCATGTTTGGATGTATTTCTTTCTTGTCAGCGTCTTCTGTTCCTGAACTGTTGCCAAGAAAAGCCTTTGGCAGTTTGCCTAATTATCCCAAGGTCAGAGATAAACTGAAGAATGGTGTTTTGAGGACTTTGCTTTCATTTAATTTGGAATAAGCTGAGAATGAGTTAATTCTCAGCTGTTTTAATAAAATCTGTTTGTTTTTGGAACTGTTTTGCATTTAATATTAACTACGTGGGCCTGGGTCACAACAGACAGGCAGTCCTGCATATAATCTGGCCCTATGCCATCTAGCGTTTTTAAGTGACTACCATCACCTCAATTAGGTCAAGATATGGCTTCACATTTCCGGTGCTGGGGGAACCGGTTGCTACAGGATGGGTAGCCCACCCTGGCTGAGGGTGAGAAATGCTGATATAGAGCAGACTAGAGAATGGGAGCAAGTTAAATTCTTTCTGAGAAACATGGCATGCTTTCTGTGCCTAAAGAGCCACACGTGTATTGCTCACGTAGATTTCCTGAACATTAGAGGTGGCAGTTGAGCTAAAAAAAAAAAATCCAATAATTTAAAACTAGATATCCCAAAACGAATCTGCAGCTCAAGGAACGATTAAGGGCAGAATGATGAGAAACAGCAAAAAGGGTGAAGAAATGTTTATCTGAGCCATGGAGTTCAGTGTTTGTGGCTCCAGCAATGTTTTAGAATCTCTTTATACTGCATCTCCTTTGGCATATAAATAACATCCAGGTCGGGGTGGGTTCTACTTACCTTTACTACCGGTTTGTAATGGAATAGCACGTGAGCGAATGCGCAGAAGCTTCTGCGCATGCACAGATCGCCGATGATGACATCCGGGGCGGTGGGCGGGGCCTCCCTCCCGTTTTATTACTGGTTCTTGCGAACCGGTCCAAACCGGGGGCAACCTACCACTGATCCAGGTCCTGCTTTCCAAGGGTAACCTCAGGATATGGTCAGAAAGGCCAAGATGGCAGCCCTAAGGGCTCCACTTTTAAAAAAAATATGTACCAATATCTTGGCTTTTTTTTTTTTTAACTTGGATTATGCACTGACCGCCAACATCTGCCAGGCAGTCACTCTAGCTGGTCACATTGAGGTCTCTGACTTGCTAAAACCTAATATTAGTAATTGCATGAGGCAGCTCTCAGCTTGCGAAAATCCTCCATCAACGAACTTTCATGCAATAGAAATAGCACATGCTGCAAGGCGTTGCATGATCTGGTTCGATGGAGAAATAATATTGTTTGTTCCTGGTTTGGATTGTGCCATCTTTTTAAAGCAATTTCACTTCCAGAGTGGAAAGAACAGAATTGCTTAGAAAGTTGATCACCTGCCTCTTCCTGCCTCAGATCACAGGATGAATCTGGCACAGTCCTGGGTACAAATTCTTGCTCAGCCACAATTCTGTCTAACTATTACAGGTAGTCCTCGATTTACAACCACAACTGAGCCCCAAATTTCTGTTGTGAAGTATGACATTTGTTAAGTGAGTTTTGCCCCATTTTACGACCTTTCTTGCCACAGTTGCTAAGTGAATCACTGCAGTTATTAAGTTAGTAATACCGCTGTTAAGTGAATCTGGCTTCCTCATTGATTTTGCTTGTCACAAGATCGCAAAAGGGGATCACATGACCCTGGGACACTGCAATGGTCATAAATGTGAGTCAGTTGCCAAGCATCAAATTTTGATCACATGGGAATGCTGCAATGGGAATGGTCGTAAGTATGAAAAACAGTCATAAGTAATTTTTTTCAATGCCATTGTAACTTCTAACGATCACAAGTCAAGGACTAATCCAGAATTGTGAGCACTGGTGCGATTTGCCCAGCACCTCTATGAAACGTGACAGTAATTTCTTTCACACTGAGATTACTTCTTTATACCTGGGCAAGCTAAAATGATTTCATGGCTAGGTCATACAACAAATTGCAACTAGCAAAAGAAATATCTGATGCTCAAGTACAGAATAAAAGACATTTGCCTGACAGCAATCTATGACAGGGATGGGCAAATATGGCCCCTTTATGACCTCTGGACTTCAACTCCCAGAATTCCAGAGCCAGCTTGGCTGTCTCAGGAATTTTGGGAGTTGAAGTCCACAGGTTGTAAAAGGGCCACAGTTGCCCACCCCTGATCTATGAGGAAAGAAATTGGTTGATTTTAATAGACTCATTTCTGCAAGTAGCAGCACCTTGCTAGGTTTGGTCATTAAGCAGATATTCCAGAGAAATATTGTATATCTTGAGAGGACACCCACCATGTGCAACAAGACATTTGAGAGCAGGCACTGGTGCATTGCCTATGGCTCCTTACGTTTTAAGAAAAAAATGTGCATTTTTTTTCTCTCTGCGAGCCTGGGAAAAGACCACAGTGGCATCCATGCCCAGCCCAACCCCAAAACATCTTTTTGGCTTCAAACTACTCACCAGCCAGGATGTGTCTTGTCAGGTTTGGAGCATCTGTTTAAAATTTCGTTCTCAAACTGAGAAGGTTCGTCCTCAAGGTTGTTGGGGTACAAAATCAGAAACCTGTAGCTTGAGGATAGCTGCATGTTACGTTTCAGGGAATGTTGATGCTGAAAGAAACAAGGATTATTTTTGAGCAAAACAGTTCAGCATTCTGAATAATTGTGATCTAGAGGAAAGTGTTGTTCTGTTAAGTGATAAGAATGCATTTGGGGACTAAGGCAAGATAGTAGAGAGAATACAGTATATATGTAGGTCACTGAAAGACCCCAGAATGAATGAGAATGGGGTTTGGTGAGTATCTACTTACCAAACACCAAGTCTGTTGGTGAAAAGTTTGGTGTACTGTGATGGTATTGGGAAAAACCTTGGGAGACAGGTGCAGCTAGCAGGGGTCGGCAACCTTAAACCCTCAAAGAGCCACAAAGGTTCTAACCGGAAGCCCCCCATTCAATTCTGAAGCCGACCAGTCCGGTTCCCTCACCATAGAGTCTCCTCTTAGTGCAGTGTCTTTTTTTCTCCACCTGTCCTAACCAAAAGTCCTATCAATTGTGGAGCTGACCGGAAAACCCACCCCTTGCCATAGAGTCTCCTCCTGGCATGCCATGCTTCCACTCCACCCCCACCCCCAACTGGAAGCTCCTCTCAAAATTGTGGCTGCAGCAGAGGGATGAAAGAGCCACATACAGCTCCAGAGCCGTGGGTTGCTGACCCCTGAGCTAAGGGAATGATCAGATAAGAGGGAGATTAGCCCGTAGCAGGAATGTGGTTGGGCAAGGAGGTCAGAAGAGACTCTCCCTAATTTAGGGGCTGTAAAGAGGATGGGATAGAGAAATACTTTTAAACTTGTAAAATTCTGTTAATGTAGCTTAATAACAAAGTAGAATTAGCTTATCTGATCATGTTTGCTTACCTAGTCAAGTTGACAATTGCACCGTTTAAGTATATTTATTTATCTACCTAGGAAAAGAGTGCACATATATCTAAAACTATTATTGGCTTTATGAAAAAAAACGAGAGAATGAGTAGAAGATGCTATGGTAATCTGATTTAGGACATTTTCTTGGTGGGGGCCAAGACTGGTTCAAAGTAAAAATTGAAAGAAAAGGAAAGAAGTGGGGGGGGGGGAGTTAGAGTAAATATAGAATGACTAGAGGAAAAAAAAAAAGAGTGAAAAAGCACATGAAAAAGTAGGGCATAGGAAACAAGGATGTTTAAGTGTTTGAAACAGATTATTATTATAGAGTACTAAAGAAATGTATAGAAAGATATTAATTGGAACTCTGAAAGAGTTCAGTCTGTAAAACTGGAATGCTAATGTGACAGAAGCTGGGGATGAGAAAAATGCATATAAGTGTGAGAAAGATACTAACAGAATCCGCAATGGTCTGGGAATCTAGCATCTCCACTAGATAATTGGCAGTCAAACTGAAACTAATGAAGGAAAAATAGCAAATGTGGAAAATCCTTTACTCAAACTTCCTCAAACTTTCAAATAAGTTACTCAGATCTAATCTACATATCAAAGGACAAGGTCTGCAAACACAATAGAGTTAATTAAATTATGTTTCCCAGCAGAACTGCATTTTCACAAGAATACATACCTACACACACACATACACCCCTCAAGTGTCACCTTAGAATCAGCACATAGGCACTTCTACTCCCTGGACAAGCTCCTCCTATAAAAGTCTGCCGCTATACTTCATTTCTCTACAGCTGCCTCTAAAGGCAAACTATTTGCTTTTAGGAATAAATATTTCTTCCTTCCTCACAGCTGTCCGGATCTCATTTTTATTTATTTTTACACATCCCCGGCTCAAGTTGGGACCCCAAATTATTCTTCTAACAATACCATACAATGTTTATATGAAGAAAAAAATAATTCTAAAACCAGTAGTCAAAGGGATAAGAACTAGTTAAAATTAAGAGAAACAAAGAAAATCTAGCATCTGTTTTATGCTGGACAACATGCGAAAGCTGCCTCCATGACTAACAATTGGAAGAATACCGTTATTGTGGTATTCAAAGAGAAAGAAACAGTGATTTCTGCCGAATCTAGAGATTGTTTTCAAAACGATTAGCGGGCATTGGGATGTCCCACAACATATTCCACCCCTTAACTGTGTGTGATGTTGTGATGCACATATGAAAGGGGCAAGCATGTATAGCAATACCACAATGCATTTTTCATACTAGATCTTCTTCCTTTCAGATGCAGTCTTTATAGCAGTGAATGTAAAAGCTATAGGAGGATTAGTTTTTTTCTAAGTAGAATGCAGAATTCTGACTGAAAGGATACAAGACATGACACAGAGTAAAAATCAGAAGTTCAGTGAATCTCTACTTTTTTTTTTTAATTTGATTTATATGCCGCCCTTCTCCGGAGACTCAGGGCGGCTTACAATGCGCTAAGCAATAGCCTTCATACTTTTGTATATTTATACAAAGTCAGCTTATTGCCCCCATGAACTGGGTCCTCAATTTACCTACCTTAGAAAGGATGGAAGGCTGAGTCAACCTTGAGCCTTGGTGAGATTCGAACCTGCAATAATTGCAGGCAGCTGATGTTAATAACAGGGTGCTTTAGACCACTGTACTATCCAAGGCTCTTACTTTGAGTACGGAATGTGCAGACTGGGCATCACTGGGAACTTTCAAGAAGAGGCTGGACTGCCGTCTGTCAGAAATGGTGTAGGGCAGTGATGGCTAACCTTTTTACCGTTGTGTGCCAAAAGTGGGGGGAGCACGGGGGGGTCACGTGCACGTGTGCCCACACCCATAATTCAATGCTCCCCTTGGGCCCTGCGCATGTGCGCACGATCCCCCTGCGCTCCCCCCCACACTTTTGGCACGCGACTGCAAAAAGGTTACCAGTGGGCCCATGAGGCCTGTTTTTCACCCTCCTCAGGCTCCAGAGGCTTTCTTGGAGCCTGGGGAGGGTGAAAACAGCCTTCCCCATCCCCCCGGAGGCCCTCCGGAGGCTGGAAATGGCCCGTTTCCCGACTTCCAGTGGGCCCAGAAGGCCTGAAAATCAGCTGGTGCTGAGCTAGGGCAACTCTCGCGTGCCCACAGATATGGCTCCGTGTGCCACCTGTGGCACGCATACCATAGATTCGCCATCATGGGTGTAGGGTCTCCTGTTTGGGTGGGGGGTTGGACTAAATGACCTACAAGGTCCCTTCCAACTCTGTTAATCTGCTAAAAGACTAGATACTTTCTTTGCAACAAATCATTGAGAAAAGTATGAGTGGAAAAAAGAAGGTTTAGTAAAGAAAGAATGTTTGCCAATGTGGATAACATGAAACATCTAGTTTGGAAATATTGTTTGCAAATATGAAATTTAAGTTTGGAGCTGATTGCTTTAAGGACTTTATATATAACAGGATTGGACCTTGTGGCCTAGGAAATCAAAATGAAACAGGAAAAGGACCTATTTGTCTCTGCCAATCCAATGTTTTCTTCCCGGCAAACAGTCTTCAAACAATCAAAATAACATCGATAATACAGTACATAGATGTCACCAGACAGCACAAGAAATACAATTAACTTGTTTATCAGTCACTTTGGTGAGATGGGTGGCATAAGTTTAATCATAAATAAATAAATAAAAACAAATAAAATGAATTGTTACAAAGAGGTGGAAGAGCTCAGACATAACAACAAGGTGTGGCCAGGAACTGATTGCGGAGAACAAACTGCTTGTGTGCAAGTTCAAGTCAAGCTAAAGCAGAACGAAGACAACCGGTTTCCACAATAAATTCTTGACCATATACAGTATCTCTAATTTTCAAGGAGAACATCAGAAATCTGTTCTGAACCTGATTGAAAGAGAGCCAGAGGGAATAATAATAATAATAATAATAATAATAATGATAATAATAATAATAATAATAATAATAATAATAATAATAATAATTTAATTTGTATCCCGCCCTTCTCCCAGAAGGGACTCATGCCATGCATATGCCATGCAAATTAATGCATTATAGAACATTAAACAAATTAATGCATCATAGAACCAATAAATTCAGAGTTCTCATTTGAGGCACAAAAGACCAGGCTCAACATTTTGGACACATTATGTGAAGATCAGATTCTTTGACAAGTTCATAATGGTGGTTTATGGAGATTCTCATTCATCCAGGTCATGGTTATCCCAAAGGTGCTTTTTCAAGAGGCAACTGGATTTTCTTGTTTTTTGTTCTTCTCATCCAAGAACAGCTGAAGAAGCTTCTTGGATGAGAAGTGAAACATCTTCAGAGAAAAACCAGAAAGTCCAGTTGCCTCTTGGAAAAGCACCTTTCATAATGGTAGAAAATGTGGAACAAAAGAGAATGACTAGCAGCTGAGAAAAAATGGACTTACTTACAGCATGCAACATTGGGAGACCTGAAGGGTCAGATTAAATCAACACTGATTTAATAGCACATAATTTATCTAGTGGAAATAAAGGATGTGTGAGTATAAATGGAATGGAATGGAATGGAATAAAAGGGAATAGGATAAATATGTAAGAAGTTCCTTTGTTGATAGAATTTATATATTTATGGACAAATGACGAAGGAATATTTGCAATAATTTTGGTTGGGGCTGTGACTGTGTGTACTTTTATACGCAGGTTATGTTGCATTGTTGACTGAGAATCTGAATTATTTGCTGCAAATCTCAAGCATGTACAAGGAATATGGATCTGAAAGTCAATGTGTCAAAGACCAGGGTTGACTGGGGAAAAAAATAGATGGAGAAATGCTATGACATGCAAATGCCGGCAGAAGCGTAATGGGTATTCTATAGTTCAATGCATTGTGGAGCTGTGCATAACTGTGTCCTTTTGCCCATTTTGTCAGAAGGAAGTGAAAGTTAGACATATCGAAAGAAACATAATGGTAACTTGAATAAATACTCAAAAAATATATGTGATAAAGCAAGAAGAGTCAACATTAGAATGTGTGGCTGATAAATAAATGTGGATAGAACACAAAAGAAAGAAATAGTTTACATTGAGGTGGCTTGGTCAGAAAGAGTGTTAATAAGGATCAAAATATAAAACAAATATATGAAGAAAGAGGAAATGGGTTGAGAGAAAAAGGAAGATCATGGTTGCATGTGATGGACATGATGCTGGAAAAGAAAGATGAGATGTTTAAAGAACCGATGTTAACGTGGGGAGTGGTCTATAGGAATGAGTGGAAACAATGATAGAAAGATATGAAGAATAGTAAATGGTGTTGGCATGAACTACATTTAGGTTTCCATTTCTTTCATCTCCTGCCTTTATTTTATTTCATTTGTCCATTATATCTTGCTCTTTTTCTAAGATTTGCATAAAGTTGCTTCCCCAAAAGGGACTAATGTGATGAGTATGGAAGAATCTATGTATTTTTAAACATAAAATATCACATTACACGTTTAAAGGGTTTTTTTTTTTTTTGTTCTTGACAGGGTTCCTCCAGTTCACACAGCATCCCTCTCCTGACCTTGCAGAATAATTGATCTTCGCTTTTGATAGCTCAAACCAGGGGTGAAATCCAGCAGGTTCTGACAGGTTCTGGAGAACCAGTAGCAGAAATTTTGAGCAGTTTGGAGAACCGGCAAATACGACCTCTGGCTGGCCCCAGAGTGGGGTGGGAATGGAGATTTTGCAATATCCTTCCCCCTGGAGTGGGGTGGGAATGGAGATTTTGCAGTATCCTTCCCCTGCCACGCCCACCAAGCCAAGCCCACAGAACTGGTAGTATAAAAATTTGGATTCCACCACTGGCTTAAACCCAATTTCCCAATGTCTCCCATGCTCTGCCCGTGATTTGATCCTGTCTCTCCCATAGATTCTCAAGCAGGTTCTTGCTGCTCTTCAAGACAAAGTATCTTGAGTTGAACGGAGTTGTTGCTCTCTTCCCCCAAAGCCTACCAGATACTTTGCAGAAGCATTTGGGTTGCAGCACATCAAAAGCATGCCAGGTTGTGGAAAAGAAGGACACCAAATCTGGCTTGCAAATCTGGACCACCGTAGTAGCAAAAATGCAGAGAATAGAGAAATTGATTTCTTCCATTTGGACTTTTGTAGACAAGATCTAAAACCCCAGGAAAGCTGCTGTATGACTCTTCTACATTTTCAGAGCATTATCAGTAGGTAGGATGTGTCTTAAAAAGGAGGGAAAAAGAAAAGGGGTGTGACTTTTCTTCTGTAAATGGTTCCTCCCATCTTCAAAAAATAGTTGATTTCCAGGCATCTAAGGTCAGAACTGGAGAAGATGGCAAGTAAGTGATTTTGAAATGCTTCTTAAAATTAATTATCTTAGTGCATTGCTCAGAAACTACCTGATGGACTTGAGTGTTCTCCATTCCTTTCATTTTGCATTAGCTCTCCTTAACTAGTAAAATTCCCTATTTCAGCCTCCCTTAACTGGAGAACCATCAGATATGTTAGATTACAGCTCCTATTCGGATAGATAAGAAATAGTGCATATTGTAATTCAGGGTATCTGGAGAGCATCACATTGGATGAAGTCATTCTGTTTTGACTAGGAAAACTACAGTGGGAAGCAGAACCATTGCATCTTTTAAGTGACAGTATAAAAAGAAGTCTCTCCACCCACCCACCCCCATCAGCTTTGCTCAATCAGAGCTGATTGCAGGCTTTTGAGTTTTACCTAAGTTTGACAAATAGGATAGAAGCAAAGTATCTGCATGCCAATAAGGCTAAACCACCTTGTATTTCAAGCTTTTGTGAATATTGATGGGATGCTCATATTAACACTTTGTACCTTAATATTTTAAATATTTCCAGAGTGAGATTTCTAGTGTATAACAAAAACCTTTCTACGTTTAACTTTTCCTTTGGCACAGTTATCTTAGGCTTAGGAACTTTGCATTCTGTTCTTGAAGAACAATGTAACATTTCTTGATATTTTTATGGCTAAATAACATGACTCACTCTTTTGCCTAATAGCGATTTAAAGACAGAAGGAAGGAAAACAAGCAAAACGTATATAACACAATTGTGGCATTTGTGTTTTTATAAATGGGGACGGGGATTTTTATTTCAATTTGTTTTTTTTTCCCCAAGAGGGATATAATTACACTACCTGGGCTAGAGAAAATAGGGTGCTCGCCCCATTTGCTATCCCCTATGGATGATCCAGATTTTTCCTGCCCAATTGTGGTAGCTCTAGAATGGTGGAAGGAAAGAAAATTCTACATCTAGGACAAGCATTTTTATACCCAGACATTGTCCTGTCCAAGTTTGTGGATCTAGCCCAGGGGGTCAGCAACCTGTGGCTCTGGAGCCGCATGTGGCTCTTTCACCCCTCTGCTGCGGCTCCCTGTCACTCAAAATATGCATCACAATCGCCAATGTGCGACACCCGCTGGCACGTGATTTTTTTAAGCTTTTCAACCCCCGTTAGGCCAACCATGGATAAATCCAAGAAAAGAAAAGTTTCAGGAGAAAACAGAACATTTAATTCAACTACATATGCTAGTTTTGTGGCCACTCAGGGAATAGTCAGGCACGGGAAGGGTTTTGTGGCTCCCAGTGTTTTCTTTTCTGTGGGAAACGGGTCCAAATGGCTCTTTGAGTGTTTAAGGTTGCAGACCCCGGATCTAGACTCTAGAGTAACTGGCTTCTGACATTCTAAATTCGTATTAAAATTCAGTTTGACAATTAAAGACTACTTTCCCAAATGATTTGCAAGTAACTCGCATCAAACCTCTGCTTTCTTCAAGGCCTGAGGCTGTTCTTTGTTCTTCTGGGTATTCTAATAGCAGCAAAGCCTCACGAGGCAGATAACCTTTCTCTACAAGGTAAGGCCCTTTCACTTTAGAACTACTTGTTAAAATTGAGTTGAAGTGTCCATAGAAGTCTGCATGCGTCCCCACTTCTTGTAAAAATTTAGCCTAAATATTTCATCATTTAAGAACAAGCTGCAGGAACAAATGCCGTTTTCCAAGTGTTTTTGATTGCCTCAGTGTGAACAACACACTACTAAGGTCATAGTCTGCTAACATTTGAAGTGATGCAGAAATTCCGTCTGTATTTCCTTTATTGGTGGCCACTCAAAAGACTGCCAAATATCCCTAAGGCAGTATTTCTGAACCGTGGTGGCTGTAAGACCTGTAGAGGTCAACTCCCAATTGTGTGGCTGCTATGTTGATTATTTTGATCTCCCTTACAGACAACTCTCATTGGAAGCAGACGTTTCTAATAGTTGCCAAGATGATATCTGTGCATAACAGCACCTCTGTGACAATGATGGAGTTGATACATGCCATATCATGTGAATGCTGTCTATAATTTGCATCACTGTCATGAAAGCATATGACACACGGGCCGTCACACATTCCCTCCATCGACACTCATGCTTAGAGTCTATTCCAAATCTTTGGTGGTACCGCAGTATAGAGAAGGGCCACCGAGAGATAGGCACCCTAAACCAGGGGTCTCCAACCTTGGCAACGTTAAACCTGGCGGACTTCAACTCTCAGAATTCTGGGAATTGAAGTCCTCTACATTAGTAACTGACAAGGTTTAAAGTACTGTGTGAGCACAGAGTCAATTTTAATAGACAATTACGGTACTTAACAAAATATACCACTGATATTACATCATCTCTAGAAGATGATGGCTTCTAGATATGCTGGAATATAACTTGGAATTCAGATTAAGGACCAGGTTAGGGAAGCTATATTCTCATTAGTTTGTTTTTGTGGGATTTGATTGAAGTGTCTCCTTCAACAAAATCCAAACCAAGTATCTCTTTTAGACACTGCAAGGAAACTGGAACCTCAATTTCTTCTGCAGAATGTGGAAGAAGCCAAGAAATTAGTTGATGCTGCCTATAAATACACCCGGAACTGGTAAGATTTTGCACAAAGATTCCCCAAGCCAGGTTTATTTTTGCCTTTCCCCGTCTGCTCTATTTGATGAAGATTTGCTGCATTGTTTGCTAGATGACTTCTCTGTGTGAATGTTCAGACAAAAATTCAGGCAATGTGCCATGTTGTTTCATTTGGAAAACATGGATATTTCTGCCAGTTACAAACTGATTCAGTAGTTTAGCTATTCCTGTTTTCATGCCATATCTTCATTCCAGTGGTGAAATCCAAAATTTTCTACTACTGGTTCTGTGGGTGTGGCTTGGTGGGCGTGGCTTGGTGGGCGTGGCAGGGGAAGGATACTGCAAAATCTCCATTCCCACCCCACTCCAGGGGAAGAATTCTACAAAATCCCCATTTCCTTCCCACTCCTGGGGTAAGGATACTGCAAAATCTTCATTCCCACCCCACTCCAGAGGAAGGATACTATAAAATCCCCATTCCCTCCCCACTCCTGGGGCCAGCCAGAGGTGGGGAGGTGGGGAGAGATATTACAAAATCTCCATTCCCACCCCACTCTGGGGCCAGCCAGAGGTGGTATTTGCCGGTTCTC
>WNWU01000013.1:7485080-7507002 GCA_012654045.1 Ptyas mucosa
GGGGGGGGGGGGGGGGGGGGGCAGAACCGGTTCGGTGATATCATATCGTCACCACTACCGGCTCGGGAGAATCAGGCCAGTAGCCCGATTCTCGGGAGGAACCCACCACTGCTGAGAGTCATTAAAGGCACAGAAGCCTTACAAAATCAAGATGATAATATGCATTTTAGCCAATGGGATGAAATCAAAGGGCGAATGATTAACATGAAGAAATGTCAAGTATTAGATTAGTATTATGGAGCCGTAGTTCATCTCTAGATTTCATTAGATGATACAAAGCAGTCTCCACCTCTCAAGTTAGCATCCTTGTCTGGGTCATTGTAACACACACCTTGCGGGTGCGGGGGGAACTTTTATTCTGCATTCTTGATTTAGGTGTTTTCCGATTCACCAGGTTAGAAGAAAAACTAAAGAAAAAGACAGTACGCCCTTCAGAAATCCTAGTGTCTTTCAAACAACCTATAGGAAAAACTCGGTTGCATGTGAAAGCTGCTCAGTATATGCTGGTGACTTTGGACCTCTTGAAAGAGAAGCTACAGGATGTATTTCCTCAGGAATTCAATGTTACAGGTATTTTGCATACTTTGAACTAATACACTAACCAAAAATAAAGGTCAAGTTTTCCTTGTCAGTCGGGTTCAACTCTAGGGCACAGTGCTCATCTTCGTTTCTTGGCCAAGGGAGCCAGCGTAGTCTGATGGCATTTTCTGTGGTCATGTGGCCAGCGTGGCTATATGCCAAAAGTGGACAGAATGCTGTTACCCTCCCACCAAAGTGATACCTATTAATCTACTTGCATTTGCATGCTTTCGAACTGTCAGGTAGGCAGGAAAAAGTAACCAAAAAGTAACCAAAAGTAGGGGAAATAAAATGCTGGGTTTTCTTCCATGCTTAATTTACATTCTTTGCTATTTGCACATCATAACCTCTGCAATAACTTAGCTTATCACAGGCAGATCAAAACTAATGCTAATGCTAAGAGTGTTTCAATTTGAAAACTCCAACGCCAGTGTTGATAGTGTAAGCTGTTAAAATATCAAATGGTGCTCATAAGCATGCAGCCTCACGCATTACCATCTCACGGAAAGTAGGTTGTGCTTTAACATCTGCCCTTCTCTACTTCTTGCAATGCAGAGTCCCTAGTGGAGAACAAACTTACATGAAACGAAATGCACCCGTTCCTGGAAAGATAGATACAGATTTATTAGGAGAAGCTTTGCAAAAACAATGTGCATTTATCAAAACTGTACGGTTTGGAAAAATGTGCAAAGATGCTTTAAAAGATGCCTGCAATCTATTTTTTTTTAAAAAATCTCAAACTTGTAGAAGCCTAAGATGAACTAAATATGAGGAACTGAGAAGAAACTGAATTGACAGATTTACCCATTCATTTTGACCGCAGAATACATGTACATTTCTTGTGCAATCATTTTCAAAGAGGAAGCTAGAGAGAAATGTTTTTTTATCTAAGAATTTAATCATTTTATGTTAGATGTCAGTTGATGGTTGGGTGGGGCAACCAAAAAAGACATGGATAATAATTATTTGAAAGAAGCTAATATTTTATACGGAAGCATCTGTCTTCATGATAATTTCATGAGAAATCTTTTCAGAGAATGCTTTTGATTGTTTTTTTCCCCTCAAATCTCGTCCTATGCAAACAAAAGGAAGACCCTTTTGTTTTCTTTATCATTTTCAATAGCTTTTATGATGTGTTAAACAGATTCAGTTGCATAATAATGCATGAGACTGAATTAAAACATTGCCCAGAGCCCTCTTTAAGGGAGGTGGGCAGTTTAGAAATATGAAATATAAACAAACGAACAGTAAATAAATATCTGCAAGTTATAGCAGAAAGAAACCTTAATGCTGATCTACCTATAATTATATCAAGATTATTTTTATAGTGCTTTACCAAAGCCTATAAGAGCATTACATTTTAAGAAGAACATTGGGAAACTGGAGATGATCCAGAGAAGAATGGTTAAAAGGGTGGGAAATTAAAAATTAGCTCCTATTTATTAACATTACCCAAGGAGTGGGTATATTTAAGTTTAGAGAAAAGAAGATCTTCAAATTGGTAGTAGAAGCTAGATTAGAGCATTCTTAATTGTTCCTAAGGTAGAACTCAGTTCAATGGATGGAAATTAAAGAGAAAGAGATTGGGGGTTGACAAAAACAAAAACAAAAAAACCCCCAACCCTGTAAGAGCTGCTAATCAATGGAACATCATGTGATGGTGGGCTCTTCTACCTTGAAGTCATTTAAGGACCACCCAAGCAGGCATGCTTCAGAGATGCTATATTTGTATTCTGCTTTGCAGATCCTACATTGAGCAACGGATTGACATGAAGACTTCAAGATGGCTCTTATTGAAGAGCATGCTTAACTTGGCCACTATTTAACCCATTTTTTGAATTTGCATAATACCTTGACTCCTAAAGCAGCCACATAACCTGCTAAGCTACATACATGGACCAAAAATAAAACAGTTAAAATGTACCAAGTTTAGCATGTTTTAGGAATGCAGCCACTAAGTAAATTACTGATTATTGTAGAATGGTTGGTTAGAGCTGCTATGAATGGTATTTAATAGCTATCCAACATCTCTGAAAAAGGAAAATGTTTCACCTTTTGACCCAAAGGTGCTTTTTTAAAAGGCAACTGGACATTGTTTTTTTTTCTTGAAGATGTTTTGCTTCCCATCCAAGAAGCTTCTTCAATTCTCCCAAAGGTGCTTTTTTCAAGAGGCAGCTGGACTGTCTGGTAAGAACTTTCTTCAGTTCTGTTCTTCAGTTCTTCACTTCAGAAGTGAAGAAGTTCCTTGGATGAGAAGCAAAACACCTTCAAGAAAAAAAAAAAAAACAAAGTCCAGTTACATTTTGAAATAGCACCTTTGGGACAATCATGACTTGGATAACTGAGACTCTCCATAAACTTTCACCTTTTGAATTTCCTCATCCTTACAAAACATAAATCCTGCTTTTGGTTTTTAAAGTATAATTCAGAAGGCAAGTGATTCTAGTCTTGCATTCTTCTGTTAATTTTGCAGTCCTGAAGTCTAAATCCCTTTGCTTTCCTACAGATGTGCTCTCACCTTCCCAGATTCAAACTATTTACAAGGCAACCGGATGTGCTTCCCAAGAGATCTGTACAAAGGAATGTAATGAGAGGAGCCCTTACCGAACCATTACAGGCGAATGCAATAACCTGTATGTTTCTAGAATAGAATTGGATAATGTTTTGGTGGCCAGGACCCTAGTCTAACTGTTTTTAAGTGATAATGGCTGCTAGGTGAAAAGGATCATATCTTAAGTTTTAAAGAAACTATTATGGGTTCCTTAAAAAAAACAAACAACCTGTGATGTTTAGTTTAAGACTTACATTAGTTTTTATCAGTGGTGGAATTCAATTTTTTTTACTACTGGTTCTGTGGGTGTGGCTTGGTGGGCATGGCTTGTGAGCATGGCAGGGGAAGGATACTGCAAAATCGCCATTCCCTCCCCACTCCTAGAGGAAGGATATTGCAAAATCTCCATTCCCACCCCACTCTGGGGCCAGCCAGAGGTAATATTTGCCGGTTCTCCGAACTACACAAAATTTCCGCTACCGGTTCTCCAGAACCTGTCTGAACCTGCTGAATAGCACTCCTGGTTTTCATCCATTGCTCATCTCAAAATGGCCAGAAAATGTAGCATCAGTTTCTGACCATTGACCAAGCATTGGTCATAAGAGGCTTCAAAAGCTGCCTGGGTCACAGGTTATCTTTCCGTTCTTTCAGTAGAGTCTATTGCAGGGATGTCAAACTGGCAGGCCAGATGCGACACATGAAGGCCACACCCACCCCAGCTCCGCAAAGGGGGAAAATGTCACAAAATGTCATGTGACATGGCGAGTTTGTGCAATATGTGCGAGTTTGTGCAATATGTGCAACAGACACCTGTGGTCTATTGTACATATAAGAGTATATGCTCTGCATGTTGAAACTTACTGGTTTGGTCCTAACCTATTGTGTTTAAGAGGATATGATAGGAAGGCCTAAGAAAGTCATCCGGCTGCCCCATGGAAACTTGCACTCCAACAGTGAAGTCATTGAGACTTGACCATGTCTAGAATGGCATGAACCACTTCTTTTTGATGGGAGATTTATTACTGGAAGACATTAGGGCTGCCCTCAACTGATGAGAATGGTCTGATCCGTCAAAGAATAAAACATTCTGAAATTCTCCAAAATGTGCAATCTCTGAAGTTGGCACTTACAAACTAGATGCGTTCTGTCAACTCAACCATTTGAATTTTATCCCACAAACTAAAGTTAAATAAACTAAAGCTGAGCATGATGAATAAAATCAGTTACTGAATCCAGAACAAGCTCTCTTCAGGTGTGGAGTGTCAGTCTAGCTCAAGGGTGTCAAACTCGATTTCATTGAGGGCCACATCAGGGTTGTGTTTGACTTTAGGAGGCGGGCCAGGGGGCCAGGGGGGATGTGGCCAGCTTGATGTCACTCATGTCAGGGGCACCTGTGGTGACCCAAGCGCTCTGCCAGCAAAAGCAGGCTCACAAGCTCTGTTTTCACCTGGGATGGCCTCCTGCAACCCTCTGCTAGCAAAAACGGAGCTCGGGAGGGCCGCATGGGCCAGTTCTAAGCACCCTGTAGGCCTGATTCGGCCTGCGGGCCTTGAGTTTGACAGCCCTGGTCTAGTTGGCTCTCCATGATCAGCCCTCTTCCCTGTAGAACAACTATTATTGTTCAGTTAGGTTTACACTAGAATGGAATTGGCAATAGAAGTCAACACTTGCCAACCTTGGGTGACTTTGGACCCGTTTAGGGTGGGATATAGGCAGGGGTGGGTTCCAAATTTTTTTTACTACCAGTTCTGTGGGCATGCCTTATTTTGTAGGTGTGGCTTGGGGGTAATGTGACTGGGTGGGCGTGGCCAACTTTTTTTCTTTTTTACTTTTAAAAGCATTTTTTTCTGCAACCTCTTCGGTTGTAGAAAAAAAAATGCCTTTAAAAGCCTCTCGCGATCCCAGCTGACTTGCCTGATCGTCAGAGGATTTTCTTTTCTTTTTTTTTAGTTTCAAAAGCATTTTTTCGGCCAAAGAAGTTGTAGAAAAAATGCTTTTAAAAATAATTTTAAAAAGCCTCTGATGAGGTGGGCGGGGTAAGCGAGCGGTGACCAGGCTGGGGACCGGTTTGGGGGCATGGCCAAACAATGTTATTACTGGTTCTCCGAACTATACAAATTTTTACTACCGGTTCTTCCGAACCAGTGCGAACCGGGAGCAACCCACCACTGGATACAGGGTAGTTGTCTAGACAAGGAAGTTCAAGAAGTCTCCTGGAAAGAGACAGCCAAATCACTTTTATGACATGCCCATTGCCAAGAAGTCTGCTAGTATATCATCCTCAGGAAGAAGCTGGTCACCCTGGCATCTTTTCTATCTCAGTTTGTAATTCAACATATGAGAATCCAAATACAGGTCGTCCTCAACTTACAGCAGTTTGTTTAGTGGCCGTTCAAAGTTACAATGGCCCTGAAAAAGTGACTTCTGACCGTTTTCCCCATTTGCGCCCATTGCAGCATCCCAATGGTCACGTGATTAAAATTCAGGTGTTTGGCAACCAACTCATATTTATGACAGCCGCGGTGTCGTAGATCATGTGATTTACTGACCTCCTGACAAGAAAAGCCAGATTCAATTAACAGCTGCAGTGATTCACTTAACAATGGTGGCATGAAAAGTCCTAAAATGAGGCAATTACCATTTTTACCTCAAATGAGGTAATTACCTCATTTTTACCTCAAATGAGGACTTACCCATATTGGACTTTCCTCTGGAACTAAACCTCAGCATTTAATCAGAATATGGATAATGTATTTGGCACAACATGTGTGAATGCAACTGAGTTTTATTACTGGATTTTAAGGGTTAGCATTGTATGTGAACCAAGTCTTATTGCTTTTAAAAACTCTCTTCTAAATGAACTTTTGGGTTTAATGAAATATTGCAGGAGAATTCCTACTTTGGGAGCTAGCAACCGTCCATACGTCAGGTGGCTGCCTCAAGAATATGAAGATGGCATATCTCTCCCACGTGGCTGGACAGAAACGAAGCTGTATTTTGGACATCCTCTGCCCTTAGTAAGATATAATCCCTATTTAATTCCAGGATGCTTAGTTTGGACAGAGGAAAGGATCCAGGATTTTAAGGGAGAAAAACAATTGGAAGGGAGGAGAGAAACCAAGAGTTGAGGCAAGGAGATTAGAGAAATGGAATAATTGATGTAATTGAAGTATCGTAGCCAGAGCAGAAGTGATCCAAGTAGAGTTTAAGGCCTATACATGATCTGGTGCTTTTGTACACTGGTTACAGCAATAGAAAACAGGAATAGAGGGATTTTCATGAAGAATCGTATCTTATAGTTTTGGCAAGAATCGTATCTTATAGTTTTGCAAAGATAGAAACTTTGTTGTGGTCAAATCTTGACTCCCTTAAATAAACTTTGAAGATATAACATAAATATATCAACTATCAAACAACTATGGCGCACATTGAGCTTCCAATTTGCTGAGCAGCCCTGAACAAAATCACAACCACAACTTAGACCTTTGGTCTATCATATTTCAAAGACAAGACCAATTAAGAGGGAGACACGGTGTCATTTATAGCATGGCATTGGTATGTTCTTTGAAAAACCAATCTGGATGACTTTATTAGGATCACATTCTACTAGGTCAGCATACTAGCTGTGCTGTCTTTGAAATGCAGTTAGTCCTCAACTTACCATCATTCGTTTATTGACTGCTTGAAGTTACAACACTTATATATTCATGACGTTGCAACACCGTTGCAGCATCCCATGGTCATGTGATCAAAATTCGGGCGCTTGGCAACTGAATTGCTAATCCGGCATAAGAGTAGAGATCTGGGGGTTGAATGCATCGTTGGCACCGTGCACATAAAAATATTTTGTAAGCCCTAGGAGAGAAACAACAATAAATTTAAGGGAAGAATAAACAAGAGGGCAGAAATAAGACGATCTCATGATGATTTCATCCGCTCGGCATCTGCAGGCTACTGAAGCTTTCTCATAGCAGATTGAAAGAACCAAGCACCCTGAAAAAAGACTTGACTATTTGAATGGATGCTGAGCAGAAGGACTTCAGATTGAAATGTTCTAACACAGGTCCCATGTATAAGGCCTCTGAAATTCGAATACCTAATAGTAATAATTAGGAAATACCGTGTTTCCCTGAAAATAAGACATCCCCTGATAATAAGCCCAATTGGGCTTTTAAGCGCATGTGCTGAAATAACCCCCCCCCCAAATAAGCCCTCCCCGAAAATATTTAACCGCATGCACAGCCAATCCCTGCCATTTCCTCTAGTTAGGGTTAGGGAGACAGAGCTAGAAATCAGGTAAGATGGCAAGAGGAGCCCTTTCTTGCTCCATGAGCCCCAGAATAATAAGACCTCCCTGAAAATAAGGCCAAGCGCTTATTTCGGGGTTCAAAAAAATATAAGACAAGGTCTTATTTTCAGGGAAACACAGTGATATGTTTGATATAATAATAAAATACAATACAATAAGGTTAGATAATAGATAATTAGATAAAGCTTTTTATTTAATCCTTTTGGTTAACTGCTTTTAATGGTGTTCCAGGATGCCAGCCATTTGTATTTAAGTCTTCTGCCTGAAGACCTTGTGAAGTCATTCCTCTCTCTTGTCTCATCAAGAACGAGACTGCTAGAGCAGTGGTTCTCAAATTTTTCTTCACCACGGACCCCTTTAAATACCTTTTGTGGCCACGGATCCCCAAGATTTAAATCATAAATCATTTCTTCAAGCATTCATGGATGACCTCGCAGCCTCACAGGGGTCCACGGACCACAGGTTGAGAACCACTGTCCTAGATGATTTCATTGGCAGTTTGTGGAAGTATATCTTTAAATTCCTCCTCCTAAATTAGCATGTAGCGATTTGTAGTTGTTTCCAGGTTTCATAAACCCCTTTCCTTTCCTTCTGTCTCTGCCACTCTTGATAATAATTTCTTGGTAACAGGTCCGGGCTGTATCAAATGACATCGTCTTCTTCCCTAACGCGAACCTCACTAATGATCGTTTCCGCTCAGCCTTGTTTATGCAATGGGGGCAGTTTTTGGATCATGATATGGATTTTGGACCTTCCGTAACAGCCACCCTCACCTTCATAAAAGGATTAGATTGTGAGAAAAGCTGTGCGAAAGCACCGCCGTGTTTTCCAATCAAGGTATGAGAAATTCTGAATCTAATTCTGCATGGATTAGCAAACTACCAAGAGACATTCGGGATGAGTGTCCCAAAAGGTTCTTTTTCAAGAGGCAACTGGATTTTCTTTGTTTTCCCTTGAAAACGTTTCACTTCTCCTCCAAGAAGCTTCTTCAGTTCTGACTGATAAACCTCCAAGTGACCTCAACAACTCTCAGAGAGAGTGCTAACCACCAGATGACTGCAAGGAATATAAATCTTTCCAGTCTCCACCCTTCAGTCAGAATTGAAGAATTTTGAAGAAATGTCTTCAAAAACAAAGAACATCCAGTTGTCTCTTCAAAAAACACCTTTGGGACAACCATAACCTGGATGACTGAGCATCTCCATAGATATTGAGGATGAGTGGAAAGCTCATCAGCAGGGAATTCCTGAGTCTTCATACTTTCAGGGCTTCTACTGCCAACCACTTAAATTTGTCAGCCACTGTTCTTCATCTTCTCAATGTTTCCTTTTTTTAAAAAAAAATTGATTTATATGCCACCCTTCTCCGGAGACTCAGAGTGGCTTACAATGTGTTAAGCAATAGCCTTCATACTTTTGTATATTTATACAAAGTCAGCTTATTGCCCCCACAATCTGGGTCCTCATTTTACCCACCTTAGAAAGGATGGAAGGCTGAGTCAACCTTGAGCCTGGTGGGATTTGAACTTGCAGTAATTGCAGGCAGCAGATGTAAGTGGATGTTAATAACTGCCTTAGTCTACTGAGCCACCAGAGCTCCTAGTTCTGCTTTTCCATTTTTCTCTCAGTTTCCCTGTCCACTCCCTTGGTGTCTATTCTAAGCATGTGCAAGCGAAGAGATAGAACATATCCATCATTTCCTGCTCTGCTTGATAGATTAGATCCAGAGGGAAGCATGATTAAATTAATAGTGAGATTCATAAGGATCTGGGCTTCCTAATGACATTTTGGGCAAAAGTCTCCTCTGCTCTTTCTCAGAAATACTACAGTTATGCTAGTTTGTTTGAGATGTTCATATTTTGATATTTTGTTACTAGCTGCCTCTAAATGCATAATAGATAAAACACATTTAACTTTGTTCAGTGGGTTACAAAGAAGATCCCAAATTAGGATAAAGTGACAAAAAACCCAGTGAGGCCTAACAGTTAAGGTGCTGGATTGCCACTGGGGAAATCCAGGTTCTAATCATTTTTGGCAATTAAAACTCACTGGGTTATTTTGGGCCAACCACTCTTTCTCTCTCTTAGCCCAGGCAACCTTAAAAATGAAGAGGGAATGGTATATAACTCACTTTGTGCTCTAGAAGAAAAAAAGAGAGAATGTTTAATCATAAATGACTATTTTGTCCAAAGTTATTAAAGTACAGGAGTCTTTGAATCCTCAACTTTGTATTTATATAAATTTATATAGTTTATATAAATTTATATAGTTTCTCCCCAAAAAATCAAGACAGGATTTCTTAAACATTTCTTATTCATATAGTTATTCCCATTCCTGGACCTGTTACAGCCCACTCAGTTATGCCCTTTCCTGGACCAACAATATTTGCTCATTGTTAACTACACCTTAGTCACTTCCCATCTTGATTGTTGCAATATGATCTACGTGGTGCTGCCCTTGAGAAGTATCCAGAAACTTCAATTGGTTCAAAATCTGGTAGCCTGCATGGTTTTGCACAAGCCTAGATTTGCACATGTGACATCTCTCTTGCAGGAACTGCATTGGCTGCCTTTTGCTTCAAGGTGCAATTCAAGGTGTTGGTTGTCCCCCTTCAAAGCCTTGCATGGCCTAGAATCAGGTTATTTGATGGACTGCCTTTTCTCTGTCATATCACCTGACCCACCAGAGCAGGGAGGCAGGGAACATTATGAGTCTCCTCTCTTAAGGAGGTCCATCTAGTGGGGCCAAAAAGATGCACTTTCTGTATGGTGGCTCCCTCCCTGTGGAACATCATTCCTGTGGAGATTAGATCGGCTCCCATTATGACACTCTTTCACAAGGTCCTGTGACATGGCTCTGCTGGAGCCTGGGTCCGAGGAGGAGGACGAGACCGAGCTAGGGCCGATGGAGGAATGACCGGAGGAGCAGGAGGAGGCAATCCCGGGTCCCTCGGTCCTGGGAAGGGTCGCCAGCGAAGGAGAGATGGTGCAGGACAAGCGAAGGGGAAGGAGAGGGCAGGCAGCAGAGCAGAGGAGCAACAGAGCTCCGGCGACAAGCAATTACCTCCCGCCCCGATCCCCGAACACGGAGAATGGAGAGAATGGATCAGCACAGGGCAACCTGATAACTCGGGAGGAGGGCGCCCCACCCCTCTTCACAAGGCTTACTTGGGGAATGAGATTTAAAGAGATGCCGTTGGGAGGGGTGCTTGTATGGAACAAGCGTTGCCTTTTTCCAGTCTCAGGTGCTGTTACCAATGTCTGGATACTTTGCTGTGCCTTGCCTTGCCCTGCTTGCAGTGGTGAAATGTAAAATTTGTTACTACTGGTTCTGTGGGCATGGCTTGGTGGGTGGCTGGTAATGTGACTGGGTGGGCATGGTCAACTTTTTTTTTTTACTTTTAAAAGCATTTTTTCTACAACCTCTTCGGCCAAAGAGGTTGTAAAAAATGCTTTTAAAAGCCTCTGACGATCAGGCAACTCAGCTGGGATCATCAGAGGCTTTTAAAAGCATTTTTTTTCTACAACCTCTTCGGCCAAAGAGGTTGCAGAAAAAAATGCTTTTAAAAGTTAAAAAAAAAAGTTGACCACGCCCACTCAGTCATATTACCCACCACCCACCAAGCCATGCCCACAGAACCGGTAGTAACAAATTTTACATTTCAGTAAAATTTAAATAGTAAAAAAAACAGTCTGTGATGATCGTGCAGCTCAGCTGAGCGTGCGGGGTGGGTGCAGGGATTTTTGCTACCGGTTCTCTGAACCACCTGCTGCCATCGCTATCGGATCAGGCGATCCGATCCGAACCGGGAGCATTTCACCCCTGCCTGCTTGCCCTGCTTGCCCTGCTTGCCTTACTTGTCTGGCCTGGCTCTGTGCGAGTTCGCAGCAACACAATTTTGCTCTGGGTTGTGCTGCAGTCCCAGTGAACTCTTCCTGTGATGAGGACTCCCTGGAATCAAATTCCTTGAACTGTGGCTGCTCTCAGAATTGTGCTGCTCCTCTGGACCTATAGCACCCAGGAACTATTGGAGGTGTGTGTTTAGAGCTTGGCTCCTGGATTTGCAGTGAGCGGTGGGACTTTTGAGGGGAAGTTGGAGCAATAAAGAGGAGTTAAGCCTTCGTTCTGGCTGTGTTGCTTCCGTGCCTAGCCCCGGGTCATGAAACAGAACATAGTTCTGCCAATGCACCTGGGGACCCCATAGTCACATGGAGCCCATCAAGTGGCTGGTCTGATTTTTGTCACTAGGTACATGGGTTTTTGTACTGGGATTTTACCTTTATAAGCTCCCCCAGAGTCCAATGTGAATGAGTTGGGCAGCCATACAAATTTTCTTAATAAATACATATTTAAAAAGACAGCATTGTTGAGCCAGCATGCTTACTAGATCTAACCTCCTGATCTGACTTGAAGAGCTTCAGATGCTCACTGATGTGGCCATGATTACTCGGGCTGATAGGGGTTGAAGTCAGTGGTAGGTTTCTACTGATTCGCCCCGGTTCGGGCGAACCAGTAGCGGTGGCAGCGGGACGCTCCGCCCACCTGCCCAGATGTCATCACGGACGCTCTGCACATGTGCAGAAGGTTCTGTGCATGTGCAGAAGGTTCTGTGCATGTGCAGAAGTACTGTGCACGAGCAAAGCAAGAGCATGCACATGTGCGCTCCCAGTTCCCAACCGGTAGCGAAGGTAAGTGAAACCCACTACTGGTTGAAGTCCAAAACCCATCACCAAAAGTAACTCATTCCAGAATTGGATCACATTTATACATTTTCCAAGCATGCCTCTGTTGTGTCGTGTGTTCCTTTTAAACATTAATGGAAGAAAGGGGGAAAGCATGAGGATAATGGTGCCTACCGGTGTAAAACTGCAGGATATTGGATATTCCTCTGCTTGGCAAAATAAAGGAAATGTTTTTTGAACCTGGGGATTTAAGCTCCTCTTCATCTTTTTGTTCTAGATCCCACCCAATGATCCTACACAAAAGCGTGAGTGCATCCCCTTTACCCGTTCAGCTCCTGCGTGCAACGGTGGCTATGCCATCCGCAATCAGATCAATGCACTCACGTCCTTTGTTGATGCCAGTATGGTATATGCCAGTGAAGACAAGTGGGCAACGCAGCTAAGAAATTTGACAAACGACCTAGGACTGTTGGCTGTGAATAACAGGTTCAACGATCGAGGCCTCGCCTTTCTCCCCTTTGGCACTCCTGAAGGCTTTCCGGAAAATTGCAATGTAACAAATACAACCCTCAGAATCCCCTGTTTTTTGGCAGGTAAGTTGTTTGAAAGGTGCACCATTTCTTTGGGGCTGCTTTTGCAAACTGAAGTCACACCTAGTGAAAGGGATAGCAGGAAGAGATAAAAGGAATAGATGGCTGCAAAAAAGATGATTAGGAGACTGGAAGCTAAAACATATAAAAACCGGTTGCTGGAATTGTTTAGTTTAATGAAAAGAAGGACTAGGCGGGATATGTTAGCAGTGTTCCAGTATCTCAGAGCCTGCCACAAAGAAAAGGGAGTCAAGCTATTCTCCAAAGCACCTGAACACAGGAATAGAAGCAACGGATGGAAACTAATGCAGGAGAAAACCAACCTAAGCTAAGTAGAAATTTCCTGACAGAACAATTAATTACTGGAACAATTGCCTCCTGAAGGTGTCGGTGCTCCATCACTGGAGGTTTTTAAGAAGAGATTGGACAACTATTTGTCTGAAATGATATAAGGTTTCCTGCTTGAGCAGGAGATTGGATTAAAAGACCTCCAAGGTTCCTTCCAACTCTGTTATTGTGTAAAAGGCGGATCTGAATACTGCGGACACTTGGAGAGCTGCTGTCACTCATTTAAGAGTTTCCAGTTCTCAATTCTTTATCATTAGCAGTCTCTGGCGAAATGAAACTTTTGGAAAAAGCTGGAGGAGGGTGCCCTCGTGTGAAGAGCAAAGTACCTGAGTTTAGATGTCTGACCAGGGTTGTGCAAGGCCTTTTGAAAGAGGTACTTATAGATCTGCAAATGAAGCTATATGCTTTGCACCTTCAAAGTAGCTGTGGCGTCTTCTGCCCAAGCATGAAACCCATTAAAGAGGACTTCCTACTTTGAGAGAAGTGTTTTGCACATGGCTCTGTCCAGCGGTGAAATGCTCTGAAGTCTGTTACCGGTTCGCTTTGCTACCGGTTCGCATGCGCGGTGCGTGCCAAACGTGCGCTTCACACACATGTGCACCGTAGGTGCTGCCACGCAGTGCTGAAAAAGGAGGATTAAGAAGCCTTTTCTGAGTCTGAGAAGGGAAGTAGAACAGCGAAGGGGGGGAAACAGCTGTGCCACACGATTTATATTCGCTAGAAAGCAGGATTTCCTGCTTTCTAGCGAATATAAATCGCACGGCAGAGCTGATTGTCGCACAGCTGATCATCAGAAATACCAGTTCGCCCAAACTGGTAGCATTTTTTTACTACCGGTTCACCTGAACTGGTAGCATATTTTACTACTGGTTTGGGAGAACTGATCCAAACCGGTAGCATTTCACCCCTGGCTCTGTCAGCAAGCCACTATGTCATAGCACCAGACTTTCAGAATGGACTTCCAATGGACCTGAGATAAACTCTTCAATTTAGATTTTGACAGAACAGCTACAGAGCTGCCTGTTTACCAGGGCATTCCCTGAAACTTGAATGGTTTTACAGCATACTGTACAAAGCAGTGGTGAAATCCAAATTTTTTTACTACCGGTTCTGTGGGCAGTGGCTTGGTGGGCGTGGCTTGGTGGGCATGGCAGAATCTGCAAAATCCCCATTCCCTCCCCACTCCTGGGGGAAGTATATTGCAAAATCTCCATTCCCACCCCATACTGGGGCCAGCCAGAGGTGGTATTTGCCGGTTCTCCAAACTACTCAAAATTTCTGCTACCAGTTCTTCGAACTGCTCAAAATTTCCACTACTGGTTCTCCAGAACCTGTCAGCACCTGTTGGATTTCACCTCTGGTACAAAGGTTATTTTGTCAATATTTTCAAGAGTGGTTTGCCATTGCTAATGGTTTACAAGAGCTGAGAGAGAATGACTAGTCCAAAGTCACCCATCTGGCTTCATGCCTCAGGCGGGACTAGAACTCATTGTTTCCCTGTTTCTAGCCCTGGTGTCTTTATCTACTATACCGAACTGGCTGTCAAATAAACAATGTAACCTGTAAGGAATTAGCCTGAAAATGTGATATAGCTCATATATTTCTTCAGCAGCCTCCATTTGATGGACATTGGAATTCTACCAAAAGTAACAGCAATCAGGAACTCAGGAAGCCATAGGCATGTGCTATAAATTGTGCTGATGGAAAAATGTGAAATGTGCATTTCAATGTCAGAATGCAAACTCTACTCATTCAGACTTTTTCCTGGCATTGGTTACATATACTGTATGTTGCGATAGCATGATGCATGTTTTGTCATTTACTTTTACCCTATCCATCTGCACATAGCCACAATGTGGGGAATGCTCACAGTTGACATTCCCTTGATGTAGCTGACCCAGTCAGCCCCTCCCCTCTGGAGTAAACACTCCCATTCACAAGAAGTTCCTAATCGCTAGAACTTCAGTAAAAGACACAGTGACCAACTGGATTATCCTCCACAAAGTGGATTGAGTAAATCTGTCTGTCTGTCTAGCTGTCCATCAATGCACCCAGTTATCTTTTGCTTCTCACTGGAGAAATTATGTTTGGAAAAATTAGTAGTTAAAGGATACCAGGCTGTCAAAGAAAATAGTGGCTGGACACCATCAAAGCTGACATCAGCCAGAGCATAGAAAAATTCAAAGAAATAGTGCAAGATCAGAAGATGTGGAGAGACCTGGCCCATAGAGCTGCCAAGAGTCAGACTCAACTGAATGAACATCATCATCATCATCTTTTGCTTCACACTCTCTGTCTCTTCTCTCTGGGTAGGGATGTAATAGTAAAATGGAGTCAGGGAGCCTAGAGAAGTCCTAGTTTTGTGTAGCCAATAGCATCATCTCTGCCATCGTCCAAGAGAATGATTATTCCTATTCCCTCCATTTAGACAAGCGTTTTTCAACCTTATCAACTTTAAGATGTGTGGACGTCAACTTCCTCAGCCAGCCTTACTGGTGGGAGAATTCTGGGAGTTGAAGTTCATACATGTTAAAGTTGCTAGAGTTGAGAAACAATGATCTAGACCAGGGCAGGGGTGAAATCCAGCAGGTTCTGACAGGTTCTGGAGAACTGGTAGCAGAAATGTTGAGTAGTTCGGAGAATCAGTAGCGGAAATTTTGAGTAGTTCGGAGAACTGGTAAATACCACCTCTGGCTGGTCCCAGAGTGGGGTGGGAATGGAGATTTTGCAATATCCTTCCCCCAGGAGTGGGGAGGGAATGGGGATTTTGTAGCATCCTTCCCCTGCCACTCCCACCAAGCCACGCCCACCAAGCCATACCATGCCCACCAAGCCACGCTCACAGAACTGGTAGTAAAAAAAATTGGATTTCACCACTGGACCAGGGGGGTCAAACTTGCGGCCCTCAGGCCAGATGCGTCATACACTGGCCCTGCCCACGCCCAGTTTAACAAAGGGGGAAAAAGTCATGATACGTCACTTGATGGCTCCATGACGATGCAAGTTTGACACCCCTGATCTAGACTATATGGATGAGCTGTGAAACATTAGCTTAGCTTCATATAGCCTTGCAGAAGCTAAAATTAACTTCCTCTAAATTGCATGCTGGCTGGGATTAGTTGCATGACATATTAACCCTTCACTCACTTAACCGTATCACTAGAGAAGATTTACACAGGATATCTTTTTTGGCGACATACACACATACCTCCAAATATCTGCTTCTTGTTCAAACCCCTCGCCTGGAACAAAGTATTGATTTATGACATCCCTGTTGCAATGATGCTTTCTTATTCTGACTTTTAAAGGTGACAATCGAGTTAATGAAATGCCAGGGTTGATTGCATTGCAAACGCTTTTCATGCGGGAGCACAACCGTGTAGCCACTGAGCTGAAGAGGATGAACCCACAAATGAGGGGGGAAGAACTCTATCAGGAGTCCCGGAAAATCGTGGGAGCGCTGATACAGGTGTGGGATGAATAGTTCCATGACTTTTTTACATAAAACAAAGGCACAATTCTGTTTACCATATTTTTCGGAGTATAAGACGCACCTTCCCCCCCCCCCTAAAAGGGGGTAAAAATTTGGGTGCATCTTATACACTGAATGTAGCCCCGCCCACCCATTGGCCCCCACCTTTTGGCCTCTGCCTCCCAGCAGTTTACCTCCTTGCAGCATGCAGCAAGCAGCAAGAAAAAGCAGCCCATTTCAGTTTCAGCAGAACCTAATTAACACAAGTTGATTATCCCCGACTCTCAGTTGTTTCAGGCTGCAGGCATTGCCGATTGCCAATTGCTGCGCGGGCCTCTGCTACTTGCTACAAGGAGGTAAATTGCTGGGAGCAGTTTTTTTTTTTTGTTGTGCTAATCAAGCTATGCTGAAAACGAAAACGAAAATAAAACTTGCTGTTTGCTGCACGAGGCAAAATTGCTGGGAGGAAGAGGCAGATTTCTTTTTCTTGTTTTCCTCACCAAAAAAAGGAGGTGCGTTTTATAGTCCGGAGTGTCTTATACTCTGAAAAATACGGTAAGCGGCTTAACCGGTTTGTGCAGCCCAGAGTAACCAGTCCTACAGGGCAGGGTTGGGGAACTATGGCCCCTTTGTGACCTGTGGGCTTCAACTCCCAGAATCCTGAGCCAGCCATGCTCCTCACCCTTTCTATAGGGCAGGGATGGCTAACCTTTTCCGGACTGAGTGCCGAAAGCGTGGGCGCGCACACCCGAATGCATGCAGGTGCGCCCGAACCCCCAAAATGCAATATGCACGAAGCCCCCATGCATGCGCCCTGCCCTGTACATGTGTGCATGCCCCCCACATGTCCTGTGCATGTGCATGTGCCCCTCCAGCACGCGCCCCACCCCCTACTCATGCACACGTGGTCCCCTGCATGCACCCCTGCGCATGTGTGCACTCCCCAGTATGCACCCCACCCCTGTGCATGCACGGCAGAGACCTGAAGACTAGCTGGCTGGTGGGAGGCATGCACGCATGCACGGCACAACTGAACTGGGCCGACGGCTTGCGTGCCCAAAGAGAGGCCGTTGTGTGCCACTTCTGACACTTGCGGCATAGGTTCACCATCACGGCTATAAGCTAAGACCATTAGGGTAGAACACTGAATGACTTGAGCATGACACCTGCCCTCTGAATTTAGTTATTTATCTATAGGAAGTTCTCGACTTAAAACCACAGTTGGAATCAGAATTCCAATCAGAATTGCTAATCACGTGGTTTTCTGCTACCATTGTTAAGTAAATTACTGCAGTCGTTAAGTGACTCACATGAGCATTAAGCAAATTTTGACTTCCCCCATTGACTTGGCTTGTCAGAAGCTGGTGGGGAAGGTCGCAAATGGGGATCACATGACCCTGGGATGCTGCAATTATAAAGCAAAGCATCTCAATTTGATCACGGATGCTGCGATGGTCGTAAGTGTGACAACCAACCGGAAGTCCCTTTTTTCAGTGAACTTTGAACTGTCAGTAAACAAATGGTTGTAAGTTGAGGACTATCTGCATTCATCTCTTCAATTTCTATCTCCTCTTTCCCCAGCAGCTCAAGATAATGTAAGTAATGCTCTCTCTGTGATGTACTCCCTCCCCAACAACAACTCTGTGAAGTTGAAATACATCTAAAAATTTCTTTAAAACTGTCTTTGCCAACAAGGTGTTCTATGGCAGGGGTCTCCAACATTGGCAACTTTAAGCCTGGAGGACTTCAACTCCCAGAATTCCCCAGCCAGCTTTGCTGGGAGTTGAAGTCCACCAGGCTTAAAGTTGCCAAAGTGGAAGACTTCTACTCTTATCGGTGGCCTTCAGCCATCAAATGTTTGGCCTAACCCAGGAGTCTGCAACCTTAAACACTCAAAGAGCCATTTGGACCCGTTTCCCACAAAAAAGAAAACACTGGGAGCCACCAAACCCTTCCCGTGCCTGACTATTTCTTCAGCGGCCACAAAACTAGCATATGTAGTTGAATTAAACCTTCTGTTTTCTTCTGAAACCTTTCTTTTCTTGGATTTATCCATGGTTGGCCTACCGCGGGTTGAAAAGCTCAATAAATTGCATGCTGGCAGGTGTCGCACATTGGCAGTTGTGACGCATATTTTGAGTGACAGGGAATGGCAGCAGAGGGGTGAAAGAGCCACATCCAGCTCCAGAGCCGCAGGTTGCTGACCCCTGGCCTAACCTTAACTGTAAATATGTTCCCAAGCGGTCTTTCATTTAATGCATGCTTAATACTCTTTGTAGGTATGAATGAGGCTTTCCCAGCTAACAAGTCTCTCTCCTAGGAATGGCTTTCCCCAAAAGAGTTATCAAAAAGAAAGCTTTAATGTTACTAACTTAATAACTGCAGGGATTCACTTAACATGTTAGTAACACGGTTGTTAAGAGAATCTGGCTTTCCCACAGACTTTGCTTGTTAGACAGTCGCAAAAGGTCATCATCACATGACCCCAGGACACTGCAACTGTCATAAATAGGACTATCTGTATTCTGTCCTGTTGTAAGCCTGCAAATGAGATAGAAACCAAATAAGTATATACAAAAGATGTATATTTAAGAACAAACCTCATAGCATCATATTGAGGAAGACTGGTCTTCTGCTTCTAATATTCGATCATCGTTGGCCTGAATTAATTGCTTTCTTCCAATAGGCCCATGACTCTTCTTTTTGTCCTTTTGCTCCAGAAAATCACCTATACAGAATATTTACCTGCAGTGCTGGGGGAGACTAGTGCTCTGCCTAGTTACAGGGGCTACAATGACTCTGTGGATCCCCGAATTGCCAGCGCCTTTACCAATGCTTTCCGTTTTGGGCATACTTTTGTGCGGCCCACTGTGTCTCGCTTAGACAGCCGTTACCAAGTTCTGAGTGAAACACCCTTAGAAAATGAGTTCTTCGCTACATGGAAATTTATCTTCCAAGGTAAGTCCCAGCAAACGGCCAATTTTGGCTGATCTCAAACAATTAAGCTGAAATGAACCTGGTTAGTTCTTGGATAGCACAATCTGGGAGTTCTCCTGAATATGCAAGTGCTGCTCGGAGTAGATGGTAGTTGTGTCCACAAGGGTCTTTGCGTAGTTTTATGTTGGGTGTTGATTGTGTACGTTCCTGGACTAAGAGGCCCAGCTCACAATAATTCATGCCTTAGTCATCTCTTGTTTGGATTACTACAGCATGCTTGACATGGGGCTGCCCATGAAAAGTATGTGGAAGCTTAATCTGCTGCAAATTGTAACGGCACAGACAATCGTGGATGTTAATTGCTTGGCATGTGAGACCCAATTGCTTTGGGAGTGGCATTAGCTACTGGTATACTTCCGGGTGAATTCAAGGTGTTAGTGGCTACCTTTAAAGCCCTTCATAACTTAAAGCTACCGTATATACTCGAATATAAGCCGAGTTTTTCAGCATGTTTTTCAGGCTGAAAAAAGCCCCCCTCGGCTTATATTCGAAGTCACCCCAAAAAAGGCCTTTTTTCCTGCAACCGTTTTGGCTCCCGGGGTTGCAGGGAGGCTTGCTAAAGCCAAAATGGGGTATGGGGGGGTGCGGCGCCCCTCCCCCGCGCCCCTTTTTGGCTTTAGGGTTTGCAGGGAGGCTTGCAGCTTTTTACAGCTTCTCCCGCGGCTGGCTGGCTGCTCGTTCGCAACTGAACAGAGAGGCGGACGGTGCCTCCGCTCCTCTGCCAAGGGGTAGAGAACCGGCTCCACTGGATACAAGGGAGTGGGGGAAGGATCGGGGCTTCCCTTCTCCCCAGCCCAGCAGGCTGCCCAGGGAAAGAGAACTGGCTCCGCTGGATACAAGGGGGTGGGGGAAGGCTGCCCAGGGAAAGAGAATCGGCTCTGCTGGGTATAAGGGGATGGGGAAAGGATCGGGGCTTCCCTTCTCCCCAGCCCAGCAGGCTGCCCAGGGGTAGAGAACCGGCTCCACTGAGTACAAGGGGGTGGGGGAAGGAATAATGAAGCCTGCTGGGCTGGGGAGAAGGGAAGCCCCGAAAGCAGATCCTTCCCCCACCCCCTTGTACTCAGTGGAATAAACAGCCCTGCCTCGGAATAAGGAAGACAACGCCGCCACCCCATTCTTAATTCATTGCGGTGCGAAGCAGGAAAAAACCCACAGAAAGTCCTGCTCCTGGTGCTGCCAGGGAAGAGGCACCGCAAGAACTGCTGTTGCCGGGTACAAGAGGATAGTGGGAAGGATCTGCTGTCTGCGGCTTCCCTGTCTCCACACCCGAGCAGGTTGTCCAGGGAAAGGGATTGAAGCCCCAGCCCGCTGCTTCTGGCGCTGGCACCCCCTCGTCCCCAGCAACAGTGGTTCTTGCGGTGCCTCTTCCCTGGCAGCACCAGGAGCAGGACTTTCTGTGGGTTTTTTCCCCCTTCGCATCGTCTCCAGATGGTTTTATAAATATGAAGCAATACGGTACGATGGTATGCATTTGGTATCTAGCTGCTGCATTTCCCACCCTCGGCTTATACTCGAGTCAATAAGTTTTCCCAGTTTTGGGGGATAAAATTGGGGGGTCGGCTTATATTCGGGTCGTCTTATACTCAAGTATATATGGTAGATTATTTACTCTCTCCACTCGTGTCTAGTACCCATCTTGTTATGTCCAACACGAGCAGCATGCTCTGGGTCCCATCCACAGGAGAATTTCATCTGATCCAGAAACACAGCCTTTTCTGCCATTGTGCCGATCCTCTGCAATATCATCCCCCCTGAGATTAGACTTGCCCTGATTCTGCTGGTTTTTCATCAGACATTAAAAGCTTGGCTTTGCCTGGTGCCCCAGCTGTATGGGTGAATTGGCTTCATGGTTTATTTGAATGTGGGGTGTTGTAAATGTTCTCAGCTGCTCTTTTAGGCTATCAATGTTATTTTTCAAATTTTGGTCTTTTTACTGTTTATTTTGTTGTTATTTTTGTTAACTACCCAGAGTTGTTAACTATCTATGAGATGGGTGGACATATAAATCAATAAATTAATCTTCTAAGATTAAATAATGTTTAAACTTAAATAAGATTTTAAAAAATAACTGGGAATAATAAAAAGGTCTCTGCTTCAATGCACCTACATAAAACATGTATGAAAATTTGACTAAGTCTTGACTGATAGCTAAATCAGCTGGTCTAGCTGTCAAAATCTAACTATAGCTTCCTCCTCATCTCGGTTTCACACCACAATAAGGACAGCATTTAGTGGGTGTTTCCCATTATCCAGTAATGTTTTATGGGAGAAGTAAGAAGTCCAGGGGAATCCACCAATTTTTGTCCTTAATATGCCCTGTCATCATAAAGGTTGGAGAATAGAATAGAAGAATAGAATAGAATAGAATAGAATAGAATAGAATAGAATAGAATAG
>WNWU01000013.1:7507012-7518576 GCA_012654045.1 Ptyas mucosa
GAATAGAATAGAATAGAATAGAATAGAATAGAATAGAATAGAATAGACTTTTTATTGGCCAAGTGTGATTGGACACACAAGGAATTTGTCTTGTGCATATGCTCTCAGTGTACATAAAAGAAAAGATGCGTTCATCAAGAATCATAAGGTACAACACTCAATGATAGTCATAGGGTACAAATAATCAATCAGGAAACAATATCAATATAAATTATAAGGATACAAGCAACAAAATTACAGTCATACAGTCATAAGTGGAAGGAATTGGGTGGTGGGAACGATGAGAAGATTAATAGTTTGACAGTGTTAGGGAATTATTTGTTTAGCAGAGTGATGGCATTCTGGAAAACAACTGTTCTTGTGTCTAGTTGTTCTGGTGTGCAGTGCTCTATAGTGTCATTTTGAGGGTAGGAGTTGAAACAATTTATGTCCAGGATGTGAGGGGTCTGTAAATATTTTCACAGCCCTCTTTTTGACTCGTGCAGTATACAGGTCCTCAATGGAGGGCAGGTTGGTAGCAATTGTTTTTTTCTGCAGTTCTAATTATCCTCTGAAGTCTGTGTCTGACAGTTATAGAGGTGCAGATGACAAGCTCAATAATTCCTCTGTAGAACTGGATCAGCAGTTCCTTGGGCAGTTTGAGCTTTCTGAATTGGTGCAGAAAGAACATTCTTTGTTGTGCTTTTTTGATGGCGTTTTTGATGTTAGCTGCCCATTTTAGATCTTGTGATATGGTAGAACCTAGAAATTTGAAGGTCTCTACTGTTGATAAAGGTTGGAGTTGCCTGGAAATCAGCAAATTTTATACCTATTGAGTTTTCTGCTGGCTGAAGAACTGTCAGGAGAGTTTTTTAGCTCAGCTGTGAAGACCTGTAAGGCTACCCACTCAACTGCTGAGATTTCTCCTCATGTTTGGTTGATATCTACAGATGGACATTGCTTTTGAAAGTTATTTCTTCTCTCTTTCAGGAGGCATTGATCCCGTTCTACGAGGCCAAATAGGTACACCAGCCAAACTGTTGAGACAAGATCAGTTAGTAGTAGAAAGTCTCCGAGACCGACTCTTCCAACAACCTCCAAACCCTGGATTGGATTTGCCAGCATTGAACATGCAGCGTGGCCGAGATCACGGTCTACCAGGTAACAAGAGTAGCGTGTTCCCATTTTGCAGGAAACATCAGAGATTGTGGAGTGCTGCCATATAGCCAAAAATAATGTAGAAAATTACAGCTCAGCCTTAAAAATGTTTTGAGATTGCAACATAGAATGATACTAGAGAGAACATCATTTTTCCAATGAGCAGAACTTTCAACCAGTATTCTTGTTCTATAGGTTATAATGCCTGGAGACAATTATGTGGCCTCTCACAACCTCGCGATGAAAATGACCTGGCTCAGGTCCTCCAGAATCCTCAAGTGGCCAAGAAGTTCATTCAACATTATGGGACACCCAAGAACATTGACCTCTGGGTTGGGGGAGTGTCTGAGCCCCTCCTCCGGAATGCCAGAGTTGGGCCTCTACTGGCATGTATCTTTCGGAAACAGTTCCAAAACCTTCGTGATGGGGACAGGTGAGCACATGAAACCTGCTATTTTATTGTGGCCGCTTGATCTACTACATAGCAAATGAACCTAAATTTGTTTCACTACAGAAAAGAAAAATAGAAAGTTGTGCTGCTACTCAGGGGTAGAAGACACGCTTTGAATGAATAAGGTTCAGCTCCCAGTACTCCCAAACACTATATTAACCTGGAAGGAAAACGATCCCTTATAAACATTATATACACAATAAACACAGACAAAAATCTGTTTTGCTCTGTTTCCCATCATATCAACTTAGAGTTACCAACTCTAGCTGAAACCATCCCTGGAGTTAGCCACACCCTGTAGCCCCCCCCCCCCCATAAATAATTACTGATTAAAACTGATGTAAACATTTAAAAAGAGAAATAGAATCATAGGGCTGGAAGAGACCTTGGAGTTTTCTAGTCCAACCCACTATTCCCGTGATGACGAATCTATGGCAGGTGTGCCAGAGGTGGCACGCAACGCCCTCTCTTTGGGCATGTAAGCCGTTGCCGCAGTTCAGCTGTGCCGTGCATGCGCGCACACCTCCCACCAGCCAGCTGGTGTTCGGGTCTCTGCCGTGCATGCACAGGGGTGGGGCGCATACTGGGGGGTACATGCATGTGCAGGGTGCATGCAAGGGGCCACACGTGCATGTGTAGGGGTGGGTCGCGTGCAGGAGGGCCGCACGCATATGTACGGGGGGTATGCGGGGGGGCATGAATACATGTACGGGGCGGGGCGCATGCACGGGGGCTGCATGCACATTGCATTTTGGGGGTTCGGGCACACCTGCATGCATTCAGGCATGCGCACCCATGCTTTCAGCACTCAGTCCGGAAAAGGTTAGCCATCACTGCCCTATTCAAAGTAGGAGTCTTATGTCTGTGGAGATTCTCATTCATCCAACTCATGGTTGTCCCAAAGGCAACTGGGCTTTGTTTTTCCTTGAAGAAGTTTCATTTCCCATTCAAGAAGCTTCTTCAGTTCTGACTCAGTTAGAACTGAAGAACCTTCTTGAATAAGAAGCAAAACATCTTCAAGCAAAAATAAAGTCCAGTTTGCATTTTGAAAAAGTACCTTTGCGATATATAGGAGCCTTATACCAGCTAGTCAAATGGCTGTCCAGTCTATTTTTGAAAATCTCCAGTGAGGGAACACCCACAACCCCAGGAGGCAAGCTACACAATAGGTAAGGGAATAATTAAGTTTAATAATGAAGGGTAGGAAAGAGGAGGCGAGAACAAAACTGCATAGGGATGAGGTGAATGAAAAGGATCTGAGAAGAAAAGAAAAACAGCAGGGAATCTATTGAAATATTTCAGAAAGAGTAAAATCAGGGGTCTCCTCAGGATTGGTTAAAAAAAAAATCAAAATGGTAGCCATAATGCTGCAATCAAAACTCCAACCTATTTTATGTACATCAGACATTTAAAAAATGGTTTGACATTTCAATCATATGATTGTGGTTAGCAACTTAACTCTTTGACCATACAACCAGGCAAACAATTCTCCTAAGGGAAAGCTAATCTTCACAGTAACTTTTAGAGGCGTGCATGCTTTTGTCCACAAACATGCATCTACACTTGTTTACATTTCTTGTTCATTCCTTTGTTTTCAACAGACTATTGAGTAATTACCACAGCTGGTAATAATTTGAGGAGAAAAAAACTAATTTTCCTTTTAAGTAAATAAAATAAATTTTAAATGTTGGGAAGTCATTGCTTATCGGGTTCTACTATATAGGGCAAAGTGAACAAATGATTTGATTCAGCTTCTAAACATCTTACATGTTACAAATAAAATAGCAGTAAAACTGGGAAATTTTCAAAAATTTGGGAAGACATTGCTGATCAGAATCTACCATGCATATTTTCTTGGGGGAAAAATGAAGGTCAACCCTGAAAAAGGGGGCAAATCTGAATAAACTTCTGAAAAATAAATAATTGTAATTGTTTACGTTCATAAACTTGCTTTGCCAAGGAAAATTCAATACCAAAGCTATTTTTTTTTTACAAAAACACATCTTCTAATAAAAATATCTAAAATCAAATGTTATATATCAATTTATTTTTAAAAGCAATTTTAAAGAGATTGTTAAAGGGGGAAAATCCATTTTTAAAAGACTGCATTAAGTAATTCCATTTGGGCGTTAAAAGTTAAATGACCTAAATTAAGGACAAGTGGGGGTTTTGAAAAATACATTTAAAGGACAGTTTTCTGAAATAAAGGACTGTCCTCTGAAGTAACAGGCACTTTAATGGCTTCAGCAATGGATGGAAAATGATCAAGGAGAAAACCAACCTAGAACTAAGGTGAAGTTTTCTGACAGAACAATTAACCAGTGGAATGGCTTATGGGTTGTGGGTGCTTCAACACTGGAAGTTTTTAAGAAGAGATTGGTCAACCATTTGTCTGAAATACTATAGGGCAGCGATGGCTAACCTTTTTGCTGTCGCGTACCAAAAGGGGGGGAACGCGGGGGTTGTGTGTGCGCGTGCCCACACCCATAATTAAATGCGCCCTGCCCCCGTGCGCTCCCCTCGCTTTCGGCACGTGATGGCCCGGTGGGCCCGGTAGGCCTATTTTCCCCCCTCCCCTGGCTCCAGAGGCTTTCTTGGAGCCTGGGGAGGGCAAAAACAGCCTCCCCCATCCCCCAGAGGCCAGAAATGGCCCGTTTCCTGACTTACGGTGGGACCGGAAGGCCCATTTTTCGCCCTCCCCGGGCTCCATAGGCTTTCTAGGAGCCTGGGAAAGGCAAAAACAGCCTCCCCCACCCCCTGGAGGCCCTCCGGAGGCCAGAAACTGCCCATTTCCCAACTTCCGGTGGGACCAGAAGGCCTGAAAATCAGCTGGATGGTGTGCACATGCGCGCTGGAGCTGAGCTAAGGCAATGCTCGCGTGCCCACAGATATGGCTCGGTGTGCCACCTGTGGCACGCGTGCCATAGGTTCGCCATCAAGGGTATAGCATATCTGCCTGAGCAGGGGGTTGGACAAAGGCCCCCAAGATCCCTTCCAACTCTTTCATTCTCTACTGCTTCATTCCAGCAAGAAAGTTTCTGTAAATTTGGGAGGTTGCTCTTCATGTGACAATTTTTCTGGTGGTTTTTTTCCCCTCAGGTTCTGGTGGGAGAACCCTGGCGTGTTCACCCCAGCCCAGCGACAGGCTCTTAACCAAGCCACATTGGCACGCGTCATCTGTGACAATACCTACATCCGCGAGGTACCTCGGTTCATTTTCCGCGCCAACCAGTATCCACGTAATTTTGTCAACTGCACTGCCTTCCCAAGGCTCAGCCTCTTTCCATGGAAAAAGCCTCCTCAATAGATTGGTGAAGGTAAGATGAATTTGGTTTTGGACGCAATTATGCAACCCAGTGGTGGCATTCAAATTTTTTTACTACCGGTTCTGTGGGCGTGGCTTGGTGGGCATGGCATGGCTTGGTAGGCGTGGCTTGGTGAGTGTGGCAGAGGAAGGATACTGTACAATCTCCATTCCCACCCCACTCCAGGGGAAAGATACTGTAAAATATCCATTCTCTCCCCACTCCAGGGGAAGGTTACTGCAAAATCCCCATTTCCTTCCAATCAGCTGGGACTCGGGAGGCAGAGAATAGATGGGGGCAGGGCCAGTCAGAGGTGGTATTTACAGGTTCTCCGAACTACTCAAAATTTCCGCTACTGATTCTCCAGAACTGGTCAGAACCTGCTGAATACCACCTCTGATGCAATCTTTAAATTTGCATTTATGAGCTTTTCCTTGGAATGCCACTTAGCAGTTATAAAACAATATTCTCCAGAAGAGAATGGAAACATGCGTGCATGCATGTGTATGAGTGAGTAGGGTGGGTGGGTGGATGGATGTCACAGAGGATATGTGCAGTCTTTTCTGAGCCCTCTCCTCCCCACCATAACTATTCCCAGTGCCTCATCCTCTGTCGCCACTCTCAATATTTTTCAACCTCAGCAACGTTACGTGTGGATTTCAGTTCCGAGAATTCCCCAGCCAGCAAGTTTCCTGGGTAGTGAATTCTGGGAGTTGAAGTCTACACATTGTACAGTTGCCTTAGGTTGAGAAACATTGCCCTTGCTTTCTCTGAGATCCGGGGTGGGGGGTGGGGGGGAGCCCATGCAACAATAGAAATAACTGGAGTTGCAAAGGAAAAGGCAAGCAAGTAGAGCCATATGTGTGCACACAGACACAGTCTTATTTCACACAATTTGCTAAATCATAACACAACAGCTGTTTCCGAAATATGCTGATATCAAACAAATAACCCTATTACAATTTAATGTCGTTTCCAGTAACATTCTGAACTATGAGCCAACCAATCCAAATTAATCTTGTCTAGCATGATGCACTAATCCAGCTCATACATACTGTACAATATGCGATACTAGAAATCCCCAGTGACATGCCAATCTTGTTTAGAGATTCCAAGGATTGAAACCCGAGGTTCCCCTGTACTGTAATATGGAAAACTTTAAGTGCATCCGATTCCTTGAGAAGATCCAGGAAGAATCTTAATATTGTTGGACGAACAGGCCCAAAACCAGCCTGGGAAGTGGGCATCTAGTCAGTCAATAGAAATTAGAAATGCTGATTTACCGCCAGCTTTTCAACTTTAACAGATTAAAAGAATTGGAAGGGACCTTGTAGGTCATCTAGTCCAACCCCCCCCCCCAAGCAGCAGACCCCACACCATTTCTGACAGATGGCAGTCCAGTCTCTTCTTGAAAGCCTCCAGTGATGAAGCTCCTACAACTTCCAAAGTCAAACTATTCCACTGGTTGATTGTTCTCATTATCAGGAAAATTTCTCCTTATCTCTAGGTTGAATCTCTCCTTAATCAGTTTCCATTCATTATTCCTTGTCTGGCCTTCTTGTCTGGCCTATTTAGGAGGCAAGGCCTTGGCAGCACAAGGAAACAACAGCCAATGACTTAATAGCCAGTCATCAACATCCCAATCAACATTTAAAAAGCCACATACAACAGGCATCACATAAATACCACACACAGCACACAGAGAAATCCCCTGAAGATGGGCTCCAGCATGAATCCAAAAGCTTGGAACTGTAAACCTCTAGTCCAGATAACCAACCCAGATTTGATCCTTCATTTATCTGAACTTTTAAAAAACATTTTTATGGATCATCTTTTTCCCTAACGCTGATCTTAAGCAGATTCTGCCTGGGTTTTTGCAATCACTATGGGCTGATGAACAAAGGAAGGTAGTTTGCTGCATCCTCAGTTGGGTCATTGGGGGTGTAGATGAGAGAAGCCTGTTTTGTTAGAAATCACGTTCTAAATCAGGGGTCAAATCCAGCAGGTTCTGACAGGTTCTGGAGAACCGGTAGCGGAAAGTTTGAGCAGTTCAGAGAACCAGCAAATACCACCTCTGGCTGGCCCCAGAGTGTGGTGAGAACGGAGATTTTGCAATATCCTTCCCCCTGGGGTGGAGAGGGAATGGGGATTTTTCAGTATCCTTACCCTGCCACGCCCATCAAGCCACGCCTACAGAACCAATAGTAAAAAAATTTGGATTTCACTATTGCTTCTAATGGGTTGTTATGGTTGGCACCAGGTGCAGGTTCAGTGTCCTGCTCCTAAACCAGCCTCAAATTCATTACTGTGCACAATTTTTAAAGGAAAATTAACAAGAATCTTACCCTCTTCATCCTCCCTCACTTAGAAATCCACTTCTCCAGAGGACAGGTTTATTCAGTTTATCCTATTAAAGCACCATTGTCATTTTGCTCTGCAAACAGCAATTCAGTTTTGCCAGTTCCTATTTAATTTGATGAAGCAGAATAATTTTCAACATTTTGTTTAAAGAAGAGAGAATTTTGGTGAACTACAATGAATAGAATGGGGTGGAAGACATGCCAGAGTAGCTATTGGTCTTACTGAGCTTGGTCATTCCTATAATAGGTTCATAATTATTTTTCTGTTTTTTTTCTCTCTCTCCTCTATAGAAGAACATCCCAGCAAGTTCTGCCAGCAACCTGGAATTTCTGTTTTTGAGAAAGCGTTCTTTAACCTGCTTTAGCTGTTTTCCCTCGCTGCTATTGCTTATGCTTAATCTGGAACAATGAGAAAAGAATGCCAAATTAAAATAGGCGTTCTGTGATGTTCAAGATGTCCACTTTTTCAAATCATACAAGGCAATCAAATTATAGAAGGTGTCAGGGTTCCAAGTAACACCCCCAACCAATGAAGACTCCAAGGCCAGCAGTTCCTCAAAGACCCATTTTATTAGAGATGTCATATTGGCACATCTGGGAAAACCCAAATATGAAAGCCCCCAGGTTTTCCCCACCTAAAGGAAAGTCAAAGTGTCCATGTGATGGACAAAAATGTCCATCACATGGTCCAATCAATCCACAGTCCCAACTGGAGATGATCCACCAGTCATGCCTCTCCAGGTGCAGGCTGAACGTCCTTGACTCCCAGAGAAAGGAATGTTGTTCTGGCTATATATCTCCACCAATTCCATGCAAACCCCCTCCCGTTTTCTCACAGCACTAAGCCCTGAAGATCCAAAGAAAAAGATGGCCTCCAGGGCTGACAGAAGGTTCTTTATTTGTGGAGTGCATGAAATACTGTTGCGATTCCCTTCTTGAGACAGAATAGAACAGAATTTGTGGAATGTACAACTTTGTTATTTACCCCAGGTCAGACAAGGATGCTAGCAGTGGTGAAAAGAAAGGCTCTGCGCAAAGATACCATAATCCCCTGCACTTAGAAAAAAAATGCTTGAAATTTTACTCAGGAATTTACTTTTTGTTAAACATATAAAAAATACATCTTCATTTCCACATTTCTAATCCTGAAAGCTTGAATCTGGAGAGAAATGAAGGTGGATGCATACTTATTTTGCTTTAGAGAGATCTATTTCACAGAAAACCAGAAGAATAAACCAAACAATATTGTGCCACATAAAACAGCAGCCTATAGGCATAATTATCTTCTTATATTTCTGAATTGAAAAAGTATTGACACAGCTCTTTGTAGCCATCCTTTTTTATTAATGATGCGATCCCATCAACAATTCGTTTTAAAAATAATCAGATCTTTCTCCCAGCGATGCCTAAGCAATTATTAGAATACAAAACTGATTTTAAGCAACAGGCTGTTAATCCATATACATTATATACCCACACCCAGAGTTTATAAGTGACAGTGCTAAGATGCCTAACCAATGCCAGTTCTTTGTGTTCGTAACTGTAGAGAAGTGTTTAAATCCAGCTTTGCATCTGTAAATTTTTCAGAGCCCCATTAAAAAGCTTATTCTAAAGAGAATGAAAATATCTACTCCTGATTCAGATTGCTCTTAAGGGTCAAAGTTAACACAATGCATCTGATCCAAAGTTTGAGTTTTCATTGTTGGCTAACAAAATAGCTTTGTGGAGCAGAAGCTCAAGATAGTGATTAGATTACTGGAATGCCCTTTACATGGTGCTACCATTGAAGACTACTCAGAAACAGCTGTTGTTGCAAAATGAAGTGGCCTGTTTGTTGGCAGATGAAAGCCGCTATTCACACATAACATCAGTACTGATTCTGCAATAGTTCCCAATAGGTTCTGGCTACAAATCAAAGTGCTAGTTTTGGTCTGTAGAACCCTATAGGATGTAGCATGTATTTCAGATTGAATCAACTTGTCCAGTACAAACTTAGTTATGTTGAAGGTTCCTCTCCTGTGGGAAAGTTGATGGACAACAACACAATAGTGCTCAGTTAAGGCACCAACTCTCTACAAGAGTCTCCCAACAGGACATCCTTGGGGGAGGAGGTTAAAAAAGTCAAGAGGACACCTACAACTGTGTGGTCAAAACCTCACCTTTTTCTTACATATTTTATTTATTTAACTTCCTGCCTTTATTACTCTTACAAATAAGGTGGTGAACATATCCAACACACTTCCTCTTCCTATTTTGCCCATAACAACATCCTTGTGAGGTGAGTTGGGCTGAGAATTTTGCACACTTGATGTATTAAAAAAAGATACAGGGCTTTGGCTGCATGGTTATCCTGACCTACCCCCCCCACCCCCATCCATCTAGAAATACTCAGTACAACTGGTCCAAATATTTTTCACTTCAGGAAAATGCAGTAGTTGGGGAAGTGAGTCAGGATTCTAACAATTATGCAATATGGTACAGGCCAGGGAGGCCTCAATTTCATTATGTATTTACTTATAGGGTTTGTTAATTGCTCCATTTTATTGGATTCTCAGCACCCGGTTTATGGTACTACAATGACCTGTCCTTGACAGTGGAAACTGGTTAGCATCATTCTGTTTCATGTTTTAGAGCATGATTTTAGAGCAGTGTTTCTCAACCTTGGCTGCTGGACGATGTGTGGACTTCAATTCCCAGAATTCCCCAGCCAGCTCAGCAGAATTCTGGGAGTTGAAGTCCACACATCGTCCAGCGGCCAAGGTTGAGAAACACTGTTTTGGAGTATGAGAGAAAGGGGCTACAGTCGGCCAGGTTCCAGGTCCTTCGTGCAGACTCAAAGTCCTATCCCACACTTCCTGTCTCATCCTTCTGCTCTGGTTTCGAGTCTATTCTTTCCAAGCTGACAAATCCAAACTTTCGATTTTACAGCAGCTCACAAAATCTCTTGGATAGCGGTTCATTTTGAAAATCTCTCTGGACACTTCTTTGATGTGTGTGTTGTCACAAATGACACGGGAAAATGAATCACTTCTCAGAGCACGGCGCTGCCCTGAGGTAAAGACTCCACGGCTCTCCCACCAATATCTGTCCAAAAAAACGATGAAAAGTTGTAATAGACGAATAATGATGATGGGAATCACAATAGAAATAATACTAAAATTGACCTGAGCAAGTAAAAATTATGAGCTGAAGGATTAATCATAGAAAACCATTTCTGAACATTGTCACAGCAGGGAGAAGCAACTAATAATCTTGGCTGATCATAAAAAGCTACACTGGGCTGTACCTGGAAGTATTTCTGTGAGAGACCATCAGAAATCCGCAGTGTTGGTGATTTGGTGACTGCCTTGGCAGTGTGCATAAAGAATAGTTAGTTGCAATTTCAGTTAACTTCTTTGTAACTTAACTCGTTGTCCTTAGCCTGTTTGGTTAGTAGTTTATAACACCATGAATCCAGAAATGAATAGATTCAATTTCCAAGTTAGATCTGATAAGTGGTGGGTTGCCCCCGGTTTGGACCGGTTCGCAAGAACCGGTAGTAAAACTGGCGGGAAGCTCCGCTCACTGACCCGGATGTCATCAAAGTTGATCTGCGAAGCGGTAGTAAAGGTAAGTAAAACCCACTCCTGGATCTGATGATTCACTGCTGACCCAAAAGAGGAACAGGATAGCTCTTACTCAGCAATGGATTCTTCGATAAGGTGATGGTTTTATAGATGGTAGTTATACTAACTTTGAGTCCTGCAGAATGTTTGAAGTCATCATTACTGCTAAAATCCAAACCAGAATGTCCTAGCCCTGGTATAGAGTCAATTTGACTATAAAGCTCTCAATAGCCTACAAGCATCTGGAAGCTGCAGTTGATCCTCAAATGCTTGGGTATAGCAAAGTATGTCCTCTTAGAACCAATGTTATGTGCTAAGATGACTTCCGGTAGTTCTTCAGGTGCAATTCCAGTGCTGATCATCACCTTTAAAGTCCTCCATGGCACAGGCCCTGGAGACTTGATAGACATCTGTGGACTACAAAGTGGACATGCTCCAGGTCTGTTTGGTAAAGAAGTGTCATCCTATGAGGCCTAAGAGGCATGCCTTTTCTATAATGATGGCTGCCCTGTGAATATTCCCCAAATCTGTTTAAGACCTTTCAGAAGGTCTTAAAAATCTGGATCTGCCTTCAGGCTTTAAAGGCCAGGAAGATAGTGGAACCTGGTTTACCTAAATCGTTCTTTGTTGATTACTTTTCTCAATTGCAGCACCTATGCCTGGGGTCTCCAACCTTGGCAACTTTAAGACTCGTGGACTTCAACTC
>WNWU01000013.1:7523576-7535791 GCA_012654045.1 Ptyas mucosa
CTGGCAGAGGCATCACGGCCTGGTCTTTTGCTGTTTCCAGGGCAGCCCCATGGGCTAGATGTGGCCCGCAGGCAGTGGTGGGATTCAAGTAATTTAACAACCGGTTCTCTACCTTAATGATTTCTTCCAACAACCAGTTTGCCAAACTGCTCAGAAAGTTAACAACCGGTTCTCCCAAAGTGGTGCGAACTGGCTGAATCCCACCACTGCCTGCGGGCCTTAAGTTTGACATCCCTGCTTTAGGCCATGGAAGAGAAAACAGAGAGGAGAAAACAGGCAAAGGGAGCTGAAAATCCTGCCAAAGGGTAGGAAGTCTGCCTGAAGTCTAATGCTGATCTGGTCAATCACAACTGTTTGCTCAGCTCTCAAGACAGTCCGAAAATCTGAGGCTTGTTTATATATTTAGCTATGTATATATTAGATGTCTTTCTACCTCAGTCAAAATGCTCAGCAAGTGACAAATCTCATCAACCTCGGCTACAAAATGCATGGTAGACGACAATGATCAAAATAAAATAAATGATAATTAAAACTACCATATCACACAATCACTTAAAAATCAAAAACAATTATAGCTATGAAAGCCATGGCAACATCTGGATGTGGCATACGGTTTTCTCTTGATATATATTTGAAAAAGGCCCACCTGTCTCCATCTCTGAGTTTTCTAAACTGAGTTCCGATGAGACAGGCCATGAGAGGTCCCACTCTCCCGTTTGGGACAAAGGGCTCAGCCATGGCTCCAATCCAGATGTCAATATTTTCGGGTGTCCCATAAAGCTTGATGAACTGCTTTGCCAGTTTAGGATTGTGAAGGACTACAGCAAGCTGGGCTTCGTTGCTGGGAACAGAGAGGCCACAAAAACGTCTCCAGGCATTGTACCCTACAAGGAAAAACAAATCATCATTACAGACAGGGAAGTTCCCATATTTTAAAAGGAGGCGGGATTGTATTTGCATATTCACAGCTGCCATCTTGAGTTTACTCCCCTTCCCCAGGTATCCCTAGTTGCAATCGATTCCACTTGTGTTGCTGGATTTGCTTAAAAGAGGAAACAAATCTGATGTATGTTTTAAGAATGTAAAGAAAAAGGTGACTTTCCCACGCAATTATTTCAAGAATGCTGTAGGATCTGCAAGCAGGTGTTACATAATAGGCATATTTTTAGTATCTCTGTCAGGCTGGGATTCATTTGGGGACTATTTTAAAAACTAGTAAAATTATGCATAACAATAGGGTCTGGGCAGGGCAGGGTAGGGTAATAAGAAAGGAAAAATGTCCATAAAGTGTAAAACAGTCTTCTCTTACTTCAGATATGCTGGGACTGCAATTCCCAGAATTCGTCAGTTAGCCCACTTAAAACTCTGGGAGTTATGCCCTCCCCCCCAATCTGGAAGCTATTAGGTTAGAAGGAAGACAAGAATGTGTACATTAATGGAATTATATCTACATGGAGGGAAGTAAGCAGCGGGTACCCCAAGGTTCTGTTTTATGCCCAGCAGCAGTGGTGAAATATAAAATTTGTTACTACCGGTTCTGTGGACGTGGCTTGGTGGGGGGTAATGTGACTGGGTGGGCATGGCCAACTTTTTTTTTTACTTTTAAAAGCATTTTTTCTACAACCTCTAAGAGGTTGTAAAAAAAAAATGCTTTTAAAAGGCTCTGACGATCCCAGCTGAGCCCGCACGATCATCAGAGGCTTTTTAAAAAAATTTTAAAAGCATTTTTTCAGCTGAAGAAGTTGTAGAAAAAATGCTTTTAAAAGTAAAAAAAAAAGCCTTTGATGATCGCGTGACACAGCTGGGCATGGGGGGGGGGCAGGGATTTTTGCTACCGGTTCTCTGAACTACCTGCCGCCATTGCTACCGGATCAGGCAATCCGATCCAAACCAGGAGCATTTCACCCCTGCCCAGCACATCTTCATAAATGATTTAGATGAGGGAATAGCAGGGGACATAAAATCTGCAGACAACACTAAACTGGCAGAAATAGCCAACACCCCACAATATTTAATTTAATTAATTTAATTAATTAAATTTATATGCCGCCCCTCTCCAAAGTCTCAGGGCGGCTCACAATACATTTAAAAAATCATTATAAAAAGACATTGAAAAATTTAAAAAAAAATTAAAAACATTAAAAACTCATTCACGCCATTCATGGCCGGATCTTGCCAGATCACAAGAGCAAGATCAACAGCCCCAGGCCTGCCGGAAAAGCCAGGTCTTCACCGCTTTTCGGAAGGCCAATAGGGTGGGAATGGTCCGGACCTCAGGAAGTAACTGGTTCCAGAGAGCTGGGGCAGCCACAGAGAAGGCCCTCCCCCACGGGCCCGCCAGCCAACATTGTTTAGCTGACGGGACCCGGAGGAGACCAACTCTGCGGGATCTTACCGGTCGCTGGGAGCTATGCAGTAGAAGACGGTCTTGAAGATAACCTGGCCCTAAGCCATGTAGGGCTTTAAAGGTAATAACCAACACCTTGAGATAGGCTCAAGATCCAGATGGATCTTGAAAGACTTGAGTACTGGGACCTAACTAACAAAATGAAATTCAGTGTAGAGAAAAGTAAGGCTTTACACATAGGCAAGAAAAACCAAATGTACAGGTAGAGATTATGTGAAGCCTGGCTCAATAGCAGTAACTAGGGACCTTGGATTGCATTGGCTTTTTTGGCTGGTGCTGAACACTGCTGGCTCATATTTAAGGGTTTGTTCACTATGACTCCAAGATTAACAGAGGGACAAAATGAAGATCACGTGAAGTATTAGTTATAAAGCCTTAGCAAGGCCACACTTAGAACACTGCGTTCTGTTTTGATCACATATTATTTTAAAAATGTAGAGATTCTGAAAAGAGCAACAAAGATGATTAGGGGACTAGAGGCTAAAACATATGAAGAACAGTTGCAGGAATTGGGTATGTCTAGTCTAGTAAAAAGGAGGACTAGGATTGAGATGATAGGGTTAGGGTTAGAGATGATAGCTGTGTTCCAATATTTGCCAAAAAGAAGAAGGGGGGGGGGTTCAACCTATTCTCCAAAGCAACTGAAGGCAGGACAAGAAGCAATGGATGGAAACTAATCAAGGAGAGAAGCAACCTAGAACTAAGGAGAAATTTCCTGACAGTGAGAATAATTAACCAGTGGAACAGCTTGCCTTCAGAAGTTATGGGTGCTCCATCATGGGAGGTTTTTAAGAAGAGACTGGTCAGCCACTTATCTGGAATGATGTATCTCCTGCTTAAGCAGGGGGTTGGACTAGAACACCTCCAAGGTCCCTTCCAATTCTGTTATTCTGTTAATCTGGACAGTCTTCCTTAAATTGCTATTCAAAGGACAATGATAAATCTGCTTTTACAATAAGTCACTCTACCTGGCAAACCATGGTCTCGTCCCCTCTGCAGGTTCAGAGCTGATAGATCAAGACCAATATGTTCGAATTGTTCAAAGAGCCGTTCCTGAAGCTCCTCAACCATCATCTGGTCCTGCCTCATCAGCTTGGGATAGTCTGCCATGAAGCCACGGACAATGGGATCAATGCCACCTAGAAGAGAAAAGCAACAGTGGTCTCTGAAAGGAAAGTATCTGCTAACCAAGGCTTCCAGAGCTTTAGACTTTTTTTAATGAGTAGCTTGCTTTCTACATTTAAATTCGACACATAACTCTCTGGTATACTCATTTGAGGAGAGTCAGTTAGGTGCGGGTGAGTTCTAATTCCATTCTACTGTAACTGGGTGACCCTGAGTTGGTTACTCTCTTTCAAACCTAGGAAGCAGAAGGAAAAAATATCTAAAAAATAAAAAATAAGCAGTCAACAAGGATTTAAAGGAGAAAAAGGGGAAAAAAGGAAAAGAAGGAAAGGGAAGGGGAGAGGAGGGGCGGGGAGGGGAGTGGAGGGTGGAAAGAAAGAAAAGAAAGAAAAGGAAAGGAAAGAAAGAAAGAAAGAAGAAAGAGAAAAAAGAAAGAAGGAAGGAAAGAAAGAAAGAAAAAGAAAGAAAGGAAGAAAGAAAGAAAGAAAGAAAGAAAGAAAAAAGAAAGAAAGAAAGAATTTGATACAGGGTTTAACAGTTTTAAAGCTGCCTTATGATTTATTATTACACTGGCACAATTAAGCTGGTCAAACTATATCTACCTTTGTGTTTAGGCTACAACTTTAATCTTCCCTCTCTCTAGTGACCATGCTGGCATGACTAAAGAGGATTAGAACTCAATAACCTGGTCCACATCAAAAGTTCATAATCTGTGACCCCATGGTCCTAGTGAGCTCCCCAAATCTTTGAGACTCAGAGCCATTCCAGAAGTAGCTGTTAATTTATCATGTGTAATGTGAAAACTGGTGGCATTTACATACCGGTAATACATGCAGCATAATCATCAGATTAAGCATATGAACATAGTTTAAATTAATCCATTCTAATACTGTAAAATCTCCATTCCCACCCCCCCTCCAGGGGAAGGATACTGCAAAATCCCCATTTCCTCCCAATCAGCTGGGACTTGGGAGGCAGAGAATAGATGGGACAGGACCAGTCAGAATTTTTACTACCGGTTCTCCAAACTACTCAAAATTTCCACTACCGGTTTTGCAGAACTGGTCAGAACCTGCTGAAACCCACCTCTGGGCTATGCCCACCCAGTCTGCCGAGGTCAAACACAACTCTGATGCATCCCTCAATGAAATCAAGTTTGACATCCCTGCTTTAGAGAATGTCATATATCGGCAAGTCAAACTGATGGGTGGGCCCAGATTTTTTTTAAGGTTCTGTATCGGGGATGGGAAAGTCTGGGCAGGGTTTTGCTTTTTTAAAGACAATGGTACTAGCAATGAGTGTATGCTTCCTGGATCAAAGCTGCAGGATTGCATCAGGCAGGTTTGGGGCATGTTCACTAACTTCACTTGTTGCATTCTAGCCCACACTAGGAGGATCTAGAACACCTTGGTGGAGTTTATTATCTTGTGAAAAGAAAGCATTAGATATCTGTGATGGGTTTGTAAGACTTTACCCTACAGAGATTAGGCATATTGATAGCAACGAACTATGTAAATAGCACAGCTTGCCTGAAACCTGCCTTTACTTTAGGACAGGAAAAGCTAAATTAAAAGATCGGCGTGACCCATATTCCATGACAACATTTTTATAATATTTTAACATTTAGGAAAAACAACGTCAAGTCTGAGATTTAGAGTTGCTCATTCCTATTCTTCAAAAATGATTGTTTCTAGGAGCATTGGATAGTTCCAAGCCCTATAAGCTGCGCTTTTAACAGGCTTGGATTCATTTCTCAAGAAATGGGCAGGGTCTTAGAGAAACCCAGCTCAAGAGGGTTAAGTCAGAGACCCAATTTACCTTCCTCCACAATCCTCCATGGAGCCATAAAAGTGAGATGAAGTGGAGTCTTGGAAAAGGGAAGAGAGTTCTGGAATTTCTCATCTGGGCGGGGTACAAAGGGTGGGACAGATCCATGCCCAAATCGGAAGGCCAAGGAGAACACGTTTGAAATGGAGGGGTCCACATTCTTATTGTAGCCTCTGTACACAGGTAAACGTTTATAGAATTCGTTGCCCAGAAGCAGAGGTAGGTAATCTCTGTATGTGAATATCTGCAATGATACAAAGACAATGTAAGACCCAAAGGCCTCACCCTGCTTATTTACTTTCTTTATTTACTCCTATCTGATGACTTAATACCAAGAGTATTCTGAGCATTCAGAAAGGACAAATTATAAACTAATTTAAGAAACAATGGTAGGTCTTTTGATCTGATTCGACATCAACATTGCTTAATTCTTTCGCTTCTTGGAAATAGTATTTATTTATTTATTTATTTATTTAGATTTATATACCGCCCTTCTCCCTGAGGGGACTCAGGGTGGTGAATAGCCAAAAGTAAAAAAACATACATACAAAATTTAAAAGCCAAATAAAACCAAATTAAACAATGGCCCTGACTATTTAAAAGCCCAATTATAAAATATTAAAACCCCAAATATTAAAATATTTAAATTTTAAAATTTTAAAATTATTTTTACAGAAAAAGGGGAAAAATTAGGCCAGACCCGCCTGGTGGAACAGAAAAGTTTTTAGCTCACGGCGGAAGGCGCGAAAGTCCGGGATCATCCGTATCTGCGGGGGGAGCTCGTTCCAGATAGTGGGTGCCCCCACAGAGAAGGCTCTCCCCCTGGGGGCCGCCAGTCAACATTGTTTGGCCGACGGCACCCGGAGGAGCCCCTCTCTATGGGAGCGTACCGGTCGGTGGGAGGCTATTGGTGGTAGTAGGCGGTCCTGCAAGTACCCGGGTCCTAAGCCATGGAGCGCTTTAAAGGTGGTAACCAATACCTTGAAGCGCACCCGGAAGACCACCGGGAGCCAGTGCAGCTCACGCAGGAGAGGAGTAACATGGGAGCACCACGTCGCTCCCATCACCACCCGTGTGGCCGCACTCTGTGCTAGTTGGAGCCTCCGGGTGCTCCTCAAGGGGAGCCCCATGTAGAGAGCATTACAATAGTCCAGGTGAGAGGTGACGAGGGCATGAGTGACCATGTGTAAAGAGTCCCGATCCAGAAAGGGACGCAACTGTCGAATCAGGCGAACCTGATGAAAAATCCTCCCGGTCACGGCCGTCAGATGCTCTTCTAAAGACAGCCGTGAATCCAGGGGGATGCCCAAGTTGTGCGCCCTCTCTGCGGGGGCCAATGATTTGCCCCCGATAGTCAGCGATGGCACCAGCTGACTATATCGGGACATCGGAAACTACAGCCACTCGGTCTTGGATGGGTTGAGTCTGAGCCTGTTCCTCCCCATCCAGATCCGCACGGCCTCCAGGCACCGGGACATCACTTCAAGGGCATCGTTGGGGTGGTCTGGGGTGGAGATGTACAGCTGGGTGTCATCCGCGTACTGATGATATCTCACCCCAATAGTGGGGTGAACTAGTGTAGCCAAATATCCAGTTTTATATCCTGCATGACCCCCAGCAAATCTGGGTAGTTTACAAATTGTTTAAAATATTAAGAACAAACAACCCAAAACAAAAAGAAGTGTAAAGATGGCATTATGACAAAACCAAATGGGAACAAAGGAAAACACCATTAAAAGGAGGTGTAAATCATTCTCATCAAAGGCCGAGGTGAAGAGCTAAATTTTGAAATACCAGTTGGGGTGGGAGAAAATGGGGGTTTTGAGGGGAGCCTCATTGTAGGGGGCAGGCACTGCTGTATAGGAAGCACCAGTTTATCCAGATTTTTTTTAAAGTGTGTCCTTTGTTACCCTCCATCCTCTAGAACAGGGGTGTCAAACTCATGTCATCAGTGCATCGCCCCATGACGTATTGTGACTTTTTTCCCCCTTGCTAAATCGGCACATGACGCATCCAGCTTGCGGGCCACAAGTTTGACAGCCCTGCTGTAGAAGAGTCACTTTTCTGTCTGCCATCTGGCTTGCAAAATTCCATACAATTCAAACTACTACAGTGTTTCCTAACCTTAGCAACTTTAAAATGTGCGGACTTCAATTCCCAGAATTCCCCAGCCAACATACTAGTCTTGACTAGTCTCCTGACAACTTAGGGGACAAGTTGTGAAGGAAGTAATGCTCAACAGCAACTTACAGAAATCTGCATCTAACTCAACACTGCCTTCATTTATAAAATCCTCTCCAGGGGATTTACTCAGTCCTACAGATGAGGGAAAAAATTCTCTCTCTTACATCACACTGGCTTGTTTTCTCTTGGGGTTGAAGAATCAGACCGGGCAATTTCCTCACTCTTGATAGATAGCATCAATCAGCCACAGCTAAAGCACAAAATGGCCTCCCTTCACTACTGCACAGGGGTGATTAGTGGCTCTAGTAAGTCAATGCCTCTCATAAATTATGAGTCAGAGGAATAGGGTAAAATGGAGAACAATGAGAAAAGCACCATTCTGACATCTTGAGATACCAACCAGTGGTGGAATTTAAATTTTTTTACTACTGGTTCTGTGGGCATGGCTTGGTGGGTGTGACACGGGAAGGATACTGCAAAATCCCCATTCCCTCCCCACTCCTGGAGCCAGCCAGAGGTGGTATTTGCCGGTTCTCTGAACTACTCAAAATTTCCTCTACCGGTTCTCCAGAACCTGTCAGAACCTGCTGAATAGCACCCCTGATACCAGCATCAAGAAGCAGTGGATGAAATCCTTTAAGGAAAAGGAAAAACCTATTTTCAGACACTGGTAGCATTTATTTCTATCTTGTATTTTGCCCTCTCTGGCAAATTCAATAATAGAATTACCTTAATAAATGAACTGATCTTCCGGCCATTCTTGACAATTGAAACCATTGAAAAAGGAATAGCTGTTGTTTCTATTGAAGTGAGATTTTTTTTGTGGCATGAATACCATTTATTGTCCAGTGGGATTTGTTTCAATAAGGTGAAACGTTCAGTATACTTACCCTATGTTTTAGAATTCCGTGTGTTATTTGAGGCATTTATAAATATTATAAATAGAGTAACTAGCTATTTTCTGAAATGTGCTAACTTAGACAGCAAAAGAGGTGCATGTGTGTTGTCCTTAATAGTGGAAAGTTCCCTTTGAATATTAAGAACAAGCCATGCAAGAAAAAAGATTGGACAAGACTTTTCCCCCCCCCTTTATTCATTTATTTTCTGTCTGAAAAAAACTCTATTTTGGACAGAGTATTCAGTCCTGCAATATCTCTTTGGCTACTGCTGTGTGAACAAAATGCTATGTAAAAGCAGCAAAAGCTGTGAGATAAACATGAGAACATTCAATACCTGATTTAAAGCACCAATGATCTTCCGTGTTTCTTGATAGAGTCTCTCTCCAATCCAATGGGGATTCAACTTCTTCAGTTCCCCGGCTATCCGGTTGTGCTCCCGAAGATAGAGAGTGTGAATAGCTATCAGTCCCAGGTTTTCACTGACCCTTGCATCTCCTGCAAAGTTAAACCATGACATGTTCTGTTTGGTTGTAGCAATTAAAGCAAACAATCTAAAATAAATAATCTAAACATTTCAGAAAGGAAGCTAGAGAATGTTAATCCTTTCAGGATTACCCCCTGCAGTCTAGAGGTTATGTGGATTTTTGCAGCCTAAATCTGGTACCCCTAAGGAAGGGAATTTGGCTGGAACATGTTGAACGTTGGTTGTGAAAAGAGGCATCTGTCCCAGGGATGTTCACAGGGAAGGGTATAAAAATGGTGTCCATAACTGTCCAACTGAAATCTCTATGTGCAACTTCCAGCAATGGCTTTCCAGAATTTCAAGAGGGCCTTTTCTTGTTCCTCCTGAAGTTGTGGGAGATGTAACCTGGGGATCTTCTGACTACCAGACAGACTCTTATATAACTAACCTCTAATTCCTCTCTGCCTCTTCTTATATCATCAGAGTGTTACCTATTTCAGATGGTAAGAAGGTGTCCAGCTCAGGTCATGTCCCTAGTGCAGGGTGGGCAAATATGGTCCCTTTATGACTCGTGGACTTCAACTCCCAGAATTCCTGAGCCAGCTTGGCTGTCTCAGGAATTCTGGGAGTTGAAGTCCACAGGTTGTAAAAGAGCCACAGTTGTCCACCCCTGCCCTAGTGTGATTAATTACTAGGGATGTTAAAGCTGAATTTCTGCATCCAAAAAACACATCTTGGCCATGCTGGGCTATGGATCTTTACCAAAGCAGGATATTAGGGGACATTATCCAGTGTTATTCTGCATAAGCAGGGGGTTGGACTAGATGACCTCTACATTGCATATTTCATCCCGCCATTCACATATAACTTGCATGCAATGCCCTAGAACGGAACACACAATATGCCTGATTTATTAATTTTTTAAAAATAAAGTTCTATAAAAGTTCTTAAAAATTTGACTCTTCCCCCAGGCCTTGGCTCAGATTGGATGGTGAATCCTGTGGGTTGTGTTACTTTTAAAAACAAACAGTTCTTCTTCCAAATACCTACATTATTATCTGTGCTTGTTAGTATAGGTAGTCCTCGACTTATGACCACAATTGAGTCCAAAATTTCTGTTGTCAAGTGAGACACTTGTTAAGTGAACTTTGCTCCATTTTACGACCTTTCTTGCCACAGTTGTTAAATGAATCACGGCAGTTGATAAGTTAGTAACACAGTTATTAAGCGAATCTGGCTTCCCCAATGACTTTGCTTGTCAAAAGCTCACAAAAGGTGATCACTTGACCTTGGGACTCGGCAAAGGTCATAAGTAAGAACCAGTTGCTAAGCATCTGAATTTTGGTCACATGACCATAGGGATGGCTATAAAGCACGGGTGTCAAACTCGATTTCATTGAGGGCCATATCAGGGTTGTGTTTTGACCTCAGGGAGTCAGGTGGGCATGGCCAGGGTGGGCATGGCCAACTCAACATCACTCTTGTCAGGGGCGCCTGTGGCGGCCCAAGCGTTCTGTCAGTGAAAATGGAGCTCGAGTGGGCTGCACGCAGACCTCCCTAGCTCCGCTTTTGCTGGCAGAGGCACCGCGGGCCACCCCTTTGCTTTTTCCAGGACACAACGGCACTGAAAAAGCGATTTATGACCATTTTTTATAATTACAACCTTTATTGTGAAAAATGGTCATAAATCGCTTTTTCAGTGCCGTTGTAACTTTGAACAGACACTAAATGAACTGTTGTAAGTGGAGGACTACCTGTAATATTCCTATTACTGAACCCCTCACAAAGTCACTATGATGCTGGGTGGTCTTACAAATTGAATACATTAATTAAACAAATAAATACCTGCTTTAAAACATGGGATATTGGCAGTTTTATTTGTATGAAGACAAAGGCTATTGGAGTTGATCTCAAAAGGCAGAAGAGATAGTCCGGCATCAGTGAAGTTCTGATTGATTGCCATGAGACCAAATGAGTTGGTTTGGTTCCTCAAACTCCTTGCTAGAGGCTCTTCACTCCCATACACAGCACTGGCATCCATGAATGAGGTGATTGAATTGAGCTGTTCACGGACAAATGTTATGGGGTTGCACACAGCAGCTGTCCTAACGAACGGCAGACAGATGCCCGGAGTCTTAATCCGAGGATCTCCAGGGGGGATCTGTATAAAAAGGTCACTAAGTCAAAACATCCACATGTTTCTGATCCCAGTCTAATCCTCATCATAAGGTAAAAGTAAAGGTAAAGATTCCCCTCACACATACATGCTAGTTGTTCCCGACTCTAGGGGGCAGTACTCATCTCTGTTTCAAAGCCGAAGAGCCAGCGCTGTCCAAAGACGTCTCCGTGGTCGTGTGGCTGGCATGACTAAACGCCAGAGGCACACGGAACGCTGTTACCTTCCCACCAAAGGTGGTCCCTATTTTTCTACTTGCATTTTTTTACGTGCTTTCGAACTGCTATTTTGGCAGAAGCTGGGACAAGTAACGGGAGCTCACCCCGTTACGCAGCACTAGGGATTCGAATCGCTGAACTGCTGACCTTTTAATCGACAAGCTCAGCGTCTTAGCCACTGAGCCACCGCATCCCTAATCCACATCATACCTGAACTCTTTTTAAAGAATTTTATTAATGCTATCATAATATTAAATGCAAATGAAAATAAAAGTGATAGGAAAATAGGAAAGAGAGAGAAAGGGGAAAAAAAGCTGTAGGTACAGGGGGGAAAGGAATAAAATACAGAATACAATAACAGCCTCAGCCTTTTTACTTTACCAATTTAAAGCATTATATCTGAACTCTTAATAAAATAAAATAAAAAATAATTAATGAATTAATGAATTGTTTTTATTTTAAGAGTTCAGGCATAAGGCTTTAAGTTGGTAAAGTAAATAGTTGAGGTTTAATTCATTAATTAATTGAAAAGAAAATGAAAATACAAAAATCTCAAAGGATAGCCACTAGGTCTTTTTCCGCTGTCTGTTTTCTATGTTTCTATATTTTTCAGGTTCCGGCACTTAAAAATAAACATGCTTTTAAATACCGGACTTTGATTTTTCAGTTGATTTTTAATAAATGATTTTCTTAAAAAGTGTTTTTAAAATTATTTTTGAATCTTGTGAGATTTCAAGTCTAATAAGAGGCCAGCAGGTCAGTGAAAGAGCTTGTATTTCACACCCTGAAAACTTAGCTTTTCAGCATAGTTTGTCAACCAGCTTATTTGATTCACTTATAGTCAATGAACTACATAGGTCCAGAAAATAAGATTATTTCAGGGTTCAAAAAAATATAAGACAGGGTCTTATTTTTG
>WNWU01000013.1:7545289-7555537 GCA_012654045.1 Ptyas mucosa
GAATAGAATAGAATAGAATAGAATAGAATAGAATAGAATAGAATAGAATAGAATAGAATAGAATAGAATAGAATAGAATAGAATAGAATAGAATTCTTTATTGGCCAAATGTGATTGGATACACAAGGAATTTTTCTTCGGTGCATAAGTTCTCAGTGTACATACAAGGAACAAACTGATTGGTTGCATCCTGAAAGCTTTTGCCTTTTAACTTTCTCCACTACATTCCTGCCATGGGGGGTGGGGGGCAGGGGGGGAACAATCTTTCTGATGCTGGAAACTGTAATTTTATATTGTCAGAAGAAATTCTGGTCCAGTTTTGAGAAGGTCACAAAAGAAATGCTTGAAAAGGAGGGTGGCTTATTTGACAGCATAGGATACAGCAATCAAGGTAGCTACCATTTGGGAAGTTTGAGGCTAGTAATATTTACAGTGAAGTTGGTCCTTTGCATTTTTGTGTGAATGTATCAGTCAAAGTGTTTGTTTTGGTGGTGGAAGTACAACTCCACTGGGAGAAAATATCATTTTCTCACTTTGCTAAGTATGTTGATTCTTGCTTCCTAGAGTGTGCCTTATGTGTGGAGTTTGGAGGGCTACATTGTGTAAGAATAAATTTCCGTAGAATTTATTTTAATTGAAATTGAGTTGCTGGTATTTGCTTTTCCCAAGGCAAGTCACGCTTCTTTCAGTTTCAGCCCAAATGACAAATATAGGCACAAAAGTGGTCTTTTACAACATTCTATAGTTTATTTGCAGCATCGTATATTCTGGTTTTGGTTGGGAGGGGCTCCGTTTTCATAAATGGAAAGATTGTCAGGGATGGCAAGTGAATATACTGTCAACCTTAATTTTAATTAGGTGAAAACCATGGGAAACTTCAGAGTCAGTTTTCACCAGATTTGTGCCAGTATGATATATCCCAATAAAACTATTCTTTGAAGAATCTACTTGCCTTTGATTTTTATTTGCTATGGGTATATCATTTGGAACCCACCGGATTATAAAACACGCCTAGAGTTAGAGAAAGAAAACAAGAAAAAAAAAATAGTTTTTGGCCTCCCGTTTTCACCCTCCCCAGCCCCCAGAAGCAATTTGCCGTCCAAAAACAGGCCCGTTTTTGGCCTCCTGAACCCCCCACACGTCCCGTTTTCACCAAAAACGTGCCCATTTTTGGTCTGCAGAGTGCTTCTGGGGGCCAGGGAGGATGAAAACATGACTTGCTAAGGGTTCGGGAGCCCAAAAAGTCCCATTTTTGGCAAAAATGGGCCGTGTGGAGCACTGCAGAGTGCTTCTGGGGGCCGGGGAGGGTGAAAACACAATGCACGTAGGGTTCATGAGCCCAAAAATGGGGCCGTATTTGGTCTATAAGACACACTGAAATTTTCACCCACTTTTAGTGGGGGGAAGTTCGTCTTATACACCAAAAAATATGATACTTTTACATCCTACGATGTACATAGAGGACTAAATACTTTTTTTACAGTTTTTATTGTAATTTTTGTTATGGGTGTCAAGCACATTAAATAAATACAGGTGGTCCTTGACTTACAACAGTTCATTTAGTTACCGTTTGAAGTTGTATCACATTGAAAAAAAGTGATTTATGACAATTTTTCACATGACTGTCACATGATCAAAATTCAGACACTTGGCAACTGATTCATATTTATGATGGCTGCAGTGTCTGGGGGGGGGGTCATCTGACCACCTTTTGCGAATTATTGACAAGCAAAGTCAATGGGGAAGCCAGATTCACTTAACAACCATGTTACTAACTTAACAACTGCAGTGATTCACTCAACAATTGTGGCAAGAAAGGTTGTAAAATGGGGCAAAACTCACTTAACAGATGTTTCCCTTAGCAACAGAAATTTCGGACTCAATTGTGGTCGTTAAACCGAGGACAACCTCGGTAATTCATTTCATCCAGGACCCTCTGGAGCAGCAACGCCACTGCAGGTAATCCTCCATTTATGACTACAATTGAACCCAAATTTCCATGGCTATGCAAGGCAGTTGTTTAGCGAGGTGCACCTCTTTCTGCGACCTTTTTTTGGCACCGTTGTTAAGCAAATCATGCAGTCATTAAGGGAGTTGGCTTCCCCGTTGACTTTCCTGGTCAGAAGCTGGCTGGGAAGGGTACAAATGGTAATCACGTGATCTCAGGACTGTGCAACTCTCATAAAGCTGTGCCAGTTGCCAAGTCCCGAATTTTGATCATGTAACCATGGGGATGCTGCAACAGTCATAAGTATGAAAACTTGTGCTGCTGTAACTTTGAACGGACACTAAATGAATGGTTATAATTCAAGGACCACCTGTACTTTTGACATCACCTTCCTTAGAAGAATCTGTTAGCCCTATCCGTGCCCCATAAATAATTTTTTTTAAAGAAAATCCCTTGTTCATTTCTTGAATCCCACCATTTAACTCAAGCTGTGTCCTGATGGATCAGCCCCTGGCTCATCTAGTCCAGCAGTCAGTTCTCACACTGGCTAACCAAGTGCACAAGCAAGCTCTCTAGTCTCTCAACAGATGGTCACCAAGATTAACTTACTGCACCTGTGTATGGTTTGCCAATTGCACTGTGGCAGATAGGACAGCGCTCCAAAGGGTTAACATCATTGCCCAGAGGATCATTGGTTGCCCTCTCCCCTCTTTGGAAGAGCTTTATAGCTACCGCTGCCTTAAGAAAGCTCAAAACATTCTTAAAGATCCATCTCATCCTGGGCACCCTTTTTTTTGAACTATTACCATTTGGCAGATGGTACAGGACAATAAAAACAAGGATAAATAGGCTGAAAAACAGCTTCTATCCCAGGGCAGTAACTATATTGAATTCTACTCTATAGTGCAATATTAATGCAATATCGGGTTTTCAGTTCAATTGTATAGAATATGAAGGATGTGTGTTTGTGTTTTATTTTTATAATGTATGCTGAAGATGGCATTTAATTTCATTGTACGAGGTGCAATGACAATAAAGTAAGCTAAACTAAATTAATAGCCAAGGTTAATCAAGGCTAATAGCTCTTGATCTCCATTTCTGTCTTGTTTATAAATACCTCAGAGGCCATTAAAACCTGCATTTTTCTCCCCCAGGAAGAATTATGCCGGCGAAAAGGTTTCAGGAAGCAAAACAAGACTTATAATCAGGGGTGTGCGGCTGGGGGTTTGCAGGGGTTTGGGAGAACCTCTAGCTAAGATTCTGTGTAGTTCGGAGAAACCCCAAATCCCACTCCTGGCTGGCCCCGCCCATTCTGCCCCTCCCCTCCCAGGAGTCCCCATACAACCTGTTTTGGATGCAGGTATATGCGGGGCGCACATGGAGGCTCAGGGAGGGTGAAAAACGGGCCTACCGGAAGTTTGGGAAGGGCCTCCAGAGGGCCTCCGGAGCCTAGGGAGACTGTTTTTGCCCTCCTGGAGGCTCAAGGAAAGCCTCCAGAGCCCAAGGAGGGCAAAACCGCCCCCCCTCCCACCGTGGCTCAGGAGGCCGACTAGGCCACGCCCACCATGGCCACGCCCTCCCAGCAACCAGGCAGAGAACCCCTTGCTAAAATTTTTGAAGCCCACCCCTGCTTTTTACCTTCCACGAAAGATTCAGATACCATCAAGAGGTTGAATGTTATCAAAAGACCGAGCAAAGCAACTGTTCTCCCCATCTCTGAAAAAGAAAAGAGAGAAGGTACAAATTGATCAATTTAGGGAGGTATTTTTTAGAACCCCACAAAAGTAAACACAGATTCAGCATGTTCTTTAATTTATCCGTGGCTTTCTAATCTTGTCCCAAACTAATTAGTGTTCCTAAGGCTTCATTTTTTGTTTGAATGAGTTTATTAGCACCTGGGGTAACCTTTATAGGACATAAAGCAAAGCCTTTAGAACTTCTTAAAGCAAAGGTGTTACAGTGACTCTGGGCGGCTTATAATTTAGCTCACAGTTGTTGGTGTATCAGATTTGAATCAAAGTAGTTTCTAAGATTAATTTCTAAAAGAATAACAGTGTTGGAAGGTACCTTGGAAGTCTTCCAATCCAACCCCCTGCTCAAACAGGAAATCCTACACCATTTCAGACAAATGGTTGTCTCAATTTCCTCTCTAAAATCTCCAGTGTTGGAGTATCCTGTTCTAATTCTGTTTCCTGATTTTCTTGGACATAATTTCCACATCTCGTGCCATGAGAGAAATTCAAAATTTGCCATTGATGTGTGAATACTATAAACCTATCCCAAGATGCAGAATATGATCTGAAAAACTTTAGTCACCATACTCCAAAAATGATGTTGAGACTTTGGAAAAAGTTCAGAGAAAAGCAACTAAGATGATCAAAGGCCTGGAGATTAAAACACATGAAGAATGACTGCAGGATCTGGGTTTGGCTAGTCTAAAGAAAAGAAGAATTAGGGGTGACATCAGGGCAGGGTTTCAAAACCCGTCGCTACCAGTTTGCTCATGGGCGCACGCGTGCTTGTGCACGCGCCAAACGCTTCTGTGTAAAAGCATCTGGGTGGGTGGGTGGCGCCTCCCGCCGCCGCTACTGGTTCACATGATCCGGGGCGAAACGGTAGCAACCCACCACTGGGTGACATGATAACAGTATTTGAGGGCTGCCAGAAAGAAGAGGGGGTCAAATTATTTTCCAAAGCACCAGAGGGCAGGAGAAGAAACAATGGATAGAAAATAATCAAGGAGAGAAGCAACCTGGAATTAAGTAGAAACTTCCTAACAATGAGGACAATTAACCAGTGGAACAGCTTGCCTTTAGAAGTTGTGGGCACTACATCACTGGAGGTTTTTAAGAAGAGACTAGACCCGTGATGGCGAACCTATGGCACACGTGCCACAGGTGGCACATGGAGCCATATCGGTGGGCACGCAAGCCATATCGGTGGGACTTCTGGAAATCAGCAAACGAACCGTTTTTCAGCCTCCGGAGGGCCTCTGGGGGGGAGGCCATTTTCGCCCTTCCCAGGTTCCTAGAGAGGCTCTGGAGCCTGGGTAGAGAAAAAAACGGGCCTACGGGGTCCACCATGCCATCATGTGCCAAAAGCGGGGGGAGCATGGGGGGATGTCATGCATACATGCACTGGGGGCAGGGCACATAGAATTATGGGTGTGGGCACGTGCGCATGACACACCCCCACACCCCCCACGCTTTTGGCACGCGATGGCAAAAAGTCACAGTCACTTATCTGAAATAGGTTCTCCTGCTTGAGCAGAGGGCTGGACTAAAAGACCTCCAAGGTCCCTTCCAGCTCTAATCTATTCTAAATTTTAAATAGTATTCAATTACAGAGGAAGCAGTAGGACAGTGATGGCTAACCTTTTTGCTGTCGCGTGCCAAAAATGGGGGGAGCGCGGGGAGGTCACCCACATGTGTGTCCACACCCATAATTCAATGCACCCCGCCCCTGCACATGTGTGCGTGCGCCCCCTTTTAGCACATGATGGCATGGTGGGTCCAGTAGGCCTGTTTTTCACCCTCCCCAGACTCCAGAGGCTTTCTAGGAGCCTGGGGAGGGCAAAAATGGCCTTCCCCACCCCCCAGGAGGCACTCCAGAGGCCGGAAACAGCCCATTTCCCAACTTCCGGTGGGACTGAAAGGCCCAAAAATCAGATGGCTGGTACACACATGCGTGCTGGAGCTGAGCTATCAGTGCCCACTGATATGGCTCCATGTGCCACCTGTGGCACCCGTGCCATAGGCTCGCCATCACGGCAATAGGACATCAGAAATACACCCACAAGAAGCATTCCTGACACTTTGGATTTCCAAGTCAACTTTTTACATAATAAGACATAAACTCCATGGAAAAGGAATATTTTTTAAAAGCCCTATGTTCATTTCTAACAATTGCACTTCAACATTTCCCAGCTAACAGGATTAGGATATCTATCTGTTGACCTTTGAGCATCACTTAAAGGAATCAGCGGTCTGACTCTGTAGACTTCTCAAGCTAGGATCTTCCAAATGTGTGGACCAGTTCCAAGAACTTCCAACTGATTTAGATTTTTAGATTTTAATGATCCTCTCATATCTGGACGACATCCAGGTTATGGGAAAGTGCTGTTAAAATGGAAGGATTTGCTTCATTTGAAAATGAAAGACATTGGATTCGCTATCCTGGATCAGAGGGAAACAAGGCAACAATGACAGTCAGGGAGAGAGATTTTCCCTTCCTGAAAGATTTGAGAGATGTTATCAGTCAGAGTGGACCGTATGGAGATAGAGAGATCAGAAATCTGAGTTCAGGTTGTCCTCGACTTACAACCACAATTGAGCCCAACGTTTCTGTTGCTAAGCAAGACAGTTGTTAAGTGAGCTTTGCCTCATTTGACAACAGTGCTTGCTACAGTTGTTAAGTGAATCACTGCAGTTGTTAAGTCAGTAACATAGTTGTGAAGTGAATCTGGCTTCCCCCTTGACTTTGCTTCTCAGAAGGTCGGAAACGAGGATCACATGACTGTGGGATACTGTAACCGTCATAAATATGAGTCAGTTGCCTTAGCATCTGAATTTTAATCACGTGACCATGAGGGTGAAAAATAGCCATGTCGCTTTTTTTCAGTTCCATTATAACTTCATTGAACGAACTGTTGTAAGTTGAGGACTACTTGTATAAAGTCAAATCTCGATCAGGTAAAGCAATGATGGCTAACCTTTTCCAGACCGAGTGCCCAAGGCGCATGCGCGCACCCCCAAAATGAAATGCATGTGCGTGCCCATGCATGTGCCCCACCCCTGCGCATGCATGTGTGCCCTCCCTGCACATGCCCCGCCCCCTGCGCATGTGTGGCAGAGACCCAAAGACCAACTGGCCGGTGGGAGGCGCCTGCGCATGCGTGGCAGAGCTGAACTGGGACGACGGCTTACATGCTCACAGAGAGGGTGCTGCGTGACACCTCTGGCACGCGTGCCATAGGTTCGCCATCACGGAGGTAGACAATAGAATAACTTTGTCATTTTGAATGAACACTAATCGGCATAATTAAAATGAAATTTCGTTGCATATAGCTCTCAAAGGGTCACCACCTCTGGGGAAAGTCAGAACGTCATCAGAAAAAGTTTTTCCCAGATAGTCTAGCCATAGGTTTGCCATGCCCCATCCTGCCTCTGAATTTCAGAATTAATCTAAAAACAAATCCCAATCCAAACCTTATTTAATTAATTGTTCTGGACTAAATGGGAGAGCCAACATGGTGAATTAAATAAATTAACAGAAACAAAGTATTCTTGGGGAGATGTTGCGGTGTTAACACTGATCATTCTGGATTAAATGATCCAAAAGCAGTAAGGGTGACATGATAGCACTCTTCCAATATCTAAGGGGCTGCCACAAAAAAGAAGGAGTCAACGTATTCTCCAAAGCATCTGAAGCAATGGATGGAAATACATCAAGGAGAGATCCAACCTAGAAATAAGGAGAAATTTCCTGACAGAACAATTAATTAATAGAAGAGCTTGCGTTCAGACGTTGTGGATGTTCCATCACTGGAGGTTTTTAAAAGAGATTGGACCACCATTTGTCTGAAATGGAATAGGGCAGTGATGGCTAACCTTTTTGCTGTCGCGTGCCAAAAGCAAGGGGAGCGGGGGGGAGTCGTGCACGCATGTGCCCACACCCATAATTCAATGCACCCAGCTCCCCCGCGCATGCGCGCACAAGCCACCCCCCCACGCTCACCCCGCTTTTAGCAAACGATGGCATGGTGGGCATGGTAGGCCCATTTTTTGCCCTCCCCAGGCTCCAGAGGCTTCCTAGGAGCCTGGGAAGGGTGAAAATGGCCTTCCCCACCCCCTGGAGGTCCTCTGGAGGCCAGAAACAGCCTGTTTCCCGACTTCCAGTGGGACCAGAAGGCCCGAAAATCAGCTGGCCTATGTGCACTTGCACGCTGGAGATGAGCTAGGGCATCGCTCGCGTGCCCACCAATATGGCTTCGTGTGCCACCTGTGGCACGTGTGCCATAGGTTTGCCATCATGGGAATAGGGTCTCCTGGTTGAATAGGAGATTGGACTAGAAGACCTCTAAGATCTTCCAACTCTGATATTTTGCTCTGTTCAAATATCATTTTTCACTTTCCTAACTCCATAAAGAACCCAAAATGGTGTTGAGAAGCAGATCAACAATCAACTAGAAAGAGAAAGGGAGATCAGTTTCTCATTGGCAAATCCATCACCTTCCCATCAGCCACAAGGTAAGTGCTAAGGAGGACAATCCTCACCTGCTCTGTTTTTCTTCAGATGATTCTCCACCCTGTTTTGCTAAATGATCTAAGCTTTTATACTCCTTGGATCCATGGGTGTGGACATAAGTGAATAAGATGGGACTTTAAAAAAAAAACTTTGTTTGATTTGGGCCAAGAGAAAATATCTAGTGACATAAGATAAAACATAGAAAGCCCACTTCCTTGTTCTTGAAACAGAAACATTAATTCAGATTATCGAAAAAAAAGATCTGACATCATTAACTAACACTGTGTTTGCCAATGATTTTGGACTATAACCCACATCATTTCCTGCAGATTAATGTTTGTGCAGTATGGGCGGAGTTTTAGACTAACTTCTCAGAAAAGCAAAATGATATCAATTTCTGGGGAATCAAAAAGGACTGGAGGAATTTTGAAACAGAAGAGGTGACATGATGGCTCAGTGGTTAAGACCACTGAGCTGGAAAACTCACTGCCCAGGTTCGAAACCGAAGCACCGCAAGATGGCGTGAGATCCCGTTTTCAGCCTACTTCCTGCCAACCTAGCAGTTTGAAAGCATGCACATGCAAGTGGAAAAATGGGTACCACTTCAGTAGGAAGGTAACAGAACTATGTGACTTTATGCTGGTACATAAGTACATAAGATTTACTGAAAAGACCATAATAACAATATCAAAGCAGATGGAATCCTTCTCTCCAATTACCATGGCCAGAAAACATCTTAAACTCTCAATTGAGGCAGCTGATATGCCCTTCTCCTTGCTTTTCAAGATGATAGATAATAGATAGATAGATAGATAGATAGATAGATAGATAGATAGATAGATAGATAATGTTATCCATTCAGTTGAGCCCAACTCTTGGTGATTCTAGGGCCAAGCTCTCTTCACATCTTCTGATCTTGCACTATTTCTTTGAGGTTTTTTCTGCTCTGGCTGTGTCAATTTTGATGATGTCCAGCCACTTTGATGGCCTGATTTCCTTTTACTGCTAACTTTTCCAAACATAATTGTTTTATCCAGTGAATTGCCCTGCACAACATGGCCAAAGGAAATGGGATGGATAGATAGATAGATAGATACAATAGATAGATAGATAGATAGATAGATAGATAGATGACAGAGAAATAGAAAGAGCACCAGTTTGGACTATAAAGTGGGAGACTGTGAATTTTAGTTTTCCTTTTGCATGGAAAAAGTCAGGTGACTTTGGGCCAATCAGTCTGTCTCAGCCTCAGCCAATTTTCTTTGGTCGCTGACTTAGGGAAAATAGGAGAAAAATATGTGCCATATATACAAAATCATGGTAGGATACAAATAAATATGTAAATATAGATGTTTATGCACATAGCACTCCCCAATACCTTGTAGATTAAGATAGAAACAAGGCATTTTTTTTTCCTGAAGGCTATTTAAATTGTTACACAATAAAGGTACACATCACTCTCAGTTAGAATTATCATTTGCAGACTGCAAAACTCTGGATGACCACTCAATGGCGGTAGAAACCTAGGATTTCTTGTACATCTCTGTTGCCCTCTAATGGCCATCTGAGCATTTGCAAATTAGATTTGGTAGCCCTATTGTGAACGAGATTTCAGAAAGTGTCTGCAAGCTCTTTAAACCTCAACCTTATAACCATGAAGCCTTGTAGGGATACTGTATGCAAAAGGCAGATAAAAGCCCAGCACTGCTTCTACTTGCTTAGATGCTTCATCTAATGCGCTGTTTGTTGCCTTTGGGGAATAAGGGGTGGTGTTCAGCATTATCGGGGTACCTTTGATTACACCATTTAATTTTGTTTTGGGACAGTTTTGTGACTTGGTAGGTTGTGGAAACTCAGCCTTTGAAGTTAATTTATATTTCAATGTCCTAGGCCAGGGGTCAGCAATCTGCGGCTCTGGAGACGCATGTGGCTCTTTCATCCCTCTGCTGCGGCTCCCTGTTGCTGGTTGGCTCCACAATTGATAGGGCTTTTGGTTAGGATGGGTAGAGGAAAAAGGATGCCATGTTAGGAGGAGACTCTATGGTGGGGGAACC
>WNWU01000013.1:7555547-7566663 GCA_012654045.1 Ptyas mucosa
GGTCAGCTCCAGAATTGAATGGAGGCTTCCAGTTAGGACCTTTGTGGCTCTTAGAGTATTTAAGGTTGCCGACCCCTGTCCTAGGCCCATGATGGCGAACCTATGGCACGTGTGCCAGAAGTGGTACACAGAGCCAACTCTCCAGTCATGCAAGCTGTCGCTCGTTGCTCTTCCGGATTCCAGCACACCGGCCAGCTGGTCTTCACGCACATGGGAGCACCAGAAACCAGAAGAGCAGCTGCCCAGTGCGCATGTGCATGCCAAGAAGATGATCTTCCAGTTTCCAGAACACGTATGCACACCAATCAATTGGTATTTGCACACACATGTGCACCAGAAACCGGAAGACCAGGTGGCCGTTGTGCATGCATGCATCAGAAACCACAAGATCATCTTCCCAGTGAGCAAATGCGCACCAGGCTGCTGCTCTTCCGGTTTCCGGCATGCGTGCACACACACGCACTCCCCCCATTTCGGCACTCGATGCTGAAAAGGTTCGTCAACACTGTCCTAGGCCAATTCAGAAAATGAGTTAATTCAGTAGCCATGTGAATTCCGTCAGCAGGTAAAGTGAGTTGTGTAAATACAGCCAATGATTGATCAAAAACAATTTCCCCCCCCCGCCTGCTGCATGAAGATCTCGGCAGGTAAATCTTACATTTTCCTCTGGCAGGATAGGTACTCTATCAAGTGGCTAACCATTTTTGGACTGATGGACTCCTGTAGAATGTTAAGTAAATTCCGTGAAATGGGAACCATTTGAAGGTATGTATTAATTCCCAAGATGGATGGATGCAACATTGGAGATGCCCAGACACAAAAGGGATGAGGATCAGAAATGAGGAGGTGATAAGCCGCCTGGGAAAGCAATGGGAAATCATCAAAACCATTAAAAAACAAAAGTTAGAATATTTTGGACATGTGATATGACACCCAGAAAAATACGCCATACTTCACTTAATCCTCCAGGGAAAGATTGAAGGCAAACGAGGCCCAGGCAGAAGAACATCATGGCTTCAAAATCTAAGGGACTGGTTTGGACAAAACTCAGCAGCACTTTTTCATGTGGCTGTTGATAAAAATAGAATCGCCAACATGATCATCAACATCCAATGATGGATATGGCACAAGAAGAAGAAGAAGTCACAGCCTCTTTGAAAAGGCAAACTGGTAAGCTAAGCTTGTACTCTGCTCCGCTCCCATCTCTCACAACTATTATGGGATGTCCCTAATCATATCAGTTTTGTCTTTTTCAAGACAGTGGGAGATCTGCAAACCCACTGGGCTGTAGTCACCCTATCCATGCAAGCATTTCTTTATTTACGGTAGAATCCTAGAAGTGTATGTGTCAGCGACCTAAGTTGCATTTTTTCATTGCTGCCATAATCAAAGAGAAAAGGAAAAAAAACCCGGAGCTAGCAGTAACAGTTTGAAATTTAGTGCTTGGCATTTGATATAGTGTTCTTCTCCCCCTCCCTTAATAGATAGGGTTACCCAGGTGATGAAGGGAGGAAGGGATCATTCCTGTGATCTGAAGTAGTTGGCAGAAGAGACTGACTTGGAAGATGGCCAATGGGCATTGAGATATTGTGAGGCAGAAGGGGAGGGGTTTGGTTTCAGAGAATCAGTTTTGGCTGCATATGAGTTTAGGTCGGATCGTAAATTCTTTAATAAATGAGAGATTCATCAAAGACTTTGTGTTTGAGAATGAAATTTATTTGAGATTACACCGAAACCTGACAGTATGGTTGTAAGAGAGCACAATATCTAATCTAACCTCTGTGTAGGAAAACCAAGTAAAATATCAGGGAGATATTATGGTGTCTAGCTTCTTAAGAATGACCAAAGTTGAAGAACCCCACCCACCTGCACAGGTAGATTGTTCCACTGTGGTATAGATCTTATTTACTGATGGAGAGTTTTTCCTTGTGTTTAAATGAAATGATGGTAGCTGCAAATTATATGTAGTATTTTTGGTCCTAGTTACTTAGCCCATGCAAAATTGCTGCTGACTATCTACTCTACACCTTCCTTTAATGTAGCTGAATATGGCTATCATGTATTCCTTCAGTCTTTTTTCCCAAACTAAATTTATATTCCATATTTTCTCAGGGACCTCAAGATGACATATGTCAGATACAGAGGTGAATATTCGTAGCTCAGAACTGAAATGAAGGGAACTGGTGCTTTCTGAACTGGGTTGTTTTCTTGGAGACATTTCATTGCCCAAACTAGGTGGTGGTGGTATTATTATTATTATTATTATTATTATTATTATTATTATTATTTAATCTTTAGTGAGATTCACAGCCTTTGAGGCTGGTTAATAGCTCAGCAGCTCGAATCCTAACCAAGGACCTAGGAACTGTTGTTGTTGTTGTTGTTGTTGTTGTTGTTGTTATTATTATTATTATTATTATTATTATTATTATTATTTCTATGCCGCCCACTCTCCGAGGACTCTGGGCAGCTTACAACAATCAACAGCATACTAAATGAGTATACTGAGTCCAGTAGGAGAAGGGCGGTATAAAAATCTAATAAAATAAATAATAAAGAAAAGAAAAGAAAAGAAAAGAAATAAATAGCATATTGCCCCCAACAATCTGAGTCCTCATTATACCCACCTTGGAAGGATGGAAGGCTGAGTCAACCTTGAGCCAGTGAGATTTGATCTGCTGATCTGCTGAACTAGCAGTCAGCTGAAGTAGCTGCAGTACAGCGCTCTAACCACTGCGCCACCTCGGCTCTTATAAAGGTAACATCATCAGTGCTTGTAGGAAGTGATGATTCCCTACTATCACTGATGCTGTTACCTAGTTTGGGTAAGGAAATATCTGCAAGCAAACTACCAAGCTTAGAAAGCACCAAGGACCCCTGCATGTCAGTTATCGTTTCATTTTGCCCCTACAAAAAGAAACTTGAGTTGATTGAGCCAAAACAAACTAACCTTAAGTTATCTAGTGTGCTTCCTGGTTGAACGGGGATTTGAAGCTGGGTTTTCCCATGCAAAATCCAATACCTGAATCATTCAATGGCTTCTATATTACAGGTTAATATTTTGTTAGACATGTCTGTTTCACTTTCATTTCTAAACATTATTTTAATAATAAAAAATAAAGTAAGTGAAGCCCACAGATAATGTCTCTGCTCCATCCCTCGAGCAACAAGCTCTCCTGAATTTTAAATACCGTGCTTCCCCAAAAATAAGACCGGGTCTTATATTAATTTTTGCTCCAAAAGATGCATTAGGGCTTATTTTCTGGTTAGGTCTTATTCTGGGGGAAATACGATACTAAATGTACCCATCTGACTGACAATCTTAACTGGGGCTTATTTTGGGGGTAGGGCTTATCTTACGAGCATCCTGAAAAATCATGGTAGGACTTATTTTCCGGTTGGGTCCTATTTTCAGGGAAACAGGGTAATTTCAGGTTTTTTATTGCCAAAATTGGCATTTATCTATTATTTTTGCTCAATCACAATCTTTACTCAATTGTTGAATTTTATTCTGAATCAAAAGTTAACATTTGACCCTAGAATTGCCACCACTGCTGAGAAGGAAGTTTATATCTATGTTTGCTGAGTTTCCCCCAATGGACTTACCAGTGCAGTTTTAGGGCGGAGTAATGAAAAAAGCGATCTTCCAGAAATCTGGTGGCCAAATATGCAAATCAGTCAAAGGTCCCAGGCAGGAATCCAAGTAGTTCCAGGTCAATTATAGATATTTTATTACTTTATGCACTGCTGGGATGATACCCATGATAATATATAACTATGTTGTGGTTCTATATAGTTATTTGAGTTGCTTGTGTGATTAGCAAGACCTCAGTTTAGACCAGGGGTCTGCAACTTTAAATACTCAAAGAGCCATTTGGACCCGTTTCCCACAGAAAAGAAAACTGGGAGCCACAAATCCTGGGTGGGCGTGGCCAGTGGTGGGATTCAAGTAATTTAACAACCGGTTCTCTGCCCTAATGATTTCTTCCAATAACCAGTTTGCCAAATTGCTCAGAAAGTTAATAACCAGTTTTCCCGAAGTGGTGCGAACTGGCTGAATCCCATCACTGGGCATGGCCAACTCAATGTCACTCACTTCCACCAGTCACATGACCTCCTAGCCACGCCTACCCAGCTGGTCATTAGGGCAGAGAACCAGTTGTTAGAAAACACCAGGAACCACAAAATCCTTTTGACATCTCTCTCTCTCCCCTCCCTCCCTCCCTCCTTCTCTCCCCACTCTCTCCCTCTTGCTCTGTATCTCTCTATGTCTCTCTCTCCCCCCCTCTCTCTGTATTTCTCTGTCTCTGCCCTGGCCCCTTGTCCATCTCCCGCTGTCACTCTTACCTTCTCAGGCCAGGCAAGGAGGGGCGACGTGGGGCAGGGCCAGCCAGCGGTGGGATCACCTGACAGGGAGCCACAGCAGAGGGCCCAAAGAGCCGCATGTGGCTTCTGAGCTGCAGGTTGCTGACCCCTGGTTTAGACAAGAATCTCCTGCTTTTCTATTTTTTGAAGGATCCAATTCAAAGCCCAATGTGATTTTTTAATTAAATTGCTCTTCTATTAATTTAGCAAGAAGATTACTTTTATTGATCATAGGACTCAACAAAAGGAGAGGTTCTGCAATATATGAGCAAATAAAATAGTTTGAAATCCAAGAACAATTAGCCTGATAACATATTTACCACTAAGTAAATATTAGGCCTTGTTCTGAAAATTAAAAATTTATAAATTTTCAGTCCACTTATGCTGAGTCACCTGTGCTGAGTTCCAATGTTTACTTGAAAGGAAGCCAAGTGTTTTCTGGAGAATCTCTTAGATGGACCCCAGTTTTTGATCTGGAAAAACGGGTTTATTAAAAATTACAATCAAAAGGATAAAAACTAATACAAACTACAAATACAAAACCCCCCAAAAACAAATAGCACAGATAGGGAAAAAAAAATAAGAAGAAAAATAGAAAAAGAAAAAATAAGAATGTAGTAAAAAAAAGAAACATATAAAGAAATTATTTCTCCCTTCATCACATCAGATATGAACAAGTTCAGTAATTTATCACCTTTTAAAATACAAGAAATGATATCTTCTTCCAATATCCCCTCTCTTATTTACAAACAAATCTGTAAAGCCTTATTGTTCAGTCCTCATCAGCAAAAGTCCATTAAGGATTAGCAGAGACAATTGCATAACTATTTTGACCTTGATCAACTAAATCAACTTTATACAGGTAGTCCTTGACTTGCAACCATTCATTTAGTGACTGCTCAAGGTTACAATGGCACTGAAAAAAATGACTTATCATTGTGCACTTACAACCATCGCAGCAGCCCCATGGTCATGTGATCAAAATTTGGGGAGCTTGGCAACCAGTATGTCTTTATGACAATTGCAACGTCCTAGTGTCGTGTGGTCACCTTTTTTGACCTTCCCAATCTGCGTCAGATAAACCAAAGTCAATAAAGCAGTGGGGAAATCTAAAAATTGTTACTACCAGTTCTGGGGGCGTGGCTTGGTGGTGGTGGTGGGAATGTGACTGGGTGGGCATGGCCAATTTTTTTTTTTTACTTTTAAAACCACTTTTTCTACAACCTCTTCGGGGAAGAGGTTGTAAAGAAATGCTTTCAAAAGGCTCTGACGATCCCAGCTGAGTTGCCTGATCAGCAGAGACTTTTTTTCTTTTAAATGTCTCTGCCGATCAGGCAACTCAGCTGGGATCGTCAGAGGCATTTAAAAGAAAAAAAGGGTTTTTTTCTTTTAAAAGCCTTTGATGATCCCAGCTGAGCTGCGCGATCATCAGAGGCTTTTTTTTTTTACTTTTAAAAGCATTTTTTCGGCCGAAGAGGTTGTAGAAAAAATGCTTTTAAAAGTAAAAAAAAAAAAAAGAGCCTCGGAGGTTTGGGGGGCTCAGCGGGGCAGGGGGGGGGGGCAGGGATTTTTGCTACCGGATCTCCGAACCACCCGCCTCCATCGCTACCGGATCACGTGATCCGGTCCGAACCGGGAACATTTCACCCCTTCAATAAAGTCAGATTTCCTTAAGGATGACATGATTTGCATAAGAACTGTGGTGTTTTACTATTGTTAACAACTTAGCAACAGCTTAATGATTCACTTGATTCATGATTCACCTAACACCTGCAGTGTTTCACTATTATTGTTAAGTTCCACTGGGGCAAATAAAGGTTGTAAAGTCAGGTGGACTCATCTAATAACCACTTTACTTAGCAACAGAAATTCTGGTCCCAATTGTGGTTGTAAGTCGAGGACTACCAATTTCAGGGGTGAAATCCAACAGGTTCTGACAGGTTCTGGAGAACCAGTAGCGAAAATTTTGAGTAGTTCAGAGAACTGGCAAATACTGTTAAGGATATTGATGTTGTTTTACCAACCAGCAGAGTAACTGCACAAGGAAACGTTGAGAGCAATGAATAAGAAAACTGGTTTAGCAAAAGTGTACTTTATCATAGGAAAAAGCAGTAGCGTAGTCATAAACAAATCCCAAGTCTTCACCAATAAATCAGTCCAGTAAATCAGTCCAAACAACTCACTCTGGTTAACAAACCACGATGGTAGCAGATCCATCAACAGATAGCAACTCCTTCACAATAGCAGCTCATAGCAGTTCAGTCACACTAGCAGTTCATAGCAGCAGCAGCAGTTCATAGCAGCAGCAGTTCATAGCAGCAGCAGGAACTGACCAGGTTACCATACTTTGTTTAAATATACTTCCAACTAGTCATTATCCCATTACAGCATGACTCAGCAAGAAGGTAACATTTACAGTTTAAAGTTACAGTATCCATATATTGCCTGGACAACTGGTTCTAACATTATATACCATATAGAATCCTAACAAATACCATCTCTGGCTGGCCCCAGAGTGGGTTGGGAATGGAGATTTTGCAATATCCTTCCCCCAGGAGTGGGGAGGGAATGGGGATTTTACAGTATCCTTCCCTTGCCATGCCCACCAAGCCCACCATGCCCACCAAGCCACGCCCACAGAACTGGTAGTGAAAAAATTTGGATTTCACCACTGACCAATTTTCCTTCCTTTTACTTTTAACAGTCTTGATCAAGTTGTTGGAAGGGAAATCCATCTGGTTCAGTTCCAAGCGGGGAGAAAAACCCTGGAAACAACATGGAGGCCGATTGGAAAGTTGGTTTATTGATGAAGCAGAACCACATACAAAGATAGTGTGCAATTCTGGGTCAGCTGAACAACTGGCTTTTCTTGTACAAGGGCTTTTTTCTAAAGTTTTTGCTCCATTTTGTATTAGTAAGTCAAATTTTTCTCCTTTAATTGAATCTTTCGTTCCTTCTGGTTCCCTCTAATGTTCAACCTTCAAAATCTTATCATTTTTAAAGAGCATTCAAAATGAAAGCATTTTCCCTCAGGGAAGATTCTTATAATTAATTCCACAATCCTATTTCAAATTTATCTGGACCCTTTGTTTGTTTGTAACTTTCTAAAGTGTAAGTTTTAAACACCCTTTTGTCTTTATTCCGGGGGGCGGGGGGAGAGAAAGAAAGTTCTTAAACTTGTACTTCAAACTTCTTTCATTAAGGATTGAGGGAAACTTGCTGTAAAACATATCAATTTAAAAATTCTTAATAGCTGAAAAGCAGTTAACAAGCAGTATTCAAAAGTGATTAGAAAAGGACATATGCAAACTTAGTGCCCTTTCGAAGGTGTCAAGGTGATTTGAGCAAGATGGCTATTTTAACAGCACTGTCTTCAGTTCGCCATTTCTTCCGTGGAAGCTGCCTGGCAAGTTGTGTTGAGACAATATGATTAAGAACTTCTTTTCTGAGTTCACACAATAAATTGAGTAATAAACCAATCAAACAGATTGCATTTAAACACCACATTATGACAACAAAATGAAAACTAGATGAGCATCTACAGAGGAATAAGGGTCAAATGCTTATAGCTACAGTATGGTTGAAACTGACCAAGCTTTGTATATTGTGCAAGTAAAGTCATATCAGAAGAATAATTTGGGGTTCCAACTTGAGCCAGGCCTGCACAAGAATAAATAAAAACGAGATCCAGACAGGTGTGAAGAAAGAAGAAATATTTATTCCTAAAAGCAGAACAGTTTGCCTTTAGGGGCAGCTGCAGAGAAATGGGGTACAGTCGCAGATATTTATAGGGGGAGCTTGTCCAGGGTGTAGAAGTGTCGACGTGCTGATTCTAGGGTGACACTTGAGAGGCATATGTGTGTGTAGGTATGTTTATTCTTGTTAACATGCAGTTCCTCTGGGAGACCTAATTTAATTAATTATGTTCGTGTTTTCATACCTTATCTTTCAATTTGTGGATTAGTTCTGGGTAATTTATTTGGGGGAGGAAGTTTGCTCATTTTAGTTGATTAACTTAGATTCAGCTTGACTGTCAATTATCTAGTGCATCCATCCTGCTGTCTCTCAGCTTGCTTGTGGCCACAATGGAATAGAAGGCCGCGCAGCGTGTCGAGAGACCTACCCTCCCTCACCCATGCCTCTGCCTGCTGCCGGTGCCACCACGCGTCGGATTCACCTGCCTCCATTAATTTGGATGTCAATCCATTCCACCATCTCTCGGCTTGCCTGCATTGCCCATGTTTCCCCGAAAATAAGCCCTAATGTATCTTTTGGGGGCCCAAAAATATAAGACCAGGTCTTATTTTTGGGGAAACATGGTAGGAGACCTCCGTGGAATAAACTGTGTTATAACATACAAGAAAACACAATACTTGCCAGTAAAAAGGCACTGGCATGGCAATATATCACACATGCTCCTTGAAAGGCAACGTAGTGGCTTTTGATATATGATTTAAGTTGACAACATTTACACCAGCAACATTCTAAGAAGCTGTTCTTAGATTATTTACAAAAGAAAGTGATAAGAAGGCGTAGCAACCTGCATACAATGTTGACTTGAGGCATTCATGCTTAAAATCAAAGACACACGCTGGCAAAGCAAGAAATTCCATTTGCAAAGATGCTATGTAAGAGATTTCCAAAAACACACCTGGATACTTTGTTTCTATAGGTAGTCCTCATTTTATGACCACAATTGTGGCTGGAACTTCCATTGTTAAGCGACTCAGTCCTAAAGAGAGTCATGCCTGGTTTTATCTTTCTGCCAGGGTCATTAAGCAAAGCACACAGTTGTTAAACCTTGACTTTGATTGTCCTGGAAAGTTTGCAAATGGTGATCATGTGATCCTGGGATATTACAATCATTGTAAATACAAGCGGCTTGCTAAGTCAATCTCCTCAATAAAAGAATGGATGGAAAAACTGATGGAGCTAGGGGAGATGGCAAAATTGACTGTTTTAATTAGAGAAAAGAATATATCCAGTTTTTTTCTACTTGGAAATTGTTTCTGTTTCTGGACGTATTGCTTGAAACAGAAAAAAATGAACTCTTGATTATGAGTTTTACTGATTAAGCTATCAGTCAAGTTAAGTTGTTATAGAAATGGCCAGTACTTATTAAGTTAGTAAAGTAAAAAGTCACGGCTGCAATTCTATTTTGAACTTTACTGCGCTGAAAACAGTTGGTAGTCAATGCTTATTTCCACCTGTTATACCACACTTCTCATTCTCTTCATTCTTCCGTTCCCATTTTCCTATTTAGTTTCATTTGTGTTTTATGTAATCATAATTCTAGCAAACATTTTTTGAAAAACAAAGTAAGTACATGCTGGTTGCCAACCACCTGACTTTTGATCACATAATTGTGGGGACCCTGTGACAGGGACAAGCAGGAGACAAGGTCAAAGGCACATGGCCAAAAACAGGCCTGTAGAAGAATGATAATCCATCTGACTTTCCCCAATATGATCACATTGCAAAATTTTCAACCCTGCATATAATTTCATAGCCCAGTTCAATGCTGGGGAAAGCAGCTCGTGTTTTATTTTATCTCCTCTATTTAGATATTCCGATATTTTAGACTTCTGGGAGCTGTAATCCCTGTTCATTTGGAGGGCACAACTTCATAAATTCTTAATCATTTTCAAAAGAAAAGTTGATTTTTTATTTCCAGGGCAGTTACATACTAACAACGAAATAATTTTAAAATTCACTAGCTCACATTTGCACTAATTTTTGCAGATGACACAACAGTGATTGGTCTCATTCGAGACAAGGATGAATCCGCATACAGACAGGAGGTTGAACAGCTAGCCTCGTGGTGTGACTGGAACAATCTGGAACTGAACACACTTAAAACCGTAGAAATGGTGGTAGACTTTAAGAAAAACCCTTCCATACTTCCACCTCTTACAATACTAAACAACACAATATCAACAGTAGAGACCTTCAAATTTCTAGGTTCTACCATATCGCAAGATCTAAAACGGACACCTAACATCAAAAACGTCATCAAAAAAGCACAACAAAGAATGTTCTTTCTGTGCCAACTCAGAAAGCTCAAACTGCCCAAGGAGCTGCTGATCCAGTTCTACAGAGGAATTATTGAGTCTGTCATCTGCACCTCTATAACTGTCTGGTTTGGTTCTGCAACCCAACAAGATAGACTTCAGAGGATAATTAGAACTGCATTTCAAAACCATTGCTACCAACTTGCCTTCCATTGAGGACCTGTATACTGCACGAGTCAAAAAGAGGGCTGTGAAAATATTTACAGACCCCTCACATCCTGGACATAAACTGTTTCAACTCCTATCCTCAAAACGACGCTATAGAGCACTGCACACCAGAACAACTAGACACAAGAACAGTTTTTTCCCGAACGCCATCACTCTGCTAAACAAATAATTCCCTCAACACTGTCAAACTATTTACTAAGTCTGCACTATTAATCTTCTCACCGTTCCCATCACCCGTCTCCTCCCACTTATGACTTTATGACTGTAATTTTGTTGCTTGTATCCTTACAATTTATATTGACTGTTTCCTAATATGATTTGATTGCTATTTGTACCCTATGACTATCATTAAGTGTTGTACCTTATGATTCTTGATGAACGTATTTTTTCTTTTATGTACACTGAGGGCATATGCACCAAGACAAATTCCTTGTGTGTCTAATCACACTTGGCCAATAAAATTCTATTCTATTCTATTCTATTCTATTCTATTCTATTCTATTCTATTCTAT
>WNWU01000013.1:7566673-7594138 GCA_012654045.1 Ptyas mucosa
ATTCTATTCTATTCTATTCTATTCTATTCTATTCTATTCTATTCTATCCTATCCTATCCTATCCTACTCTACTCTACTCTATTATATTCTAATTAATTATAAGACTAGGTATCCTGATTAAATGATTAAAAGCTCCTATCAAAAATATTCAAAGCGGTGGTATCTGCGGAGGAGAGAGGTTGAGGAGGACAGAGCCACAAAAGCTACATCACATCATCACAATTCAAACTCCATGCCTTTTGAATGTATTATAGGTTGCGGTTTCAGATGTCCCAAAGAGGCAAAACTTGCAGCACAAAATGTCTGCTGGCACCCATGATTGAATATTGTGTGAATCTGTCATAGCAACATATCCAGTGGTGGTATTCAGCCAGTTCAGACCAGTTCGGGCGAACTGGTAGTGGTGATCGCAGGTGGGCCTGCCCACCGCCCTGGTGCTATGCTGTCCTATTTAGCCACATTTTGGAGGCTGGCGCATGTGCGGAAGGCAAGCTCGCGGCAAACTGGTGGTAAAAATATGTGAAACCCACCTCTGAACATATCATTCCTCCTGACTGATAAATAAGGCATAAGGAAACATCCTGGCTATTTTTCTAACTTGGTAAAATCTTCCTCCCTTTCATTCTTTTGCTCATGTACATAATGAAAAAAAACCAGAACAATGTGATAATGAGTTAATAGTTGTTTATCTAAAGCAAACTCAGTGAAAGATAACCATTACTATTAATATATACAATAAAGTTATTAATTTATCCACATGATAATGAAACAGTCTTCTTGAAAAAAATAAATGGTCTTCCTTTTACATTGGCACAGCTAGCTGGAATCTTTAAAAGGCCTTCCAAGAATGGACTTTACACGGCCTACTTTTCTTCTGAACAAGGGTTGTTTTACATGTTGTAGGAAGCACTCCCCCTCCGAAGAATGAAATATTTTGGGAAATATTAAAAAGGCAAAATAGAATATTGGCCCTAAATGAGAGATGGGAAAAATCTTAAGGGAGGCCGAAACCAATCCGTTTCCCTTCCCCAAGCAGAAACCAAGGAGGCCAGCTTTGATAAATGCAGATTTGATAATCCATTCAGAAAGACTGGGCCAATCTATTTACAAACACCTTTAGGAATGAAGATGGGATTAAGAGGACAGGACATGATCTTGACTGAAAAGTGAAGAGTGGAAATAATACTGATCCATTAAAGAAAGGCAGATTAGAGGCAATTGATAACAAGATAAAATCAATTACAGATTCCTTACAGCAGGGGTGTCAAACTGAATTTCTTCGAGGGCCGGACCAGCATTATTGTTCTCCTCCACAGGCTGGGGGGTTGGGGGCAAGGAGATATGGGAAGACACCTCCTGTAGCACCCTGCTGGTCAAAATGGGCACGCTCTGCCCCGTTTTCGGCCTGAATGGCCTCCTGCAACACTTTACCAGCCAAAACGGGGCCCGGGGGGCTGCGCGCGGCTCACCTGCGCCTTGTTTTTGCCCTCCCTGGTCTCCTGCAGCACTCTGCTGGCCAAAAATGGGCCAAAAACAGGCCAAAAATGAGCCGAAAGTAGGCCAGCAGAGGCACTACAAGCCGGTCCTTTGATATTTCCAGGCCAGCCCCATGGGCCAGATTTAAGCCTCTCGTGAGCCGGATCCAGCCTGCAGGCCTTGAGTTTGACATCCTTGCCTTACAGGATTAGGACTAAGGAAGTAGTAATTAAGACCCATCATGAGCCTTCGCAAAACAAGTAAAACCAATCAAATAATAAAAACACACAAAGCAGATTTTAAAATGCTGTAAAAACTCTATAAAAGTCCTTGTACAAGAAAAAACAGCTGTTTAGCTGAGCCAGAATTGCACACTATATTTGCGTGTGGTTCTGCTTCATCAATAAACCAACTTTCCAATCAGCCTCCATGTTGTTTCCAGCATCTTTCTCCCAGCTTGGAACTGAACCAGATGGATTTCCCTTCCAACAATACCAATGGTGGATATGGTAGACAGAGATCCATTCTCTTCTTGAGAACCCTTCCCTCTCTCTTTCACTCTCTCTCCCTCCCTCCCCCCCCCCCCCCCAATGGTGGGTTGCCCCCAGTTCGGACTGGTTCTATAGAACCGGTAGTAAAACTGGAGGGAGGCTCTGCCCACCGACCCTGATGTCATCAGAATGCTTCTGCGCATGCACAAAAAAGTGCGTGTGCGACCCCGTTGCAAACCGATAGTAAAGGTAAGTAGAACCCACCCCTGCTCCCACCCCATATGACACAAAGCTATAGTGTGATTACCTATGGTTTATGGAATAATCCACTAACCAATTAAAGCTGGAATATAAATCATAATTTCTTGGTTTATACAACTCATATTGACGTAGTATTCTTATCTGGGGTAACCAAACTTATACAAAGTGCACAAAAGAGATAAGAAATAGCAAGCCAAATGGATTGTCTATATATGGATCAGTGGTGGGTTTCAAAAAATTTTAGTACCGGTTTTGTAGGTGTGGCTTGATGGGCATGGCTTGGTGAGCATGGCAGGGGAAGGAAACTGTAAAATCTCGATTCCCACCCCACTCCAGGGGAAGGTGGTGGTTATTATTATTATTATTATTATCATTATTATTATTATTAATTAAATTTCTATACCGCCCTTCTCCTTTCGGTCTCAGGGCGGTGAACAGCCAACTAAAACACAGTATACAAAAGTTAAAAACAATTAAAATGATAAATCAATTTGGCCCAATTTTGAGTTAAAAATCAATAACAAAAACTTTAAAACCAGCGTGGGGTCAAGCCAGCCCAGCTAACCGAAAGAAATGGGTTTTAAGGACCCGACGAAAAGTCCGGAGGTCTGGGATCACTCGTATCTCTGGGGGGAGGTCATTCCAGAGGGTAGGCACCACCACAGAGAAGGCTCTCCCCCTGGGGGTCGCCAGCCGACATTGTCTCGCCGACAGCACCCTGAGGAGGCCCTCTCTGTGGGAACGAACTGGCCGGTGGGAGGCAATTGGTAGCAGAAGGCAGTCCCGTAAGTCCCCCAGCCCTAAGCCGTGGAGCGCTTTAAAGGTGGTCACCAACACCTTGAAGCGCACCCAAGTCCACTGGAAGCCAATGCAGCTCGTGCAGGAGAGGTGTCACATGGGAGCTCCCAAAATCCCCCGCGCAGCCACATTCTGCAGCAGTTGGAGCCTCCGGGTGCATCCCAAGGGGAGCCCCACGTAGAGAGTGTTACAATAGTCCAGATGAGAAGTAACAAGTGCTTGAGTGACCGTGCATAAGGAGTCCCGATCTAGAAAGGGGCGCAACTGGCGTACCAGGCGAACCTGATAGAAAGCCCCCCTGGCCATGGCCGTCATATGCTCTTCTAAAGACAGCCGTGAGTCCAGGAGGACACCCAAGTTGCGAGCCCTTTCCGTGGGGGCCAGTGATTCGCCCCCAATAACCAGTGATGACACCAGCTGGCTATACCGGGACGCCGATATTGCAAAATCCCCATTTCCTCCCGATCAGCTAGGACTTGGGAGGCAGAGAATAGATGGGGGCGGGGCCAGTCAGAATTTTTACTACCATTTTTCCGAACTACTCAAAATTTCCGCTATCGGTTCTCCAGAACTGGTCAGAACCTGCTGAAATCCACCTCTGATATGGATTCATTCTTTGCCTTTGAGTCTTTAAATATCTCATCTTTTTCAATACCTCATCAATTCCATCCAGTCACCACTTTTTCTGTCTGCTCTGTTTTTCAATTCATTCACTCTTCCTTTGTCAAAGGACCACAGTCCCAAGTGCAATTCTTGTATTCAATTATTTCATGCATTATTTCCTGCTCTTTGCTATTTATTCCTTTTACATTCTAGGTTACAATCTTCCATATACTTTAACACCCCCAGGTGGCTCATAGATCTTGATCTCCAGTAGTTCTGTCTAATCAAATTTTTTGCGTAATGCTTTTTACTAAGCTAGAAAAATGTAGTTTAGATTATTATCATCCTTGGGACATGTTAATCAGCATTACTGATTAACATTACTGCATTCTGAGCAACTTGCACAACTTCCTGGAGCATTTCAAACACAAAACCCCAGAAACTATAAAGATCCACCCAGTCATTCAGCCATTTTGTCAGCTGTCCCAGAACTGAATGCTGTTGTTGGTTCTGCTCAACAATGAACCTCCTTTCTTTCTTTTTTAACAATTTATTTATATATTTTCCTTAACATACATTAATACTTTGTGAACAATGTATTGTCTGGGTGCATTTGCTTATCCTTAACATAATAGTATATAATATAATAATATATTAAACATAAGTCATAGATAACAGTATTTTTCCAATTTCTAATTTCTACTTCGGTTATCCAATCATTGATAAAATAAATCCCATGTTTGAAAGTATTCTGTATCGTCTTTATCTTTTATCTTCAATGTCAACCTATCCATTTCTGTACAATCTAGTATTTTTTAAATTACTTCTTCTATGGGTGGTTCACATATACAATTCTTGTTGCAGTCAAGATATATTCCCTTTATTATATTTTTCTGATACTATGCCTAACAAAAATATTTCTGGCTTATAATTTGTGTTGCTTTAACATTTTTTTAAACCATGTATGCATTTTCGTCCAGTATTTTTTTGCCTTTGCACATGTCCACCACATATAATAATATGTGCCCGGCATCTGATTACATTTCCAACATTTGGCGGACATATTTTTAAAAGTCTTTGCTAGTCTTGCTGGTGGTAAATGCCACCTATAAAACATTTTATATAAATTTTCTTTATATGCAGTTGCCATTGTCAGTTTATACAGACCAACCATGGATGACTGCAATGAATCATGTCTTCAAGTTATCAGTATATTATAATGAGTTATGAGAATAACTTTGAAGAACAAGAAAAAGTACCCCCACCCATCCCTGCCTTTAGTTTAAAGAGAACTAAGGAGGGTGAAGTCTGACACCTATTCTTAAATTTCATTCCTGCTTTGCCGTTCTTTTTCTTTTCGTCAAAATTATTCTCATAACTCATTATAATATACTGATAACCTGAAGACATGATTCATTGCAGTCATCCATGGTTGGTCTGCATTAATCAATCCCGCATAACACTGAACAATTGGAGACAAATATTTGTGTTACTAAGGCTGAATAATACATCTTTTGATTATGTCTTTACGTCTTTATTTTCTCCATCTAAAAGTCGACTCCCACGGCATTCTGATAGACCCCTCTCCTTTCCAAGTTAGTCTTGTTTCCTGGTAACCACCTAGATTAGTCTCTGAAATTTTCTTAGGAACACTTTCAAGAAATGGCTTGCATTTCCTCCTGCCGAAGAACAATGGCGCACTCCAATTCATAGAGAACTGTGTCTCCTGGTTTCTGGCCTCTTGCCTTTAACCACAATACGCAGCTGACTCCATTGTAAGAGTAGTAGCTCCACAAGTCTAGAATTGCCTCCTCAGAGAAGTTGCCTAACACTATTTACAGTAAATAGTGTAATAGTTGTAAACTCCCCGAAGGTAAACCAGGTCCATTTTATGGCCAAGAAAACTACAGCCACATCAACAGGCTTCATTTTTCCTCTCCATGTGTTTGTACAGCATTCTCCTATAAAGTACTTGACGTTTGATTTTAATCTTCGTGCTGTAATAAAGGCCAACGAACTATTCCGTTTCAGTCGTTTTTATTTGAATTGTCTAAAGTGTATTTTAAACTGTTTTATCGCACAGTTTATTGTTAACAGGTGGCATAGCATGAATGTTATTTTTCGAAGAAAAATAAGATTAGAACAAAATTCAAACACAATATTCATGTATTTATAAGCGATGCTTGAGCAGGGTCTGCAGTATTGTCTGGGATGCTACACATCCTCTCCATGACCAGTTGTCTTTGTTACCTTCTGGGACGAGGCTTTGTGGTATCCGAAGCAGTAGATTCTAGAACAGCTTTGTACCATATAGCATCAACCTTGTTAACTCTTAACCTTGTTAAGAGCCTTGGATAGTACAGTGGTCTAAAGCACCCTGTTATTAACACAGCTGCCTGCAATTATTGCAGGTTCGAATCTCACCGAGGCTCAAGGTTGACTCAGCCTTCCATCCTTTCTAAGGTAGGTAAATTGAGGACCCAGTTTGTGGGGGCAATAAGCTGGCTTTGTATAAATATACAAAAGTATGAAGGCTATTGCTTAGCGCATTGTAAGCCACCCTGAGTCTCCGGAGAAGGGCGGCATAGAAATCAAATTAAAAAAAAAAAAAAAAACCTCTCAACACTCTTTTTCCCGCTATATATTCAAAATAGACTCTGATTAATATATATGTGTATATATATGTGTGTGTATGTATATAGCATATATATGTGTTTGGGTGTGTTGTGTGGGTGTGGGCGTGCGCATGCATGCATATGAGTATGGTTATGGGGATATATCAGGGGTGGGCTGCTACGGGTTCACCCGGGTTCGGGATAACCCGTAGCTAACATTATGGCCAGTTCAGAGAACCTCCAAATCCCACCCCTGGCTGGTCTCTCCCACCCCGCCCCTCCCAGGAGTCTCCACGCGCCCTGTTTTGGACGCAAGGTAAGTGCAGGGCCCGCATAGAGACTCAGCGAGGGGGAAAAATGGGCCTCCTGGAAGCTCCGGAGGACCCCCAGAGCCTGGGGGAAGCAGTTTTCACCCTCGAGGCTCGAGGAAAGCATCCGAAGCCTGAGGAAGGCGAAAACGGCCCTCCCGCCATGGTGCAGGAGGCCGACTATGCCACGCCCATCCAGCAACCGGGAAGAGAACCTGTTGCTTAAATTTTTGAAGCCCATCCCTGGGATATATATTCTTTTGAGAGAATAGATCAGAATTTCATTTTTTAATGTGTAACAGTGTTCATAGAAAAAAGTGACAATAAAGATTATCTTATTTAAATTATATTGACGTGTGTATATATGTGTATGTGTGTGTTTGTGAATCTTATATATACAATATGTATATATGTAATATATATATAATGTTCCTAGCTATTTTTTGCATTGCATAACCTGGATCATCTTTCATAAGCAGGGGACTTCAAAAGAAAAGCTTAGATTTCCTTCAATATATAAACCTATTTCTTTTCTAATAATAAAGATGGCCTCTTGAGAGAACACAGAATTCTGATGGGACATGAATCATCAAGATGCATCAGGAAATGGGTCAACAATGTACTTAATTTGTAAAACTTGACAAGCCAGTAATTAATTACGTAAAAAAAGATATTCAACTGAAATTGAATTTGAATATGCAAAAAAGCATAGCTCAGTGGCAAACACGTAGCTCTTAGTTTAATTCTCAAAGTAGTTAATCAGTGGGGCCCAGTCTGGAGTTAAGATGGCAGGCTCAAGGATGTGTCCATATAAAATAAAATACACGCAATCAAAGACATTAACCTGACTTTTTTGATGTGTATTCAAACACACACACACCATAATCAGTTCAATTCTTCAACATCCTACTAGAAAAAAGAAAACAATTAACTCTAGTGCAACTTACCATTCATATCAACTGTGCCTACAGTCCAATATAGTCTCTTCCTGAGAAAATGCAGCCCTTCAAAGAAAAAATATAAACAAATTTCTGTACACCTGGCCTAGCTCAGCTGAAATGAAACTTTGGACACTGGACAATGAGAGGATACAATTGGCTAAATAGGTCTTTGCATTTACTGCAGGTTGGGTGTTTTTTTGGCACACAATGCAAAACCACAGATTTATCTAAAATGGTATAGTTTCCCGCTTAAGCAGGGCGCTGGCCTAGAATAGAGATTCCCCAACATTTTGGGCATCAGGGAGAGGTTTTTCTACAGACTGGAGCATGGTTTCTCATGCTGCATGCATTTCATGGAGGCTTCACTTGTTTGCATGGCCCAGTTTCTGGCATGCCGTGGCCAAGTACCGGTCCATGGACCAGGGGTTGGGGACACCTGGATTAGCAGACCTCCATGATCCCTTCCAGTTCTATGCTGATTGATTGAATTCTTATGCCCCTGTCCTCGATAGAAATGATTGTACCAGAATTCGATCGATGTGTAAAAAGGCTAGAAAATTCTGGATTCAGAAATATACAGGTAGTCCTTGACTTACAGCCACTTGTTTAGCGACTGTTCAAAGTTAGACCACCACTGAAAAAAAGCAACTTACAAGTGGTCCTCACATTTAATGGACCATCGCAACATCCCTGCAGTCCCGTGACCAGCATTTGGCTGCTTGGCAACTAGTATGTATTTACACTGGTTGCAGCATCCTGGAATGACGTGATTGCCATATGTGTCCTTCCCAGCTGGGTTCCCAGCATCCGGGATGTAATTGTGACCTTCCCAGCAAAGTCAACAGGGGAAGTCAGATTTGCTTAACAATCACACGATTTACCTAACTGCAGTGTTTCACTTAACAACAATGGCAAAAATCATAAAATCAGGCACATCTCACATACCGTATATACTTGAGTATAAGCCGACCCGAATATAAGCCGAGGCCCCCAATTTTACCAAAAAACTGGGAAAACTTATTGACTAGAGTATAAGCGGGGGGTGGGAAATGCAGCGGCTACTGGTAAATTTCAAAATAAAAAAAGACTGGTCAAAAGTGCGAGGACCTGTCAGAAATCACTTTTTTGAGCCCTCTGGGTAGTCCTTTTGTGCATATGTAATTGTGCATTTTGTGTAATTTTTGAATGGTCCTCGCACTTGTGACCAGTCCTCGAACTTACGACTGTCCTCACATTTTACATTTTTGCCCTATCTTATCACCATTTCTCTCTTCCCCTCTCTTTCTCATTCTTTCTCTCTCCCACTCTTTCTCTCTCTCTCTCCCCCCCACTCTCTCTCTCATTCTCTTCTCCCCCCTTTCTCAAAAAGAGAGGTGGTAGGTTTGAGGAGAAAGATTGCTGTACAATAAAAAAGATGAAAGGGAAGAAAACTAACCCCAACAAATATAAAGATATCAAGATAAAGAATGAATTGTTAAACTTTAAAGAATAAAAGAGAACAAATATGAATAAATAGCAATAATTAGAAACACACATACAAACATACAATGTATTTTCTTTGAGCAGAGTATTTGGCCGGTTCACAAATTTAAACAGTGTTTAGTCATTTCACTTAAATTTACAATTTCTATATTTCCTTTTTGCCATATTTATTGCTCATCTATTTTTTTAAAAAACCAATATTATCCTTCATCCTCATCTCTAATCTTAATCAAATTCAATTTTTCACTTCTGTTCTATATTATACCCCTTCCCATTGTCATCTATTTTTATATCCATCCTCACATTGGTTAGTTATGTAATATTACAGTTGTTCAATACAAATTCAACATTTTAATATAAATCAATTAGTTATATAACTATCCTTTTTGTATATTAATCAATATGAACATGAATATTTCAATTATTTCCATGCAATCCAATTTCTTACAAATCAATTACTGGTAATTATATTTACCAATAATAATAAACCAAATAATTTCCCCCATATATTCTTCCAAACCACAACTTAACCATTTCTGCTTTCAACACAATATACAATTAATAGTATCTCAATTATTACAATTCCCTAGTTTAATAGAGCTTTTTTTTTCTTTTGTGTTTTAAAATCTTGAACTCTCCTCTTTTGCCGTTTGCCATAAATTTCCCATTGTTTGCACCTACCTTTTTTGATGAGGAAAAAGAAATCTGCCTTTCTTTTTTTTTATTGAAAAAGTTTTAAAAGTTTTACATACATTTTCTCCCCCCTCCCCAACCACCCGCCCGACTTCCCAGAGCAAATACAAGATAAAATACAGCTCAAATTCTCTAAATTAAACTCCATTTCACACTTATCATAATCATAATCATTAAACAAGTAGATAAAAGGAAAGCAAGTCTTCTTTCTTCTTATTCCATCTAATTCAACAGAATTAATCTCCATTTATAATTACAGCAGTTAATAAAACAATTAAGTATTACCTAATCAAACCTATCATTACTCAATATAGCTAATTAATACTTAACAAATTATTAAGTCTATACAATTTAACAAGATATTTTATAACTTCTTTCATTTAAAACAAAGAAAAAAAAACCCAACAAAAAAAAGAAACCTCATTAAAAAAAAACCAAATTTAAAATAAAATATTATATACAGTCTTCCGTCCTCCACTTTTAAACCATCAAGGTCCAATTATAGTTAAAACACTTAATAAAAAAAATAATAAATTTTTAATTAAAAAAATAACAATCAAACCTCTTATTAATTTATCAATACAGATAAAACGTCATTTAATAACTATATCAAACATTTAAATTCTTCATACTAGATTGAACCAGTTGCTAATCTTGTCTTCACATCTTCCAACAGCATATAGAATATCTTCATTTGCGTCTACCCACCTAAATAAAAAATTGCTTCTTTATAACCCCCCCCCCGAGTGACTTTATAATTATATTTGAAATAGTATCCATCAAATCCAGTCAAAAATTAGATTAGTAAATTCATCAGACGTATTAGGGAAACCACCAGATCACCTGCAATTGCTCTAGGTCCATAGTCCTTTTGCCTTATATTTATTACCATCAAACAGGAAACTCCAATTTACTATATTCAATTAAACTTCTGTGATTACAGTTAGATCCAGATTTATTACAGTCCTTAATAAAATATTCCAAATCATTCAAGTCAGGGCATATTTCACAGCCCAACACACCAGCATTGCTGTGATCTGTTTATTCTTCTCAAAATATTCCAATACAGCTGTAGATTGCCTCCTCATCGTCGCTCATCACTTAGTTAACTGGCATTAAACTGCTGTCTGCTTTTTTTCCCCCAAAAATTCAAAATCTTTAAACAGTTAAACAATACTTTTTAAGGACCATCATCTCATCAAGCAGGGTTATTTTCCATTTCTCCAGTCTTTCTTCTTTTCCTTTTTACGAACTTTCTTCTTAACTTTGATCCCTCTGCCTTTTTTAACTCCAGTAAAATTTTGCGGTTTTTGGGATTGCATATTATAAAATTTTTGCAGAAATGTAGCTTCTTCTGGAAACAGCTCTTTAAATGCAGATTGAGTTTTATAAAAAAAAATTCGTGTAACCAAAATTTCATCAACTTCCAAAGTTTCTTGCTCCTTATTCTGCTCAGCATTCATCTTTCTCTCCTCAGTAAAAACTGCTATAATCTGTTGTTGTTTTTTTACATCTCCCAACTCTTCATTCAATCCCCCACTGCTAGATTGCAACTCAGTATTTCCATGTATTTCATTGTTTCCAGCTTGAGAAGCTTGAAATATAGTATCATTTCTTTTCAATAAAGCAGAGGTAATTGAACTCAAAGCTTCCTCAAAATCAGACCATTGAGGGTTAATTAACCCTCCTTTGCTTTCTTTGCTTTCAAAAAGACCAGCCATCTTGCCCCCCTTCTTCCTTCCCTTCCAGAAGGACAGAAAAAAAAGGGAGAAAAAAAAGAGTTTCAAGAAGAAGAAAAAAAAGACCCTTTACAATTTGTAATTTGTATTGCTGCTTCAATTATTATTATTACATCCTTTCTTATTTCATCCACTTTTCAAAAAGGAGTTTTACGTTTCAAACAGGGGCTTGTCAATAATTACTTTTAACTTTCACTTCTTCACGCCCCGTTGAAACTCAAACGCCATCTTGCTTTCACTTTCCACTTAGGGAAAATCTTTTAAAGAAAGTAAATCCCTGGAGTTAAAAAAAAAGAAAAAAAATACTTGCTGTTTCATTCGTGCAACTTGTGCTCCGCGAGCTTGATTCAAGAAGTATTTGTTTAAAATTGGTTGCTGGGATGGTAACGACATCTAGCTCTGCAAAGCAGAGACATCCAGGGTCCGGAGTACTGACAGGCTTAACGGGGAGCTCTCATCTTCGAGCGCCAGATTATGGGTAAAATCTGGCACTCTCAGGGAGCTCTACCCCACCCGTCTACTCACTTTCCCCCCTCATACCAGGGGGAAAGTTGTCAAACTGCAAGACAGCCGATAGTCGCTGTTCTTGCGGTTCTACGAAGCCCTGGGCTGGCGCTTCAAAAAGAAGCGTCCGGCGATGTCGCAGTCCCACCGGAAGCCTCTCAAGAAATCTGCCTTTCCAACATGGCAAGCAAACAGCAAAGGCAACAACCTGCTTTAGTTTCAGTTCCGTTTTCAGGTTGAATTGCACAAGGAGAAAAAAAAATGTGCTCCAGCAGGACTCTTTGCAGCTAGAAAAAGACTCCTGCCCAAAACAGCTGAGAGCAAATCAGCTGAGAGTCGGGAGGCTGTTCAAATCAGCTTATGGTAATTAACCTATACTGAAGCTGAAAGGGGCTGCTTTTTCTATTTTTGCAGACACGAGTCTACTCATTTGTTTTCTTTTAAAAAGGCATTTTTTTTCGTGACTCAAATATAAGCCGAGGGGGGCTTTTTCAGCCTGAAAAACGTGCTGAAAAACTTGACTTATATTCGAGTATATACGGTAATAAGTGCTTTGCATAGTAACAGAAATTCTGGCCCCAAATCTAATCGTAAGTTGAGAGCTACCTATACACTGATTCAGAGTATATTTTAAATATAAAGTTAAGACCCGGTGTTTTACTTGTGGGCCTGGTTTACAACCAGTTGGAAACAAGTTATGGATCTTTGTTTTGATAACTGCAGTGAGATTGTGGAAAGATTTGGCAATATGTACAATAGAGGAATTGTTAGTGAAGACGATGGAACTTACTGAGACAGCCAAATTGACTTACATTTATTGCTAACTTGAAGCCCGTTTTTTGCCCCTTGTGAGGCAAAAAAGGAACGTATGATTCCTAACTTTTGATAATTACAGGAAAGCATATAGAAAAGTCACATCCTAAGCATAGATAAATTCGTAACTGAAATGTTGTAAAGCACGTTAGAAGCCACTTCTTTGTAACTTTTTTTTAACTTTTCTTGAACTTTTAGTTTTCTTTGATTTCTACTTTTTTACTTTGTTTGCAGTAATTTTTAAACTTCTTTTTTAAAAAAAATCTTTAATATGGAAGAATTGCAATTTATTAGTGTGAGGGAGTGATTGATGTCTAATTGCAAAGAGTAACTTCAGGAGAGGAATTTTCCACTAGGAAGTTCCTACCACTGGGGAGGAAGCAAAACAAACAAATTGTTCCTTCTTTGTAACTTCCTTCCAGGTACTAAAAATGGACAGCATATGATTCTTTATTCTTGGCTTGGTGTCCTGATGTTCCTCCTAAAGTGTAGTCAACTCTAATCTGTTTCTTTTCCTCTGATGGCTTCTTAAAATCTGGTGCCCACAACTGGCCACAGAAATTGTGCACAAGTAGTCCTCAACTTACAACCATTTGTTTAGTGACTGTTTGAAGTGAACTACATTGAAAAGGGTGACTTCTGACCATTTTTCCCATGACGGTTGAAGTATCCCCATGGTCACGTGACCAAAATTTGGATACTCGGCAACTGGCATATATTTATGACGATTGCAGTATCGCAGGGTCATATGACCAGCTTTTGCGAACTTCTGACAAGCAAAGTTCAAGGGGGAAGCCAATTTCATTTAACGACCATGTTACTAACTTAATAACTGCAGTGATTCACTTAATAACTGTGGCCAGAAAGGTCATAAAATGGGACAAAACACACTTAACAACTGTGTTGCTTAGCAATGGTAATTTGGAGATCAATTGTCATAAGTCGAGGACTATCTATATGGAGTTGATCTTGAATCTGGAGATTTCTGAACACCTCCAGTGCCCAAAGATATTGTAATACATTAACAATAATCTTCTAGACATCTCTTTGGCTATAAGAAATCGAATGTTAGTGTTTTATTTTAATTAAATCAAATATTCTGAGAAAGTTGAATTCCATACTACATGTTGTACTTTTCCTTTCTTTCAGAGTACACAGTTCCAACAACTCATTAAACAAAGCATAACGAGAATAAGATGCTGAAAGAAGGTATGGATTAAAAAGTATACAAAGTTGTTAAGACTGCAATAATGAACCAAGTCCAGAATGCAACCTCAGTTTCGCTTAAGGTTATAAATAGAGTTAACTTCAGTGTAGAAACTTGAATACATAGTTCAGGGGTGTCAAATTCAATTTCATTCAGGGCTGCACCAGGGTTGTGTTTGACCTTGTGGGGCCGGAGGGGGGGTGGCCAGCTTGACGTCACTCATGTCAGGGGCGCCTGTGGTGGCCTGAGTGCTCTGCCAAAGAAAACGGGCTCCCAATCTGTTTTCGGTTGGGACGGCCTCCTGCAATCCTCTGCCGGCTTAAACGCAGCTTGGGAGGGCCCAAGCTCCGTTTTCGCTGGCAGAGAGTTGCAGGAGGCCGTCCCAGCCGAAAACAGAGATTGGGAGTCTGTTTTCGCTGGCAGAGGAACCGTGGGCTGGTCCTTCGCTGTTTCCAGGGTGGCCAGATGTAAGCACCTTGCAGGCCAGATGTGGGCCACGGGCCTTGAGTTTGACACCCCTGATTTAGTCTACAAGAGGTTTCTTATAAGTTAGCAGTTTAACATTACAAGCTTATATGGAATCAATTCAATATGGAGTTTAAAAGCTTATTAAAACGCATTCAAAAGTCCATCCTTCAAATGTTTCCAGATTAATACTATTTGAAGTGATTATCAGCCCAGCTGCTGCAGGTCCACCGTACTCTCCTTGCCTGCCTCCGAAAACACTGAGCCAGGCTTCCAGACTGCAATTGCACCGCCCGAATATTCTGTGCCATGATTTCATAATAGTTTAGGATTGCCTGTTCTCTGCAAACAAGAAGAAACAACTGTTACCACCAAGGAATGTTGGTCAAGAGAGTATCAAAGGACATACATTGCCTGCCCTTCTTCAGAAAAACCCCATGGTGGATAAGTCAATGGGCCCATGAAGCTGACAATTTAAATTTTGATAGCCTAGAGGAAGCATTTGTGAAAAGGCATTAGAAAAACAAATTGATAAGGATAATGCTGTAGAACAGGGGTGTCAAACTCAAGGCCCGGGGGCCAGATTCGCCCATGGGGTGCTTAGATCTGGCCTGTGGGGTTGCCATGGAAACATCCCATGGTGCCTCCGCCAGTAAAAACGGAACTCGGGAGGGTCGCAGGCAGAGGGTTGCAGGAAGCCACTGTAGCTGAAAACGAAGGTCAGGAGCCCATTTTGGCTGGCAGAGTGCTCAGGCCACCACAGACGCCACCGACACAAGTGATGTCAAATGGCCATGCCCACCCTGGCCCCCCAAGGTCAAACACAACCTTGATCTGGCCCTCAATGAAATCCAGTTTGACACCCCTGCTCTAGAACAGCATATTTTGAACAGGACAACTTTAAAATAGATGGACGTCATTCCCAGAATTCCCCAGCCAACATATTGCTTGCCAAGTTTGGAAAAACACTGCTATAGAATTATTATGAACCGAATTCTAATGTTTCTAGAGATTTGAATTTGGATCTCATCCGTAAATTGCTTTTATTGAACAATGAAATACAGACCTGTCTCATCCTTTCTAGCAAAATTCCTGGATAAGAGACTAAAACCTCAGACATTTTATGTGAGTCAATCCCATTCTGCCTCTGCCCTTCAGCCAGTGGTTTTGCTGCTATGCAAGCTTTTGTTCAGCTTGAGAGGATTAATAACAATAAACAAATGTTGAAAGGCCATTGTGTGAAAAATGTTCACGCAACATTCTGTGTTTGGACAAATATTTAAGTGCACTTAAGTTATTAACTCAGTAATTCCTTAGAATTGCATAAAGATTTTAACAGTGCAAATTAGCAGAAATGGCATGAACTAAGATTTATTTACTGATCTGGTTATATACTTCTGATCGCAGTTTTTAGCATCAAATACCAAACTCTATCCTATTGTTTGCAAGTTCAACCATATTATTTACTTCAACTTAACTCCACTCAGAGTAGACATAACATTTTTAAAAAACAACATATAGAAAAGAGTGCTTACACCGAGAGGTAGCATAGAACTACCATTGATATCATGCTCTTCATTTTGAGTTAGTCAAGACACTGTGGAGTTAGTGGATAAAATTGGGGGTGTCAGAAAAAAACTGATTGCTGAGATCCAATTTTCAAGCTGCACTCTAACAGTCAACCTAACTAAAGGTTCTTCCAATACTTAATTCACCCATGTTAATCCAGCATCTGATACACCTTTAGCTGTATATTGTGCAGAACCAGCAGTGGCAGCTTAGTTAACGAACCTGGTGTTGTTAACATCATCAGGGCATCCATAAAATCTCTAAAAGGTGTCTAACCCTAACTCCAAAACTAAGTATTTGCAAAGTATACATATTTTAAACATGCATTGAAATTTCATAAGATACTAGGCAAGAATTCTGAATTTTCTCCACAATTTAATAATATTCTTGCAAATAACACCACGGAGGTACAGTTCCTATAGGAAGATCAAACCAAATATGGTTTAATATGAGGCAAAATCAACCTACAAGGGTATTCTCCAACCTAGTGCTCCCAAGAGGCAATTTCCAGCAATGTTGATTAGAGAATAATATAAGTCAAGTCCAGATACGATATCTAGCTGGCACCAGGTTGGCGCTGACTGCCCTGTAGACATCATTAATGGCAGGGAAGCTTGTCCAAATTTCAAGAAAGCCCAATGTTCATAAGGGAAATTTAAGACAATCAAGGGATGGGAGATGGAAAGATTTTTCTATTGCCTTCTCCTTGCCCAAGAGCCTAGAAAATGCCAACAGTTAGAAGTAGGAACATATGGGAAAAATGGACCACGTTTGCAATTTGGTGGGCAATGCAATGGTGGGCAAAAGAAGTTAACCAGCATCCCTAAATGAGTAAAGACCCTATGTTGTTTTTCAGCACAATCCAAAGGAATTTGGTCAATGCACACATTTTGTTTCTCCTGTAGTGCTGCTATCACAGAAAACAAGAGAAAAGACAACTTTTGCATGCATATTAATTAACCTGTTAAAGAGATGGGTTGTTCCATGCAGGCAATCTCTGTGCATGTTAATGAACTCCAAGCAGATCAGACAAAAAAAAAAAAAACAAGACAAGTTTTACCTTGATGGTTTTTATCTTCAGTTACAAATCAGAGCAACTGTCATATCACTAGTAGATGGGAAGAACATTAGGAATAAAGGGTTTATAAACTGAAATGATAATGACATTCAGACTACTTCAGAGGGACCGCCGAGCTGACAGTTAGGTCCCTGTTAACATATAGCTGTCCTTGAAAACACAAGACTGGGAAACACCGTCTCATAATTATTTCCATTAAATACATTTCAAACAAGATTCACTCCTCCAACCACATTCCTCTTAGGCAGATAGTCCTCGACTTACAACTGATTTACACCCAGTCATTCATTTAGAGACCATTTAAAGTTACAAATGTCCCGAAAACAGTGACTTATACCTGGTCCTCCCACTTACGACCATTGCTGCAACTCTATGGTCACGTGATCAAAATTCTGGTGCTTCGCAGCCAATATATGGATTTATGGCAGTTTCAACATCCTTCAGTCATGTGATCGCCATTTGTGACTTTCCCAGCCGGGTTCAGACAAGCAAAGTAAAATAGAGGAAGCCAGATTTGCTTAAGGACCATATGATTCCCTTAACTGCAGCGATTCCCTTAACAACTATGACAAACAAGGTCATAAAATCGGGTGCAACTCACTTAACTGTACTTAGCAATGGAAATTCTGGTCTCAATTGTGGTTGTAAGTTGAGGACTTACGATACACTTCTTAAACTACAGACTCAGCAACTGGTATCAAAATAGTTCATGAAAGAGGCAGATTTGGTCTGGAAATTTCCAGTTGCTGATGAGTGCTTTGTAGGACCAAAGGAGGACACAGTTTGGATTGATCTGCAGACTGGATGAGATTCTGAATTATATTAATTCTACTTGAATAAAGAGAAATACAGGTAGTCCTCGGCTTACGACCACATTTGAGCCCAAAATTTCTGTTGCTAAGTGAGACATTTTAATTTTGCCCCATTTCACGACCTTTCTTGCCACAGTTGCTAAGTGAATCACTGTAGTTGTTAAGTTAATAACACGGTTGTTAAGTGAATCTGCCTTCCCCATTGACTTTGCTGGTCAGAAGATCTCAAAGACTGCTCACATGATCCCAACTATCATAAGCGTGAACCACATGCCAAGCCCCTGAGTTTTGATCATGTGATCATGGGGATGCTGCAATGGTCCTAAGTGTGAAAAACAGTCATAAGTCACTTTTTTCAGTGCCGTTGTAACTTTGAACAGTTACTAAATGAACTGTTGTAAGTTGAGGACTACCTGTAGAGTTGGCTTTGATCCTTTGGGAATAAGTAGCAGTTTGGAAACACGATCACTTTTTACAAGAGGAAGCTTGAGAGATGGCAATAAAGAAAGTTTGCTTTCACTAGATTGCCTGCAGAAATGGATTGTGTCCTGCATGCCAGGTTTTTGCAGGAGGCCAAAATGAACTTGGTATGAATGAAGTACGTACACACACACACACACACACACACACACACACACACACACTGCAAAAGTTATTTGGAGTGCAGCTGCTCTTCTGGAGAAGCAACTTTAGCCTCGGTGGTGCAGCGGACTAAAGTGCTGTTAAGTGCTAGCACTTAGCTGCCAGCTACCTGCAATTTAGTGCAAGTTCAAATCTCACCAGGCTCAAGGTTGACTCAGCCTTCCATCCATTCGAGGTAGGTAAATTGAGGACCCGGATTGTGGGGGCAATAAGCCAACTTTCTATAAAACAACACCACTTAGGCGGGGCCGAAAGCCCTAATAAGCAGGTATATACAAAAAAGTATGCAGGCTATTGCTATAATGCATTGTAAACTGCCCTGAGTCTATGGAGAAGGGCGGCATATAAATTGGACTAATAAATAAATAAATAAAAAATAAAAAACAGATCTCAAAAACTCCAATTCGGCCATGAAGCTTGTAAATATTCCAAACAGTTCATTAAAATCATGCATACGTCCAATAAATACTTCTGGTGTGTTGTTCAAGCAAAATTGTTATAGCCAAAAGGAGTTAGGTATTCTAAACAGAAAATTGGAGTCTTTCGCAAAATACATTGTAAGTAGGAATGTCATATTTAATCTAAAAAAAATCTGGAAAAGCAGTGAATGCCAGCTAAGAATTAGTATCTTCTGTGCTCTAATCTATGAGTCACCCAGATTTTTTCAGCTCAGATGCAACAACTTTAATTATGGCTCTTTGTTTGCAACCAATATTCAGAAGCAGAATAAGGAAGTGTTACTTGGGGATTTTAGCAAAGGCATTTGGATCCAGAGCATCTATATATTATAAAAACTCTGATTCCTGTAACCTTTAACTGGGTAAAATGGTGAACCCTAGGGCAAAACCTTTTGAACCAAGGTACCTCAAATAATCTAATTTATAGAATGCATCCAAAATCTGGGACCTGAATTGAAATTTGGCACACAACACAGTCATAAATGTGAAAAATGACCATAAGTCACTTTTTTCAGTGCCGTTGTAACTTTGAATGGTCACTAAACAAACGGCTGTAAGTCAAGGACTATCTATATGTTAGGGTTTATATACTACAGTTTTCAAGTCTTTCCCATTTCAAAGTGAGAAGAAACTGGAATGTGACTTTTCAGCAAGTTTGATCACACTGATTTCTGAGGCTGTGTTACAAGAGATCCCCTGCAAAGTCAGAACAAGGATGTTGGCAACTTGTCCAAAGCTCTCATTTGTCCTTGTGTTTGGGAATGGACAACAAAGTTTCCTGCTGTTTTGAGGTGGCACAACAAAGACTCTAGCCCACATTCTTATCCATGCACAAAGTTATCTGAAGCCCCAACAACTGCCTGATTGAAGGCACCGCTAATGGACAGCGGGATGAGAATGGGAAGGCCATTTCTAGAACTCACCTCTCTTCTTGAACAATGATGTCATTGAAAGCATGAGAGAGGCGCTTCAGTTGACGAATGCCCGTTGAGACCAGCTCCAAATCACAGTCCAGCTGCCTGTCAGGACAAAAAGAGACCGGCAAAGGTGAAGAGTGAATTGGGCCACCAATGAAGAGCACTTTTCTCTGTCTCCAGTTCGTCTCTCCTCTTTTCAGAACAGGACAATAATTCCCAACATATTCTCACGATTCATTTGCAGACTACATTACTACAAAATACAGGCATAGCCATTGGATTTCTGGGGCGGGGAGGGATTCAGCTATATTTTTTTTAAAGTTAAAGCTGTTGTTTATTTACATTTTAAAACTGGATTTCAAACCGGAATAGATTCTTTCGCGTGTACTTGTCAGTTGTCTTGAGTGCCTGAGGGTGGGAAAAGGGACTATGAACAAAGGAGAAGATGCATTTCCACAGGCAAGATGAAACTTTGTGATTAAATGGAACAAAAATAGTGTATTTTGGAATCTCTACATTGAGAAGCCAGAGTAGCAAAAATGTGTTTACTCTGGACCTGGGATTTGCTAGTAGCAAATTGTGAATATATCCCTTTCTTTTCTCTTTCATCATTGGATAACTAGCAAAAGTCATACAAGGTGATGCCATCTAACTTTTGTCTAAGCTCAGAAAAGTTTAATCAAGGATAGACCTAGTTAATGATAATATCAAGTTAGACAGCCCAGGGGAGCAGGGGTGGTATTCACTTACCTTCACTACCGGTTCGCAAATGTGAGTGTGTGCGTGGCCACTTACTTTGCTCGCGCACACCATCTCTGCGCATATGCAGGACCTTCTGCACATGTGCAGAGCATCAAAAACAGGACACGATTACATTCGGGTGGGTGGGTGGAGCCTTCCACTGCCGCCTCTACCTGTTTACCCAAACCGGATAGAACCGGCTGAATACCACCACTACTGGGAAGTCAAAAAACATCTCAGGAGGAGAAAGTGGCAAGTCACTCATATTAGCAAGTTGTCCTACTTACCTTCTCACAGCAAGAGAAACTGGAGAACCATATGGGCTTCTCAAGGCTGCAGCCCTCATGGATCTCCGTAGAGGCAGGAGGCTTTTCTTACGCCGACAGGACCCAGACTTCTTGCTGGATGGGGATACAATCTTCGTGCTGGATGTTGGGGTTGAGATGGAAGCCAGCTTCTTGTTTTGACGAGGGGTCCGAGGAGAGACGTTTGAAGGTTTTGTGGAACTTCTGCTCTTTCCTCTGGGGTCCTTGGCCAACGAAGCTGCTATAGCACGAGTGGGACCTTGGCAGCTCCTTTGCACTTTCTGAAACACAAAGGCAGTTTTTATTGACATTGAGATATAATGGGGATATTGTCCAGATTGCAACCTAGCAGTTTGATAAAATCTGAAAAAGTTTCAAAAATGTTCAAAACGTATCCACGGGTCATAAAAACCATTTCCCCTTCTATTATCATTATATATATATTATATGTATTATCTATTATCATTAATTATTTTATCAAAATCACTTAGGTCAGATGGGCAGTGTATAAGTTTCATAAATAAATACAATAAAATTATAATCATTCTATGCACATTCACTGGGGAGTAAGTTTGAGGTTTACTCCCCAGGACTGGGCTTCGGTTGCATGATTATGGCCGCCATCTTGACTTTTTTGACCTGTGGATATCCTTGGCCTGGGGGAATAGATTAGGAAGAGTATCTGCACTGTGACATTTAATTCAGTTGTGTTGTGACATTTAATTCAGAAAGGCATAATGCCTTCCCATTCAGAGCTCCCTGCCAGTTGTACTTCTATTTTGGTTTTGGTTTTAAAAAAAAAGTTTTCCATCAAAAGATTTCTTGATGAGCAAAAATATGTGAATATTAATAATGTCTGAACATTTCAGAACAAAGTTCAATCAGCTTTCTAGGCCGTAGATCTCATATCTGCTTAATTCATTAGTTTCTCATGAATCAAACTATATCCGTACCTGTGACATTGTTCCAAATACATTTTTGGCCGTTCTGGTAAGCATCTGGAGGTTTGAGCTTTTCTCCTTAGCCTCCAGGCTCTCCCAAGTTGGATTCTCATCAAAATTCATTTTTACTTCTTTTAAAGGCATTCTTTTCCGGAGGGACATCCGCACACTATTCATGTTCACAGAAGACTTTTTCTTGAATCGATCTGGCACGGGACTCTCCTCAAAGTCAGACAGGATCTGATGGCTCCGCCAGCCAATGCTTGATCCCACAGTTTGGAACACAGATGCCATCCTTCCCCAGGGCTGGATTCTTCAAAAGCCTTAAAAGAAAAAAAATTGCCTACTCAAGTTTCTAGTCCATAAGTTCACAACATGGGGAGAGAAATACTTCCTGTTGCTAGTGTCATTAGCGTTATTTAATAGATGCTGGGCAATCCCCTACAAGACCTGTGATAACATCTTGACTGTTGACCTTTCTGGATAGCAGGGATATTTAACTTGCCAGAGGCATGCCTGCAAAATGGTTGTCTTAAGAGTGGCCAGTCAGTAGTCACTCATTAAGTAGAAAGAAATTGAGATATCGTTCCACAATCCTCTTTGTCTACTATCCTCCAATGTATTCCCCTACACCTCAACAACCATCCAAGATTTATTTTTCCTAAAAATTCTCTAGGGTTTATTAATATATTTTACCTCATCTTTTGTGTGTGTGTACATGTGTATGATCTCAAGGAAGTAAACATATCTAATATTCCTTCTTCCTCCATTTCCCCCCACAAAAACCCTGTGAGGTGACGGGCCAAGAGAGAGGGACTGGCCCAAAGTCACTCAGTAACTTTCATGCCTAAGGGAGGCTTGGAACTCACAGACTCCCAAGTTTCTAACCCAGCACCTTCACCAAACTGGCTCTTAATGGAGATTCTTATAAATAAAGTTAATGCTAAAGGCTGGGATTGCTTTTGCAAGAGGCTAAGATCCCATTTCTCTCTTTTTTTAATTAAAGGACATTAAAAAAAAGAAACTCAGCACCTTTGAAATACGTGAAGAGCTGTCACTTGCGAAATTTGCCTTCTGTTGATCAGAGGGCGAATCATGAGGCTTAAAGCACTGATTTGGGCAAAACATTGAGATAAATATCATTAAGACAAGCAGCAGTTTTTCAATGCGCCAGTTCTAAATTCTTCAGTTTGAAAACATCCTGATTTTATGATCTCAGGTTTATCCAAAGTCCAATATGATAATCATAGTTGGTTGTCAAGAGACATGTCATTATCATTTATAACTCTGGTTGCATAAGAGGCATAGAATCAAAATCATGTGAAGTACCGTATTAGTACCGCTTTATAAAGCCTTAGTAAGACCACATCTGGAATACTGCACCCAGTTTTGGTCACATTACAAAAAAGCTATTGAGACTTTGGAAAAAGTGCAACGAAGAGCAACAAATATGATTAAAGGCCTGGAGACATATGAAGAACGGTTGCAGGAATTGGGTATGGCTAATCTAGAGAAAAGAAGGACTAGGGAGGACATGATAGCAGTATTCCAGTATTTGAGGGACTGCCACAAAGAGGAGGTGGTCAACATATTTTCCAAAGCACCAGAAGGCAAGAGAAGAAACAATGGATGGAAACTAATCAAGGAGAGAAACAACCTGGAATTAAGGCAAAACTTCCTAATAGTGAGGACAATTAACTAGTGGAACAGCTTGCCTTCAGAAGTTGTATGTGCTTCATCACTGAAGGTTTTTAAGAAAAGACTACTGGACAGCCATCTAACTGAAATGGTATAAGGCCGTGATGGTGAACCTATGGCACGCGCGCCACAGATGGCACGCAGAGCCATATCTGTGGGCACGTGAGCATTGCCCTAGCTCAGCTCCAGCATATATGAATGCGCTGGCCAGCTGATTTTCGGGCCTTCCGGGCCCACTGGAAGTTGGGAAAAGGGCTGTTTCCAGCCTCCAGGGGGTGGGGAAGGTTGTTTATGCCCTCCCCAGGCTCCTAGAAAGCCTCTGGAGCCTGGGGAGGGTGAAAAACGGGCCTTCCGGTCCCACCAGAAATCAGGAATAAGCTGTTTCCGGCCTCCGGAAGGCCTCCGGGGGTTGGAGAAGTCTGTTTTCGCGAAAAACGGGCCTACCGTGCCCACCATGCCATTGCATGCCAAAAGCAGGGGAGCGCAGGTGGTCACGGGCACATGTGCAGGGGGGCAGGACACATTGAATTATGGGTGCGGGCATGTGTGTGCGTGACTCCCTCGCACTCCCCCCCTTTTGGCATACAGCAAAAAGGTTAGTCATCACTGGTATAAGGTCTCCTGCTTGAGCAAGGGGTTGGACTAGAAGACCTCCAAAGTCCTTTCCAGTTCTATTCTGATTGATTGATCCAGCTAGGTAACTTTGTTAGGTAATGAAACATACACACACACACACATAAAACTCAGCAGAAAAAACTCCGAAGTTCAATGCTGAGCTACAAATATTATTTTCCTATTAACAAAAGTTATTTATCAACTGGGAAATACCTGGTCAAGGTTATCCACTCATCACCACCTAGTGCAGAATTTGTGGTAAATATGCTATTTGTCTAAGGTATTTCCTGATTAATTCAAGATTCCAGAAATGTATATTTGATTGTGGTTTCCTCCCTTTAAATGTCAAATTGAAGAGGTTGCCACAAGTCAGCAGAAGGGTGTGTGTAAAAAGGCTCATGGTGTTGATGGTGAAAAATGCAAAGCAGGAGATGTAATGCATCAATCCCTTGGGGACTTAAGCAGTCAATACATCGCATAAATAAATCAAATAAAATTGTTATGGCCGTGAGAAGCAGCATGAAGTTTTGGTTAAGCGCTGGACTAGTAACAGGGAGACTTCAGATTCTAGTTTTTCCTTAGAAACAGAAACCAGCTGATAAACCACTCTCTCTCCGACCAAATCAGCATTGGGTGTGCTCTGGGACTCATAAACACACAGAGACCTTTACGCCCCTTCCTGGCATTATGTATTGGCAGCTTCACTGTGAAGCATTAGGCAAATGCAGTGCAAAGCAAACAAACCCTGCATCCATCAGCTAAGAAAAACAGTATCAGGGACTTGGCTAATCACTTATTGTTCAGTCACTAAATTGTGTCCAACTCTTCCCAGCCCCATGGGCCATAGCAAGCCAGGTCCCCCCCCCACTTCCCTTCCTCCCGGAGTTTACCCCAATTCATGTTCATTGCCTCCATAACACTATCTAAGCGCCTCATCCTCTGCAGTCCCCTTCTCCTTTTGCCTCCAATCTTTCCTAACATCAGGGTCTTTCCCATGAATCCTCTCTTCTCATTTAGCGGCCAAAGTATCTGAGTTACTTTGGCAAAGAACAGAGTCAGGGCTGATTTCCTTTAGGGTTGACTTTGATTCGATCTCTTTGCAGTTGGAAGGAGGCTTCTCCAACACCACAAACCAATCTACAATTATAATGGAGCTAATAGGACAGGGAAAAGGCCAATCTCGCCTTTCTTCCCTTCGCTCCAACTCACCTTTACCGCTTGCTATTTAGCTATGCCACCCCTGCCTTCTTCGGCCAGCTTTCTTCTGCAAGATTTCAAATGAGGCGCCGGCTCTTTCTCACCCACCGGATTGGCTGGCGTCTAGCGCTCCTCCCCCCCCCCCCAATTGCACGGAAGAGTGGGAGGAAGACGGAATTGAATGTGGAGTGGGGAGCGTTGCTCCGCGTCCGCTGGGAATCTTATCCCACCCATCTCCAGCTGCATTGCTTTTCAAATGCTTGTTTGTGCGCCCAAGGAAGAAGCACATTTTATGGGAGACTTCGGAGTAGCAAAAAATTAGGCAGGATACAGTTTAAAAGATTTTACAAGTTGGTCTTTATTTTACAGACACGTGCATCGCTGCTGCCCGGTTCATTAGCTTCTAAACCAGGGGTCTCCAATCTTGGCAACTTTAAGACTTGTGGACTTCAACTCCCAGAATTCCTCAGCCAGCAAAGCTTCAACAAGGAGTTGAAGTCCACAAGTCTTAAAATTGCCAAGATTGGAGACCCCTGTTCTAAACAGCTTAGGTAGATCGTTGCTGTAAAATAGGCTTTTTTCAGGTAGACCAGCAAGCACCCTGCAGCCCATTTGGGAGACTAAGCAGGGTGCCTCCTCGTCTGCCTGAAAAAAGCCTAGAAACTAGTGGATTGTGATTTCACTGAACTAGGGCTGCATAAAAATATTGGTTCACGTAGGAAGAACCTGGCTAAAGAGAAATACACATAAAGACCTACGAAAAGAAAAGAAATATATTTAAATATGTATATATATTTAAATATATATATCAAAAAAAAACAAAAAGTGAAGTGTTTTTCTCTGGTATTTCTAAAGGAAAGCAGAATGGGGGCTTTAGAAATGTGTTCAGGAATAGACCTGATAGAGGGATTTTAATTGTGTAAGATGGAAATTCGGAAAACCACAGAAGCTCAGGCTCTGCAAGACTTTTAATGTCAACTTTTAGTGCCCAGGATTCAAAAATAGCTTCCCCAAGTTTTGTTGGTTTGCTAAGTTATCTGACTCCAGGCAATTGTATACTTGGATTGTGCCCTAAGAAATGATGGATGGAACCAAGGCAGTAACTAATATAAATTTCATTGATTTGATGTGCAAGTTGGCCGGAGAATTCTGAGAGCTGAAGTCCACAGATCTTAAAGTTGCCAACATTGAGAACACTTGTTTATTATATTAAACCAATACAGTACTGTTCTTGTTTTGAGCTTTTTTGCCTTGCTGGATATGATATGTAGCAGGCTCTGAGCAATGGTGGGATTCAAGTAATTTAACAACCGGTTCTCTGCCCTAAAGATTCTTCCGACAACCAGTCTGCCAAACTGCTCCGAAAGTTAACAATCGGTTCTCCTGAAGTGGTGCGAACTGGCTGAATCCCACCACTGGCTCTGAGGTAGTAAAGGCCTCCTAATGAAGCATCTCTAAGAGGCAGCTGTCTTTTTAATGAAAAGCAGACCAATGAGACTTCAGCAATGTTTAATGTAGAACAGGAAGTTCACAGTATTTCTTGTTATGGGAATATTCAAAGACAATATGGAAATATAGCAGCACCAACCCACTCTAGTTTGACTTTGGTAAAGAAGTTTTTGCAAAGTTATTATGTTATAAACTGCTGAGTCACTTAGGAGAGACAAGAAATGCAGAAATTTAATAAATGCATTTTAAAAAGTTTAGGATCCTTGACTATACCTTACATCCCAATTAAATATAATAGCTAAAGAAGGAATTAGGGAGGCACAAAATAGGATGTTATATTGTAATTAACATATATGGTGTGTGTGTCTGTAGGTACATATATATATTTTGAGAGAGCATCAGAATTTCATTTTTAACGTGTCAGTGTGTTCACAGAAAAAAGTGACAAAAAAGGTTATCATCATCTTATCTTAAACTATGTTAAGATAACTACCAAATAAAATATTTCATGAGAATTCTTTAAAATGACATGTTCAAACTGGGCTGAATAATATAATCACAAAAACCAAATGAGGAAAAAGCATAAAGTGAAAGTGCTGCTAAAATTTCCTTCTATTTCCTTCTTTGTAAAATTTCCTTCTATTTCC
>WNWU01000013.1:7594148-7628679 GCA_012654045.1 Ptyas mucosa
TAAAATTTCCTTCTATTTCCTTCTTTGTAAAATTTCCTTCTATTTCCTTCTTTGATCAGCTGTTATAAGGGAGGCAATTATAAGGGAGGATGAATTATACTGGATTGGGCTTGAATTCTTCCATATAACATCAAAGTTAATCAAAAGAGTCAAAGGCTTATCTGTGAGCATTTAGTGCAGGTACCCTCATCTGGTGTCCTTCCCAGGTATTGGTTCATAACACTCATAATCATTAAATATTATTGCCAAAAACATCTCTTCCATGGTGCCAAAAGAAACCTGAACTGTAGTGATTCCAAAGTTAACTATCAAAACAGCATTAAACCTTATTGTAGAAAATAACTGTTCAGTATATGACATTTTATGTGAGATGGCTTAGGCTGAGAGAGAGGGATTGGCCCAGTCACATAGCCGATTTTCAGACCTAAGGCAGTGCTAGAGCTTAGTCCAAGTCTCCTGGTTTCTAGTCTAATGCCTTAACTACTAGACCAAACTGGTCCTATGGATTCAATGGCTGCCCTGCACACTGCAATCTCAGGAAAAGATATTTTTGGTTTAAGGCAGGGGTGTCAAACTCAAGGCCCGCAAGCCAGATCCAGCTCGTGGGGTGCTTAGATCTGGCTCGCAGGGCCGACTTGGAAATAGTGAAGGACCGGGCCATGGTGCCTCTGCCAGCGAAAACAGAGCTCAGGAAGGCCGTGTTGTGGCCCACCAGCGGCCAGTGGATCTGGCAGTAGATTCGAACAGTGAGGAGGTTGGGGAGGAACATGGGCCAGTCCTGGAGTCTGGGGAAGGCTCTGATGAGGGTTCTGCATTGGAGGCAGAGAGGGGGCCAGGGCCATATACCAGTTATCAGCTGCCTTTGGAGTCGGACATCAGTGAGGCAGACGAACATCTGGAGCCTGTTCCCAGTGTGCGCATGCGCAGAGTTGCCACATGAAGGGAACAGCTAAAGAACAAGGGTCGACTTGGGAGTAAGGCCACAGGTGGACGATGAATGGCCCCTCCCAGAGGGAATAAAAGGTCGGTAATTGTGAACTATCTTGAAATACTGTGGGAGACGAAAGACTTTGCTGAAAGGAATTCACTGTAAATTAAATAAAAGGGATTTTTGTCAGGGCGAGGACTCGGCTTCGTGGTTTGGGGAAGCACAGGTCAGAACAGGCCGCGTGTGGCCCTCCCAAGCTCCGTTTTCACTGGCAAAGTGCTGGAGCTACCACAGGTGCCAACACAAGGTGACATCGAGCTGGCCATGCCCACCCTGACCACACACACCAGCCCTCCGAGGTCAAACACAACCCTGATGCAGCCTTCCATGAAATTGAGTTTGACACCTCTGGTTTAAGGGATCACAGAGAAGTTACGTGCACTCCCTCTGCACTGAGAAATCGTAAACTTCAAATCTAAAACACATGCACAGTCCAACCATTTTCCTCTTCATTCTATTTTTACTATTGCCTTTACCATTAAATAGTCCTTAAAAATCAATTGTAACTTTCCTTTCCTTTCCAAAAGTCACTGATGAAGTGTTCTTGCAAACCCAGAGCTTGAACTCTTACTGTAAATATATTTTGTTTTTCCTCATAGTTAACATAATTACTTTGGCTTTCAATATAAAATATGTTTTTTTTCTTTTGTCATGCAAAAATAATCATGTGATTTCAAGCAGGTTTGGAAGTTTGAGATGTTTGTATTTGGTTGTAGATCAGCTACCACTGAAAGTCCTGGTTTATTTTTTTTAACAGAATAATTGCTGTGGTCCCCCAAGGTTATAAAATCCTTTTTTGACTAAACAGGTGAGGTGAAAAAGATACCTTTCAGATGCTAAATGACCAACCTCTGTCTTAAGGTATGTGCAGAAATGGAATTATCACATCTTATACCAAACTTTCCAGTCTAGTACCTTCAAAATGTGCTCCCCAAAGACTGCCAAGGAATTATGGGAGTTGTAGTTTCAACAAACTTGGTGGACACCACCTGGGGAAGGATATCTTATCCCATCAGTAAAAAGACAGACTTTATGTACCCTCAGGCAGAATCCCTGTCAATCTAAACTATTGCATGTGCTGCCACCATTCTATAAATAATACCAAAAAGTAATAAAATGGATTAGTGTTTTACTTGAGAGTCACAAAGGTAAGTATGAAATTCAGATGTTTATTCTGCTTGCTTTCAAAATTTTAAGAACTATTTTTTAAAGCAGGTATCAAAAGGTATAAACTCAAGAAATATTAATTAGGGCAGAAATTATTAAGAAAAAGAATGTTAGTTGCATTTGAAAATGCAAATAATTTTAACTGAACAATCCAGAAATTTTTATTGTAGCTAAATTTCTAGCAAAATGAACAAATGTATTTCAATAGGCTTGCCCCCACATACACCACTGGGCCACAGTGGCTGCAGGTCTTTTCAAACATTTTTAGATGGCCAATTCAGGCCAGATGTGCCGCAGATAAGGATTGTTACAACAGATATTCAGAGAAACAGGGGAAACCCCCTTCACATTCCAGTATTGCATGACTCAACAATCTTTTCAGGTACTTTTACGGAAGAAAATAAAAATAGTTCTGCAGGCCACAGGTATGTCTCAAGTTACCTCACTTATCTCAAGGGAACCTTTAATTTTTATTTTTTTTTATTTCCAATTTCTATACCGCCCTTCTCCCTGAGGACTCAGGGTGGTGTACAGCCAGAAATAAAAACATGAAATATAAATATTAAGACAATTAAAATATATATAAATTTGGCTACAAAATTTAATACTCACAAACCAATTAAAATATTTAAAATTTCTTCTTAAGCCATTCTTAAGCAGAATAATTAGGAAAAAGGATCTTTTTTTTAAATTTGGGTGTAGTGGTGGCTCAAAGGGAGCACAGATGATCACGTCACATGAAAAGGCAAAAATAGGTTACAAAATGTGGGCTATGACCAGGAGTGAAATTTAAAATTTTTCCCTACCGGTTCTGTGGGTGTGGCTTGGTGGGCGTGGCAAGAGAAGGATATTGCAAAATCTCCATTCCCACCCCACTTCAGGGAAAGGATATTGCAAAATCTCCATTCCCACCCCACTCTAGGGCCAGCCAGAGGTGGTATTTGCCAGCTCTCTGAACCGCTCAAAATTTCTGCTACTGGTTCTCCAGAACCTGCTGGATTTCACCCCTGGCCATGACCATTCTGGGTGCTGTGTGGACTGCAAAAAATTGTGGACCTGAAAGGGCACAACTGTCCACTTCTGGATTAGAATGAGAAATGGAAAAATAAGGAAGATGCATAGGGGTGGAAAGTGAAATTACAGGTGGTCCTCACTTAACAATCAGTTGCTTAGCGACTGTTCAAAGTTATGACAGATGTAATTCCTGGCTCAATTATGATCATAAGTCAAGGACTACCTGTAGCTTTCTCTCACTGAGAGATATGAGAAGGATAAATTAATAGCATCTACCTGCCTTTTAAAAAGCATATAACTTACCATTTTCCTCTGGGTAGAATAAAAGGAAAAAAAAACACTTTGGATATCCCCAAGAGAAATAGAAGTCTCAAGTTTTATGCAACACTTTCTGATGTTAGTGTACAAACCAAAAATTCTGACTGTATCCTAGCTCTGGCTTAAAAATGGTCCAATTTGAAAGTGGTCAGCATCCGGAGATGTCTTTTGTTTTGTTTTTTCGTTGAAATCTTGTGTCCGTTGGATCAAAGCCTCTTTCCTGAGCTCCAAACACTGCCCAAGGAGGAGTCAGTGCTACATAGTCTGCAGAAGTAAATGTTTTAATTCCTCCACTCTGTTCATATTCACGGACCAATTCTTGAAAGCGATCATAATCAATCCAGGTGTGCCATTTCCCTTCGATCTTGAACTAAAGGAAAAAGCAGACATGATTGTGATAATAGAGGGAAGGGGGTTTTTTTTTCTTTTTTTTTAAAGAAGGGGCTTGCTCTAAAGATGTTTACTATAATATAGTGACTCAGTCAAAACTCTGAAACAATACACTCAGCCAGTTTTCTCCAAACTGGTCACTCTCCACATGTAAGATTTCAATCCCCAGAATTCCCCAGCTAGCATGACTATTGTTAAGAATTCTAGGAGCTAAAATCCAGACATCTGGAAGACAGAAAGAGTGGAGAAAGCTGTACTGAAAAAATGATATTGGTTTCTTGTTTGGATTAGTGCGCTCTATGAGCCAGGCATTTATTTTTCTTCAGAAAAACCATAATTAAACAAATCTTTCTTTAGTTTGATGTGTGATCTAGCCAAATTTACTGAAGGTAACTTTGTTATGATAGACAGCCTTAAAGCAATGCTATGGGTACTAAGACTTCTACTCAGTGGTGAAATCCAAATTTTTTAATTACCAGTTCTGTGGGCGTGGTGTGGCTTGGTGGGCGTGGCAGGGGAAGGATACTGCAAAATCTCCATTCCCACCCCACTCTAGGGCCAGCCAGAGGTGGTATTTGCCAGTTCTCTGAACTGCTCAAAATTTCTGCTACCGGTTCTCCAGAACCTGTCAGAACCTGCTGGATTTCATCCCTGCTTCTACTGAGTCAATCTCCCCCAAAGATGCTTTTTCAAAAGGCAACTGGACTTGTTTTTTCCTTGAAGATGTTTCACTTCTCATCCAAGAAGGTCCTTCAGTTCAGCTGAACTTGAAGCTTCTTAGATGAGAAGTGAAAACGTCTTCAAGGAAAAACAAAGTCCAGTTGCTACTAGAAAAAGCACGTTTGGGACAGCCATGACTTGGATGACTGAGAATCTCCACAGACATTAATCTCTCCCTCTTCACTCCACTTGCACATCCTAATATCAAATCTAACCTTTTTTACTGTCATAGACCAGTATTTTGCATCTCGATTATAGTTCCCTAACCCTGCTCTCCACTCAGATGTTACAATTTATTTAGTACAGCCTGCTCCACCAAGCAGAGACTTTTGATTGCCATGGATTGTCTTCAAAGAACTTCCAGAAGTGGCCCAAAAGACCTGGCATCTCTTCTCATTTGGAGAACAGGAGCATCATGTCTTTCCTTGGTTGGATTAAATTTCCAATTTTGAGTATTCATAACATGCCTATTAATTTGATTGCTCTTTTACCTCTCTTTTGCAATTCCCATTGTTAAATTTACGCTTGTTGTGACTTGAATGCTGGACTCCCTCACATCGTATCCATAGATGTCATAGTGACATCATTATCTATGCCAGTGGTAGTCAACCTTTTACTCACCAAGTGCCGAACAGGTACATGCTTTGCGTGCTTTGCACTTCATGTGCCATCTGTGCTAACACACGGCTCCTCCCCCATGCATTGCGTGCGCAACCATGCCATCTGTGCATGTTTTTGCACGCGCCCCCACTGTGCCCTGCATGCGCAACTATACCATCTGCGCATGCACACAGCTTTTGCATGCGCCACCATGCTCTGTGCATGCAATCCCACCATGTGAGCATGTGCGCATGTTTGCGTGGCTCCCGTGCGTTGCATGCGCAATCGCATCATCTGTGCATGCATCAGCGCATGTGCACGCTGCACACAAGTACTCGGTGTGCATGGGTAGGAAAATACCCGGTTGAAGAAAAATGCATACAAAAACCTACAATAAGAGAAAAAAGCATATACCGTATATACTCGAGTATAAGCCGAGTTTTTCAGCACGTTTTTCATGCTGAAAAAAGCCCCCCTCAGCTTATAATGGAGTGACGAAAAAAATGCCTTTTTTCCTGCAACTGTTTTGGCTCCCGGGGTTGCAGGCAGGCTTGCTAAAGCCAAAAAGGGGGGGTGGGGGGTGCAGCGCCCCTCCCCCGCGCCCCTTTTTGGCTCCCAGAAGTTGCAGGGAGAAAGAAACAAAGAAATCCTCACTGTTTAGGGAGATCCCGTGTACACTGGGCTTGAGTTGAGAGCTTCTTGTAATAGAGAACTTCTTGTAATTGGCTGCTAGCTATCCTTGCTCAGGCTAAGCCATGAATGGATAAATGTGGCCCTTTTACAACCTGTGGACTTCAACTCCCAGAATTCTCCCAGCTTGGCTGTCTCAAGAATTCTGGGAGTTGAAGTCCACGGTTATAAAAGGGCCACATTTGTCCACCCCTGGGCTAAGCTAATCAGTAGTGGAGCTCTAAGAATGCCAGATGAGAAGGAGAAAGGGAGGAAGAAAGAAAGAGAGAGAGAGAGAAAGAAGAAAGAAAGAGACAAAGAAAGAAAGAAAAAGAAAAAGAAAAAGGAGGGGGAGAGAGAGAGAGAGAAAGAATGCAGGTATCTCTTAACAGAGGCTTGAACTTGCCTGAAATTAGATCAAGCCAGTGACTGGGTGGGCGTGGCTAGCTGGTCATGTGATATATGTGTATAGGGACTATTCAGAGGGCTGAAAAAAGTCATTTCTGACAGGTCCTCGCACTTTTGACCAGTCCTCACACTTAGGACCATCCTCACATTTATGCCCGTGCAGCATTCTTAACAACCATGTCACTCATTTCACAACTGCTTCTCTTCACCATGGTGACAAGATAGGGCAAAAACGTAAAATGTGAGGACCGTCGTAAATTCGAGGACTGGTCACAAGTGCGAGGACCAGTCAAAAATAACTTTTTCAGCCTTCTGAGTAGTCCATATGCACAAAAGGACTACCCAGAGGGCTGAAAAAAGTGATTTCTAACAGGTCCTCGCACTTCTGACCGGTCCTCACACTTATGACTGGTTATCATTTATGTCCATTGTAGCATTCTTAACAACCGTGTCACTCATTTCACAACTGCTTCTCTTCACCATGGTGACAAGATAGGGCAAAAACGTAAAATGTGAGGACCATCGTAAGTTCGAGGACTGTTCACAAGTGCGAGGACCAGTCAAAAATAACTTTTTCAGCCCTCTGAGTAGTCCATATGCACAAAAGGACTACCCAGAGGGCTGAAAAAAGTGATTTCTGACAATTTATCAATTAATGTAATTTTATTGGTATGTATTTTTATTTTGAAATTTACCAGTAGCCGCTGCATTTCCCACCCCTGCTTTATACTCGAGTCAACAAGTTTTCCCAGTTTTTTGTGGTAAAATTGGGGGCCTCGGCTTATATTCGGGTCGACTTATACTCGAGTATATACGGTACTGAGCCTCTACGGGGAGGGAACATATGGTAAGGGTGTGGCTAACTGATGAGGACCAATGAGTCCGAAATAGATCTATATTAGTCTCCCAATAGGCAGCAAAATGCTTGCTTGCTGTCTGAAGAAGCCTACGATAGTGGATGTGATTTCACTGAGCTATGGCTGCAAGTTGAGAAACTTGGTTTACATAGGAAAATACCCGGTTGAAGAAAAATACATACAAAAACCTACGATAAGAGAAGAAAGTATGTATGTATGTGTGTGTGTGTGTGTGTGTTTTCACGGGTGTTTGTATGTAGGTCTTTGGTTATTCGGGTTTTCTCCCACATAAAATTGGAAGTGTCTTGGCGACGTTTCAATGAAGTCTCATTCGTCATCTTCAGGCTGGTGTTCTCGGCTTCTTGCTTCTAGGAGCATTGCATGAAGCACGAAGCACAAAGCCGAGAACACCAGCCTGAAGATGATGAATGAGACTTCGTCGAAACGTCGCCAAGACACTTCGAATTTTATGTGGGAGAAAACCCGAATAACCAAAGACCTACCTATCTATCTATCTATCTATCTATCTATCTATCTATCTATCTATCTGTGTGTGTGTGTGTGTGTCTGTGCTTTCTTCCCTCCAGAAGAAGAAAAAGTCTTTAACTGTGAAAAATGGTCCTAAGTCACTTTTTTTCAGTGCTGTAACTTTGAACGGTCACTAAACAAACTGTTGTAAGTCGAGGACTACCTGTAAAGTCTTCAGTGCTAATAGTGCATATTTCAATCTTCCTAAACCAGAAGTTTCGGGAGGCTTAGAATTACCTTCTTGTGGGCAATGAGGAGGCAGTTGGAGTGCTCGTGTTCGCTGGCAATTTCGTAGTCTGGGAGGAGGTCAGCCAGCTCTTGCACAAAACGCTTCACTTCTTCATGCCAAGGGACGTTGGCCATGGTGAGGTTGCTGGCTGAACTTTCCCCACAGTATGTCACGCCCTGTTGAAGAAACATTTATTTAAGATTAGAGCCCTAGACTTCTCTCACAATCAACTTTTGGATTATTTTTTTTTCAAAAGAACATATTAGCATAGAGCTAGGAAACGCTAGTGCAGTAACGTCAGAGGTGGAATTCAGCCGGTTCGGGCAAACTAATAACGGAAATAGAGCAGTCCTATTTGGGCACATTTTTGAGGCCGGGCGCATGTGTGGAAGGCATGCGTAAGAGCAAAGCACTTGCGTGGAAGGCGCGCACGTGAAACGAGCGTGCACGCACACAGCAAACCGGTGGTAACAAAATGTGAAACCCACCGCTGAGTAACATTACAAATTACTCAAAGAGAAGGGTTTTTATAGCAAAACAGCAATGAGGGTAATCCTTGATTTATGGGACTGAAGTTACGACAGATTCCAAAAAAAGCTACTTAGGATCTAGATCAGGGGTCTCCAACCTTGGCAACTCTAAGCCTCGCAGACTTCAACTCCCAGAATTCCCCAGCGAGCAAAGCTGGGGGTTTGCTGGGAGTTGAAGTCCACCAGGCTTAAAGTTGCCAAGGTTGGAGACCCCTGATCTAGAGTCAAAATTCTGCAGGCCAGGCCCTCCCGCAGTCATGTGAGTACATTTTAGGAAGTCAGCATTTGGCCCACATTGATTGGCATTTGCAGTGGCTCCCAGTCACGTGACTACGATTTATGTTGCTGCGGTAAAGAGGCATTTACTTCTGGTTTCCAGCAAAAAAACCTAAACACACTCCACAGTGAACAATGGGTTTGTTTTACGACTGTCACGTTCACTTAACAACCACCCCAAAAAATAAAAGGTCATAAAACCGGGCAGAGTCAAATGGTGACCCACTTAAAGATCTTCACAATTTGTGACCATAATTGGGGGCTCAATTACAGTTGTTAAGTCGAAGACTACCTGTATCAAAATATCACATCTTTGATATTACGCTGACCTAAGAATGATTGTTCAGCTCAACATGGGAAGGACTTCAAATTGGATAGAAATCGAAAGTGCAAGTTGGCCCTGTTCTTTTTCTACCTGGTCTCCATAGATTCAGCTGGAAGCCTTGAAAGGTCCAAGGAGATCGTCCCAAGAACCTTACAAGCAGGGCATGAAAGCAATAAGCCTTCACGTTGTCTTCCCTCAGCAAGTAGTGCTGCCTCTGAACATGAACTCTATCATGATGACTAACGTTCTTTCCACCATGAATTCATAGGCTACTCGGCAAAGCCTCTTTTAATTCAGAGTTAGTCATGTAGAAGGTAGAACAAGGGAAAGGCTACAGACTGGTCGTTGGAACCAGGCCTAGTCAAATTTGCCGCCATTTATCATACATAAAACATTTGCCTGAAAAACAATGAATTCACACGAAAGGTCAAGGGTGAGAATCAAGAAGAGCCCACCCTAACGATCAACAGCTCACCTTAACCTCTATGAAATCTGGCTTGCCAAGAGACACCAAGTCTGAGTAAGCTTTCAGCTCCTCCACATTCCAAGCTTTCACCAGGGTTAACCTGTATACGGTGCGCTGATGCTAAAAAGAAGTTGGGAGAGAGCAGTTTTCAATTACAACATGCAATACCCTGTTTCCTCCAAAATAAGACATCCCCTGATACTAAAGAGCCGCAGTGGCGCAGCAGCGGACTAAAGTGCTGTTAAGTGCTAGCACTTAGCTGCCAGCTGCCTGCAATTAGTGCAAGTTCGAATCTCACCAGGCTCAAGGTTGACTCAGCCTTCCATCCTTTCGAGGTAGGTAAATTGAGGATCCGGATTGTGGGGGCAATAAGCCAACTTTGCATAGAACAACACCGCTTAGGAGGGGCCGAAAAGCCCTAATAAGCAGGTATATACCAAAAAAAAAAAAAGTATGTAGGCTATTGCTATAATGCATTCTGAGTCTACGGAGAAGGGCGGCATATAAACTGGACTAATAAATAAATAATAAATAAGACCAATCGGGCTTTTGAGCACATGGCAATAAGGCCAAGCGCTTATTTCAGGGTTCAAACAAATATAAGACAGGGTCTTATTTTTGGGAAAACATGGTAGTAAATATAAATAAAAGGATATGAGTAGGACTGCACATCTGGATGCACAAAGTGAGATAGAAATCACATAACTGGTGCCGAATTTAGCATCAAGTTTTCAACTGAAAAGAGCACTAAGCCAGTCGATCTGAATACAGATTTATTTTAGCTAGGATGGTTCACTGTAATCTGAACTGTTGACTCAAAAGAATGAAATTCATAAAGTTTTTGATGATGTTACGAATCCTATAAAAGATCCACAATTATTTCAGCGTCAAGGGGGAACCAAACATAACTTGAATGCCGTACCTTTTCAGCTAAGGCTTGCAAGCTATCCAGAAACCGCTGCCAAAAGTCTTTAAAGAGGGGTCGATCAATCTTCTTCAGACTATCTTTGGTGCTGGCATCCACACTGACATACAGCTGTGTGACAGGCTGGAGATTCCTGTGTGTGAGGCAACAGTGAAAGCTCTGAAATTGCGGAATGTTGCTATTAAAGTTTTTTAGGAAAAAGAAGTTAAAATTCAATATATATCTTCGATTGCTCTGGATTCCAGATTATTTCCAAGAGCATGTGTGACATTGAGGTCCAAAGCGGGGCAGTGTGGCTATACAAAGCTGTTCTTATTTAACTTCGGGCATCTAGCATAATAGAGAATAAATTAAAAATGTAAACCTTGAGGCCATGTGTATTTTTTTAAAATTTTTTAGACTGCTATACCGCTTCATAGTGCTTTACAGCCCTCTCTAAGCGGTTTACAAAGTTAGCATATAGCATATTGCCTATTAGCATATTGCATTAGCATTAGCATATTGCCCCCAACAATCTGGGTCCTCATTTTACCCACCTCGGAAGGATGGAAGGCTGAGTCAACCTTGAGCCGGTGAGATTTGATCTGCTGAACTAGCAGTCAGCTGAAGTAGCTGCAGTACTGCACTCTAACCACTGCGCCACCTTGACTGTCCAAAATCTTTGTTGTGCTCCTCGGTCTCTCCAAACGTAATTAAATTTACAGTTTTCAGAGAGACAGATGGGCAAAATTATTAATTAAGGAAATAATCATACCAACTGTATTTAATTGATTTTTTTAAAAAATTTGATTTATATGCCGCCCTTCTCCGGAGACTCAGGGCGGCTTACAATGTGCTAAGCAATAGCCGTCATACTTTTGTATATGTACAAAGTCAGCTTATTGCCCCCACAAACTGGGTCCTCAATTTACCTACCTTAGAAAGGATGGAAGGCTGAGTCAACCTTGAGCCTTGGTGAGATTCGAACCTGCAATAATTGCAGGCAGCTGATGTTAATAACAGGGCTTTAGACCACTGTACTATCCAAGGCTCTTTTAATTTTAAGTTCACTCAAAGTCAATTATTGTCCAAGCTCCAGCCATTACTGTATTTCTGGCCTGCCTACTTCTCACAATGAATCTCCCAGCACACTATCTAAATTGTAGGCTGAAGTAACAGAATAACAGAGCTAAAAGGGACCTTGGAGGTCTCTTCTAGTCCAGCGGTCACTACCTGGTGGTCCGTGGAACACTGGTGATCCGCGAGAAAATTTTGGTGGTCCGTAAAAAAATTATTTGCATTTTTTTATCTTGCACTAAATCAGGGGTCCTCAAACTATATCCCCTGGCCAGATATGTGCAATGAACACTTGTGTTGTTGCAGAGAGTCTCCCCCTTTGGGGTCTTTTTGTGTGGGTCGGAGGGGGACAGAAATTCCAACTTGGGTCTGCTTCGGCCTCCTGGTGCAGAGCTTTGGGTGAAGACTGGAGGGAAGTGCCACTGGTGGCAAAGAGCCAGAGGGCCTCATTCCAGTGGGATTGCCTCATGGCCTGGAACTGGCTGACCATCTGAGCCCGCTGAGCCTCCATATGCTGGTACCTGGCCTTGCACTCCCGCAGGTCTTCCCTCTGCTTGGAAAGCCTATGCTCATAGTCCTCAGTGAGGTGCTTCTGCTGAGCCTCCTTCTCGGTCAAATCCAATTTGAACTGAGCCAGCTGTTTTGCCAACTCTTTCTCGTGGTGGCTGCATAGTTCCAACAACTGCTTCCTGTTGGGGGTCTAAGGAGCCCGGGTGGGGAGGCGAGGAGTGGCTGGGAGGGGAGGGGTGAGTAGAGACTGGTGAGGCACCCCTCGATGTGATTGACAGGTTAGCCATGCCCACCCAGTCACATGAGCACCTTGCCACACCCACCCAGCCGGTCATTAGGCAGATCATATTAGTTGCCTGTGGGATTTAAAATTATGAATTTAGTGGTCCCTGACGTCCAAAAGGTTGTAAACCCAATATGATTTCAGACAAATGGCTATCCAGTCTCTTTGTAGCACCAACAAATGGGAAGGAAGAGGTACAATTTCTTAGGATTATCACCTAATTTCCTCTGGAAACTGCGCATTTGTAACCAAAAAACTTGAAATGTTGCGATGATGCAGCAGCTTTAGAAACTGGTTGATCTGGGGGTACATGATTGGCTCCCCAACAAGAGACAGTGCACAATGCTTGGCCTCCATCCCTTCTCTGAAGCGATCATCTCTCACGCCAGGGACTCCTAAAAAGAGAATAGCAATAGCAATAGCACTTATGTACCGCTTTACAGTGCTTTACAGCCCTCTCTAAGCAGTGTACAGAATCAGCATATTGCCCCCAACAATCTGGGCCCTCATTTTACCCACCTCGGAAGGATGGAAGGCTGAATCAACCTTGAGCCTGGTGGGATTTGAATTGCCAAATTGCAATCAGCCAGCAGTCAGCAGAAGTAGCCTGCAGTACTGCACTCTAACCACTGTGCCACTGAGGCTCTAAAAAAAACACCTAACAATTTATGCCAGCTATTTAATTGAGGAAGGATGATGAAAGGCAAACTATAGACATTTTGGAATATTTTGAGAAGAATAAACAGATCACTGCAATGCTGGTGTTTTTGGTTGTGAAGTAAGCCTTGGCCTGAGTGAATTGCAACTTTTTATTAAAGACTGTAACAAAGATGGATTTAATTGCAGCCGCAGAAGTCTTATTGAATATGATAGCGATTTTGAACTTTTTTGTTTGAGGGTAGTAGCTATAGGGCAAGAAGACTACAGGCTTAGGGCAATTGCAGGGATCTGGTGGTTATCCTAATACGATGATGAATTTAATAATCTAGTCGAAGGACTTTATAGTAAATTATGTAATGGTATCAAATGATTCGACTTTTTTTTCCTTTTTTCTATAAAATACCGTTGTGGTGGGATTGTATCGTGGTTGGATTTGGCGGATACCAAGTAGAATACAAATATAAAGTCACTCGGGGGGGGGGGGTTATATAAAGAAGTATTTTTTTTATGCAGGGGGGTAGAAGGCAATTGAAGATATTATGAATACAGTTTGAAGATGGGAATAATCAAGAAGATTAAGAACTGGTTTGATATCGTACAAAGATGGACTAAATGATAGATACAATTATTAAATAATGTTTTTATAATAAGTATTGTTTTTTAGTTAGAAAATGTCTTTTTTAAAAGTGTTTTAATTATAATTGGATCTTAATGGTTTATAATGGGAGGATAGAAGAAGGGTTTATATAATGTTCTGTTTTAAACTTATGGATTTATAATGAGGTTTTCAGGAAAGAAGATATAAAATATTTTGCTAAATTGTTTAGATTTAATAAATTGTTAAGTACAAATTGGTTAAAATGAGTAATAATAGGTTTGATTATGTAATACTGGGGTATTTTACTAGATTTGCTTTCCTTTTACTAAATTGTTTTATGATTGTGTGAACTGGGAATATTTTGTTTTAGATTTATGGATTTAGGTTTTTAGGAAAGAAGCTATAATATATTTTGCTAAATTGCTTAGATTTAATAAATTGTTAAGTATAAATTGGTTAAAATGAGTAATAATAGGTTTGATTATGTAATATTGGAGGGTTCTACTAAGTGCTTCAATTGTAAATGGATTTTAATTGTGTAAAACTGGAAGGATGAAGAAGAAAGAAGATTTGCTTTCTTTTTACTTAATTGTTTTATGATTGTGTGAAATGTGAGAGGGAGTTAAATTTATAGATAGTTATTTTATGCGTTTTTATTAAGCTTGTTGTATTCCATATCCGGTATTTGCTCTGGGAAGTCCGGGGGGGGGGGGGGTGGGGGTGGTGGTGGTGGTTGGGGAGGGATAGGGCAGGAAAGGGAGGGTATTGTATTTTTTAGGTTAACTTGATTTATGTATTATGATATGTTGGGGGATGGGGGCGGAAGGGGGAAAAAGTAAAACTTTTTCAATAAAAAAAAATGATGATAAGTCACTTTTTTCAATACCGTTGTAACTTCGAATGATCACTGAATGAATTGTTATAAATCGAGGACTACCTGTAGAACAATATTTTTAATCCTTTCTATGGTGATGTTCAGCAGTTAAAGGATAATCTAAATGCCTTAAGCTTTTCAGATGCTTAAAGAACCAAACCGGCCCAAACATTTAGTTCTTCCCATGAGCTACACTTTCTGTGGCTCTTGGAAGTCAAGATGTTACAACAGCAATTTCTGGCTGCAAGAAGTTCATTCCTAGTTTACCAGCTTACGTATATATATCACAATGTTAGGATCATATAATATTCTAATCTCCATTGATGAAAGTTGAGGCCCACCTCCAAGAATACATAAAGGAGTATTAGGAAATCAATTAGTTACACTAAATAAGTACATTTCTTTTCATTGAAGTAGAAATAGTATTTTTTTAAAAAAATAAATAAACCACAATTAAAGAAGAAAGATTTAAAAGAATTAATCTAAAGGTGTATGTCATAACGTGATTTAAAAATGCATTACAGATTTCCTGTTAATTCTGACAAACACTTTGGATGCTCAGCACATTTATAGCTGTTTGCAGCATCCCACAGTCATATCACCATGATGTGCAACGTTTTTGATAGAAATTGGCTTTTACTTCTGGTTTCCTAAAAGACCGTCCAATTAGAGCAATGGTTACAATGTTTGCTTAATGACCATGGCACTCACTTTAGACTGCTGCAAACAATGTAAAATTGGATCCATCGTGTGGTTGCCTCGACTTACAACCATCATGACATACAATGGCGTCTCCATTGCAGTCTAAAGTCGAGGACTATCTGTATAGAGCCAAGGTGGCGCAGTGGTTAGAGTGCAGTACTGCAGCTACGTCAGCTGACTGCTAGTTCAGCAGATCAGCGGATCAAATCTCACCGGCTCAAGGTTGACTCAGCCTTCCAGCCTTCCAAGGTGGGTAAAATGAGGACCCAGATTGTTGGGGGACAATATGCTATTTAGTATACTGTCTTTGGTGTAAGCCGCCCAGAGTCCTCGGAGAGTGGGCGGCATAGAAATACGACTAATAAATAAATAAATAAAATAACTAAATCTAGTTTAAAACTAAAATGTTTCTCCTCTTCCCAGAACAGCTTCCATAAGCAAACCTTGTTAACCCAACTAAAATTCATATACTGAAGAAGAGGACATCCAAGAATTCTCAAGATGTACTATAATTTCCAGAAACAAAACAGCCTAGGGTCCAATTTAATCATATATACCTAGGATCAGGGGTGAAATCCAGCAGGTTCTGACAGGTTCTGGAGAACCGGTAGTGGAAATTTTGAGTAGTTTGGAGAATTGGCGAATACCACCTCTGGCTGGCCCCAGAGTGGGTTGGGAATGGAGATTTTGCAATATCCTTCCCCCAGGAGTGGGGAGGGAATGGGGATTTTGCAGTATCCTTCCCCTTGAGTGAGGTGGGAATGGAGATTTTGCAGTATCCTTCTCCTACAATGCCCACCAAGCCACACTACACCCACAGAACCGGTAGTAAAAAAATTTGGATTTCACCACTGCCTAGGACAGTGATGGCTAACCTTTTTGCCATTGCATGCCAGGAAGGGGGGGGCAGGGGAGGGTCGTGCACACGTGTGCCCACACCAATAATTGTATGCGCCCTGCCGTGCGCACAACCCCCCCTCTCCTGGCACATGATGGCCTGGTAGGCCCGTTTTTCTTTCTTACCTGGTTCCAGATCCTCTCTATTTATCTGGGAAGGGCAAAAACAGCCTTTCCCACTCCCTCGGAGGCCCTCTGGAGGCCTGAAACGGCCCATTTCCCAACTCCCGATAGGACAGGAAGTGACTTTTTTGCTGTTCCCCAGCCTTTTAGGAGTCTCTGGAGGCTGGGGACAGCAAAAAAGTCACTTCCTGTCCCTTCGGGAGTTGGGAAATGGGCCGTTTCAGGCCTCCAGAGGGCCTCTGAGGGAGTGGGAAAGGCTGTTTTCGTCCTCCACAGATGCATAGAGAGGATCTGGAGCCAGGTAAGAAAGAGAAATGGGCCTTCCCCACCCCCCCCCCCCCCCGGAGGCAGGAAAAAGCCGGTTTTCCTACTTTTGCAAAAATCAGCTGGCCGGAGCATGCATGTGCGCCAGAGCTCAGCTGGCATGCCCACCGATATGGCTACACGTGCCATAGGTTCACCATCATGGGCCTAGGATGAAAAACTTGAAGCTCTGACGTAATAGAAGCATATTTAAAAGAGGCTCTCTTCCCTCGTGTGTCAGTCACTAAGAGATTTCTATATTCAAGAGCCAATTTCTTTAAAAACCCCACATGTATAGGATCCTCAACTACCTTTAAACTGTTTGATCAAATTCTGATGGTTCTCAATGGCCTCCTTCAATATCATCTCTGGCTGGTCCATCTTCCATCGCCACTCTGTGCCAACAGGATTTGTGTGGTGTCTGAAAAATAGAAATGTATTATTAAGAAACAATGCTATGTACCGGAGAATTAATCTGACAGTTTAGGACAGGGCTGTCAAACTCACGGCCCCCGGAGCCAGATGCATCACATGCTGCCCATGCCCATGCCCATGCCCATGCCCATTTTAGTGAAGGGGAAAAAAGTCACGATACATCACATGACGCCACCGTGACATGAATTTGATACCCCTGGTTTAAGACTATCAAAATGAAAGCAGCACTTTTCTGATCATTTGTCCCTTGGTAGAATCGATCCCAGACAGCAAGTCTGGTGAATAGTTAAGGCATCAAGGCTAGAATCCGAGAGATTGTGACTTGTAGTCCTGCCTTAGGCATGAAGCCCGTTGGGTGACCTTGGTCCAGTCAAGCTCCCTCAGCCCTAGGAAGCAGGCAATGGCAACCGACTTCCAAAATCTTGCCAAAAAAACTGAAGGGACTTGTCCAGGCAGCCATCAGAGTTCTACTCTGACTTGGAGGCACAAATATTTGAACATGTTTGCTAAAAAAAAAAATTCAGTCCCAGATCTTTACCTCCAACAGAAGACACATTTATTAGCACAAGCCAAGCTCGGTGTGGTCTCCATACAGCGGTGGCTTTCAATGCCATAAAAGGTGTGCTTGTAACAGCCTCCTCTCCCACGAAGCATTGACTGTCAGATAAATGTGAACAACAACAAAATAAATAATGGTAGCCTCAAGAAGGTGCTGCTTATACAAGCATTTACCTTATACAATCAGGGGTGGGTTCTAAATTTTTTTACTACTGGTTCTGTGGGCGTGGCTTATTTTGTGGGCATGGCTTGATGGTCATGTGACAATTCTTTAGGATTTAGCAGAGGTCCTGGTCTACCAGGCTTTTAATTGCTTGCAGAGCTGTAACGGTCTACCCATTTATTTTTGCAGGCACTGGTCTTCTCATGTATTTTTGCAGGCACCGGTCTACTCATTTGTTTTTGGAGGCACTGGTCTATCACCAAACTGCCTTTTATCACTGATCAGCTGTAGGGTGGCCCTTTGAAGGCCCGGGGCAAGAGTTTAAACATTTTTTTTCCTTATAGCCCATCAGCTGGGACTCAGGAGGCAGCAATAGATTGGGGGTGGGGCCAAATAAAAGGTAAGAATAATATGGGGGCTGGGGGGGCGGGGGGGACAGAACCAGTTCGGTGACGTCATATCATCACTGCTACTGGCTCAGTGGAACCGGCCGAACCGGGAGGAACCCACCACTATATACAATCATATTTTATTTTTTAACAAATTATTCTAAATTATTCTTAAAGTATAATATATTACATACCATCTTGGTATGAGAAGAAAGGCAGAATATAAACCAAATTTTAAAATAATAATAAATTATTGCTGGCACTAAATGTTAAACAGTATGTTCTCTACTGGAGAAAAAAAGTATTGTGTAATATGGGGCCACCACTACATAAAGTGAAGGGACCCCACTGAAGCTGAGTGCAGCTCTTCCTAACCTCAAAAGTCATCTCATCAAATAATAATAATAATAATTATTATTATTATTTAATTATTATTATCTCTTTTATTCATTAAACATGAAACTCAGTCAACTGAACATTTAAAAATGTGTCACAAATATGAGTGACTGGATGATGATGATGATGATGATTTTACAGCTTTTATGGCCCATCCTGATCAAAAGACAATGGGTGGGCTGAAACGCATTAAAATATGCACAATAACAACAGATATTACATCGCAATGAACATCAAATAACACTTAATTAGAAATGACTGGGTGAACTAAAATCATGAAGTCACCCAGGAGTGGGAAGACATAACAAATCTAATAAATTCAACTGAACTAAAAATCTACAATTATCTTAATACCATAAAGGAGGGAACATTGCGATAATTAACAGATTTATTTCTGCATTTTCTTTTTATTACCATTCGTTTATTTAAAGCATTTTCAGCTTTTCCTCTGTTGCACTGTGATGAATGTAAAACCCACCACAGGGAAGTTGAGCCTCTGATGAGCCAGATTCATTTATTTTAGTTGTCCTCCAAATTCATCTGGAGATCATGAGATTGGGGAAGACCTTTTATTATTATACATAGTCCTATACTATGTATTAGTTTTTGTATTAGATGCTATTGTTATCACCATCGTGATTAGGTTACTTGAGGGACCACCATCTCATCCCACTGGAATTGGCCTGTCCCACTCAAGCCAGGAGAGGAGGCATGCTGTGGTCCTGTGAGCCCAGTTATTCCAGCTGGCGGGATCCAGGAGGTCCTTCTCTGCTGTTGCTTCAGCCCTCTGGGACATCTTGCCACCCCCCCAATGTGAGATTGGCCCCAACCCTCCTATCCTTTTGTTAAGGGCCTAAAACATGGCTCTGGTAGTTGGTTTGGGGCCCCAGTGGGGGAACAGCCCAGCAGAGGTGGTTGATCTAGTAACTACAGATCCCACCTCCCCCCACTCCACCTGTCCTCCCCCATTCTTAGGTTTTAATTATTTATGTTTAATTATTTATGTTTTAATTGTGTAGATAGATAGATAGATAGATAGATAGATAGATAGATAGATAGATATAGATATAGATATATAGATATAGATATATTTTTATGACTATAAGCTGCCCAGTTCCTATGGTAAGATGGGCAGCCAATAAATTTTATAAATAAATTTTAAAACTGATTAGAAAAGTAATACCTTTGTCCAACGGCAAAGCTTCACTCCAGAATGGCTCCCAATTAATCTATAACCTGAATGGAAAAATAAGTTTTTGTTTTAGTTTAAATGATATAGTAGAAAGAAATGGTCATAAAGATCCTTATAGGCTATCAAATATAAGCACTTTAACAGAAGCAAATACTTTTGTTCCAAGTCAGCTCCTGGAGGTATCTGGATTCTCAGAACAGTGTAAAGCACAAGGTGTTTATTTGGTTTTGACTATTTTATGTGATTATATTGTTTTCAATACTGTGAAAACCATGATTTATGTCTCAGTGCATGTCTTATTCAATAAACTATGATCAAGTAAATTATGGCTTAGCATGATATATGAGTGCCATTTTGATGTAGAGGTGAAGGCACTGGGTTAGAAAATGGGAGAGTGAATTCTAATCCAACCTTAGGCACAAAATCAGCTAAGTAACCTTGGATCAGTCAGTCACTCTCGGCCCTAAGAAGAAGGAAAGGGCAATTACCATGTTTTCCCGAAAATAAGACCCTGTCTTATATTTTTTTGAACCCTGAAATAAGTGCATGACCTTATTGCCATGCGCTCAAAAGTCCAATTGGGCTTACTATCAGGGGATGTCTTATTTTGGGGGAAACAGGGTACTTCCAAGCGGGCTGCCAAGAAAACTGCAGGGACTTGTCCAAATAGTTGTCAAGAGTCAAGGTTGAGTTGAAGACAAAAATGAACACGCAAAACAAGCAAACAAAAGAATATAAACCTAGCCATTTAATTGGTCTGTCTCCAACTGACTACTCTTACAATAACCTTGGCAACTTTAAAATGTGTTGATGCTGGCTGGGGAATTCTGAGAGTTGAAGTCCGCACACCTTAAAATTTACAAAGTTGGGAAACACTGCAATAAAGTGAGTTTTTAATTTAGTTTCACTAGCAGGAATGGGTCTCAACAACCTGCATGGTCCTCCCAACCATTTTATCCACACAACAGCCCTGCAAAATAGCCCAGGAAAAAGAACAGTTCCAATAGGATATATATAGTTCAGGGCTCAACAGTGGAAGCCTTTATTGTGTCTGAGCTTTTGGTTTGCTTGCAGAAAACAAGCTCAGAGTCATTACCTGACTAGGTAACATCCTCAGTGCGATTGAGTGTGGGGTCTGCTCCCTAATTATATGCAGGTTTGTCCTGCCAGTTGTGGTTCCCCGCTGAAAAATAGTCTCAGAGTTGAAGTTATTCAATGAGCTTCATAGAAAATGGGAGCCTGAGCCTCAGCTTTCCTTATAACAAGTTCTAACTACACCACTACACCAATCCCCAAAATTCTTGCAATATCCAAGCATGTGTTCCTATAGCTGCTCAATTTCTGAACATAACATACAAAGAAATAAACGCTAGCTTGAAAAGAAGTCTGTGTCAATTTGCAAAGCATTCCTGGTCTGCTCTCGAGTTGTTATATGTTATATGATAGATTTTTTAAAAATCCGATCTCTCAAAAGATTTTGCCCCTTAATGGAACCCTAAACTAGTGGATTATATTTTTACTGCATTGAGAATTTTATAAAAGTTTTGGAAGGAAATTATCTGGGCTATTTGAAAATCTAAACCAGGAAGAGCTTCTTCTAAACATGCACATTTTCGCTTGCAAATGAAAATCCTAAGCATTCCAGTGGCAACAGCCAGATATTTAACTATGACCATAAAAACAAGGCTTTGGGCTGGCGTCTTAAGTCTACTATGTAATATGTATTAAATATTCTACTTGTTATATCCATTTGATCTAATGCCAAGTTTAGATTATGATTATGTAACTTGTCTCGGGCCTTTTGGCTGTAAATAAACTTGATTGACTGCATTTAAAACATCAATAATAGCTACAATACACTAATTACAATAGTGGCCAAAATTGTGGAAACCTTTTGGGAAAAAGTATATTTTCTAAAACTAGCTAATAACACCACTTTTTTTGGGAGTAGTACTGTAAAATTATATATCAATGGAAAGATAATTTAATCAAGAATGTAATGCAATAACTTTTATGAAGGATTTGCTATTAGAATAGCAGTTACAGTATAAAGAAGAAAAGCGAAACACAGAAAAAACTAGATATACAAAAATGATCACTTAATACTTGATCAGTTAATACTTAGTTGGGTAACCTTTGGCATGAATTACGGCCTTACGTCTTCCCATGGAGTGAACCAAGTCTTTTAGTTCTGCAGCTGTTATAATGTGAAACCAAGATTGAATGATTGCTTCTATTAACTGGGTTTTATTGCTGGGTCGCTTTTGACTAACAGTTTCTTTAGTCGGCTCCATAGATTTTCAATTGGGTTAAGGTCTGGGCTATTTCCAGGCCATTCCAGCAGTAGAATAGGATTACCTTGAAACTCCTCCCCAAAAGTGGCGTTATTAGCCATCAAACCTCAAAAATATATTTTTCCCAAAAGGTTTCCACAATTTTGGCCACTACTGTATAATGACAATCAACATAGGTTGCCCCTGCACTGCAATCCCATCACCTTGCTTTGTGAGTGCATCTCGAAGAGCTGGGGTGATCATCTCCCTTCTCTCATCCTCCCCTCTGCCATGTTGAGTTCCAACTCCAATGGGAACCTCTCCGTCAATCAGATGCTCTTTCTGTGCAAGAACAACATTTTTTTTTAAAAAAAAGGAAGCTGATTTGTTCTTCACGGTTGGAGAAATCCTTCCATTAAAATGCTATGAAACGGCTACAGCTTTGGCCAGCTTCATAAAATGGCCTTTTTACAATGGACTGGCTGACAATTAGGATTGTACTAGCAACTGAGACTTTCAGCGGCAGAAGGCAGCGTGACTTCTACTGCTATTGCTGCCAGGAGACACCAGCGCAACAATAGGGCAGGCTGGGCAGTGGTAGAAGTGGCATCTAGCAGCATATTTTTGTTCTGACCCTAGAAATACAAGTAGTACTCAACTTACAAAAGCAACTGTAAGTTCAGTTGCTAAGCGATGAGTTGTAAAGCATAACCCTACTGCTTAGCAATGGAAATTCCTGCAGGCCCAGTGGCCTTTGTTAACCAAATCCCATTGTCATTAGGCAAGACAACTTCCTGCCAGCTTCCCACAACCAAGTCAATGGGGAAGCCAGCAGGAAGTTGCAAGCCCAAGTGGGTTACAAACCGGCCAAAAGGCAACTGACTGTTGCGAGTTTGGGGAGGGCATGAAGAGGTGCATGATGTTGTGGTCCACCAGCAGCCCACGGAGCTGACAGCGGAGTGGGACAGTGAGGAGGCTGGGGAGGACCATGGGCCAGTCCTGGAGTCTGGGGAAGGCCCAACGAGGGCTCTGCATCGGAGGCAGAGATAGGGCCAGGGCCATCTGGGAGTGATGCACAGATTCCGGAGCCTCCAGAGTCGGACAGTAGAGAGGCAGAGGAACAGGAGGAGCCTGTTCCTAGTGCACAATGCGCAGAGTTGCCAGAAGGCAAGAGCAGCTAAAGCAAAAGGGACGACTCAGGAGTAAGGCCAGGAGATGATTGGCCCCTCCCATAAGACTTAAAAGAGCAGCAAAGGCTCTTGGTTTCTTTGTAGGAAAGCAACATTGCTAAATCTGTTTCCAGTCGGAGTCTCTTGTTTCTGAACTTTGTGGGGCTTTGCCAAGAAAGGCCTTTGGCAGGGTGCCAAAGAAGATAAAGGTTTGTGATAAGCCCGAAGGACTTATTCTGAAAGACGTGGTTTGCAATTAATTTGGACTAAGCTGGGAATGAAGTAATTCTCAGCTGTTATAATAAAATAGGTTTGTTTGGGACTATTTGTGTCTTTTAATAACTATGTGAGCTTAGGTCACAACACATGAGGCTGTGAGAGAGCGATGGAGAGGATGCATGGGTAGCATGGGAAGGGTTGGGGAGGGTGAGAGAGAGGCCTGATGGAGGTTGGGGTGGATACAAATGGCCTGTATAGCGCAAGAGCAAAGGAGCTGGGAGAGGGTGCACAACTGGGGGAGACTTCGCCCAGCAACTTCCAAACTTCCGTGCTGGTTTCCCCATTGACTTTCTGGGGAAGCCAGAAGGGAAAGTTACAAATGACAATTACATGATCATGGGGCACTGTAACTGGTTTTAATTGCAAGGTGGTTGCCAAGCACCCAGATCATGCTCATGTGGAGCTCCAAGGACCAGTCATAACCATCATTCATTCAACACTGTTGTAACTTTGAATGGGGGACTGAATGGCCAAAAGTCAAGAAATACATGTGCAAACAGAAAGGTATTTGGATCAAGGGCAAAATTCTCCTTACCTGAGATATCTTCATTTGGCCCATCACTTTGCCCAAATCTTCAACATCCACAACCTGATCTGCACCTCTACCATTCTCTATATCAGATTCCTCCTCGCTTGTGGTTTCAAAGAAATCCTCCTCCTGACATGCAAAACAAGGAAAGAGAAAGCACAAGCCATGTTTCCATTCTCTAGTTAATGAGTTATCAACTGAGTTGTCCTTATGTCCAGCACTGACACTCTTTGACGCCTTCTCCAGAAAGTGGTCAGAAGTCTGCCTAGCAACAACCAGTATAATACAACTCATAAAGACGTAGGCCTGGAGGAGACAAATTCAAATTCTACCTGTTCCATGGGTCACAGAACTCAGAAATTTTAAAAAAATATTGAAGGATCTCTAGGGTATAATGTGGTTTGTCTGATTTTTGGATTAGAAAACTGTATGAATCAATCATAATGGTTGGTAAACAATGATTTCTGTCTTATTATGAATAGGAGCCAGGGGTGAAATCCAGCAGGTTCTGACAGGTTCTGGAGAACTGGTAGCGGAAATTTTGAGTAGTTCAGAGAACCAGCAAATACCACCTCTGGCTGGTCCCAGAGTGGGGTGGGAATGGAGATTTTACAGTATCCTTCCCCTGAAGTGGGGTGAGAATGGAGATTTTGCAGTATCCTTCCCCTGCCATGACCACCAAGCCACGCCCACCAAGCCACACAACACCCACCAAGCCACGCCCACAGAACCAGTAGTAAAAAAAATTGGATTTCACTACTGATAGGAGCCCAACCAACTCTGATTTAGCATGCAAAGTGTATAGCACCGTGATGGCGAACCTATGGCACGGGTGCCACAGGTGGCACGCGGAGCCATATTGGTGGGCACGCGAGTGTTGCCCTAGCTCAGCTCCAGTGCACATGTGTGCACTGGCCAACTGATTTTCAGGCCTTCCAGTCCCACTGGAAGTTGGGAAACTGGCTGTTTCCTGCCTCTGGAAGGTCTCTGGGAGAATGGGGAAGGCTGTTTTTGCCCTCCCCAGGCTCCTAGAAAGCCTCTGGAGCCTGGGGAGAGGGGAAAACGGGCCTACCTGGCACACCATGCCATCGTGTGCCAAAACCAGGGGGAAGTGGGGGGGGGGGTCACGTGCGCATGGGCGGGAGGGCAGGGCGCATTGAATTATGGATGTGGGCACATGCACCCACAACCCCCCGCCGCTCCCCCCGCTTTCGGCACGCGATGGCAAAAAGGTTAGCCGTCACTGGTATAGCATGTACTAAACCCAGCTACAATGAAGCATTTACAAAGGTTCCAACTACCGAACAATTTCTTGAGTAAAGCAAACTATCAGTATGACTGGCAGGAAAAACATAAGAGAGTAAAGGAAATTGTTAACTGTGGGACAGGAACAAAGGCATGGAGAGAGACTGAAAGATGGTAAAATGAGTATGAAGAACATCAGATATCTGTTAAGAGCAGTGGTGTCAAACTGGCAGCCCCTGGGCCGGATGCATCACGTGCAGGCCAAGCCCACCCCTGCTCCACAGAGGCAAAAAATGTCGTGATACATCACGTGACGCGATTGAATCTGACCCTCGTGTGTTAGAGACTCTTTCAGCAGGATTCCTGTATTGAGCAGGATTGGAATCAGCACCTAAATAATCCGTTTTTTGGGAAGTTTCATTCTATGGCAGTAAAAAAGAGGAAAAAATAAGAAACTTGTTCACTGGAACAAGTGAACGAAGAAGATAAATACTGGAGCACAAAGGAAATGGAGGAAGCGTGAATAGCAAAACAAACAAAAAAAAGATGGAGAAAATTCTCAGACTTATGGAACCATTGTGCTGCCCAAAAGAAGGGTAAGAAAAGATCCTAGTTTGTTCTGTAATACATATAGATAGATATGAGATTCATCACATAAAAGAAGCAACAGAGTCAAAATCATAGAGTTCTATCAGTCCTCTCCACTTACTTCTTTCTCCACATGATTTGAGGTCACTTGTTCTTTTGCTTCTTGGCTCACTTTTGATTTGGATCGGCATGGCCCTTTTTTGCATTTCCCACTACAGGCCTTCTGTTCCCCTTTGGCAAGAGCTTGAAGCCTCGTGAGCAACTTGGCCTTCCAAGCCTCAAAATCAGCCTCAATGCTTCCATGCTGGCTCTTCACCACATTGCCGTCCCCTTGAGCACATGACAGAATGCGTCGAGCACCCAGCATCCACAGCCACTTGTCAACGTTCCTGCTCACCTGTAGGGAAAACAAGAGGCAGAGAGGCAACGTTTGGGTCATAAAAGGCAAGAGATGCTAATTATAATGGGCATATTTGGAAAGCTTCAAGTTCAGACGAATCTGTCCCACCTCCTTCCTTCTTCCTGTTGTATCACTTCCATCACCCCTTTTGTCTCTAAACCCACAAGAAGAGCCACCATATTAAACAGCAGACTCGGGAGAAGTATTAGAGGAAGTAACTAGAGAATCAAACAGAATACACACATTTTTCTATCTGACAAATGTAAAGATGCCACTAATCCAACATCTAAGACAGGGGTGTCAAACTCAAGGCCCAGGGGCCGGATCCAGCCTGCCTGGTGCTTAGAACTGGCCCACCGGGCCGTCCTGAAAACAGCAAAGGACCAGGCCGTGGTGCTTCTGCCAGCAAAAACGGAGTTCGGGACGGCCATGTGCATCCTTCCTGAGTTCCATTTTCTCTGGCAGAGGTTGCAGAGGCCGGCCCAGCCTAAAACAGAGCTTGCAACGGCTATGTGCAGCCCCCCGAAGCTCCATTTTCGCTAGCAAAGGGTTTCAGGAGGGCAGGCCAGCTGAAAACAGAGTTTTCGAGGGCCACACACGGCCTTCCCCCAGCTCCGTTTTCACTAGCAGAGGGTTGCAGTAGGCCGTTGCAGCTGAAAATGGAGCTCGGGAGCCCGTTTTTGCTGGCAGAGCGCTTGGGCCACCACAGGTGCCCCAATACGAGTGACGTCAAGCTGGCCACACACACCCGGCCCACACGAGGTCAAACACAACCCTGATGCGGCCCTCAATGAAATCGAGATTGACACCCCTGATCCAAGACAGTCACTACTGGATATCTCATAGTCAGAGTGACAGAGTACTGAAAAAATACTCTTCTGGCTACATAACTTTTTTTTCAGCCATCCTTCTAACCTGCAATTTCACCACATGTTCTTTAAAATGAAAATAATGTTCATGCTCCACTATTATATTTCATGGCTTTCCACTGACTCGATATAATTTTTTATATTTGTCACTTGTTGAAAAGGAGAAGATTCGCCCGATTTGCTTTACAACCATTGTAGAAATGGTTGTAAAATTGACATTGGTCCTATAGTGTTTTGACTTATGACCATAATGACTTACAACTACAATTTTGAGCTCCACAGTGGTTGTAACTGTATCAATAACATGCACAGATATGTTGTTTTTTTTAAAGGGAAAGCCATACTCACAGTGTTGAAGTGGTCAGCATACACTGAATTTCCCAAACCGAAGACAGCGTATCGGAAGCCCTTCAGGTATGCCTTGCCAACTCTGAAGTCATTGGCCGCCTCTTCCAGCCACTTGCAGAACCATGCAGCATTTTCTGTTGGTTTGCCGTCAGTGTAAGTGGCAACTAAGAACACGCAGATATTCTGGCTGCTTATCTGAATAGTTAAAGGAAAACAGCTTTTTTTTGTCTATCATAACATTTAAATCAACCACAGTTCTTTACTGTTCATAGAAAAAAAAAATGCCAAAATTTCATTCAAAGTATCTCATCTTTGAAGAGCTTGGCTCTAACATCAGATGAAAGGAATTCTTCTCACTCATTCCTTATCAGATTCTGCATGCCACTAAAGGATGTGAAACTATTAACTGTTTGATATATTATTAGTATGACAATTTTCATGCAAAGGAGACGTTTGTAGCCTTTTTCTCCTCAAATTCTCCCAAATAACTTCACTATTTGGAATATTATTCTCTTTTGATGGAGGACAGACCATTCTGGAGAAGGTCTATCGGGTCACAAGGAGTTGATACTTACTTGAAGGTATATTCAAACAATTAAAATGTTGCTTTATTGCTGTTAACCATTAGGACATTGATTCGGTCATCTGTCTCTGTCTCTGTCTAATCTGTCCTTCTAAAATCAACCATTCTTTAGGCAATTTACAAAATTTACATAGTAAAAACAGAATACAAGTTTAGAATAAAATTAAAACAACAGCTAGAGATAAAAGGCTACCTTTATAGAACTACGGAAAATGGCTCTACTGTATATAGTTAATCAAAAAGGTCCTCTAGAAGAGCTATTTTTTCTCCTGTATCTGGAAGACCATAAGGCTGGAGGTAATTGCTGTTTCAGGGTCCTGTTATACCAAAGGTAGGGTACTGCTATAGAAAATGTCACTATTGCCCACTACAATACTTTTTGGGAGATGGGGATACTTAACAGGCTACCCTTGATGTCCAGGTAATATGGACAGAAACTAATATGGAAAAACAGTCCCCAAGCTCAGAGCCATATATGGCTTTAGTGACTAGCACTTTAAATTGCACTTGGAAATTTACTGGTAATGGTACAACTCCTAGAGCAGAGGTATAATATACCAATAATGTAATTGAGTATATATATCGATGCCTTCTGGATCACATGAAATTTTGGTGTGGTTTCAAGGCAGCCTCACATAGATCAAATTGCAGTAATCTAATAGAGAGGCTCAGTTTGGTTAAAGGCACCGGGCTAAAAATTAAGAGATTCAGAGTTCTAATTCTGCCTTAGGCACAAACTCAGCGGGATGACCTTGGGCTGGTCATTGTTTTTTTCAACCCTAAGAAGAAAGCAATGGAAACCATTACTGAAAAAAATTGCCAAGAAAACTGCATGGACTTGTCTAGGCAATTGCCAGGAGTCAAAATTGACTTGAAGACAAAACAAAACAAAAGACAATAAAGGCATAAACAACCATCCTCAGTTCATCCAGTTCCAAGCAGGCCTCAGGTGATGCACCACTCACAGCTCTCCTGGCCACATTTTTTACTTGTTCTTAAAGCAGGAGCCATCAAACCATGAGGACCCACAGATGTCATTCTGGCTAGAAGAGATGAAGTACAAACCTCATCTATGAGAGAGTCATCTGGATCATAATCTTGCATGTCAATAATTTCTGCTGGCAAATTAATGGAGGCAACAGCTTCAGTAAGTACCAGTGCAAACCGCTAGAAACAAAGAAAAAACCAGTGAAGATCTGTTTCATACAAGAAAGCCACACTAGGTGATTCATTGATTGATCTATGAAGGAGAAATTGCTTCGGTCTTATCTCTTGCAATTTTTTAGAGGTTCTTGGGTGCAAGGCAGGGAGATTCCAGGGTTTAGCACTGAAACAGCAGCTTGGTCTCACACATAATCCCCACCACTATTTAAGAACTGCAGACATAAGGAGAAACCCAAGAAGACCAAAACTTTAGAGGCTGCTTCCAGTATTTGACAGTGGGAAAGCACTGAAATGGGTGGACTCCAGCAGCTCTTGTGATTGGAAGATGCCTGTACATAAACATTAATGTATCTAAACTGGAAGGAAAAATCTCCACTCTGAACTGGACTCGGAAGGACTTGGAGTGGGAGCTCACAAAAGCAGAGATGGGCAACCTGCCACACGCAACCTCTCAAATCTTTGGGCGCAATTCCTTATCAAAAATCAACAATAATGTTTTTCAAATGGAAAAATTCTAAGACTACAATGTACCCTCTAAAAATAGGCTTACCACAATGAAAACACCAATCTCTCCACAACCCTCAAATTCCATTACTCTCTATGCCAGTGATGACTAACCTTTTTGCCGTCGCGTGCCAAAAGTGGGGGAGACCGCGGGAGGGTCGCGTGCGTGCGTGCCCACACTCATAATTCAATGCGCCCTACCACCCCGTGCATGCATGCGTGACCCCCCCATGCTCCCTCTGCTTTTGGCATGCGATGGCCCGGTGGACTCAGTAGGCCTGCTTTTTGCCCTCCCCAGGCTCCAGAGGCTTTCTAGGAGCCTGGGAAGGGCGAAAACAGCCTCCCCCACCCTCCTGGAGGCCCTCTAGACGCCGGAAATGGCCCATAAGGCCCAAAAATCAGCTGGCCGACACATGCATGCATGCTGGAGCTGAGCTAGGGCAATGCTCACGTGCCCACAGATATGGCTCCATGTGCCACCTGTGGCATTCGTGCCATAGGTTCGCCATCACGGCTCTATGCTATCTATGATCAGCCACACACACTTTGCTTATCAATCTTATACTGCGGCCCTTGTCCTCTTACTCTTGCTAGAAAGAGACAGAAATGTCGCTCTCCAACAGAACCTTGAAAACTCTGTGCACCACCATGTTGGTTTGCTGAATAGTTCAGGATACTGTTCTGTGGTCTGATACAGGACAACTGCTATGTATGCCCAAAAGGGTACTTTATTCCTCAATTAAAATCCCAGTGAGCTTGGATGAAAAAAGAGTTATTAGCTGAAAATTATCTGGACAGTGTTGAATGAGGATTTGAACTGTAATCTCTTTACTGCAAATCTAATACTGGAAATGCTACATGACACTTGCAACTTCAAGCATTGGTTGTAGCAGCCAAGAAGCCTTTCATTTTGATCCAGTTGTTGAGTATAACTACTCACCACTTAAGGAAACATTGGACAGCACTGAAATTCCCTTTCTTGTCTTTTTTCCACTATCACTACTACTTTACTGCACCCCAAAACAATCTCATATTCAAATTATTTCTTTATAAGTAACAGATTTTCAGCTCTCAAATTAGGATAAAAAAGGGCCAAGCTCTGGAGATAGGAATTAACCAAAAACATCTCTGAGTGTGCTTTTTTTCTTCTGAAAATGGTCATCAACCTCTATTTAATGGAAGGAGAAAAAAAGATATGGTTGCAAGATAAATTAATTCATCTCTTGCTGGATTAATGAACTATTTTTTTTTATTATAAAAGTTTTTATTGGTTAAAAATAAACAATATTATCGCTTACAATATGTGGAATTTTCATTATCCTTTTACAAAGATAATATATATTTTCTTTTTTTCACATACAGCAGATCTTCCCTTATTAAAATTTCAAATTTAACAACCGGATTTATACAAAAATATCAGTTCAGTATCCAGAGTAATATTAAAGTTTACAAAAATAAGAGATATTATAGAGATATTATAAGAGATAAGAGATTCGAACTTGCAGTAATTGCAAGCAGCAGATGTTAATAGATGTTAATAACAGGGTGCTTTAAACCACTGTACTACAGGCTCTGTCATTTCTTAGTTCTAGATCTCAAGGTTCTGGCCTTAGCACCCCCCTCCTCCCGGACCGCCACGGCCTCGCCCGCCCCCGTTCCTTGATCATCTGGTACCAACTATTTACCTTTGCTGTTCCAGTCTGGGAACCATAGAATACCTTCACTCCGGCTACATGGACTTTGTCAAGGCTTGGAACCTGCTGTTCTTTTTCAGCAGCTGTGATTTTAGGAAGGTTTAATTCTGCAAGGCGGTTTTTGTTCTACAAAGGAAATATTTAAACAACAGAGTCCCAGAAATAAACTTAGTTTCTTTTTTTCCTGGTGCCATTAAATAGTCATTTTACCCCTCAATGCAGATGATGTACAAGTTAGAAAGACAGCATTATCTAAGAAAGTTTTCTCTTACAGAGGAATACTTCCTGTACCTGAACAAGAGAAATTAAGTAGCTGGGCAAGAAATATCATCCACTAATACTGAGAGGATAACATATCAATTTGTCATTACTGAACATCCTCAGAACATTTGTATTTTACCCTAATCCTGGCTCTATGTTTGCCAAAATCATGTCATTCCAGATGTTCTATGTACCAGATAATTTACCATATATATACTATTCTATAAATAGAATTCATTCCCTGGAGAGAAAAAAAACAATAAACTACAACTACCGTATACTTGTGTAGTTTGCCTCAAAGGGTTTAATTTCTGAATAAACCTGCAGAAGATAGTAGTACATTTCTGATGGGAAGAATTTGCCCCCTTTGGGATGCAAATACTTTCTGGATTTTTTGCTACTGAAAGTTTCTTAATCTCTCAACTGCTTGAGCACTCAGGAGGCCACAACCAGAGATTCCATCATCTTTCCATCAAGGTTGAAGTTACCAGAATTGAAAATATTAGACACAATGAGAATAAAATTACCTGCTCTTTGGCTTTGTTGAGGAACTGGAAGCAAAACCAAAGGCTGATTCCAAAAGCTGCACATGAATAGAGGTAAAATCGGTTCAGCCACAGGAAAGTTAAGTGAGCATGGAAATTGTCCCAGGTTTCTGCAGGAGTATCTGAAACACAACAGAATAAAATGCTACTGTTTATAAAAGCCAGATATCAGGATAAATGGAAATTTGCTCTCTGGTAAACATGCTTCAGACCAAATTAAAGGTGGCAGAATCATTGTAACAATCTTAAACTGTACTGCTTGGCAGGGACCATTAAGGACATCAAATCCAACAAACTGTTCAACTCAGGAGCCAAAATTAAAGTATCTCAGATACCTGGTACTAAAACATCAATTGCCATTCCTTCAACCTTACAGGACTTAATCTAGTCATGATCTAGTCTCCTGATCATCTTTCTTGACTTTCTCTGAAGCTGCTCAAAGTTCTCTGAATCCTTCTCAAAGTGTGATACCCACAGCCTTTTACACTATTTAGAGCAGTGATCTGACCATAGCAGAAAAGAGTGGAACAATTATTTAATATGATTTAGAAATTCAGTTTCTTTTTATGCACTCCTAAAATTGCATGTGCCTCCTTGTCAGCAACCTCAAGTTGCTTGCTCATATTCCATTCGCAATCAATTACTATATCCAGATTTTTTTCCACCATCTGGCATCATCTGTAAGTCATACAGAGCCTGTAGTACAGTGGTTTAAAGCACCCTGTTATTAACATCTATTAACATCTGCTGCTTGCAATTACTGCAAGTTCGAATCCCACCAGGCTCAAGGTTGACTCAGCCTTCCATCCTTTCTAAGGTGGGTAAAATGAGGACCCAGATTGTGGGGGCAATAAGCTGACTTTGTATAAATATACAAAAAGTATGAAGGCTATTGCTTAATGCACTGTAAGCCGCCCTGAGTCTCCGGAGAAGGGCGGCATATAAATCAAATAAAAATAAAATAAATTAAAAAAAATGTCCTCAGTGAGATCAAAAAGAAGCACGAGGACTGCAGCTTTGTCAAAACCACACTATTTTTATATGCGTACTGATGTCAAATGCACGTACAAAATATCAGGGCTTCAATCATACTGCCGCTTGAGTTTTTCATTTTTGTTTCCTAAGTAATTATCAGTATAGCATCCATTGTGGGCCCTGCTAGATATTTGACTTCAATAGCTTTTAGGGGGATAGGATCCATGCTGTTCTGATTGGTTTATTATAATATTTTTATATATTTGAGATAGGCAGCCATATAAATTGAATAAATAAATATGAAATAAAGTGCCACTACAGATCTGTCATAATGTACTTAGGTTTGACCATACTGTTTGGTTTTCTTGTGTTTTATATTTTTAGTTACGCTTGTACTGTTATTTTTACTGTACTTTTGTAAGCCATCCAGAGCCATTACAGGAATAAGAAAAATATAACTTTTATAAATTAATATTTCCTAATTAAGGACGAGTCAATACATTTTGAGAGGGGGAGTGCAAGGTCTGTGCAATCCCGAGTAAATACGTGTGCGAAAATGTCACAAGTACTTTGTCTTAAATTTCACGAAATGTTTAAGTAAACCTTGCAAAATGGCCCTATTTATTTTCACAGGAAACTTTCCACCGCGGCCCTTGCCCAACCCGGCTTCCAAGTAAACCGTGTTCATTTTCTATGGAAATGATCCAAGCTCGTGACCTTTTAGATCCTGAATCTTCAGCGCGCTCCAGAACTTCCGTGTGACTAAAATACACTAAAGGTTTAAGGATCCGTCGCTTATCAAAAACCTTTGCATGCTTTCTGGAGAATAAACCGCATCTAAGCCCAATAAGGCTCCCTTCACAAATAAGGAAATTTTTTCGCCTCCGAGGACTTACCCATGTCTTCCCTCCCAAGCAGCAATTCCCGATCCTACCGAACAATGTTTTTCTGGTTCTCTCGGGATCGCTGGGGGCGTTATTCCCAAGCAGCCCCATCACTCGCCCCACGAGCTCCCAGGCGCAGCCATTTTGCACCCTTCCACCCCCGGCATGCTGGGAAGAGGACCTTAACCTCTCAGTGGCTGAAGAGAAAATCCCCCCCCCCCCCGCACCGGCGATCGCTGCAAAACCGATCGCTGCAAAACCTCCGAAGCGTGCGTGTTTTTAATCAAGAAATAAAGAAGCATCTTCCGCTTCCAGAATCGAGTGTATCGGAGAGTTTGAGAGGAGATTCGAAAATCCATGCATTTAAAAATAACACGGATCCTAAATGCTTCACGTTGGAATGGGGGGCGGGGCGGAGAGACATTGAGCCATGAATGGTTTTTAAAGACATGGTTGGTTAGGTTTAGAGTTCGTCAGGTCAATCAACCATCAGTCGTCAAGTGATTTTTGACGAATGTATCTTTTCTTTTATGTACACTGAGAGTGTATGCACCAAGACAAATTCCTTGTGTGTCCAATCACACTTGGCCAATAAAGAATTCAATTCTATTCTATTCTATTCTATTCTATTCTATTCTATTCTATTCTATTCTATTCTATTCTATTCTATTC
>WNWU01000013.1:7628689-7736450 GCA_012654045.1 Ptyas mucosa
TCTATTCTATTCTATTCTATTCTATTCTATTCTATTCTATTCTATTCCTAGTCTATTTTATTCCCATTCCTTATTCTATTCCTAGTCTATTTTATTCCCATTCCATTCTTTATTCTATGCTATTCTATTCTATTCCTATTCTATTCTATTCCTATTCCTATTCTATTCTATTCCCATTCTATTTCTGTTCCTATTCCTGTTCCTTTCCATTCCGTTCCATTCTGGGTCTGGGGCGGTATGAACAAACCACAACTGGCTAGTATAATTTAAACTCGAATGAAGGCGAATGTACGTTTCCCCAGGATAATGTTGCAGGATCCGATCTGGGTCGATCACCTGGACCAGAGGTTTAGTTTTCTAAGCTTTCGGACTCATGCTGGAGCCCCTCCTCAGGGAATTTCTCTCTAACAGAGCGTGGGCCTCTGGCAAGAAAACTAAACTTCTAGTCCCAGTGACCAACTCAGATCCGGCACAATTTAAACAAAACTATGTTTAAATACGATTGAATGAATGTGCACAGCGACAAGTCCAAGATCATCAGTTCAAGGATTTGAAGACAGTTCTTCCTAAGCAACGGTCCTGGCTATTTATTTTGGGGGGGGGGGGTTTGTTTTTTTAAAAACCTAAAAACAATCTGTGCTACTTGCATTTTTTGATCAAACCTTCGCAAAAAATGAGTCAGATTTGTAAACCTCGGGTTTTTTGTGCGGTCCCTCCTGGTAAGCCCAGAGAGGACACTTTTCAACGGGGAATCATTATTCCTGGGGATTGGTTTCCCACCCGAGTGAGTTAAGAATGGACTTTTGGAGAGCCGGTTCTCGCGAGATTTTGGGCACGTGTGTCGTCACAACGGAGCTTGCTGAAGAGGCTCAGCTGTTGGCTTCTGTCCTGTCCAGCGGCGGCCGATACTTGGAGTGTCATGGCGATCTTCACGCCGACTAACCAGATTCGCCTGACCAATGTGGCCGTCGTGCGGATCCGGCGGGCGGGGAAGCGTTTTGAGATTGCCTGTTACCGGAACAAAGTCATGGGCTGGCGGAGCGGCGCGTGAGTGGGGCTGGGGCCGCAGGGAGAAGAACAGAAAACTCCCGTCGTGTCCGCTGACATTTGACAAAGCCAGAGTTTCCGAGTTTACACAGAGTGCCGGACTAGCCTAAATAAATAATCAGTCAATAAATCCAGGGTTGGTTCCCTCCCCCCCCCCGCCCATTTTGCAACTCCTCTAAGTTAGCACCTTGGCTAAAAATATTTACTTTTAAGCATGTGCAAATTGCAGGGCTTAAACTCTAACCACGTTTCTGTTATAAATCAACTACAGTATTTACACTTACGTATTCATCTTATTTTTTATTTTATTTATTTTATTGGTTCGATTTATATGCTGCCCTTCTCCGGAGACTCAGGGCGGCTTACACTGCGTTAAGCAGTAGCCTTCATACTTTTGTATATACCTGCTTAGTAGGGCTTTTGCCCCCCCCCCCCAAGCGGTGTTCTTTTTTATACAAAGTCAGCTTATTGCCCCCACAATCCAGGTCCTCATTTTACCTACCTTGGAAGGCTGAGTAAACCTTATTTATTTAAGTAGTGTCTGCTAACTGCAGTTCCTGGAACAACATTAACACAGAGTAGTATGATAAAGAATAAGGAAATAGATCAAAAGGGCTTAGTATAGAATATACTATACTACCCTGTTTCCCCCCCCAAATAAGACATCCCCTGATAATAAGCCCAATTGGGCTTTTGAGTGCATGGCAATAAGGCCAAGCGCTTATTTCAGGGTTCAAAAAAATATAAACTAGGGTATTATTTCCGGGGAAACATGGTATATATGTGTGTGTGTGTGTGTGTGTGTGTGTGTGTGTGTGTTGTGTGTATACTCTATACCTCTATACTCTATACCTCTCTAAGCAGTTTACAGAGTCAGCATATTGCCCCCAACAATTTGGGTCCTCATTTTACTTACCATGAAGGGATGAAAGGCTGGGTCAACCTTGAGCCAGTCAGGATCAAACTGCTGGCAGTCGGCAGGGTTAGTCTGCAATATTGCATTCTAACCACTGCACCACTGCAGCTCAGTGGTCAGAATGCAGTGGTTAGAATGGAAACTAGCAACCAGTACAGTATGGTATACTGACAAGTTAGTCTCACAACATGTAACTTTGAATTCATTCCCACATAGCCCAGCGATCAGAACATGAGATATTGCCTTCAGGGCATCTTGGTTTAAGTAGTGTTGAAGCTGCAGCACTTAATCAAATTTGGGTGAAGCTACTAAAACCATATCTTCAACTTGCTGCTTGAACAGGAGCTGCAAATTACAATCACCTCTTTCAATGGAGGCACAACCCCACTAAGTAATTACTGAGTCAATATGGCTCAGCTCAGGATGACTACCTGTTTACTGGTAAATAGCAGATAGGACTTGGCCTTTGGACTAGTATTGATTTCTTTAACTAATATTTTTAGCTGATTACAAGTGTTGCTTGACAATATGTCATTAGCCAGTTGAGATAGAACTGAATCAAAAGTAGTTTTAAAGAGCAGTAATCAATATAGGTTAAACAAGACTTATCTAAATATTTTGATTGTTGGCATGCATGATTTAGGATGTGCTTAACAAGTAAAATTAATTTTCTAGTGAAAAGGACCTTGATGAAGTATTGCAGACACATTCAGTGTTTGTGAATGTCTCCAAAGGTCAAGTGGCAAAGAAGGAAGACCTCGTCAAAGCTTTTGGCACAGATGATCAGACGGAAATCTGCAAAACAGTAGGTATTGAAATTGTGCAAAAGTAATGTTTTTAGTCTAATTTTATCTTCAACTTTTTAAAGGCAATTCGAACAATATATCAGAAAAAATAGATAGTGTTTTTTTTTTAATTTGATTTATATGCCGCCCTTCTCCAGAGACTCAGGGCGGCTTACAATGCGTTAAGCAATAGCCTTCATACTTTTGTATATTTATACAAAGTCAGCTTATTGCCCCCACAATCTGGGTCCTCATTTTACCTACCTTAGAAAGGATGGAAGGCTGAGTCAACCTTGAGCCTGGTGAGATTTAAACTTGCAGTAATTGCAGGCAGCTGGCAATTTAAGTGCTACTTTTAACAGCACTTAGTCCACTGCGCCACCAGGCCCTATAGTAGAAGTATAATCCCTTTATGTATTTAGGTCAGCCTTGGATTGTTGTTCAGGGCAGGGGTCCCCAACCCCTGGTCTGTGGACCAGCACTGGGCTGCAGCATGCCAGTAACTGGGCTGCAGAAACAAGCAAAGCCCCATCTGTGGAATGCAGGCAGCACATAAAACAATGCTCCCTCCAGTACGTGGAAAACCTTTCTCTACTGAACTAGTCCCTGGTGCCCTTTAAAAAGTTGGGGGCCGCTGGTTAAGGGTACTTGAGGCCACTATTTAAAGTGATTTGGCCTGAAATATAATAAGATCTGACCCAAAATCAGCCTGGGAGTTTTTATGCCTGAGAATGGGCTTTATCTGGCTCTTCAGTCCTAGTACACTGACTCTTTTTTAAATATTTCAAAAATTGAACTCAAGCAAAAAAAAAATTCTTTCATGGCTTCATCCCATATTGCTTGTTCGGTGAGAAGGTTAAAATGTTATGCAGTTTATGCTCTGATTTAAAGGTTCGGTCTTCCATAGCCTTGTTGATATTATTAATAATTAAATTGTTTGCCTCCCATCTGCAAAGCAGTTCTTATGGTTAACAGTCAATGCTCATTTTACATTTATTGTTAATAGCAGTGCTTACTCAGCCTTGGATCATTGCCAAATGTTAACAGGACAAATGCTACTTAGTGCTTGGATGGGAGAGTATTAGGAAGTTTCAGATTGTATGGTAGACTGGGAAGACAAAATCCTGAAAGAATGACAAGCCTGGAAACGCCCCTGCAGTTTTCTTGACAAGGCTTTTCAAAAGTGGTTTGCCATTGTCTCCTTCATAGGGCTGAAAGAAAGTGGCTGGCCCAAAACAGCCTGTATTACTGCTCCCAAAACTATACAGACATCTCCACGTAATAACCAAGGGTGAAACTTAATATGAGGAATTCAGTATTTCTACTTTGTAATTTGCAGAGATTTTTTAGGACAGCCATTCTTCTAAGGTTTATAAACAGTCTAGAAAGCTGAATCAGAGTTCTGATGACAATGCATAAAACATCTGAATTTGGAAAAGGCCGAGTCCTAATAAACTTTTCTTCGTTTCAGATCTTAACCAAAGGGGAATTGCAGGTCTCTGATAAAGAACGACACACTCAGCTGGAGCAGATGTTTCGTGACATTGCAACCATTGTTGCAGACAAATGTGTCAATCCAGAAACCAAGAGACCCTACACAGTCATCCTTATTGAAAGAGCTATGAAGGATATACATTATTCAGTCAAGCCTGGGAAAAGTACCAAGCAGCAGGTAGATAATCTCCGAAGGAGGCCACTTTGTGCCTACAAATTATAAGCATGAGGAGACACTGTAGCTTTTCTCTTTACAGGTAGTCCTCAACTTATGATTAGTCACTTACTGGCAGTTCAGACAACAGTTGAAAATTAGGACATATTTGGAATGGGTGTTTTACTGCCTCTAAAATACCTCTGGCCATTATAAAATGTGCCCCACACTCAATACAGGGTCATGCAATCACATTTCAAGCACTTGACACCAGGTTAGATGGGTACATGATTTTAGGACCATGATGACTTATGCCCTGAAATCCAGTCCCAATTGCAATCATATGTTGAGGGCTACCTGTACTAATTTGAAGTAATGGAATACCCTGTTTCCCCCAAAATAAGACATTCCCTGATAATAAGCCCAATCAGGCTTTAGAGCGCATGGCAATAAGGCCAAGTGCCTATTTCAGGGTTCAAAAAAAATATAAGACGGGGTCTTATTTTCGGAAAAACACGGGAGCTGATCATCTGGCTTGAGTTGACTTATCACCAAATAAACAGGCAAGATGGTTTTTTTGAAAGTTGCTTCTTTTTCTCTTCTGCAGATACCTGAAGATGCTTAAACCCATAGATTGGTAACATTAATTGTGCATTCCATTTTGTAGAATTTCTTGCAATGTCTCTTTTTAACGTGGTACTGTGCCAATCGTATGTCTGCATATTTTCGAACTCAGCATTTTTAAATCCTGAAGATATTCTGGAAAATATTAAAATTTTCATCATACAAACTAAGCCTTTACTTATGAGAAAGTAAAACCACTTGGGTATAGTGGAGAAACTGCACAGAAAACAGTAACAGTCCTGCAACATCTAAAAATCATTGCTATCCTTACTTACTTACCCAGGTATTGCTATCCTTTGTCAGATACGGCTGTCAAGATAGTAAGTGGGTGTCAATGGGAAGAGAGTTTCATAAAGTTGAAATCATTGCAAAAAAGACCATTATCTATTTCCAACTTGTTTTGCCTGTCTCACAATAGGGATTAAGGCCAAGTGGACTCTCATTTGGAGGCATTATCTAAAATTATTCTACAACATGACAAAGTACTATAAAATACCATAATATTCTGGCACCAATGATTCCACCAACAATTCGATCTCCATATTTCTTTTTTTAAAAAGGCAAGTTCTCCCTAGCTTTTAGAAGGACATAAGAGTAGAATCCACTCTTGCCTCACAAGTCAGGTTGGTGCAAAGGAAGAATGCTTCTCATCTCACAGTTGGAGGGGATGTTCAGCTGGTCATCTGCTTTCACTAGGCAGAACCTAAAAAGAGCAGATGTAGGCTGCAGGCTGTATAGAGCTTTATAGAGAATGTCCAGCACTTTGAATTGCACTTGGAAATAAACTGGTAACCAGTGCAGCTCCACTAACAACAGTCTAATGTGGCTGTACCACAATTGTTAAGCAAACAAGCAAACCACAGGATTTTGGACACTTGAACTTTCTGGATGATCTTAAAAGGGCAGCCCCGTGTAGAATGAATTATAGCAATGCTTAGGTGCTGTATTAAGTACTGCTGTACTTCTCGTGCTTGTGGTTACTTCTGAAAAAGCAAGAGGTCTTCTCACCAGCTCCATTTGACTGAATGGAAGATTGCCCTGCTGGTTACTTTTGGATATAAAAAGTATGCTCAGCAGAACAATTCTCAGCAGAACAAATGTCATATATGGCTAAAAGTATGAAATCAGAAGTGAAGAGACTATGTTTTTCCAGTTTTTTTTTCTTCCCAAGGGGAGCGGGATAACAATGTAAAAATCAGTGCTTTGGTTTGGATTCCTCTGCAGGCTTTGGAAGTCATCAAGCAGCTGAAGGAGACGATGCAGATTGAACGGGCACACATGAGGCTACGCTTCATCCTTCCTCGGAAAGAAGGCAAGAGATTGAAAGAGAAGTTGAAGCCACTGATCAAAGTAATCGAAAGTGAGGATTTCGATGAACAGCTGGAAATTGTAAGCATCCCAGTGTCCTTTCCCCGGTCTTTTTGTTTGGGGAAAAAACTATTACTGTCCCTTTGGTTTTATACAAGAAGGTTTATATTCAAAGTCTTGGACGGTAGAAATAAGAACTGATCTTTACACTGCAGTTATTTTCATGATAGCTTGTGAAGGAAACCTCACTAGTTCTTGCAGAAGATGTTTTAAAATGCATTGGGATAAGTATGCAGCCGTAAGGCAGTTTGGTATATGAGCATTTAAGACCTCAGCAAAAGACAGGGATGCTGCAAAGATTTCATTGTGACACCATCTGCATTTCCCTTTTCTTCTAATTCAAAAGAATTTGGTGACTTTCAGTGAATTGCAGTCTGGGTTTTTAACGTAGTTGGGTAGAAGTGCAATATATAGATATTCCAGTCCAATTTAGTGTTCTTTCTCCATTCCATTTAAAAAATACCTTGGAGCTGGTAAAACCTCTAAAAGGGGCAAATCAGAATACCCACAGGATTATAACACTATTTTGTGGGTGGCAGAACAGCTTTATGAAATTAACCATGAAATGGTGAAAACAGTGAGAGATGGGGTCCACCTTGGTCTTATTCACCAGGGCAGTTCTATGTAAGATATGGCCTTTCCAGTCTTAATACAGAGCTAATGTTGCAGGTGTGCCTTGTGGATCCAGGCTGCTTCCGGGAGATCGATGAATTGATCAGGTGTGAAACCAAAGGCAAAGGAACCCTTGAAGTTCTCAGCCTGAAAGATGTGGAAGAAGGTGATGAACGCCTGGAATAATTGGGTGCCTGTGGTGTCGCTTCGCAAAGACTGTATTAAAAGGCATCCTAGAGTTGCCTCATTGAGGGTTGACCTTTGCTCTTTTCCATTTGAGGGTTTATATAGTTATTTCCATTTGGGGGTTTATATAGTTATCCTCTGCTCCTTCCCCAAACTTTGATGATTGGTATCAACTAAAGGTACCTTATAAACCCACTTAGCCCTTATCTTATCTGATAAGGAAGGGACTTTACAGAGTTTACTCCTATGTTGATTGTTTTGAGTGTACCTGCAAAGTGACAATTTAATGTGAAGTGCCAAAATGCCTTTCCTTAAAAGCAAAAGGCTTCAAGGAAGGGATTGACTGCAGAATTAGCATCCTGAGTTAATAACTCAGGTTTCCCTCAAAACAAGCACAATGATGTCTGGATTTACCAGCAGGATTTGTAAACTATGAGATAGACAGCCATTGGTTGCTTTCAATGAAGTGACTGCACAATAATAGTATTGTCCTAATTATACAATAGCTCAATTCTGTGGATGGTGGTTTACAGACCATCAGAAGAGTTTAATGGCTGTCTTTCCAGAGTCAGTCTTGGAATTTATTGAGTTTGCTCTAATTCTTTATTCCAGGCGTAATTGTAAAAATACTGACTTGACACTGAAACCGAAAGTTGTTCAGAAAGTTTATTTTGGAAAAAACAAATACAATAACTTAATTTAGAAAACATTTGTTATAACCAGAAAACCTTTAAATCCAAGTAAAAGAACTAGTTTGGCTCCAGTGATATTTTAGCATGATTTGTTATGCTAATTTAATATTTAAGTGTGAGCCAAAAGAACAGTTCATTGTCAACACAAAACTCTAAAGTGAGTTTGATTTCTTATGAGTAAACTAATAGGGCTGCTGTCAAAAAGAACAAAATATGCATTGCCTGATATTTGTCATTTTCTTACAATCCTTGGAATTCATAGTGCAAATTATAAGAGGGTTCTTTGAGGAAAGCTGCACTTTTTACCTCCTCAGACACTTTAAAGATATATATTATAAACATTGATGTACAACATCACAATAATTTCTATTATAGAATGTCAAATTTCAGTTTGGAAATTTAGATTTTTAAAATGAGTTCTCTAATGAATAATGTAAACCAATTACAGTCTATAAGCTGTCATTAATATGCCAAGGAAGATACCAAAGCATACGTTTGAGGATGGTTCCACGATGCCTTTCCTTATTTTTTTTTAACTATATGCACCTTCCAGCTATTATCCTAATCTCCAGCCCACAAAGCTTAGTAGTTTTTGTGTCAGTGATTTAATTTTTCAACTACATGACTAACAAGAACTCCAAAGTATTCTACTCACAAAGTTTGTCCTTATATGAATAAACTTTACTGCTTTCTCTTCTTCCAGACTTTTTTTTTAGCAATAAGCACTCTCATTTCCTATAGCCTCACTTATGTGGCACGGATACCTAAAGTTATGTTGCTTGATGACTCCGCTATATGTTAGCAAATGGTGAGGGAGAAGGAAGACACTATGAAGCAGGATCATCTTGAGTTGTATTTATCCTATCTTACTTAAAGATGAGAAGCAAAGAATTGAGTTCTCTTCCAGAACCTCATAATTTTTTGGCTTCCCATCAAGTAGTATGGGCTCAAATTTAGGAGGCCTTACTGCTTTATCCATATATTTTAGTCCATTTTTCCAGCCCAAGTGCCCTTCCAAGTATCTGCATTTCCTAGAATTTAATAGCCAGCATGGTCAAGGTTATCAATGCTGGGAGAAGCTATTTACCAATTCAGAGTGTCTTCAGATCGATGAAAGCAGTTTTAGTCCTTGTGGTAAGACCTAACTCGGTTCTGCAACTGGCTTTTAACTTTATTAAGCAGAATATGAGAAACTAAGCAATAGGGACAAATATTTTCCCTTTTTAAAAACTCATCCAGGCATCAACTTTTTTCCAGTGTCATCACTGTTGCTATTCCCACATTGCCTCCATAATTCAGAAATTGACTTCCGCTGTCTTATTTTTTTAAAGTGACACTAAAGATAACCACAGATAACCACAATGCTGTAATTCTGAGTATTGGGGTAAATGATATAAGGTTGCCTAACAGCTGCTAATATGCTCCCAGTAAGATAACCCTCCTCTCACCTAACCTAGGAACAGAGGATGAATTGAAAAAATATAGGCCAGGTGCCATTTCAATGGGACAGCTCACAAGGCATGTACCAAATGCGTTCTGTTTAGAAGTTGGCTTTATTCTCCTGGGTCAGGTGCTACAAACTTCCATAGTAGAAATGGCTGCTGTGTTGAATATCAAATGGCTGGTTTTCTGTCTAGCCATTCGAAGCTTGTATGTGCGCAATATTGCAAGAAAGCATGGCTGCTGTGAGAAAAAGGACATGAGCCAGCTGTGATCAGGAAAAGCCAGTTGACATGTCAACTGGAATCAAGTAATTGAAGAACACCTTCAACAGCAGTCTTCTGTTTTGGGCTAGCTTGTAAGGGAAACAACCTATTTCTAGCCCTTATTCATTCTAGGCTTATTTTCCTGCCGTTTCATTTCTCACAGAAAGAGAATAAATTTTTTTGATTTATGTTGCTTTGAATTTTAAGAAACAAAACACAGACTTTTTATTTAGATACTGACATTAAAATAAGCTTATTGTTACCTTTACTTATTTCTGTATTTATTTTTGTAAAAAAAACAACAACTCATTCATCGTAGGATGAGATACAAGTTACATAACAGCACAGTCCTAAATTTGTGTTCTCAGGAGGAACTCCTGTTGTAGCAATTAAAACTGGCTGCAGTTCTTTATGTGCCAGAATAATAAATACGTTTACATTTGTGAATAGAGTGTGTGAATAGGATCAGGTTCTATTTTCAGCAAAAGAGCTGAACAAGCCCAACCCAGGTTTAGCTTAAGGACATATATAGCATGCCCACTGATTCTGTTTTAATAAACCGATTTGGGCATTAATTTTGTCCTTTAATCATAGAAAAACAAGAAAGTAATAGTTGTAGAACACTTTACAAAAATAAAAATATTCACAATCATAAATTTACATTTCCACTTTTATGAAAAATTCTAAATGTACAGGACTTTAAAATCCAGTTAAATTGTGATACAATCCCATAGCTTTTAAAGTGAAATTTAACAGTAAATTTCATAAATTTCATAATTCATAAATGAATATACAACTCAGTTCTAAAACTCTCAAGTAACTTAATAGAATTGCTGACTTTGGGAATGTACTAGAATAGATCTGCTTGAATTTCTTAAGATTTTTCTTACAAACATACATTGGCCTGACAAATCTTCAGGTAACCCAATAGAAATGTTCAGTTACTGTCAAGACGATGTATTAAATAACAAGGTGTATTAGAGTTGCAGACTTAGATCTCTGGTTGGCTAGTATTACCTATATGAGCACCACTTCCTAGGAATGAAAAAGAAATATTTCCATTCTTATGCTTTAAGCAGCAGCTGCATTTTTTCCCAGAATATGAAAGTAGTCTAGAAATCTTTGGGTGGATAACTTGAGTTGGATATCTGGTCGCTCTGTTGCTTCAGATATAGATCACATCTGTTTTGTGCTGTTGGACCTAAGAAGCCATAAAGAAAGTATAAAAAAGAAGAGTTGAAACATTTTAAAAATACAGAATAAAAGATGATATGCTTCTTTAAAAAAAGGCAACTGTATAAAGCAGCAGTTCAAAATTGATATTAGAATAGGAATAAAATGGAATCTTTCACCACTTCTTACAGCCAAGAAGTGAAGAAACCACATTTCTAAATCACATTTGTATAATGGATCAAACGTTCACATATGACACATATGATTGTTATTTGAAGAAGGCGTTGAAACAAATCTACCTCCCTCCCTCTCTCTTCCTTTCCCCTCCTCCATGGAATTATGTGCTCTCCCCTCACTCAATAGCTCACAGAGATAGGAGATAACTCCATATATCAAGTTAAAATCAAGTGAGGTGCTGGTGATGACCTATAAAGCCCTACATGGCTTAGGACCAGGATATTTGGCGGACCACTTACAGCCAGCAACGATATCCCATCGCCCGGTTCGCGCCTATAGAGAGGGCCTACTCAGGGTGCCGTCGGCTAGAGAGTGGCGGCTGGCGGCCCCCAGGGGTAGAGCCTTCTCGGTGGGTGCGCCCACCCTCTGAAATCAACTCCCCTTGGAGCTCCGATTAGCGCCCGACCTTCGCACCTTCCGTCGTGAATTAAAAACTTGGGCTTTTTAAATCCCTCGACCTGGACTGATGATGGGGTTTTAAGGGTTAATTTTAAATTTTTTAGATTTTAGTCTTATTTATATTGTGGCTTGTGTTTTATTGTTGTGAGCCGCCCTGAGTCCATTGTGAGATAGGGCGGCATATAAGCCGAATAAAATAAATAAATAAATAAATAAATATCTCACTGTGGGACTTAAAAATTCTGATTGCATGGCTATCATATTGACTCAGTATTTTCCTTTCCTTTTCCCTTTAATACTTGTTTTGAAAGTACTGATTATTCTTGGATTTTTCTTTGGGAAAAGACATTAAATTAAAAAAAAAAGTCAACATCAGATGAGGTGAATGTGAAATTAGTGAGAGAAAGATGACAGATTGACTGACTGACTGACTGATAAGAAGTAGCTCTGTCAGTTGAACCCAGGAGCTGAATGGTACTTCCAAATTCAATGGCACATTGAAGATAAGCAACAAGGAATAACAGCACATTGTATCCAATCACAAGTATCTGAAAGCATCCGTGTGGTTTCTAGAGCAGAAGCTCAAATCAGTGGGCTAACTTAAATCTTGAGAACCAACTGTTGTATAAATACTTCATCGAGATACAGACACATAATCCAAGGAAAAGATTGGTAGATAAGACATTGTACAATATGGAATACAGAAAATGAAATTCAAAGCCGGGTACCTTAATATGCTTTCGGTGTCCTGTTTCCATGTTATTGATAACCAGGGGATGGGTTGGAAAAGAGTTTTCTGTTGTTGCACTGGGCGTGGTGTTCTCAATCACGTTTAGCAGGCATGATGGTGAAAAGGACTGTTGCAGATTATTAAACAGGTCTGCTTCAAGGGTTTTCATCCAAACAGGAACCTTTAAAAAAGCAGTATATTAGCCATTAATTGAGGTTTTATGATAACACGAAACATTCTAAAAGCCAACCCCCCCCCCCCCAATTTAATTCCCTTGGTCTGAAAATTGTCCCTTTATGAAGGAATGAAGTGCTTTTGTGTGAAACGCACAAATTATTATTTCCAGAAGTCTTAATGATTTAACTAGAATATGTGTTATGCAATGTCCATGATTAACATTAGGAATATTGTATTAGGAATATTGTATTGGCTTGGATAATACATAAAATCAAGTCAGGACTCTACAAGAATCCTATTATTAGATTCAAGTGATTTTTTTTTCTTCTGGAGAGTCACCTTCAAAAAAAAACAATCAGGTTGAAGCATCTCTAAAAACAGCTTCATAGGGATAAACTACAGAAACAACTGTACTATTAGTCATTCTCCCTGAAGGGGTAGTTACCTAAAGATTCAGGAGCAGGAGAAAATTGTAGAAGATTATTTTCACAAGTTGGGATGATTGGGTGGTGGAACTGCCACTCAAGACATGACAATGTCTCCATCTCCAAATTTGTGTATTTCAGAAGGAGGAGGAAATAGGAAGCAGGATTTGTGCAGTGTAGGTAAAAGGATAAGTATGGGAGAGACTCAGAATCCTAGAGTAGGTGAACCTCCATTACTCAGGAAGACGGGGTTGGGCATATATCTGGTACTATTTGGAAATCGTTTAAAAATATATATTAATAAAAGTCAAAGAGCTGTTTAAATGTTATCCCATGTCTTCCCCACATTTCACTTAGCCACATTGCCTTAGACATATGAAAACAAAGGAGGAAAATAATTTCTAAATCAGAAAATAATTTAGTGGTGACAACAAGAAAAACATCCTGTGGGGATCTCCCAGAGCTTATGGGATTTTGCTTAAGGTTAAGAACAAAGAAAATAAGAATGGAGCATATGCAAGCAGGAAGGTGTACAACACAGGTTCTGTCTTGTTTTGATCCTTTATTGGTGTTCCTGCTAAAATACACAAGACTATCAAGTTCAGTGCCTGGTCTTTCTTGCTTCAAAGATCAGATACAGGGATTGAGAAAGCCGCCTTCAGCAGAACCTGAAAAGCTGCAATTGGTTAATACAGAATAAGACAGACAATTTCAAAACCCTTAATCTGGTGGAAAAACAACTTCTACTGTACTCAGTTAAAGTGCTTTAGGTCAAAGCAGTTTGGTTAGTTGGTGAAATCTTTCTTAATCTATATATGACTAAGACCAATTTGTTTTTAAGATGGTTTGCTTCCTTCCATATGAGAAAAGAGGTAATCACTCAATAAAGAAAGCTTTTTCTAACACTACATACCATCAGCAGTTTTTACACTTTTAAAAATGTATTCAGTATTAAAGCTTATTTGGCTATATTTATTAATTTCATTCAATAAAGGTGAAACCCATTCCTATTATCAGTTTTTATTGTCCATAGTCTTAATCACTGGCATCATTATGACGGTCCTAAATATTTCGGCCATAGATCAAGGCAGTGGTAAAATCCTCTACCGGTTGCCACCGGTTTGCTGCCCGTGCATGTGCAGTGCACACCAGATACACACATGTGCAGTGTGTGCCAAACGCTGCACATGTGCATGCAGTGTATGACAGACGCACACTACATGTGCACACATGTGCAGTGTATGACACACATTGCATGCGTATGTGCAGTGTGCACCAAATGCATGCTGTGTGCATGTATATGCAGTGTGCATGTATATGCAGTGTGCACCAAACACGCACTTTGCACGGAAAAAGGAGCCTTTTAAAGGTAAGTAGAACAGCGAGGGGGGAGAACAGCTGTGCCGCGCAATTTATATTTGCCAGAAAGCAGGATTTCCTGCTTTCTAGCGAATATAAATTGCGCGGCACAGCTGATCATCAGAAATATCAGTTCAGATGAACCAGTAGCTTTTTTTTTTACTACTGGTTCGCCCGAACCGGTAGCATTTCACCCCTAGATCCAGGGACAAATTAGTAAGAAAAGTGACTGTTTTTAAACCAAGCTTGCAAGTGCCAGGAAGATACCTCTAGTTGACTCTTGAAAGAGTGCTAAAATGAGGTTTTTGTATGCATCTGTTACAAATTTAAGAAAGAAATGCTTGACTGTATGGGAACCTTGTATTCCTTCTCTGATGAATGGTCCAAAGAGTCAAGGATTATGTTCCAATGTGAAAGAAACCCGGCGTGTTTCTCTTCAAGTTTGAGAGCATGGATTTCAGTCTTCAGTTCCTTTAGCCGATCTTCAAACTTTCTACTCTTATCTAGGTAGTCTAACCTGTGAAGCGCAGACAAAACAAAAATGTAGACAAAGTAGAGATAATCAAATGGGCTGTGAACATAATTAAAACAGTACCTGACCCAGAACTAGTACCTGGGACTATAAGAGAACAGATTTCAGGATCTGAGAATCTAATGGATCAGCCTAAGTAAGTTGTATCTTACACATGTGGTCCAAAATACAATTCCCAAATTGAATACTCTGATTTGGGATGAGAAGTGCTCAAACTTGAGGCTCCCAAACTACTGATGGATAACCTGTGTGAATCTTACAGGTAGAAAAGTTGTATACTCATAATCCAGCAAACAAAGTATGTTTTAGATGCAGTGTTTGCACTCCTTTTTGGACTCAGGTTTTGAGTTTTCACAGATGTTGTTACTAAGTCCGTGGCCTCTGATTATCAAATCATAAAAAGGACACACCATCCTTGCTTTGAACAGGGGAAGATTTATGCTGCATAGCCCTCAATTTATGCAAATGAATTGTCCCATATGTGGCAAAGAAAGAAATTCTACTATTCCTGAAGTAGCCTTTGCTTAGATTTCAGATAAAAAGTCCAAAAGATCCCTTTTACCCCAGCTTGGTCTATTTTAAGCAAAGCTTCTGTTCTGATGGCGAGAGATTATTGAGTTCATATAGATGTGCAGAAACTAGTAAGGGGTTTAATATTTCTAGCATTGGAAATATGGTTTCTCTGCTGAACAGAAATACCTAATGCCAATATATAACATGAAGCAAAAGAAGTTTCTGAATAAAGGTACAACGTGTGAAGAATTCCATTCTGGCACAACATTTCATCCACTAATATTCTGAATCTGGAATCTGCCTGGCCTTATTTCAGCTACAGGAAGACAATCCTACCTCTCTCTCTCTATCTCCAAGGAAAGCCTCTTCAGATCAATGTCTCTTAAATCCATTTTTACAAATCCTTTATCACTACTGGTATCCCTCGTGTCAGCAGGTGGAGACGAAGTACACTTGACAGTATGCTAGAAAAGACCACAAAAACAAAAAGCTATGATATTGAATCCTATATTGTTTAAGGATAGATTTTGAAGTTCTATGCAACTGTGGATTTATGCAGAAAATGTTACAGAAAATCACACACCACTGGGTGGCGTAATTACAGCCAAGCACAGAACTGACTGGAAGTTGTGTGGATAGGCTCTAATATAGTGATGGCTAACCTTTTTGCCGCTGTGTGCCAAAAGCGGGAAGAGCGTGGGGGGGGGGTCACGCGCGCACGTACCCACACCCATAATTCAATGCGCCCCACCCCACTTTTCATGCGCACACGACACCACCACCCCGTGCTCCCCCTGCTTTTGGCATCCGATGGCACGGTAGGCCCGTTTTTCACCCTTCCCAGGCCCCGGGGGTTTTTAGGGGGCTGGGGGGGGCCAAAAAAGCCCCCCCCCCCCCCCCCGAGGTCCTCCGTAGGCCAGAAACAGCCCATTTCCCAACTTCCGGTGGGACCAGAAGGCCTATTTTCACCCTCCCCATGCTCCAGAGGCTTTCTAGGAGCTTGGGGAGGGCAAAAACGGCCTCCCCCCTCGGAGGTCCTCCGGAGGTCGGAAACAGCCCATTTCCCAACTTCCAGTGGGACCAGAAGGCCCATTTTCACCCTCCCCATGCACCAGAGGCTTTCTAGGAGCTTGGGGAGGGCAAAAATAGCCTCCCACCCCCCACCCCCTGGGGGCCCTCCAGAGACTAGAAACAGCCCATTTCCCGACTTCCGGAAGGCCCAAAAATCAGCTGGCCGGGGCGCGCATACACACTGGAGTTGAGCTAAGGCAACACTCGCATGCCACAGATATGGTTCTACCTGACACATCACAGCTCTAGTACAAACAGACTCCTCACTTCGCCTGAGGTTAACAAATTGTCTACCCTGAAAGCATCAGTTACAAACACAATGTAATGGGACATATCATTTTACCCTTCTATGTTCGGCAACTTCAAATATTTCTCTTTTTAATAGAAGATAATATCTGTAGCTCAGGAATGAACTATGGAGTTTTTTATTCTCTCTAAACTTGGTTGTCTGCTTGCAAATATTTCATTACCTAACTAGCTAACCACATTGCAAGTAACACAGTGGTGAAATCCTCCGTGGGTTGCCACCAGTTCGCTGCTTGTGCATGCACGCTGCGCGCCAAACATTTACTGCATTTGTGCATGCGCAGTGCGTGCCAAACGTACGATGTGTGCACGCACATACACAGTGCTCACCAAACCCGCGCCTCACATGGAAAAAGGAGCTGTTTGAAGGTAAGTAGAACAGCAAGGGGGGGGGGAACAGCTGAGCTGCGCGATTTAGATGCAGGATTTCCTGCTTTCTAGAGAATGTAAATCACACGGCGCAGCTGATTGTCGGAAATACCAGTTCAGATGAACTGGTAGCTTTTTTTTACTACCGGTTCGCCTGAACTGGTAGCATTTCACCCCTGAAGTAACATCAATACCATATTGATATTACTTAGTTGGGTAATAAGACGTCTGCAAGCAAACAACCAAACTCAGAGAACATCAAGTATTCAATATTTATCTTTTTAGGAAAATCAAAGATGTTGAGATATTTTTCATGGAATACTACATTCCCCATGATTCTCTGCCTTCCAGGCAACTTTAGTGAATGGAAAGAGAGTCTATCTATTGCAGGTTTATCCTTTACCTAGGGATCAATTAAATCATTGTTGTTATTCTATCTCTGAAGCAATCATGTATTTTTTAAAAAAAAACTTACAGGAGGAGAGTTAAACTTGCTGACATCTTGAAGCTTTTGCTTTGCTTTCTCTTCGGCTTCTCTGGCTTCTTGCAGGTCAAGTTTTAAATGCTCAGCTTCTTTGGCCCTGCCAAACCAAATTATCATCATAAGCAAATCAATCCATATTTCTCAAAGATAGTCCTTAACTAAGGCCCTGAAAGTACAATAGGCTTCAATCAACTTTGATAATATATGGGATTTCTGTGGCTGCCTCATCGCTCAAAAGCAAAACCTAAGAGAATCCATGGTATCAGGTAACCATGGTAACTGCTAAGCCTCAGTTTATTAAGGATCTCACCACCTTAATTCCTGATTTTTTTTCTACACATAGAAAGATTACAATCATAATCATTAAGAAAATAATTGGAAGATTAGTAGAAAAGAGGTAATTATTCACTTTTGTTTCCACATTCATATGCAATTTTAAAACTATTTAAAATGTGTAGATTTAAATACTATTGCTTAAAATTTTAATTTGTAACTTAAATATGCAGTTTCATGATAACTGCAATTAAAAACAAGCGTAAGTGCTCCTTTAAATATAATTGCAAAATTACTTCTTTATATAAGCATGCACTTTTGCTGCTTATACTGCCAAGAATCCCTCTAACATTCAGCAACCAGAATGCCAGCAGGATACAGTCCAAAAAGTCAAAATGTGTCACAAATAAAAAAAAACTGATTCTTGATGATTTCACAAACACATCCATGGAGTTTTCTGGACAGCAAGAGAGAAATGGTTTGCCTCTGCTTTCTCCCACAAAGTTATATTTCCTTTTACTGTATAATTCATCCCTGGATAAACTCCAAGGATTGGTCTTTTACTTTAACCCGAGCCTTTCCTCTTCCAGGCCTAACTTTCTGTCTTGTTATTATTTTATCAGAACCCAGCGCTTAGGATTTATAAAGGTAAAGGTTCCCCTCGCACATATGTGCTAGTCATTCCCGACTCTAGAGGGTGGTGCTCATCTCCGTTACTAAGCCGAAGGGCCAGCGCTGTCTGAAGACGTCTCCATGGTCATGTGGGCCGGCTTGACTAAATGCCAAAGGCGCACGGAACGCTTGTTACCTTCCCAGCAAAGGTGGTCCCTATTTTTCTACTTGCATTTTTTTTTATTAAAAAGTTTTACAAATTACAGAATTAATTTTCCCCCCATCCCCCCTGCCCCCCATCCCGCCCTTCCCAACCCTCACCCTCCCCCCCCGACTTCCCACGATTAGCTCAGGGTATTACAAGTACAAACACCAAACTAAAATTATCTAACAATATAATAACACACCATTAACCTTGAACTTTAACTCCTAATAATAAAACAACAATATTCTAATTAATATAACTATTTCTACAAATTATTTCATTCATAAGCTAATTGAAATTTCTTGTTACAATATTTGTTCTGAATATAATCTATCCAACTTTTCCACTCCTTTATATATCTTTCATTTGGATAGTCTTTAAGATATGCGGAAATCTTCGCCATTTCTGCCAAAGGTTGACTCTTTGCCATTTCTGTCAAGGTTGACTCAGCCTTCCATCCTTTCTAAGGTGGGTAAAATGAGGACCCAGATTGTGGGGGCAATAAGCTGACTTTGTATAAATATACAAAAGTATGAAGGCTATTGCTTAACGCACTGTAAGCCGCCCTGAGTCTCCGGAGAAGGGCGGCATATAAATCAAATTTTTAAAAAAAAATGCACTACTTTTAATGTCCATTCTTGAATTGTAGGTACATCTTGTTTCTTCCAATATTGTGCCACCAGTAGTCTTGCCGCTGTTATTAAATTTAAAATCAACTTTATTTCAATTCCTGTACAATCTGTTATAATACCTAACAAAAAAACCTGTGGCGTAAATTTAATCTTTTTCCTTAATATATTTTGGATTACCCACCAAATTTTTATCCAGAATGCCTTAATTCTATTACAAGTCCACCATATATGATAATAAGTGGCATGCTTTAAAACTGCTAGGTTGGCAGAAGCTGGGACAAGTAATGGGAGCTCACTCATTACGCGGCACTAGGGATTCGAACCGCTGACCTTTCTGATCAACAAACTCAGCGTCTTAGCCAGTGAGCCACCACACCCCTTCTAGCTTTTATGAAAGTTCATGAAGGTCATCTTAAAATTTTTCTAACTTGTACTTGGGACTAATTAACCCCAGTGCTGTAGGCATCTTGCAGGTCCTTGACATATGACCATAAGGGAGCCTGACAATCATAAATTGATCAGTTATGTGACTGACCCAATTTTATGACCATTTTTGCAGTGGTTGTTAAGCAAATACCATGGTTGTTAAGCAAACCCATTGTTTGCTATGGCATGGTTTTGCTAAAAACTGGGATTAATTTCCGGTTTTCAGCAAAACCATCATAAAACACGGTCAGAACACTGCTGTTGGAACTTTGGATCAGAGTCAAAACTCCCTTTTTCCAGGTAGGCTGTAATTTCAAATGGTCGCTAAGTGACCAATCATATAAATCAAGGACTACCTGTACACCAGTGGTGGGTTGCCCCCGGTTCGGACCAGTTCTATAGAACTGGTAGTAAAACCGGCGGGAGGCTCCGCCCATTGACCCTGACGTCATCAGAAGCAATCTGCACATGTGCAGAAGCAAGGCGCCCACGCGATCCCATTGCAAACTGGTAATAAAGGTAAGTAGAACCCACCCCTGCTGTACACGTGTTTTTCATCAAAAACACCGGAGGGAGTACATGCAGAATGACCAACTAAGTTTCTAGTACACAGTGTCACCTTCGATCAGACTCCTTCACCAGCTTCATGGCAATCAGCTCGGCCTCCCTTATCTTGTGCTCCATCAGTCGCTTCTCCTCGCCGGTTTTCAAGGCCGCCAACTCTAATCGATGGCGCTCCTGCTCTGCTTCGGCAGCGTTCTGAGCCAACAGCTTGGCTTCCTCCTCAGCTATCTGAGCTTTCTCAGCCAACAACTCCGCTGCTGCCTCTGAACGGCGCTGGAGGAGAATTTAAAAACAAGCACCTCTTATGGTAAGCTGCCCAGAGGCTGTCTGGATAGTGAGATGGTGGCATATCAATTTAAAAAATGAAATAATAACATAAAATAATAACAAGATTACATAACATAAAATAGAAAAATAATAAAAAATAAATAAAATAAAAATTTTAAGTGGGTGCAAAATGGAGACAATTAATTGACCAGAAGCCCTTGGATCACCTACCACGAGGCTTCATTACCACAGCAATGCTCACCAGTGCCTCATTAGCTTGCCGAGCTTCATCTTCCACCTCAAAGAGGCGTTGTTCCAGTTCTTCTTTGGCTCGCTCGGCTTCCTCCCGCAGCTGCTTCTCCCTGGCCAGCCTCTGGTGCTCCATCTGAGGGAATGAGCAAGGTTGGACATCTGCAAGAACTGCCCAGCGGAATGCAGCCAGGCTCACTTGTTCTGGTTTTTCCAGTCCTTCTCTTATATTACATATTTTTCAACTGTAACCTCCCAGCGGCTGGGACCTATCCTTTGCAAACCCTATCCTGTCATCTTGCAAATCGATCAGCCAAAAATTAACTGCAGATTTAAGTTATTGATTTCATATTTATTTGTAGTGTGGGGATTTTTTTTTTTTTACTGTCCAGGAATAGTTCTCTGGAGTAGGCAAATCTGCACATAAAACAGCACAACAGATAAAATAAAAAATCAGAAAGGAGTAAGTTCTAATTTTTGTTCCAGATTTTTTTTTAAAAAAAGAAAACCTATGTATTAAACTTCTCATCCTTATATATAGAGAGATTCAAAATAGATCAAAATCTACTTTTCTTTTTTTTTTAAAAAAAGGTACTTACCTCAAGAAAAATGTATACCACTGCTCTTTCAGATTCTCTTCACCAACTTTAAACAGCTCTAAATGTTTTTATTGAATATTTATGTATGTTTGGGCCATACATGGAAGTTAGCACTATAATAGGTACAGACTCCATACGTACAGGCTATACGGTATTACATACCAAAACAACTAGACCAGTGATGGCTAACCTTTTTGCCGTAGTGTGCCAAAAGTGGAGGGAGAGTGGGGGGGGCTGTGCACGTGTGTGCCCACACCCATAATTCAATGTGCATTCCCCCCGCTTTTGGCATGCGATGGCCTGGTGGGCCTGGTAGTCCTGTTTTTCGCCCTCCCCAGGCTCCAGAGGCTTTCTAGGGGCCTGGGAAGGGTGAAAACGGCCTTCCCCACCCCACTGGAGGCCCTCTGAAGGCTGGAAACAGCCTGTTTCCCGACTTCTGGTGGGCCCGGAAGGCCCGAAAATTAGCTGGCCAGCATGCGCATGCGCACTGGAGTTGAGCTAGGGCAATGCTCGCGTGCCCATAGATATGGCTCGGCGTGCCATTTGTGGCACACGTGCCATAGGTTCGCCATCACGAAACTAGACACAGGAACAGTTTTTTCCCCTTGTGCCATCACTCAGGTGAACACCTAATCCTCACAGTATTGTTTTATGTGTAAGTAGTCTATATTCCCCCATTCCGTATAGCTATAGAATTATTATTATCCTCATCTTATCTACTACCCCCTTTCATTGGTATAATTATTATAATTATTATTACTCTCTTGCTTTGCATGTACACTGAGAGCTTCTGCATCGAAGAAAAATTCTTTGTGTATCTAATAACACTTGGCCAAATAAAGTATTCTGTTCTGTTCTGTTCTGTTCTGTTCTGTTCTGTTCTGTTCCGTTCCGTTCCGTTCTGTTCCGTTCATTTCCGTTCCATTCTATTCTCTATTCTATTTTTTTCTAGTCAATGATCCAAGTACGTTGTCAACTTTTGTGTGAGACTAATACCCAATATAGTGCAGCAAAAAATCATTAGAATTATAATGATAATGATATATATCTGATCCTTGTCTGCCACCCAGGCAGCTTGGAAGCGAGTTCAAACTTTGCAAAATCCTTAGCATTTGAACCAGCTCTAAGAGTCACCTTCTTTCTTGCTTTCTCCTCTCTGGCTTGAGCTTTCATCTGCTGGATCTCAATGGGATCCACTCGCCTCCTTCTCATGAACAAGTCGTGATTTCCAATGAAGAGTTGCATGATCTGCAAGAAAGGAGAAAAGAAAAATGTCTTCCTGGAAATATCCAAGAGCACTCCAGTATCCTGTTTCCTTCAATGGTCTATCAGATGTGTCTAGGAAGTCCAGAATATAAACACAATTCTTCACATATTACTCCACAATACTCAGCTATGTAGTAATAACCCTCTCTGAAAGGAGGGAAGCTCACTTTAGTTCTCCAGGTAAACCTAAAATTCATCTCTGATTGATTTGGTTTTCAGCAACCACTATCTACATGTCTCAGGAAAATATTTAAAAAACAGGGTACTATAGGAATGACATCCAATTCTGATAATCCTCATTATTTCCTGAATGCCCTTAAAAGGTCCATTGATACTTGGCTTGGACCTGACAGAAGATGGTTTTCATTTAGGACTGCTATAATGGAGAGATGCACATATATGTTTCTAAATTGATATGTTTCTAGATTGATGAAGGAACGTACAGAACTTGCATATAGTAAATGCATATCTTGGTAACTGACAGAGATTTTAAAGGACAAAGGGTATAATTACACTGTAAAGGTTAAGTCCTGAATGAGAGTTAAAAGTCAGGACTTCACCTGGTATCAAAAGCAGATAAAATCACGACCAGCTTGGCCTCTAGGGAAAAGGCATTCCAGAAGGGGTCCACAAGAAAGAAGGGTAGAAATGTGCATTTTCTATCACTGGTTCTTTTGTTTGACTATGGTGTATTTCCAGTTCTATGCATATGATTGAATGCATGTTATAGATTTTGCATTTTTGTTTTCATGTTCATGTAACAGAGCTAGGAACTGTATACTGCTCAAAGTATACAGTTCCTATCACATCTCGGTTAGACTACTGCAACGCCCTCTACATGGGGCTGCCCTTGAGATGCACCCGGAGACTACAGTTAGTCCAGAATGCGGCCACGTGGGTTGTTATGGGGGCTTCTCGATACTCCCATGTGACACCTCTCCTGCGCGAGCTGCACTGGCTGCCTATGGCTCTCCGGGTTCATTTCAAGGTGCTGGTGCTAACCTATAAAGCCCTACATGGCTTAGGCCCGGGGTATCTGCAGGATCATCTCCTGCCTTCCTCCCACCGTCCGGTGCGCTCGCACAAAGCAGGCCTCCTCAGGATGCCGCCAGCCAGCCAGTGTCGGCTGGCGACCCCCAGGGGGAGGGCATTCTCTGTTGGAGCGCCGACCCTCTGGAATGAGCTGCCCACTGCCCTCAGGATAGCCCCAGACCTCTTCTCCTTCCGCCGCGAATTAAAGACGTGGCTTTTTCGCCATATGGGCTGAATCCGCAGGGGGATTTCTTAATATTTAATAATTTTAATTTGATTTTAATTAATTTTAAATTGATTTTAACTGTTTATGTAATTCTCTGTTGTTTTTGTAAGCCGCCCTGAGTCCTACAGGAGAAGGGCAGAATATAAATTACATAAATAAATAAATAAATAAAGTAAATAAATAAAGGCAGTTCTGACTGGAGCAGACTATAAACACTGTAAAATAAATAAATCTCCACCTAATTTGGCTCTACCAACTATGGGAAGTGGAGCAAGTCTTACCCTGCATGTTTTAATGCATAAATAGGTATATATGGAGGGGGGGAACACTCCCCCATTTGCTTCCTCACAATCATTTATGGCTTTAATTGTTATTACTGAAAATAAAATCATTCAGCAAAGTCTAGGCAGTCAGCGCAATTCAGTGTCACATGATCTCTGTTCCAACCAAGCATAGACTGGTATGGTCAGGCCACTGTCTTTGGCCATTATTATAAGGCAGCATGTTTATAATGGGATAAAAATGGGACAGAAAGAAGAGAACCACATTTCCACCAACACTGGCAGGGCCTAAACAGGAAGCAAACCCCACATTCACTCACACTGATGATGTTACCTAGTCAGGTAATGAAATGTCTACATGAAGAAAACCAACTCAGAGCGTACCAAAGACTCCACAGATAATCTTCTATATAAGAAAGCACTCACCAGTTTATTGACTTTAGGCTGTGAAGAGAAGAACTTGAAAACCTCGGCTTTCTTGTCAATAGGCTTAATTGTAAGCTGAAAGAAAAAAGGAAGGGTTTTTTTTTAATGATCATTATATACTAAGTCCATGTACAAAATTCGCTTCCACTCGAGACCTACGGATACAAAGTATGACGTTCTATAGCCGTGATGGCGAACCTATGGCACGTGCCACAGGTGGCACACGTAGGCATATCAGTGGGCACGCGAGCTCAGCTGATTTTCGAGTCTTCTGGGCCCATCAGAAGAAGGAAAACGGGCTGTTTTCAGCCTCCAGAGAATCTCCAGGGGGATGGGGAAGGCCGTTTTCGCCCTCCCCAGACTCCTAGAGAGGCCCTGGAGCCAGGCCATTGCGTGCCAAGAGCGCAGGGAGGGGGGGGGGGGGTCGTGCCCGCAGGGCTGGGGCGCATAGAATTATGGGTGTGGGCACACATGCATGTGAACCCCCCCGCTGCCCCCTCCTGGCACGCGATGGCAAAAAGGTTAGCCATCACTGTTCTATAGCATAAAAAACAACCATTCTAACAAAATAATAAAAAATAGACATAATAGAAGAAACAAGTTTTATATTTTTCATAAATATGTAGCAAAAATGCAATGAAAAACCATCCTTTCTCCCTCCCCTGCCACTATCGCACAGCCTATTTGCAAGGCCGGAAAGGTTGTGGACCTGCCATGGCACATCCACCTACCTCTTTATCAGAATAAGAAATATTTTGGATGCTGCTCCATTCAAAAGATTTATTCGGAGAGAAGCGGTTATTGATGCTGTAGACATGAATCCCTTTGGCATCTACCCCAAGCAGGAAGTCTGTATGATTCTTCTTTTGCTGCGGAGAAATCCAAGGTTAAAATCAATATATTCATCTTGTGCACTGACTAGCACTGATGATGTTATTTTATTTGGGTAATGAGATATCTGCAAGAAAACAACCTACTTCAGAGAATACCAAGGATCCCTCATTTCAACCCTGAGCTACAAATATTCTCCTTTATTGGTTAATATATTCATTGTCTGGCATCAACCAATTACAACTTAAATGAACATTTCAGTTCCAGGTTTATGGCATAGATAGTTCTTGACTTATGACCGCAACGGGGACCACAATTTCTATTGCTAAACAAGGTGGTTTTTAAGTGAATCACAGCCAATTTTGCAACCTTATTTGCCATGTTTATTAAGGGAATCTCTGTAATTGTTAAGTGAATCGAGATTCCCCCATTGACTTTACTTGACTTTACTTGACTGGGAAGGTTAAGTCAAGCAAATTGCTCCAGGTCCCAATAGGCAATGCTGATGAAACTCAGAATTTATGAATGACTCCCATAGTAGCTCCCCTCCCTTTTTTTTTATTGGCAGTACTGCTGGGGCACAAGGGATTTACAATCAAATTATCTCGGACTGTCAGAAAAATATGAATCAGATGCATTAAAAATCACACATACTTACAGCAATTGGAAAATAATTAACCCCATACATCTCCAAGTCTTGTGCTATTTTAAGATAGTTCATCTCAGCTTCGTATCTAGAAGAATGGAATATTTATTTTAAAAAAGACTTGGAAAGGATTGTTCTTGTTTTATAAAGGAAACATGTTGATCTCTATTACTATCACCCCTAGGTTGTATTTACTGACTGTGAAATATTTTACCTAGCTTTATTACCATTGCTAATCAAAGATGTCTACAAATTGCATTATAGCCTCTATAAAAATCATATAAGTAGATGGACAATTCAACCATGACATAGAAATACCATATTTTCTGGCGTATAAGACTACTTTTTAACACAGGAAAATCTTCTCAAAAGTCGGGGGTCGTCTTATACGCCGGGTATAAGCCTACTGACGCTCCTATTTCCCCAGCTGACCCCCAGTGATGGCGAGCCCCAGCTGTCTGGGGAAGTCGGAGCATTGGTAATAGCCACCTGGATGCCTGGGACGGTGGGGGAAGCTCCGTGCAGCAACCAGCTGGGTCCAGCATTCAGCGGCATGCAGCCTTGACAAGATCGGCACAGCTTCCCAAATCTGAGTTGCCGGCGCTGACCGATGACGCTACGGGAGCGCCGACAACATTGAGGGGTAGTCTTATACGGCGAGTATAGCCCAAACCCTATATTTTAATAGGAAAAGTAGGGGGTCGTCTTATACGCCCAGTCGTCTTATACGCCGGAAAATACGGTAGCTTCACTTGGCACATCTAACCAAATTGGAAATATGCTGGGACCAGTTTTACATTCAGCTGAATGATTCCCCAATTGAAAAACACCTTTTCTGGAAGGATATTCTGAACTCCTGGTAATGCTATGTAAAAGGTTCTGCTCTTGGGACAATCTGTAAAACATCTAAAGGCTTTGGACAGAGCAGGCCACAAACAGTGATGGACAGATTCTCAGAAAAGATTACTCTTAAGCAGATATGTTGCTTTTAGTCTTAAAAAGACAAGAACCAGCACTTTAAATGAAGTGCTGACAAAACTACAGTTATTTGTTTGCTTATTAAATTTGTATGCCACCCATCTTGCCTAGAGGTGAGATCAACAACCAGGAGCAGAGTGATGAGAGAATGTGAGTTCCCATCTGTTTGGATCAAATTTTGTATCAAGAAGTGAATTCAAGGGTTAGAATTTAGAATTAATCTAAATTCTTATTGGCTTCTAATACATTCCACGGAAAAAATAGGTGAATATGGGTAGAGTGTCAAAGTCATGAAATGTGTATTGTGGCATCCTGGTTTATTCTTTATTTTTTTTATCCTACTTTTATTATTTTTATAAGTAACTCAACATCGTGAAGGAACCTAATACTCCTTCCTCTTCCTATTTTCCCCACAACCACAACCCTGTGAGGTAAGTTGGGCTGAGAGAGAGTGGCACAAAGTCACCCAGCCAGCTTTCATGCCACAGATGGGACTAACTGTTTCCTGGTTTCCAGCCTGATGCCTTAACCACTAGAAACTGAATCCTGCCCTTTGTCTTTGTGTCATGATGTTGCACAAAAATATGGAAGGAGTGTAACTTGCATCAGTGTTGCACACAAATTTGAAAGGGGCAGAAAGTGTGTCACTGCCCCCCTATACCAGGTGCTAATGGATGTGAGTCAGTGGTGGGTTGCTCCTGGTTCAGACCGGTTCGTAAGAACCGGTAGTAAAACTGGTGGGAGGCCCTGCCCACTGCCCCAGATGCCGTCATCTGCAATCTGCACAGAAGCGATTCCGTTGCGAACCAGTAGTAAAGGTAAGTAGAACCCACCCCTGATGTAAGCCCTTTTTTTCCAAACTACAGTTACAAGCAACGGGTGCCACAGTACCTGGCCATTCCCTGGTGTCCAGCATAACAGGCAGTAATCCTTTCTTCCCACATGTCGGGTGTCATCTGATATTGACGGAGAACCTAGATAAAAGAAAAGAACAAAAAAGAAAACAATGGCAAAAATATTTATTTTTCAAACCTCAAGAAGGCTGTTCATGCAGGTACACCAAACTGTTCTGCTTTGGAAGGACCTGCAGAATTACATATGACTTAAAATGCTGCAGGATTAGAAGCAAACTGACTCCCATTTCCAGAAGCCTTTCAGCTTGTTGGCACTGCTAACTTCGGTTTGATTTTGTCATAAATCCCCCTTTCGTGAAGAGCAGTCTGGATTCTATCTGGAAGAAGGTTAATCCAGAATGGAAACACCGAGGTCATCTTATAACTCAGTTTTGAGCTCATGACCCAGGAGTTCCCTGGAGAATCTTGAAGGAGAAACTTCCCTTCATAGCTAAGAACTCACATTCTCCAATAGTTGCTTGAGAACTGAGGAACATCACAATTTTAAAATTTCCCACTCTCTCTAGAAAACAATGAGAGAGGAACAATCTGTCCTAAAAGGGCGAATAGAAATCACTGGTCTTTGGAAAGAAGTTGTTTTATGAATCATGCAAATCTGTTGCTTCTATCTGGCTAATTCAGCTATATTGGGTATCTGAGTATAACCAGGAGGATAGGAAAGTGTGAAAACACTTACTCTTTTTGGCAAAAGCTCTTCTGGAGCTAAGAAACCTGGTTTGTGCAGATTTGGATCATAATCACCATACTGTGAGGGAAAGAAGTATCAGATGAGTCAAGAGGAAAATACTGTATACAAAGAATTGACAGCATAGTATTAAGATCTAAATTAACACTTTTTTAAAAAAAAGAGAAAACACTGAATCATTTGATCATAAAATAACAACTAAAAAATGGCTAAAGCTCTAAAAGATTTTTACAAGGATGATGTGTACACTGTAATTCCACAGGAACAAAAAAAAACCTGTCAGAAGTAATTTTCCTGAGAATTTTACCTTCCTGTCCTTTAAGGCTGACAAAATATGCTTGAAATTTAACCAGTTAGTACCAAATATACACTAGTTTACAGCTCAAGAAGAATCCAGTGCCATAATTTTAGATTTTGTTGTCAATTCCACCAACACAGTAAAGCTACAATGGGTCCAGCTGTAGCTTAAGCACCAATGACTAGGAAAAGAAGATCTTAATGTCCTCTTAAAGAGAGAACTATAGTTTAGTGGTAAGAAAACCATCCAAGTTGGGCTCACACATTGTCCATAAACCTTAGTTTTTATAACAATGGCTGTTGAATAATGCATAGGTTTTTGGATGTATACAATCTCTTGATCATTAAACCAGTTTTATATAATTCACAGTTTTATATAAATCACATATATAATTCACTCAAAACATTATGTGCTTTGGGCCCCCTAAATCATCAGCCCTATTGAAATTGAGTCCCAAGATCCTGGGTCAGAATGCGTAACAAAGGAGGTAACAGAGTGTGGTGTTCTTAAAGGTTTTTTTTATTGATTGCTGTTTGTTTTTCCAGGTTTTTGATTATTTTTGTGCTTATAGATTCATTTCATAAACCTTTCCAAGTTGTAAACACACTGGGGCAGAGTATAAATTTCAGCAATTAATCAATAAACATGTAGTGTCACTGAGTCCCACAATTTAATCCCAGTCATCTCCAAATAACTTTCACTCTTTACATTTGATCTGCCTCAGTTCTGGACTAAAGCTGGTTGATTTCTGCCAGTAACTAGCAAGGGCGGGTATAGCAGCTCTCTGTTCAGTGCTAAGAAAGATTGGATGAAACAGTTACAGCTGCCCTCCTTTAATTTTCTGAAGGATGATTTAGGGAAGAGGAAAGGTCAAGAAGAGACTATTGGAAGGAAAATCCATCTGGTTCAGGTCTGAGCCGGGACTAAAATAAAATGGAGGCTGATTGGAAAGAAAGTTTAATGATGAACAGAACCAACAGCAGTTCTGGGTCAGTAGTTGAACAATTACTAGATGAGTGTCAGGATTTTATACAAGTCCTGGACTGCTGGGGGGAGGGGGGGTTGGGCAAGGTCTGAAATGCCCTTAGGAAATTGTGCAATGTTCTGTGTGTCTTCTGCTAAATGGTAGTGGGTTAATCCTAAATGGTCATGTCCTGTTCTTAGAATTTGGGTGGAGGAGAATGTAAATTTTTAATCCCATCCCTGGAGGTGAAGGTCTTTTGTTTCTGAATAGACCAGCCCAATCTTTCTTAATGGGCACAAAATATCTGCTGGGGGCTATTAAGAAAGACAGAGCCTGCTTTCTGTCTTTAAGACAGAATGTTTCTCCAGTTCCCCTTTAGGGAATTATAATATTCTGCCTTTTTAATATTTCCCAAAATATTTCATTCTTCTAGAAGGGGGAGCTTCCCACAAGATTTTATGCAGGAACTCCTCAAATGCATGCTGCAGAATTATTTTTAATTAAGGAAAAAGAGGAGTAGGGAAGAAAAACTATCACCTTGCAGGTAGACCCTAGTTTATGACTGTGCCATAGATCATAAGTCGTGATGGTCGTATAAAGGGTCGCCCACATGACTGGCTCAATTTTATAACATTTAATGCCGTGGTCATAAAATGAATGCTGTGATTGTAAAATGAAAGCCACAATAGTTAAGTAAACCCATTGTTTGCTAGATCCGTCTTAACTTCACTAAGCAACCAGTCATCAGTTTAGAACTATCTGTACTCAGAATGGCCTCTACAGTCTAAATTCCATTTTGTTCCATAGTGGTTTTTTGTTTAAAATGAAGATATTTCAATCTCCTGTCTGCATTTTAATCCACTGACCTCCCAGGAAATCTAAACAGGGTGTACTCATTAAATAAATCTGCAAAATACAAAACACCCCAAAATGGAGACAGATGAGGTGAAAAATATACCACTTCCTATTTCCAGCTAAGCTTCAGCAGATCCTTTTCTGTTAATTAACACTCTGTGTGTGTTATAAAAGGCGACAAACTAACAATTATAAAGCCTCACCTTGGCTTGAACTGCATAAGACGCCAATAAAATTGTAGCCTCGGGAGAACAGTAGATTTCTTCATCCAATATTTGTTTCTTAACCTAAGACCCAAGGTGGAAAAAAAAAGAAGAAAAATCTAAGATCCAGCCAAAGCTTGAAAACAAAATAATAGACACCCAGACTTTGTTTTGGCACCTGAAATGTAACCGTTAGCTGAGTTTTTGAGTGAAAAAAATAAAAGAAATGTTGGCCGCTGTAGAGACATGCAGAAAAATACCAAGAATATTCAAAGTAGTTACATATGCTTTTAAAGCATGCTGCGTAATAACTACATTCTAAACTGTATCTAATTTCCATTTGGAAGATCAGATCAGTAAGGGATTATTTAGTCCACTCTTCTATTTTGTTAGCGGTCAGCCAGATACCGAGAAAATCCACAAGCAAAATAGAAAGGTTATAATTCTCCACTATGATTTGTTTTCCACCATAGAAATGTAGAGGATTAATAAAGGGAAAAAATCTAGCAAATCAGACCAAAGATCTATCTAATCCAGCATTCTATTTTCCAGAGCAGTTAAAAGCTTCTTCAAAACCCAACAAGAAGGCTTGAAAACAATTCCTGTGCTTGCTTCTGTTTTTCATCTTTCTGAGACACACTGAATTTGCACGTAGGAGCTCATTCAAGTATCCTTTAGGTCGCTATTGTTTGGAGAAGCTTACACATTCTATTCAGTCCCATAAACATGGCCTGGTAAACTCCAGAAAACAATGCTACATTTTATGTCATGTTCTTGTGTGTGTCCTGAACCAACCATCAAGCAAAGATTCATTTTGTTATTTTGAATGCTAGCCATTTGAGGAAAAAGAGAGAGGGAAGTTCCCATTGTACCTTTTGTGCCACTGACAATTTTATTTCAAGCTTGTAGAAATTGTGCCCCTTCAGTATTAACTCTCCTATGGGAACTATAATCAGATAACATGATCAGATGGCTAGAGTTCCCAATTCTGTTTAACGTATTCCCCCACCCTAGCTTATCTCCCTTTTCTGACTCCTGTCTTTTTAATAATGTTTGAGTTTGTTTCTCTTTGTTCCTTGTTCATTTTGTTAGCTGCTTTGTTTTAATTGGGAGGTTTAATATAACATATGGGAGAAAACGCCCTTGTTTTCTCCCAAACATAGAAGGCTATAGTACCAGAAGACTACAGAACCTCTGCCTAGAAAGATAAATTGATTTCTAAATTATCTGTATTTTCGAAGACAATCAAATAGCTGTTCACCCAGGCATTTATGGAATAACTGTGCCAAGATCAAACTGAGTTCTGATTGGGTATTCTACTGCTTTTCTTTTGCTTTTTTAAATGAGTCCTGTATAGATTTCTGAATTTTAAGGATTGAGTTTTAAGGATTGTTGGTTTTATTTAGAATTTTTTCCACTTATTTCTTTATAGCCATTCTGGATCCTTTCTAGAATCCAGTATAGAAATAATAATTATTAGTGGCAATTAAAATAATTAAAGCTCAGAACTCTTCCTAAAGTCTGAAAAGGGGACAACCTAAAGAAGTCAACCAAAAAATCAAATTCATTTAAGTATGTGTGACAGTTACTGGAATAGCTGATTTCTACTACTAAACACTGACTTTCTCATTCCTCCTGCAATCAGGGGAACTACCTTCTACATAATAACTTTGCATTATTAAGCTAAGCAAATGGTTCAATACATTTTATTAGGTTGAATTTCTTAAGTATACAGATGCCTACATATGTTATTCTCCCACTTTTACCCCAATTATACTGCAAATCTAAATTTTAACGTTAGGAAACCCAGCAAGTTCAAACGTGTTGCTTTGCCTCCTCTTTTATGTTTCTTTTGGAACTGAAAAAAAAATTCCCCAAACTACATTCCTCCAAGGGGAACAAGCCAAGGCAGGTTTGAAGGAACTGTAGCTTTCAGGGAGATGAAAAGAAAAGGAACGGAAGGGAAAAGAGAAACAGCCTTCTTTCCAACAAGTTCAACCCACGTAATTGTCAAGGCAATGGTGAAAAGCAAAAACCCGCCAGGAAATTGATCCTATCTAGTGGATCAACTCTTCCAAATAAAAGTTAGTTCCAAGGTAATAACAGAAGCATGCGTTCAGGGTTTTAGCTGTTTACATTAAACTAGTTTGTGAAATCCACCACCCCACTCCGGTTGACTATGATCAAATGCAGTAATAGGGGTAGCACTCCCATTTTTTGGCATTCTAAGTCAAAGGTGTCAAACCCCAGGCCTGTGGGTCACATCCGGCCCATGGGTTGCTTAGATCTGGTGCACGGGCCACCCTGGAAACAGCAAAGCTCTAGCCCAGTGATGGCTAACCTTTTTGCCGTTGGATGCCAAAAATAGGGGGAGCACGGGGGGGAGCACACGTGTGTGCCCATACCCATAATTCAATGCCCCCCCATGCCCCACCCCTCCCGCTCATGCATGTGCAACCTCCCCCGCACTCCCCCCCACTTTTGGCACGCGATGGCAAAAAGGTTACCGGTTGACCCGTTTTTCACCCTCCCCAGGCTCCAGAGGCTTTCTTGGAGCCTGGGGAGGGCAAAAATGGTCTCCCCCATCCCCCCTGGAGGCCACCCCAGAGGCCGTCCCATTTCCCGACTTCTGGTGGGCCTGGAAGACCTGAAAATCAGCTGGTTGGCACACGCATGCACGCTGGATCTGAGCTAGGGCAACGCTCGTGTGCCCACAGATATGGCTCCAAGTCTAGCCTGTGGTGCCTCTGCCAGCGAAAACAGAGCTCGGGAGGGCTGTGCCCCCCCCCAGCTCCATTTTTGCTGGCAGAGGGTTGCAGGGAGTCATCGTGGCCAAAAACAGGGCCCAGGAGTCCATTTTCGCTGACAGAGGGTTGCAGGAGGCCATCGCGGCTGAAAACAGGGCCCAGGAGTCCATTTTCGGTGGCAGAGCGCTTGGGCCACCACAGGCACCCCCACATTAGTGATGTCATACTGGCCATGCCCCCTGGCCACACATACTCCGAGATCAAACACAACCCTGATGCGGCCCTCAATGAAATTGACACCCCTGCCCTAAAAAATTCTGCTTCCTGCAAAACAGGACGGCACACAAAAATATTTGCTTTTCAATGCCAGATGAAATCCTAGCTTTTTACCTAAGGACAGACTAAATATTTTGTCATTTTGTCTGTTTAAAAACCTGTTTCTTTTCATTATTGCATTGTGGTTATTTCTATTTTAAATTTTCAAGGTGTCACTCATTTTTATTTCACTTTGCTTGTTTTATAACTTTTCCTGAGAACCTTATATGAGCTATAAATACTTTAATCAGTGAATAAATGTTTTCTGGATCCCTTCGCCAACTTCTTGGAGCATCCAGGTCATCTTGCCCACCCACACTGCACACAGCCTTCTCCTTACACCTGCATGACATTTTCACACTTCCTCAGGCTGGCAAATAAAGGCAAGAGATGCTACTTTTACAAAGGACAAGGAGTCCCTCTGCCCAGCTTTTGGCAAACATTATCCTTACAGCTTCAAATTACATCAAAGTACTCATAAGTGGGGAATAATGCAAAGCTGTTTCAACATGTGTTTAAGAACAGTTTTGTTTGTTTTTTTAAATTGATTTATATGCCGCCCTTCTCCGGAGACTCAGGGTGGCTTACAATGCGCTAAGCAATAGCCTTCATACTTTTTATATATTTATACAAAGTCAGCTTATTGCCCCCACAAACTGGGTCCTCAATTTACCTACCTTAGAAAGGATGGAAGGCTGAGTCAACCTTGAGCCTGGTGAGATTCGAACCTGCAATTATTGCTGTGTTAATAACAGGGTGCTTTAGACCACTGTGCTATCCAAGGCTTTAAGTGAAATCATATTATTACCTACATAATATGATTTCACTTAAAAGTTTTGATAAGATTTTGACAGCACATCATAATCTGGAGTTCTCCTATTGGTTGCAACAGAGTTAGGTGATTGCTTAAAAGGAGAGGGGTGTTAAAACCATTTAAAGTTGGGGGTGAGAGCTGAATGCCAGAATCTCTTTCATCAGAAGCATACACTTCACCGCACATAAGTGGCATTTCCAGTGGTGGGATTCAAGTAATTTATCAACCAGTTCTCTGCCGTAATGATTTCTTCCAACAACCAGTTTGCAAAACTGTTCAGAAAGTTAACAACCGGTTCTCCCGAAGTGGTGCGAACTGGCTGAATCCCACCATTGGGCATTTCTCAACCTTAGCAACTTTACAGTGTGTGAACTTCAAACTTCCAGCATTCCCCAGCTCTTTTCTTGATCATAAATCATCACATATTGATTCCGTTAGGACTGTAGGATATTTTTTGGTACCTTCATCTATTTCCCGATAATTGTTTGGAGGACTAGCATAAAAGGCATGGTAGAAAGTGAGTTACACACACATACAAGTGAAAAAGTACTGAAGTTTCTTGACTGTTAGGGCTGGTGATGGTTGCATGGCTGTTTTAGTGATTTTAAAATAGTCTATTTTCTCTCATTTGGCCTTTTGCTATAATCCTCTTTTAGTTATATAAACTGTGAGACCTTTCCAAAAGGACAGAACTTCTGAACAAAACATACATTAAGCTACTTGAAGCTAAAAGGAACCATGATAGAAATACAATGTATATACATTCCTATTTAGCAGTAGAAGATGCTGAGCTTGTCAGCTGGAAACCCCAGCACCATGCTACAGGATGAGCTCCTGTTACAAGCCTCAGCAACTGACTACCTAGCAGTTCAAAATTACACAAATGCAAGTAGATAAATAGGTACCACTTTGGTAGGAAGGTAATAGCATTCTGTGCAGCTCGGCATACAGTCATGCTGGCCCCATGACCCAGTGGTGGGTTCCTCCCAGTTCGGCCCGGTTCTGCCGAGCTGGTAGCGGTGACAATATGATATCAGTGAACCGGTTCTGGACCCCCATCCCTGCGGTATTCTTACTTTTATTTGGCCCCACCCCCAATCTATTGCTGCCTCCTGAGTCCCAGCTGATGGGCTATAAGGAAAAAAAACTGTTTAAACTCTTGCCCTTTAAACTCTTCAAAGGGCCGCCCTACAGCTGATCAGTGGTAAAAGGCAGTTTGGTGGTAGACCTGTGCCTCCAAAAACAAATGAGTAGACCGGTGCCTGCAAAAATACATGAGTAGACTGGTGCCTGCAAAAATAAATGGGTAGACCAGTGCCTGCAAAAATACATGAGTAGACTGGTGCCTGCAAAAATAAATGAGTAGACCAATGCCTGCAAAAATAAATGGATAGACAGTTACAGCTCTGCAAGCAGTTAAAAGCCTGGTAGACCAGTATATCTGCTAAATCCTAAAGAATTGTCACATGACCATCAAGCCACACCCACAAAATAAGCCACACCCACAGAACCAGTAGTAAAAAAAATTTAGAACCCACCCCTGCCATGACCACAGAAGTGTTTTCAGACAATGCTGGCTCCCTTGGCTAAGAAATGGAAATGAGAACCTCCCCTAGAGTTGGACACAACTGGACAGGGTAAACCTTTACCTTTACAATAATGTTTTCTGATTTCCTACAAATCAAGGAACACACTTCATAAACTAACATTAAATATACTTTATAACAGTGTTTCGTAAAGCTAGGTGAATTACCCAAAATTGGATAAAACTTGCTTTTCTTTTGGTAATGATACACAAACCCACAAAGAAAGACATGTAAATTGACCGAAATATTGCCACATGTACTAAAAATACATTTGAAAATCTCCCGAAGTATTCCCATTAAGACAAAATTGATAAAACTACATGGTGATTTTTAAAATAACTTAAAGATTATTTTTGTCTAAGTTACTACAATGGTGAAGGAAGGGATTTATAACTGGTCTTTGCAGTTTGATAAGATTTTCTGACAAGTGGTTTTGAATAATGAAGGAAAAGGTTTGGGAAGCACTCCTTTATAAGATAAAATAGGATAAGAATAAGTATCTAAAGTGTAGCCTCTAACACAAAGGGCTTCCCACAGAACCTCTGCATGAATTCTGGATTTGTTTCGTTTGGGTCATCCTCCAATTTCTGCACTGGTGTAACAGGGCATGTAATCATTCCCAATATAGCAATTATAGCAATTATCTCTATTTAGTTAAATACAGCAAAATTAGCTGCCCGCACTCAGAAGTAATCCGAGTTTGTTTCCATTAGTTGATTACACAGATGCAGTTTTGAATCCTGACTTGGAAGAAGATCTATGAGCAACAATTAATTCAAGGGAGAGGGGCTGGCAAATTATGCAAGTCTCTAAAAAAACAGAAAACAAAACTGATATCAGAAGTCAATGTTGTGGAAATCAGACATGATATATAATCAGGGGTGGGTTCTACTTACCTTTACTACCGGTTTGCAACGGGATCGTGTGCGCATGCTCGCTTCACTCACGCACGCGCCTTGCTTCTGCACATGCGCAGATCGCTTCTAATGATGTCAGGGTCAGTGGGCAGAGCCTCCCGCCGGTTTTACTACCGGTTCTATAGAACCGGTCCAAACCGGGGGGTAACAAAGGGATTACTGTCATTTCCCAAGGCTTCCTGGTTCCGCGCTCACTGAATTTCTATGGGCCTGCAAGGATAAGCAAAGGAACAGCATCCCTCGTTCTCTTTTAGTGTTCTTCCTCTTGGTGGATTGAGCCCAGAAAGAAATGGCAAATAAATGATCAGCAACAAATCAGCTAAGGAGTAACAAGCCCAAAACCGAAACAGGGACCCACTGAAGACCACTTTGCTTTCAACTAATCCTAAAATCCTAAAGTTGGCATTAACCTAAGGGGTACCCCAAGGAAGAGGATGATCATAGATGGTTAAACATAATGATGGATGTTCAAAAGACAACCATGACATCTCAAAGCCAATTCTGAATAAAAGAAATACCTTCTGACCTGCAGAAAGAAGAGGTGTTGGGTGATCTCCTGCAGAAGCTCCTCTTCAACCTTCTCAGGGTAAAACTTCACTAAAAAACAAAAGTTCACCGGATCTTCTTTGGGAATATCCTGATCTAAAACCTGTTTGAAAAAAGAAACCAGAACAACTAAACACCTCCAATTGGGAAAAGCATGTTTGGCAAAGCAGAAGCCCAAAGCCACTTTTTCTTGCCATGAATTCACAATGTCACCTAGGACTCTTTTGCACCTCACACATTGCTGGTTCACATGTGCTTGTAGCAACTTCTTAGCATCAATGGCCAGGTAAGGAAATTACTGTAATTTAAAACTGCATTTCAACTTCCCCATATTTAGATGCATTCAGATGGATGCATTTTATGTTCTGATCCTCATCCTTTATTACTGGGGGAGGGGGGAATAACCAAATTGAAGAAAGCTTTCCCCTGCATTTTCCACTCCCAAACCATTTCAGATTTACAAATGTAAACTTCTTAGCCTTTCCCATTGTTTCCCATCTCCCTTTGCATATGAACTGATACATTTCACACATATCTCTCCCCCCACTTTTTTTTAGTCCTGGGGGAAAGTAAGAGGAGAAAGATCTTGTCAATAATGCTAATGTAATCCCTATAGTACTTCCTTTCTCCAGACAGTTTCAGTGAAAGACAAAGGACAGAAAAATTAAGCTAAATGATGAATCACTGGTATAGAAGCATTCTGATTACATTCATATTCTAGTCTAGAGGCAAATAGGATTTTAATTAGCTAAAGGGGGTAGAGGGAATGTAATTTGAAAATGCACATGAATATGAATGCGCACATGTGTTTTTTGGCCTAACCACCATTTACATTTACAAATTATCATTGTAAATCAAGGATGGGCATAGATAGTGTCTCTCTGCTTTCAGGTCTTTTGTCTTTCAGGTCTTCTGACCCCACTAAACACACATCCAATTTCACTATTACAATTGTGATGGTGCACTTCCCTTTTTTTACATCAAAGGTAAGCTGCTTTATTCACTCAAATACTCTCAAAACTTTGCCTGGCCTGGCTCCTGAGGGCCCTCGGCCCCTCCTTCAAAACAAACTGAGATCCCTGAGCCAAAACAAAAAACAAAAACCTGACCATCTCTGAAAAAAAACTTTTAGAATATATTTTGGTCTTTCCCAATCAATGAGTATTGTTTTGTAATGAAAGTTTAGATTCCAAACCTTTTTATCCATCTTCAACCAAATGCCCATTCCTTTGACAGAATACCAGAGACCGAAGTACCAGGATTCTCTCAGCCCCAATGCACGACACACCTGGTCAAACAGGTCTTTTCCTTTCCATTTCATCTGTGGATTGCAATGGTACAAAATCAATTTTGAATGGATAGATAATAAGGACATCTGAGTGTGAAAAAAGATCTCTATTCCTGAATTATTCTAAATACATGATCTCAACTATGTGTAAAAATAGAAATGCCAGAGCCTCTGATGGTAAGTGAAAATTCAAATTGCATAATTTTGGCTTTTAAGAAGATTAGAAGTTAGGGGGGGTTTTTTGTATGTGTGTTCTTCAAGTTCATCTCCAACAAAATAACAGAATTTACTCATTTTGCTGTTATAACATGGTTTATTTGCTTGTGCTTAGCATGACGTATAAATTCATCCTGTAGTTTTAACTGGTGAGCCATGCTTTATGGTTTAGACTGTGGCTGAATTAATAAATTATTATTAAACAAACCAGCCCATAGCATGATATGTGAATCCAGAGGATGATTTAGAGTTTCTAGTCTTTAGGTTCAAAACTCAACGTCAGCAACTTTAAGATGTGTGGACTTCAACTCCCAGAATTCCAGCATGGTATATGCTGCTATATGGCCACATCAATAGAGTAATAATTAAGCAAGGCTTTGAGTAGTTAGGAAAAGAATGCAAAATTCCAAAGCACTGTAATGCGCTTCTTTACACTAGTATTTACACTGGTATTTATTTGGCTACTCTAAAAAGAAAAGCCTGTGGTACTGTAGGTTTAGAATACAACCTTCTCTTATATTCTTTTATATTCTGATGTTAGTTAATATTTGTTTTATTTATCAAATTAATTGGCTGCCCATCTTACCACAAGTTATTATCATATTATAACAGGTAGTCCTCAATTTACAATCACAATTGAGCCAAAAAATTCCATTGCTAAGCAAGAGTTAAGTCAGTTGTGCCTCACTTTTGCAATCTTTTTTGCCACAGATGTTAAATGAATCATGGCAGTTAAGTGAAATGCGGTTGTTAAGTGAATCTGGCTTCCTCCATTGACTTTGCTTGACAGTGATAAGTGGCGCCGTGGTTAGAAAGCAGTATTGCAAGCTAACTGCCAACTGCCAGCAGTTTGATTCCCACTGGATCGAGGTTGACTCAGCCTTCCATGCTCCCGAGGTTGGTAAAATGAGGGCCCAGATTGTTGGGAGCAATCTGTAAAGCGCTTAGAGAATGATGTAAAGCACTATGGAGCGTATATAAGTCTAAGTGGTATTGCTATTGTCGGAAGCTAACTGGGAAGGTTACAAATGGTGATCACTTGACCCTGTAACTGTACAACTGCCAAAAATACATGTCAGTTGCCTAGTGCCAGAATTTTGATCATGTGACCATGGGGATGCTACAACAGTTGTAAGTGTGAAAAACGGTCATGTCATTTTTTTAAAGTGCGGTTGTAATTTAACAGTCATTAAATGAATGGTCGTAAATCAAGGATTGCCTGTACGCTTGTAGATTCCCTAGAACCAAGACTTCAAATCTTTGCTTGCTTCCCTGCTTTGTTATCTCAGAAGTAGAGACTTATATTCTAAACTTCTGTTTATATACAGGTTTATATAATTACCTTTATGAATTGTTCTCCCACAAAAGCCCTACATTTACCTCAGTGAGCTGAAGAAGGAAGAACCTTCAAATTCTAATTCTTAGCACACATGAGATGTGATGATGCCAAGGTAGCTTCAAAAACAAGTCTCAACCACAACAGCAACAGTTCTGCTACCTCCCCCTATTCCTTTAGAGATCTAAATTATGGGCAACTTCAATCAGCCAGTGTTCTCCAAGTTTCTTTACTGAATTAAACTAGAAGCATCTGGTTTCTACAGCTAGAAACTGTACGTTTAGAGTGCTTAATTATTGTGATTTGTCTTGTCACTGATCTAGGCAGATCATCCAGTTGGAAGAAAAGACAGCTGTGCCTCCTCTGAGACTGATAGCCCAGCAGAAATTATCTGCCATAAGCAGAGACTGAAAGAGAAATAGCAAAGTTCTAACAGGCACTCAGAGATAAAACAGATATTCTTAAATAAATATTACAGATCAGTGAATGGCACATGAACCAGGTAAGAGGCAAACAGCCTGAAAATCACTGCAATTACAGGAGTTGAATCCGGTGATAAGGGTTGTTTTTAAAATTCATATCCCATAAATCCCTGCAAATGGACAATTAGCATGTCAGAAAAAGGCATTCAATGTAATCTTTTCCTTAATATGTCAGCTTTCTACATTCAGAGAGAGAGAGAGATGCTCTTTGAGGCAGTATGCAGGCTATATAAATCTTATGTCATCTGGATAAAAATTCTGGCCTTTAGAAATCAACACAACAACAAAATACCTCACAGCTGAATTCCATTTCAGCTTCCATTGTTGAAACTTTCACTTTAAACATTTTAGGCTGCTTCTTCTTTAGTCCCGTGATAGACATATTTTAAGCCTGCCTGGAGCGGCACAATGAAAGAAATGGTCTGAAAAAAGAAGATATAATTAGCAACATATTCCAAAGTAAATTTACTTAGAAACAATCTTCTTTTGACTTCTAATAACAGAATCAGATATAATGCTGCTGAATCTGGAAGTTGAATTTAGCTTCTGATAAATTCATGGTTTACCATCACTTTGACTAATCACTCTTATCTCAAAGAGTCCTATCAGCAAGCTTCTGATTTATCGCTAACAGTCCTTTCAAAGAACCTTCTCCTTCCTTTAGAGGCTAGCCAGATGTTTTCAGAAATGCTAAATAACATTTAGCAGCATATTTCTGTATTACTATCATGGTAAACAACCATTTATTAATTTGATCTATTCTCTTGAAAGTTATCTAAAGTGGTGGTGATCGCAATGTTATAGCAAAAATTATCAAAACCAGTTATAAAATTCTTGTGAGAAGGGTGGCTATATAAATTTGACAAATAATTAAAAGGCAGCAAAACTTTTAACTATTGGTGCCTTAGGCACCAAAAACAGCATAAGCTTTTAGGCCAAGATAACACGGGAGAAACAAGCCCAGACATTCATCAGAAATAAACTCCACCTTTTACCCAAGAACAAGTTTATTTTCCTTTCAAGTGAAGGCTGCAGGCAAAAATATCCCAAATGACATTTAGAAGATCTCTCTGGAAGCAGATAAAAATACGTCATGGAAAGGATCCAACCCAAAGATCATTTTAATTGGATAGTGTCAATAAATGTATTGAATATTTGTGGGGCTAAAAATAGGCTGGATTTACTAGGGAACACAAATAGTTTGTGAAAACCAGGAAGATAAAAAAAAGTAACTGTCCCATGAAGTCAGCTAAATACCTACACAACTTGATTGAACAATTTACATTAAATCCTATGATTCTTTCCTCCTGCCTGTAATTCTGTGCCCAAAGCTTTCCCAGAGCTTTGGGGAATCATACAAGTTGGTGACTAAATATCCCATTTTTTTCTGATTTATGCAACTGACATAGAGTGAATGGAAAAGTCTATCCAAATCTTGGAGTGGGGGGACAGCATGTTTTTAAGAGGCGTGGAGAGAACAGCAAGCAAAAAGAATTCAGAGGCAGTGGATAAACTGACAACTGAGAAGTAATACCACTACAATATAGTAATTTGTTCACATGATGGTCTCAGCTTGTTGGATTTCTGCATTTTTAAAGACTAAGTGTAACCTGGAAAACCTTCTTTAGTTAATACAAATGTTTTTTTTAATCTATTCACTTAATCAATTCATTACAACCCTAATTTAAATGTTTCATGGGTGGTAAATAACTCTTTTGCATTCATCGTTCTACTGAACATTGGCCTTACAGACTGCCCACAATAAAGAGTTAAAAATGAATAAAACAAACATAAAATCAATATAAATATGCCAAACAGCCCATTAAAAACATGTAAACAGAATTCAACTCCAAAAGACTGCAGAAAGGCTTTAAAAACTGTTGGCATATGAAACAGAATAATATTAACACCTGCAGAATACAACACCTTGGGGCAAATATTTCAGAATCTGGGCTCCAGCAGCAAGAATGCCTTGTAGTAGCCAGTCTCTCAAATCAGGCATGACCTGCTCAAACCATTTTGCTGTCCCAGACAGATAACAGAAACAGCCCACCTGTACAAAATTCAACTGGACCAGAGGCTGAATATCATTATATAATGCCAACATTAGCAATAAGATGGCATTTTTGGCTTAGTCAACAATGAGGTGAAGAGCATTGCCATCTCCACCCCGATTTGCTACCTGAAGTTCACAACTCATAAAAATAGGTTTATGTAAAGAAGGTCTCCAACAGCCAAGGAAAAGTAGATCTTGAGACCCCAAAGTCTTGACCTAGGAGCGAATCCTATTACATCGCCTCCCTCTTAAAATAGTTTAAAAGCATGTTCCCCGTTTTGCAAACGAGACAAGGTAAACTCTGCTGTATGAATTCATAGCTAGGACTGGGAGTGAGTCAAGAACTTTGGGGTTTAGGGTTCCCATCTCCATTATTCCGGACAATTTTCTGGGGGGGTTCAGGTCTTGCAGTGCACGATAGTGCTGCCTGAATGGATCAAATACCTTGGACAACCAGCCCACGCAGAAGAAAACTCGCGGCGATCCCCGTATTCTTTTGCACAGAGCGTGGAAGAAGGAAGGATGCCGGCTCTTTGAAAAAGAGAGTTACTCTGCCTGAGAGATCACGCGAAATGACAGATCACCCCAAAGCTTCCTTGGAGAAATGTGGGGCGGATCCGGCAGGAGCGAGAGAGCAGAGGATCACTGAAGTCCCCGCGTGAACAGTAAAGGCGCCAATATGAACCGTGGTCCATGTCAAGAGAGCGACAGGGGAAAGAATGAGAGGATAGAAAGAAATTCCCAGCATGGTTTTGCAGACACAGAATATATGTGTGTGTTTGTGTGTGTGTTTTTCTCGCACAGCTCTATCTGTCACTGTTTTCCATTCCTGGATCTGAGATTATAAATTAAAACACATTTTAAAAAGCAGAACCCTCTTGCTAAACCTAGCGTTATCTCCCGCTTCGCATACATGGTGCTAGTTTTATAATGCTGTTGCTAGAAATCTCTCCCCCCCCCCCCCCTCCCCATAAAACTGCAGCGAAAGAAAGACCTGGTCCCATTGCTTTCTTACCGCTCGGTGTGCTTTGCACGCTTAAATTCCACGGCTGAAGTCAAATCGGCGTCTTGAATCCCTTCCCTGATTCAAGAGGATCAGAAAACAACGTCCCCGAAGTTGCAATTTGTAGTCCACACGTGCATCGTCGCTGGGGAAAAATAAGATCCAAGGACTGATCTGTCAGCGGCTCCCCTTCCTTTGTTTGCTCTAAACTGGAGCATGTCAGCTGGACTGCCTTCAGAGAAATCAAAAGAATTTACTTTCCCAGGTGATGCGGGGGGGGGGGGGACCATTTCCTGCTTGGGTGCTCTTTAGACTCCGCCCACTTTACCATCCCTATGAGTTCTTAAATACTGTTTACCACAAGGGGAAAAACTCCAAGGTCTTCTAACATCATTATAATCCATTCTTTCCTTCTAAGTTCCGCATAATTAATCATTAACAATACACATAGCATCAATATTTGTAATGTGTAAAGTGTGATGAATTGTGTCTTTTTTATTTTATTTCTCCATCTTTCCGTGTCAGGGGACACCGAAGATAACTTGTACTGAATCACCTTTTACATGCTTCTTGTTGCATGTATTTATATCCTGCTTTTCAGTTGTACAGCTTCACATAAGGGCATGCAGATAACAAAAGGGTTCCAAATATACATGCATATGTGCACTGCACGTGTATACATATACATACGTGTGTGTATAAAGGTGTATATATGTTTGTTTGTGAGGGGGTATAGGCTTAGCAGATAAAAAAGTTGAGCTTGTCAGCTGGAAAACTGAAAGGCAGGGTTTGAGACTCCAGTGCTACATGGGGTGAACTCCCATTCCTGCCTCAGCTCCTGCTCATCTAGCAGTTTGAAAGCATGCAAATGGGAGTAGATTAATAGATATCACTTCAGTGGGAATGTAACAGCGTTCTGTGTGCCTTTGGCATATAGCCATGCTGGCCACATGACCATGGAAAATGTATTTGGACAATGCTGGCTCCCTCAGCCAAGAAACGGATATGAGCACAATGCCCTAGAGTCGGACACAACTAGACAGGGAAATCTTTATTATAAATATAGATATATAGATAATAGATATATACTGGTAGATAGAGATATAGAGATAAAGATATTATAGATATAGATATATAATCAACTACCTAAAAACTTTGAAGTACATAAAACAGCTCCTTTTGAGGGAGATGGCAGTGAAGAAAAACAAAATATAAATAAAATAAAACTGTAAGAAGTAGAAAAAGGGAATTTCAGAAACCAAATGCTACCCCTATGAAAGCTCTTTCTAGATCTATGTTTTAGATACGTAGATATGTAGATATTTACTATAGTACAACTGCTGGGCTTTAAGGTGCTATACGTTTTTTGCTTCTTTCAAAAAAAAACAAAACTATTTTGGTTTTTACATACAGGTATCCTTGACTTACGACAACTGACCCCAAAATTTCTGTTGCTAAGCAAGGCAGTTGTTAAGGGAGTTTTGCTCCACTTTATAACCTTTTTTGGCAGAGTTCTTAAGCCAATCACTGCAGTTGTTAAGTTTGTAACATGGTTGTTTAGTAAACCTGGTTTCCCCATTGACTTTACTGATCAGAAGGTTGCAAAAGGTAATCACCTAATCCTGGGACATTGCAATCCTCATAAATACATGCCAATTGCCAAGCATCCAAATTTTGATCATCTGATCATGGCAATACTGCAATGATCAGCAGTTTGAAAAATGGTCATAAGTCACTTTTTTCAGTGCTATTATAATTTTGAACGGTCACTAAACAAATGGTTGTAAGTCAAGGACTACACACACAAATGCTAAAAGAAAAAAAGGGGAAGGGGCATATACACGGTCTGAATTTTAATAAAGGCTGTTTGCAGATCCATTGTTAACTGAATCATGGTTTATTGAACAATCAACCATCTTTGTGCTACCCACTAATAGGCTAGATGCCCATATATAATGCTAGTATTTTGTATGAATGCAACCAAAAATTTCCTTGCTCCTGAGAAACTACAAGTAAAACTTTAAACAATCAGCAGACCAGCACTTGTAGAAGCAAAAGAAATGATAATCTCCAAGTGAGCAAAATATCCAAAGATAAAGCATAAACACCTCATCTTTTTTCTCCAGAAGTGACATTCAGACAGGACCATTTGATGCCTCTTGGAAACTTATAGCAAATTCCTGAGTGAAGTTAGGCAGTCCTCTATGAAATGTTGCAATCATGTTTTCTCTCAATGGGGTAGCTGCACAGAAATGTTGGGCATTCTCTATCACATGTTTCTCATGCTGATTGAGGAATTCTGGGAGTTGAAGTCCATTCATCTTCAGATTCCTGAGGCTGATAAATATTGCCCTTAATCAAATAAAAAGGCCTGGTGGTACCTCACTGCAAAAAAAAGTCCCAGAAGAATATCTCACATGCATGAGTTCCATAGTTGCATGTTGGAAAAGAAGTAAATTTGAAGCAGATCTCAGAAGGTAAACAACAAATTTTATTCCTTAGTCATATAACCATAGCAAAAACTTTGAAATCAATATAGTAAAAGTAGTACTCAACTCATAATCATAATTTTTGCAGTGAAAACCTATCTGTTTAGGTAGTCTATCCTTTTTGAAACAGCCTTTGATGTAAACATTTGTCTTGCCAGTGATATACAGGTTCATTCCCGGCAGGAAGTATAGTTTCACCTGGGTGTCTCAATATTTGTTTAGTTTTTATATAATGATCTAAATAAATAGTCCTTTTTGCAGAACATAATTTGCAATTACTGTATACAGGATGTGTGTGATATCTTCCACACCACAGATATACAATCTTTCTTCAAATGGAATTCCACAGAACCTCCCATTATCTTAACATGGAATCTAGTTGTTCAAAATGTGCTCTAGACAAGATGTTGAGGCATATAAGTTGTTCGATATTTTTCTATCTGGTAGGTTGACTTGTGTTGAGTCAGCTACTTCAAGGACTTCACAATTAAAAGAGTTGATATCATCTTCAACAGCCATATCCAAAGATTGGTGAATCCATGTTGTGAGATAGCATTTGAAAGTAAGGCAGTTTAAGTACAAGTAGATATATTAAAAGTTTTTCAAAATACAACTTGGGTAAGAAGGTGGAAAGTAAATTTAGTGTGATCTTCTCAACCTGGTACTGTACAGATTAGGTCTGAAATACAACATGCAGGATTCCCAACTATCCTACCTAAATATTACTGTATACTACTATGTAGAGAATAGTACTGCCATGTCAGTTGATCTACTTACTTAAAATTTAACAGTTTTCTTATTTCAGCCCTAAACATAATTCACATTTTGGCTTTCAAACAATGTGTTCAAATAACACAATAATGCAGTGGTGGGTTTCAAAATTTTTTACTACCAGTTCTGTGGGTGTGGGTTGGTGGGCGTGGCATGGCTTGATGGGCGTGGCAGGGGAAGGATACTATAAAATCTCCACTCCCTCCCCACTCCAGGGGAAGGTTACTGCAAAATCCCCATTTCCTCCCGATCAGCTGGGACTCGGGAGGCAGAGAATAGATGGGGGCAGGTCCAGTCAGAGATGGTATTTACCGGTTATCCAAACTACTCAAAATTTCCGCTACCAGTTCTCCAGAACTGGTCAGAACCTGCTGAAACCCACCTCTGCACAAATGTAACCATGACCTTGCTCAGTTAAACTCCTATTCTTGGATTGCATGACACACTGGATCAAACTAACCACATCAGCAAGATGTGGCTTACACAACACACAAGGCTAAATTGTGCCTTGCCGTGCTCACAGGACATAGCAACATTTTTATTTTTCAAATTAGTATAGCTGCCTATTTCACAAAATAAGTGATTCTGGACAGTGTAACAACAATGCTAAAAATAGATAATGCCCAAAACAATCATTAAAAACATTTTTAAAACGGTAAAAAAATTTTTTTTAAAAAGGAATAGCGGAGGTATGTTAATAAAGGAGCTATTTCATCAGTCTCCTGGGGTGCTCAGTCTGATGGCACAGAGAGAGACTTTCAGAAAGTCAGAAGTGATGGAGACAGTTTCACAGGAGTGGGGGGGGAATATTTCACAGCATAGGTGCCACAGCAGAAAAAGTCTTCTAAACCTAGCATACTGGAACCTGCCAAACATAGCTCCCTAGCAGACAGGATCTCAGGGGAAGGACAGATATAATCCGGAAGAGGAAGTCCCTCAAATAAATTGGTTCCATGCCATGTAAGACTTTAAAAGTCAAAACTAACACCTTGAATTGGAACCGGGAATAGATTAGTAATAATGTATCTTGCAGAGCAGAGGTGTAATGTGAATTCTACTAGAAACACACATACCTGCCTGGGTACTGCACTTTGCACAACTGAAGTCTAGATATTCTTCAAGGGCAACCCCAAGTGGAGTGCATTACAATATTCCTATCAGGAAGTGACTAGGGCACGAGTGACAAAGTAGGGATGACTAAGGATTACAAATATAGAATAAATATATGAGGACAATGACTGAGAATGTGTATAAATATATTTTTGTAAGGAGCTGGAGGATTCAAAGCATTTCCTGAATTTAAAATGATATAGTGTAATTAATTCTATTTTTTATTCCATTATTCGAAGTATTAATAAAAACACAGCAATTTTCAGCAATGGGACTTTCTGTCAAACACACACATAATAAATTGAATTGTATCACTATCATTTTTTTCCATGGGAATATTGATAGAAATTTAATACATCTGCCTATTTCAAATACCAGTATGGAAAATGATAGGAAAGCTTCATAAACTCCTCAAATCAGTTTCCATTTCTCATGAGCACTTATTTTCTTGGCAATAATAATGTAGAAAAGGCCCTTGCCTTTTTCCAGCATATATTATTAGGTGACATCCTGCACTGGTCTTTCATGCAACTATTAACCAACTAAGATCTTGTTTAGTTTGGTTTTTTTTAGGACCACCCAAAGAGGAGCAGGTGCTGCCACCTACTGTGTCATTAGTTTTTGAATCACCATGTAGTTGTTAAAAGCATAAGCAGCACACCAGAAAAAATTACCATTTGAAAAGGGATTTTAAAAAAATGTCTAACCTCACTTATACAGCTTTTAATGACATACTAAAGCCACTTTGGTCTAGTCTAGTGATTAAGGCACCAGGCTAGAAACCAGGAAACTGCAAATGCCTATAGAGATTCTCAGTCATCCAAGTCGTGGTTGTCCCTCTTGCTTTTTTTCAAAAGGCAACCGGACTTTCTGGTTTTTCTTTGAAGACGTTTCGCTTCTCATCCAATCAGAGCTGAAGAAGCTTCTTCAAAGAAAAACCAGAAAGTCCAGTTGCCTTTTTGGCATCTTTGGGGACGGGAAACTGCGAGTTCTAGTCCCAATTTAGGCGTGAGAGCCGGCCATGTGACTTCGGGCAGGTCAATCTCAGCCCAATTTACCTCTCAGCGTTACTGTTGTAGCAAAATAAGAGGGAGAAAGGATGCCTTGAATTATTTGTAACAATAAAGACGGGATTATAATATTATTTTTTTTTAAAAAAGAGGGAGGAAACCAATCTGCAAGCCCCTTGCATGTTATAAAAAGCTTCAGTTACACTGAATTTGCTTTCCCCATTGTTATCAAAGAAATGTTTGTCAGAACCACGTCGCTTTCAATGACGATGCCAGCTTCACCCAAAGCCACCCATCCTTGAACCCAGAACGCCTCACTCCCGCAACCACCAAACCCCCCCCTTTTCTAACGCGTCATTACGGAAACGGCGATCCTTCCGGTTCTGGCTCCGCCCTTTCCTTCTTTGGATCCCACCTCCCGGTTTCAGCCAGAAGAGCGTAAGGGCTTCGAATGACTTGGAGGGAGGGGGGCGCAAATGGGTTATCCGGTACCCGGAGAAAGCGGTGTTTCCCTCCCTCTGTGGGGCTGGGAACCAAACGGGAAGGGCGGATTCATGGGAGCTGTGTTGGGAGGCAGATAATTTCGAGTATTATCTCCCGTCCGGCACCTCTTTTAAAATGACCGGTAGAGAAGAGTTTTAACGTTGATGTCGGAATGTTAATTTTTTTTCCCTATATCCCACTTTTATTTTCATAAATAACTCAAAGCGGTAAACATGCCTAATGCTCCCAAGGGTGCTTTTTCAGGAGGCAACTGGGCTTTCTTTTTTTTCTTTCAAAAAGCACCTTTGGGATAACTGTGACCTGGATGACTTGAGAACCCCTTACAGACTTTTATGCCTAATGCTCAGTGGTGAAATCCAAATTTTTTACTACCAGCTCTGTGGGCGTGGCAGAAGGATACTGCAAAATCCCCATTCCCTTCCCACTCCTGGGGGAGGAATATTGCAACATCTCCATTCCCACAACACTCGGGGGCCAGCCAGAGGTGGTATTTGTCTGTTCTCCGAACTGCTCAAAATTTCCGCTACCGGTTCGTCAGAACCTGCTGGATTTCACCCCGCTAATGCTCCTTACTCCTGCACATTCTAGACCAGCGTTTCCCAAACTTCAGCAACTTCAGGATGGGTGGTCTTCAACTCCCAGAATTCCCCAGAGGGGGTCTTGCACAGATTTTGTCTTGTACACCAATTACACATCTTCCTGGGCCCAGCAGTCACCTGCTTGTGGTGAATCGTGCCTTAGTCATCTGTTTGGATTACTATAACATATTGTACATGGGTCTGCCCTTGAAATGCACTGCAGCTGCTCCAGAATGCAGTGGTAGAGTTAATTTTTGATATTCCTTACACCCTGCTCTACAAGTTGTTCTGGCTTCCAGTAGGTTTTTGGGTGCAATTTAAGGTGTTGGTCATTATCTATAATGACTCATAGGGCTAGATTATTTGTGGAACACCTCTCTCCCATTGTTTCTGCCCATCTTACTATCTGTAGTAGAGAGCGTATTTTCCCAGTCCCTTCTATTACATAATGTCGTCTTTATGGATCCTGGCTCCACCTGCCCTGTAGAATAGCATTCTCTGAAGATTCAGATTACTTCAACCTTGTTAGCCTTTTGCAAGGCATTGAAGACCTGGCTATTCCCCCAGGTATTTGAGTCAAGAAGTAGATGGGTTCTGTTGTTACGGGTGAGTGGTGGGTTTTCTTAGATGCCAAGGAATTGTCTAGTGGGGTTATTGTTTTAATTTTGTAAGCTGCCAGTAGTCAATTGTGTGAGATGGATAGCTGCTTAATCATATAAATAATCATTTCTAAGAAGAAAGTTGAAATATTAGGAACAATTATATTTTAGCAGAAGGTTTTCCAGGTGTGTTGGCTTCAACAATGCATGAAAGTTCTTTACTAAAATTATGCTTACATTTGTTTTGTAGAATACCTGAATGATAGCAATCAAGTCATGTCTGCATTACGTGGAGCTGTTCATGCAAGATGGATAATAGGGAAAGTAATTGGAACCAAAATGCACCAGACAGCTAAAGTGAGAGTAACAAGGCTGATACTGGACCCTTACTTAACAAAGGTAAAGATTTCTCCAGAGCTGGAAGTGTAAGCTGTTAAACTTTAATTTCTTGAATCATTTCTCACCATTACCTAATTCATGGAGTTACTGAGAAAATATTATGAGATCTTGTGAGAAAAGACAACATAAAAATACAATGCTAGGATTATATAAGATGCTGTGTGTCTTAAAAACTGGTCTTCAACCACTTGATGAAAGGTCTTAATCTTAATGCTAACATGCAGTTAATTCAAATTAATTTTATCTGGTCTGACATTTATAATGTTTCTATGTAAATATGTTATTTTAAAATTAAAAAGCAAAAAAAAATCAAGAAAAGAAAGGCATACTTGACTTGAGAAATATAGCTTGGTGCAGGCACAGGGAATGTTGATCTTGGCATTGGTTAAAGTTTTTAAGTTGTTTTTAAAACAAAAACAGATTCTCAAATCTCTAGATACTGGCATAAAAACTGACATAAATCATAAATATATTGAATTGGCTATGGATAACAGTGAAGAAATTTAATTCTGTACATATTTAGTTTATAAATCTGACTGAATTGTGGCACTGAAAATTAGTTCAACTAGTTGTGTCTGTCTGTGTCTATCTGTCTCTATCTATCTACTCAGCATTTTTTACAACACTAAAGAGAATTTGTCAAGAGTCTCCTTTTCTCATGAGATAGAGACAAAGATGACACTGCAGTGGCCCTGGCTGGGAATGTCAGTTATAGGCTTTGGATTAAGATTGTATTACCTTTTTAATTTTTTTTCCTATTGTAGTTTCCCAGACAAATACTATTAAATAATCAGATACTGGTGGGTAAACTTCATTGAGGGGGTCTTCTTTATTTCAGTCTCTTCTCTCTCATGTTTGGGTACAATCTGACTGAAGTAAGGATATCACGGTTTGTCTCCAGAAGTTTGTGGGTGCTCCATCACTGGAGGTTTTAAAGAAGAGATTTATCTGAAATGGTATAGAGTTCCCTGCTTGAGCAGGGGGTTGATTAGAAGATTATGTTATTCTGTTGTTCTGTGTATTTCAGTTACTAGTGGTATATAGTATTGTTTATCAATATTAATGCCAGTGAATAAAATATCAAATTAGGAGTAATGTTTGCAATCTAGAAAGTTCACTGAATAGCACCAGTAAGTTCCCTGTTAGACTAAATTACATACATATAGTTGTCACATGGGTAAAGTGAATGGAGGCATACTATGTATCTAATTCTTATAAATTTTATGTTTTTTTTAATTGCAGTCTTTAAACTCAAAGCCCTCACATTTGTAAAAGTATTTTATATGGTGTTTCCCACGACCGTTACCAACCACAAAAGCCAGCTGAGTGACCTTGAGCTAGCCATTCCTTCACAACCCAAATCAGGCTCTGCAACAAGCTAGTTGAAAAATGATACCCCTTGCCACATCATGCGCCAATAAACTTACTGTAGGAACTAGGCCAGCATAGCACAAAACAAGTAGACCCTGGAACTAAGCAGGACAAAGAACAATATAATTTTCTATGGCATTTCTTCCAATTCAAATTTCAGATGCTCTTAAATATCAGAATACTTATGCCCGGTAAAGATTTAAAACCAATCTAACTGAAGGCATCATTGTAATCTTTTTCAAAGTAACACAACCACCTCTTGATCTTCACGCTCTTTTCCCTCTTCTTCTACAGTTCTACAAGAAGCGAAAAACATACTTTGCTCATGATCCTCAGCAACAGTGCATCGAGGGAGACATTGTCCTTCTGAAAGCTTTGCCTGAACGAAAAAGCAAGAATGTGAAACATGAGCTTGCTGAGATTGTGTACAAGGTTGGGAAAGTAATTGATCCCTTGACGGGGAAACCGTGTGCAGGCCATAAGTTCCGGGAAAGTGTAGCCGACACAGAAAATCTGACTGACAGAGATACTAGCTTTCTTAGTGAAAAACTCCAAGAATTAACAGTTTCTTCTCCAAACAAATGAAAGGTTGGAAAATAATTTGGGACTTGTTTGCCTGTCTCAAGGAAAAGGTTTTATTGATATATGTAGGAAGCATGATTAATAATAAACTGAAGTTAGTGTGTACATGCAATAAAATGTTACCATTTGTTTTTAAAGTATTATATGTTCACTCCTGCCTGAAGGAACATAAAGCGATGTACAAACTGAATATTTTAAACAGTTCCAGTAAAGCACTAGAATTTAGTTACAACCGATATAATAAACAAGCAAATAAAAGCCAAAAAAGCAAACAAAATGATGAGGAAATACTGTATCTTATTATTGGAAATAGTAACTTGTTTACTCTGATGTTTCTCTGAACTGAAACTTGCTTCCTGAAAATATGGGGAATTCAACTTCGGAGAAGCCTATTCAGTTGTTTGGCTTGAGTAATGCTGTTTTACTATTTTTTTAACCATTTATAGATAACGAGAGGATCGCTTAATAAAAAAAAAAGTTTGGATAGCAATTTCCATCATCAACACTTTCCTCATCATACAGTAGTGGCCAAAATTGTGGAAATCTTTTTGGAAAGGTGTATTTTCTAAAACTACCGTATTTTTCAAAGTATAAGACACCTTTTTTGGTGAGGAAAACAAGAAAAAGAAATCTGCCTCTGCCTCCCAGCAATTTTGCCTCCTTGCAGCAAACAGCCTGCTTTACTTTCATTTTCAGCATAGCTTGATTAGCACAAGGGAAAAAAACCTATTCCAGCAATTTACCTCCTTGCAGTAAGCAGCAGAGGCTGAGTAAAACAGCTGAGAGTCGGAGGCCGATCCAATCAACTTGTGCTGTGTTGAAGCTGAAAGGAGCTGTTTTTTCTTGCTGCTTGTTGCAAGGAGGTAACTGCTGGGAGGCAGAGGCCAAAGGGTGGGGGCCAGTGGGTGGGTGGGGCTACATTTGGTGTATAAGACACACCTAAATTTTCACCCCCTTTTAGGGGGGAAAAAGGTGCATCATAATGGTAGCTAATAACACCACTTGGAGTAGTACCATAAAATTATATATCAATGGGAAGATAATTTAATCAAGAATGTAATGCAATAACTTTTATGGAGGATTTGCTATTAGAATAGCAGTTAACAGTATAAAAAAGAAAAGTAACACGTAGAAAAAACGAGATATACAAAAATTATCATGTCAGTTAATACTTAGTTGGGTAACCTTTAACATGAATTACAGCCTTACAACATCTTCCCATGGAGTGAACCAAGTCTTTTAGTTCTGCAGCTGTTATAATGTGAAACCAAGATTGAATGATTGCTTTTATTAACTGGGTTTTATTGCTGGGTCGCTTCTAACTAACAAGTTTCTTTAGTCGGCTCCATAGATTTTCAATTGGGTTAAGGTCTGGGCTATTCCCAGGCCATTCCAGCAATGGAATATGACTATCTTGAAACTCCCAAAAAAAGTGGTGTTATTAGCTATCAAACCTCAAAAATACACTGTACTCAAAAGGTTTCCACAATTTTGGCCACTACTATGGCAGTATGCCTGATAGCTGGCCAAAACTTTCCTGGCCAGAATTTCATTTTCCTAAATACTCTCCTACACAGTACACTGCTAATAAAAGTATACCTCTACTGTAATATTGTATTGACATATACAATCACCATTTCTTGAATCAGATTTTGCTCTTATGATGACTACGTGGGAACATCTTTATTCAATTTTTATGTTGCCTCTCTCCCCTATAAATTCACTCTTGTAAGTTTTTATTTTTTGCCCCAATATCAAAATGGCTTATCCCTGGCTTCTAATCTATAGCCCTGGGGTTTTCTGGCAGATTTCCTTCTGACTACTAACTACAAGCAATCAATCAGAAGAGAGCTGGAAGGGACCTTGGAGGTCTTCTAGTCCAACCCCCTGCAACCAATGCTGGTTTGTTCTTTGGGGAATCAGTTTCGATTGACTGGGTGATACTTGTTTACCTAGACATACTTACACAGCCAAAGCATATCCATTTTATTAAAATGTTCCAATTTTAAAGAAAAATCAAAATATTTGGGGGGTGGGAAGTGAATCTGAAGAGCTCGTTTGGCATTAAATCAAAATCTTCACATTGTTTGTGGGGGAGCACAATCTGCACGTGTTTTGGAAAAATAAACAACTAGGAATAACTTTTGCTTTGGTAATTTATGAGTATATATCTACAATCTCCCTCAAGGCTATATTCCCTCCCAAATAGATGGAGAGGGGGGGAAAATATCCACGTCCTGGGGAAGGTCCCCATCTTAAATATTTTCTTCCATTTCCTCTGGATGAGCTGTATTTTGGAACACGGCTAAACTTATAGCAGTCTTACAGGTAGGAGGACATACAGCAGTAACGAGATTTATTTCGCGGGCTGCTCTCCTAAATTCTTTCTTTGCTCCCCCCATTTTACCCCCTCCTTTCAGTCGCGTCATATTCGCGACTTACGCAAATCGCGAGTCCACGCGGAACTACTACTCGCGCGCCCGCCCGAGTCTCGCATTGCGCGCGAGGCAAACTAGCCTCCCCCCCCCCCCACGACCCAATCCCCTTCGCTATCCTCTTCTCGCAACCCTAAGGCCCCCTAGTGGCTGTCCAGGTGCAGCTCGCCCCTCTCTCGCCCCGCGCTCCCCACCGCGCCGCCAGCGTAGGTGGGCAAGATGGCGGCCGGAGTGCTGCTGCGGGGGACCGGGGGCCGCCTCCGCCGTGGCTCCTTCCCGGCACCGGGGGCCACTTTCCGTCTTTTCTACCTCAGGTGAGCGAAGCTGCAGAAAGGGGAGGGGAGCGTGTCCCGCGCGCATCTCTCTCTCCACCACCACCCTCCGTTCCGCGGCCGCCGTCATCCTCAAGGTCACGGGCAAGTCAGGTGGTTTCTAGTCGGAGCTCCCCGTTTCCTTCGCTCTGGGCGTTGGCGAGGGAGGGAAAAGCAGAGCTCCAGCCCCGTGCAGGGAATGGCTGTAAATGCGGCCGGTGCTTGATAGCAGCGACCAGGCTGGATCTGTGTAACCCTTTTCAGATTCCTTATTATGTTTCCCCTCCCCATGTCTAATAATGCTCCAGTGGCTGGTTTCTTGCAACACGCTTGCGCACTGGAGGAGGGTGGATTGTATGGTGGTGGGGGGGCGTGTTGGGTAAACCCCCAACAGTTTATGGGTCAGGGTAGTAGAGGATGGGATGATTTAGCCGTTCATGCCCTCTGCACATGTAAACTAGTTTTGTTCCTTCTCAAAATCCCCATAATTAAGCCCCAGCTTTGACACACACACACACACACACACCGCATCCCATATTATAGGAACACTCTCCTCTTTATTTCAACATCTCCATTTGGGTTCTTATTAAATTGTAAGCGACTTTGGAGACCTTTATGATGGGTTGTAAGCAGGGGTGAAATCCAGCAGGTTCTGACAGAGAACCGATAGCGGAAATTTTGAGTAGTTCGGAGAACCGGCAAATACCACCTTTGGCTGGCCACAGAGTGGGGTGGGAATGGAGATTTTGCAGTATCCTTCCCCTGGAGTTGGGTAGGAATGGAGATTTTGCAGTAATCTTCCCCTGAAGTGGGGTGGGAATGGAGATTTTGCAGTATCCTTCCCCTGCCACACCCACCAAGCCACACCACACCACGCCCACCAAGCCGGGCCCACAGAACCGGTAGTTTAAAAAAATGGATTTCACCACTGGTTGTAAATATCCTCTAGCAATAGTCGTTGGATTATATACGACAATCCTGCCATTTCAGTATTGTGCGCCAAATGCTCTGTAAAGTAACTTGCAACTGTAGACTTTCCTTCTTCCTGCTTTCCACTTGCCATCCACTGGATAATTCTTTCCTAGCATGCTAGGTTGCTATACTAGAAAGAAGCAAAGACCTGATGTAAATATATTAATATAAATTTTATCAAGCCATTCCCTCGCTATTTATCTACCTCTTCACTTCATGTGTGAAGCCCATTGGCTACCTCCCTGCCCATGAATTGACTCTTCTCCAGTTACTTTATTTAACAGTGATATATGTCACCAAAGCCCCCCTGGATTTTATGTAGCACGAACAGGTCAGACTTTGTGCAAAATGTCGGTGGAGAGCCTCAGTCATCCAGGTCATGCTTGTCTCATAGGAGCTGAAGAAACATCTTGGATGAGAAACGTTTTCAAAGAAAAACCAGAAAGTCCAGTTGTCTCTTGAGAAAAACACCTTTGAGACTTTGTGCAAAAATAAAAAAATAATGGACACAAGGAGTTATCAAACAGGAGCAGAGTAAAAACAGAACATTCTCAGGTTTATTTCATCACAGATCTCATTGAGTGGGAGGCAGCTGAGCATTGAAATGTTTCAGGCCATCTCAGAAGGATTTAGCAAAAAGGGCTTTTAGCACATTGCAGCTGTTAATAACCCCCACCATGGAACTTTCATCTGCAAAACTTCCTTATCTTCCCCTCTCTTGACTCACCCAATTCATTTAAATTTCTCATGAATCATGTCGTTTTGCATATGATCAAGTGAGCTTCTTCCCAAGAAAGCTTATAATGTAAATAACATTGTCAAATTTCAAACAAGGGCTATCGGACACTTTCTGAATTGTATTTACCAGGAAGATCCATTGCGGGTGGTCCTCAGCTTACGACCACAATTGAGTCCAAAATTTCTATTACTAAACAAGGCAGTTGTTAAGTGAATTTTTGCCCTGATTTATGACCTTTTTGTCATAGTTATTAGGCAAATCACTGCAGTAGTTAAGTGAATCATGCTGTCATTAAGCGAATCTGGCTTCCCCCATTGATTTTGCTTGTTGGAAACCAACTGGAAGATTACAAATCACATGACCCTGGGACAGTGCAACTGCCATAATACATCTCATTTGCCAAGTGCCCACAGTTCGATTGAGTGCCCATGGCAACGCTACAACAGTCCTAAGTGCGAAAATCAATCATAAGTCAGTTATTTCAGTGCCATTGTAACTTCCAATGGTCGCTAAACAAATGGTTGTAAAGCTAGGACAACTTGTGCAAATTCCACATGGCTTTGTGAAGTTTACGGGATGTCTTTGGATTAGGCACCATACTTATCCAATCCAATCCGATCACCATTGCCCAATACATATGGGTCCAATTCCTTCTCAAAATCACTTTTAAAGCCGTTCGTGGCATGGGACCAGTTACCCAAGCAATATCTTGTCCCAATTGTATTGGTTTGTGCCACCCAATCAGGCAGGGAGGATATGTTATGGTTAAAGAATTTTACCTGGCAGGTTCCAGGAAGAATTTCACCTGGCAGGTTCTCTGCCATTGTTCACCCCCTTTGGAAAACCTTACCCCCAAGGTTGTGATGAGCCCCCACTCTCCTGGCCTTCAGAAAGAGTGTTAAAACCTTTCTCTGCTAATTGGCATGGGAGTCGAAGAGTGTTAGACAACCCTGAAGATGGTTGGTTTCATGAGACTGTTCTCTCCATCTTTTTAACATTTAAGACATTACCCTTATCTTTTAATTCCGTTTTTTAATTTTGTTCTTATTTACACTTTTATATTTTGTAACATTAGCTAACCATAGTCACTCAGGTGAGATGGGTAATATAGAAATGGGATAGATGGGTAAAATATGCATCATATGATGGTTGTGAGGAACAATGGAGAGAAAAAAAACATGGTTGAGAACCTTGGATTCTCAGGTGAAAGGTGATATATAAAAATAACAAATAAAAACCTGTATCAGAACTTTTCCCTGCCCTTTATATCCCATATCCTTAAAATTCATAGCCAAGTCTCTTTCAAATGAAGGTTTCAACTATTTTATGCTCTTTGGCCCTAGATACTTTTCTGTTTCAGTGCATCTTTCTAATTTTCCATCCCTAGGCGTCTTCCCCACCCTGGTGCTTCCAAATATGTTATCCCAGTCAATTATTTTTTAGCTTTGAGAGAGAATTGTTACTGGGGGGTAAAGAAGAATGTATACTTTTACATTATTTTATTCTCTATATTTTCACTTTTAAAAAATAAGGGAAGCATAATCCCTTATCCATATCTATTAATCATAGCTGTTCAGTGTCTCCTTGTACTGCAAGATGAACAGCATATAAATTTGATAAATAAAAATAAATAAATTCACACTGGGATCATTCAAAATGCCCTCAAGGAAGTAACTGAAACAACTGGAGATGATCCAAACTATTCTTTATTGAAAAGAGTGAGCCATCAAACCCCATGTTTTAGAGGCCCCAATGTAAGGTTAATGTGAACAGGTTACCCATGTATAGCATACATGAGTGCAGTAAACACCTCTAAGGAATAATGACAGAGGCTAGTGTTTAGTAACAAAGGCTGGATAAAAATGTTCTGATTGAGCTGCTAAATCCAGAGTGTAGAAGGCATTATGTAAAGATGCTCTGGTATGTGTTGTTTATACTTTGTTAAAAAGTATGCCTGATAAAGATGTAAGGGCAATTCAAACGTCCTTGAGATGTACGAGTTCCCTAGGAAACAGGACTTTCTCACAAATCAAGCAATGAAGCCCTGGAATTCTTATTGTATGATTCACTTCTATTGTATGATTCACTTCTACCCAATTAAGTCTAACCGTTTGTGACATGAATTAAGAAGCAAAGACTTACATGAGATCGCTGTTTGTGGCTGTATTTATATTACTAACTTGTACATAGAACATTCTGAATATATGGATTACACTGTGAAGGATTACCTTGTGGCGATAAGGGTAATGAAGCATCATTAGTTCTCTACCATTACTGCATCTGTGGAAAATCATCTCATGGCCCTATTTTAGGTGATACATGCCCTCTTGGATAGAGGGGGTTTGGAGATCCCTCAAGGGGTCACTCAAATTTGCTCACTGTTGGACCCTGGCCTTGTTGTGGGTCTGGGGAGGAGTCTTGTCTGGTTATCTGGGAAAGTTTGAACCTGTTGAGGCTGAGGAAGTGAACATAGTCCTTGGGACTAATTTGCAGTAAGACACAGAGAGGGACTAAAGCTTGTGTACCTTCCGGTACAAATTTTGTCTTCCCCACTGAGGTTAGAAATTTATGGCTCTCCAAAGACGGTATTACTAAATTACAATTCCCAGTAATTTCAGTCTGGGGTAAACTGGGAATACACTGGGATTTCTAGTTAGCAACTTCTGGCTGCAGATTCACAACTGTTGGACTAAATGAATACTTAGATTTCAGTATCCTTGCTATATCAGTAAAGCCTAAAAGAGCATGATCTTATATATCCAATTATATGTCTGTCCTATTGTTTGACATTTAGATAAAAGGGCCCTGCAACCTTTTAGACCTAGTCTTCAGACCACCTTCAGAATGCACAGGATCATAAATAAAGTGCTTACTATTATTATTAACATTGCACCTATGTGCAAAACCTTAAATCCACCATACTTTTTCCTGAGCACTATGCAGCAATTACCATGACTCCAGAAAAAATGCTGTTTTAAGGTGTTATATACAAATGGTACACTTATATCTTAAAGCATTTTTGGAGATAATATAGCTCTAGTAAAGGTAAAGGTTCCCCTCACACATATGTGCTAGTCGTTCCCAACTCTAGGGAGCGGTGCTCATCTCTGTTTCAAAGCCAAAGAGCCAGTGCTGTCTGAAGACATCTCTGTGGTCATGGTGGCTGGCATGACTAAATGCCAAAGGTGCACGGAACGCTGTTACCTTCCCACCAAAGGTGGTCCTATTTTTCTACTTGCATTTTTTACATGCTTTCGAACTGCTAGGTTGGCAGAAGCTGGGTCCAGTAACGGGAACTCACCCTGTGGTGAGGAACGCACTATGGATTTGAACCGCTGAACTGCCAACCTTTCGATCGACAAGCTCAGCGTCTTAGTCAGAGTCACCGCGTCTCTTATAGCTCTAGTAGATAGTTGATAAATTGAAATTGTTAACTTTTAAGGGTTTTTTTAAAAATCTGAATATTTTTTTTTTCATCTTTTATGTTGGAAGTTCTGATTATGATTACATGCCATCAAACATTTTTGACTCTTTGTAACCACAAAGATTCTCTCTATGATGATCTATCCTATCTGGTCTTGATTAAAAAAAATAATCTGTCTAATATCACCTCACTAGTTACAGAAGATTTCTTTAAAATTGTGCTTTCTTTTTTTTACCAAAATAAAGAATATTGATAAAAGATATTTAAAAACAGAAGAATATAGTGGTAAACATTTAAAAAAATAAATTTGTATCTTTTATCTGTGTTGCATAAACATAATTTTTCCTAAAAAGACATTTGTACAAAAATAAATGGAATGTTGGGAATTAACTATGAATATAATTTATATATTTATTCTTTTGACCATTTCTTGCAGGGGCCTTGCCTTATCACATAACCAATCTGGAGAAGATAGTTGGTTAAAATCACTGTTTGTCCGCAAGGTTGATCCCAGGAAAGATGCTCACTCCAACCTCTTAGCCAAAAAGGAGACTAGCAGCCTTTATAAATTGCAGTGTGAGCATCTATTTCTATATTTAATATTTCTCTATTAGAGTTTGTGTCTCTCCCTCAACCTTTTAACATTGATGTTTGATGTTTCAGTTCACAATGTCAAACCGGAATGTCTAGACTCCTACAACAAACTTTGGTAAGTCCTGATATCCGGCTAGACGCTTTCAAGTCCAGGTATCAGACTCTAAATCTTACGTATATTTACTTACACCCAATTTTATGAACTCAGTAAGACTTCTGGGTAAACATACATATGACTGGGCAAACACTTCATTTGCTCACTGGAAAGAAGCAAGAATAAGTTATCTCAGGTTATAAAATGGATAGTATTTGAATTCTGCATTGAAACAGTTCACCAAAAAAAATAATAATAGTATAACAGAGAGCTAGAACCTTTGCCCCATATGCATTTTTGTACATCCAGGGAGATTTTTGCAATACTGTAAGATGAACCACGAAACAGGAAGTCTGCTATGGTTCTGTTGTTCAGGATTGTACCACTTCATTCTGCTGAATGTGTAAAAGACATCATTATTCTATTAAATATGAGAAATATCCACTTATTGACTATGCAGAAATACTCTTCTTAAAAGCAAGAACAATGCAGATTTTTCTTTGCCAAGGCAAATGTAGAAAACTTCAGGTGGTTTTAAAGTATCTAGATTTTCACAAGGACTCTTAGTCATTGATGTTGTGTGAAGATGCTGTGGAGAAATCTCTTAGAAATTTAACAGAATAACAGTTGGAAGGGACCTCGGAGGTCTTCTAGTCCAACCCCCTATTCCAGCAGGAAACCCTTTATCATTTCAGACAAATGATTGTCCAATCTCTCCTTAAAAAGCTCCAGAGTGATTTTTCACCACATCATGAAAATACAATTTCCAGGAGTCCAGGAGGATTCAGCCTAGATTATGTTGAATACTGATGGATAATAAAAATGTTAGTGACAATCAACGGTCATCAGTACTGTAAATACTTTGGAAGAAAGCGAAGTCGATAGCATGCAGCTTACACGCATTCCTTTTGTTTTTGTTTTTAATCAGTGAAAAAGTTCTGCCAAAGATCCACGATGGGAAGGAGTATCCATGTACATTGGTGGGGACGTGGAACACGTGGTACGGAGAGCAAGATCAGGCTGGTAGGAGATAAGACATATAGCAGAATGCAAAATTACTCCAATGTTTGCAAGAGATGTTTTGTTCCAATCTGGATGTGAAGTTGCAAAGGGTGGGCAAGGAAAACACAAATCTGCTGTACAAAGTAGATTAACGGAGGGCTGATTACAGAGAGCTGATCAGACTCAAGTCCTGCAGGGTCTAAGAAAGAGCAAATACTGACCCAGCAAAATTCAAATGCTCTCTGGAATACTTATATCTGATGCAGCAGATGGAACCAACCGATATATCTCCAGTAAGAAAAGAGAACTTAAATATGCGTCTTTTGATTTCAGTACATCTCTGGCGATATGAGGGTGGCTATCCAGCCCTTACAGAAGTCATGAGTAAACTTCGAGATGATAAGGTAAAACCGAGTGATTTCTGTCAATGCTTTCTAACCTTTTTGGTAACTTCTGGCCTGGAGTTTCCCTTCCTCTCATGAAGAGAAAGTATCTGGCTCCTGTTTTGTTCTGGATACTTTGTAGACAACTTTGCTCAGTGGCTTTTTCTCTCCTGCCCCATGCCCCTTACCCCTGCAAAAACAAACAGGGCTATATCAGAGAGAGAAATGAAAAAGGCTGCTTATGATTGGTGATATATGAAAAAAAAAAAACCCAGTGGCCACATGGAAGGGACTTTGGGCTTAAAAGTAGCTGCTTGAGGGTCCCTTGGTCTAATAGAATATAGTCCTCTGGATGCTTTGCCACGAGAGCTCAGCTCCTCTTTATCTACTTCTATTTGCAAGGTTATCTAATTGTCTACTGTAAAATTATCAGACATAGACCAGTTTCTGACATGTTTCCGTAAACTGACTATCTCTTCCAAGAATTTGTGTCTCTGGGATGCTGCTATAATATTGTTAGTGAAGGATTATATTTTAGAAAAGTTTTCTGCAGCTTCATCACCAGGTATTAGTGGTCCAATTCTGTTTGGAGCTATACCTCATTATCCAGCTTAAAAAAAAAAATGGAGAGTTCTGACTACTTATTTCTGATATTACAGCAACTTTTGTACTATTTAAGAAAAAGAGGAGGGGTTTTTATGTTAATATACCACAGTTTTATAACGAAATAAAATAATCTATTTTACTGCTTGGTTTTAATTAAAGTTACATGTTTTAATCCAGTCTTCTTCAACCTGGTGCTCTCTACATGTGTTGGCTTTCAGTTCCTGGAATCACTGTTGGATATGCTGACAAGAGATTCTAGGAGCTGAAGCCAAATACATTTTAATTACACCAGGTAAGGAAAGGGTACTTTAAAGACTATACCATTTTTCAATTATATCTCTTTTTATTCTCACACTCCTTCTTCTCTCTCTTGGCTTTTAAATGATTAGCTTATGTATTTTTGAATAACTCAATACCTCAAATTTTATATAAAGTAAGATTTATTCAGATAGCATTTACATTATCATTGACAGGTCTAGAGTTCGGTATCTATTGGGAATCACTCATTCATTCATTCATTCATTTTCTATAGCCACCCAACTCAACCAAGTGACTCTGGATGGCTTACAATTCTAACAATATAAAACAATTAAAACAGTTTAACAAACATTACAACACTAAAAAAGCATCCACGAAATAAATAAATACAAACAGCAGCCATGATGATTAATCAACTAATGGTAAAGCCAAGTGACAGGACTCTTAAAACATTCCAAACCCAGGTACACAGCCATGTTTTAAAGCTTTGGGAAAAGCCAACAATTTTGGGGCATTTGGTATTTTTCCATTATTGAATTATGAATATTTAAAGAGAATCTGGATAAATTCTTTTAAAAATATAATGTCTTTTCACAATACCCTTAAGGAATCCAATTTGTTGTTGTTGTTGTTTAGGAATTTACAGAGTTTCGCAAAGCAAGAGGAAACATGCTTCTGTCTCGGAAGAATCAGTTGCTCTTGGAGTTCAGCTTTTGGAATGAGCCTATTTCCAGACCAGGACCCAACATCTATGAATTAAGGTCTTACCAATTACGTGTGAGTGGGCTTTTTTCCACAGGTATAGAATTTGCATAACTTATTTCTTTAAAAAAAGGTAAAGAAAAGCATACGTGCTTTCAGTACAACCTCAGGACTTAGCCTGCATCTTATCGGATTAACAGTAGTTAATTACTCAGAAATAATGTTTTAAGATTGCATGCTTGTAGAAGCTTATTCAGATAATGCAACTGAGACAAAACCGGCAGTGTTACCTAAGTTTGTTTTCTGCTGAAAATTCTATTTTTTTGACAATAGGGTCATGGGGGTGTGTGTGTGTGTGAAGTAAGCACATCAACTGTTAACGGCTTTATGTCATTGTTCTTATGCTGATTTAGAAAAGAATCTAAAAATGGGATTAGTAAACTAAAACAAAAAAACTAGAAACGGATATTAATTCTTAGCTTGTGGGTGATAAGAAGAAACTGTTTTAGATCTAATGATATATTTTGTTTCTTTTTAGCCTGGAACAATGATTGAATGGGGCAACTACTGGTAAGAGCCATAATGTGTTGAAGATGGTGTTGTAGGTTGCAGTATAAGTTTATATGCTGCTTCCAGGGGTTGGAAGGAAATTACTAAAAACAAAAATAATAGTGCAAGACTAACTAGGTATCATTTAATACAACATTCTATTTCCCAAATACCTGTTGAGTTGATTATGAATATGATTGTCCCATTCAACCTTAGCATCTTTCATGATTGTAAATAGCTTAAAAAAATATCAGAAGCGTTCATATATATTTCTCCTGCTCATTCCTCCTTACCTGACTTTCGTTAACCCAGAAGGTCAAGCACCTTTATAATAAACAAGCCCCTACTAAGAAAAATAAAGATGCACATTACAAAATGAAAATAAGAGAATTTTCCAGCTATTTAGGAATAAAACATGTGCATAAGCATTTTTGGTATAAATACTGATAAGTATAAATCATATCTATAATGCAATTTATATCTTTTATTTTTAGATGTGCTGAATTTTACGACTAGGTTAAGCCTCAGATTCTTCCCTGCAAAATGAGAAGAGTAGGAGCTTGCTTTGTTGAATTGATTGTAAATATAAGTAAAATAAGTTATGTAGCACTGCCACATCAAGCTAATAATTTTTTTGGATGACATCCTCTTTAGTAGTATTGGCCATAAATGTTTGGGGTTTTTTAAATTTAAAAGTCAAAGTAAGAATTTATTCCAGAATTAATTCTCATCCCTTTTTTTCCAGTTCAAGACTACATTAATATGGGTCATTAGGCAAATTCACTTTTATCTAACTTTCTATATAAAGTGACTGGTCCATTACTTTAGGGCAGGCTAATTAACTCTAGACTCAGAACTTCCAGAAAAAAACATATGTATTAAAGGAAATTCTTTGTATGAAGCAGCTGCTGGAATCCTGAGAATAAGGAACTTTGGCTAGTCATCATAAACAGTATTGCTTGAAACTATCTAACTTAGTATAAGGCAGTTTGATATGAAGTAACATGATTTGAGGACACAACTGGAGAATTTAGAGAAGTTGTTGAATGACAAATACCATCCTGGCCCCTACTGATAATGATAGCATCTAAAGGATCCTGGCTCTTGACAAATTCGATTAGTGTCTGCAAAGCCTGATTTCAAAACCTCTAAATTCTGAAGTAGCCCTGAACAAGTGGCCAGTCCCTGTTTTACAAATCAAGGAGACTACCCTGCCAGATTTGTTTTAATAAAATATACAATAACCCAAGTTTATTTAAGTTTGATTTAAGATGGGCAACTTTACAAATAAAAATAAATAAATAAATAAATAAATAAATAAATTTTAAATAAATAAAAATGGTTGTAAAATCATTAATGGATTCAAGGTACTCTTTAAATTATAACTAACCTACATAAAGCTGAATTACCCCTTGGTGCTGTAATCCAAACACTGCTGTTGGCTTCAGATCTTCCAAACTTTTTCTATTGCTCTAAATATTATTTATAGCAATGTGTCGCTTTGCAATCTGTTGCTTATTGCTGTGATTGAAATATGACGCAGCATTTATGTCAACTGTAGCATTCGGTTTGTAAACATCCATGTCGTTCCTTTCAGGGCCCGGGCTATTCGTATCCGGCAGGATGATAAAGAAGCTGTTGGTGGATTTTTCTCACAGATTGGGCAGTTATACATGGTCCATCATCTTTGGGGTAGGACTTGACTTCACTGTTATCCTTTAGGCCATGTGTGTCTAATCCCAGTTGGCTTAAAGGCCATGTCAGGGCCCACAATGTGACAGGTTTTAATTTGGGGGTGGTTTGAGAGATTAATTACAGAGTTGGAAGGGACCTTGGAGGACTTCTAGTTCAATCCCCTGCTTAAGCAGGAGACCCTATATCAGTGATGGCTAACCTTTTTGCCATCGCGTGCCAAAAGTGGGGGGAGTGCGGGGGGGTCGTGTGCGTGTGTGCCCACATCCATAATTCTATGTGCCCTGCCCCCGTGTGTGACCCCCCCGTGCTCCCCTCACTTTTGGCACATGATGGCACGGTGGGCCCGGTAGGCTCATTTTTCGCCCTCCCCAGACTCCAGAGGCTTTCTAGGAGCCTGGGAAGGGTGAAAACGGCCTTCCCTATCCCCTGGGGGCCCTCCAGAGGCCAGAAACAGCCTGATTCCCAACTTCTGGTGGGCCCAGAAGACCTGAAAATCAGCTGGCCAGCGCATGCATGCCCGCTGGAGCTGAGGTTGCGTGCCCACCGAAAAGGCTCCACGTGCCACCTGTGGTACGCGTGCCATAGGTTCGCCATCACGGCCCTATATCATTCGAGATAAGTGGCTGTCCAGTCTCTTCTTAAAAGCCTTCAGGTATGGAGCACCCACAACTTCTGAAGGCAAGCGATTCGACTGATTAATTATCCTCACTGTTAGGAAATGTTTCCTTAGTTCTAGCTTGCTTCTCTCCTTCATTAGTTTCCATCCATTGTTTCTTGCCTTCTGGTCCTTTGGAAAATAGGTTGACCTCCTCTTCTTTGTCAGTCCAAACATAAGAGCAAATTCAACTATTATTTGCATCCTTTTAATGTTCCCTTGGAAATGTGGATTTTGTTCATGTTAAAATGGCAATATTCACTGTTTTGTTCTCCCATATTCTGAGTCATTCCCTGGCCTCCATAGCACCACACTATTTTATTTTTCTTTTATAGATCGCTAAGAGTTCTTCAACATGAAGTGTTGGAGTCCTGGGCCATCTGCCTAGGAACTCGGCTTTTGAAGCTAAGTCACTTTGAAGTGCTCTTGGCTATCCTGAAAAAATGAAAAATAAAATGAATGACCAGTATCAGGAGGATATATGCCAAACGGTGCATTGACACTTGTAGTTATCATATTGCCAAGCCTTGTATGGCATTTTATTGTAATTAAAACTTGTTGATGGCTAACACATCATTGAAACTACAAATCTTTTTTCTGCCAATACTTGAAGCTTACAAAGACTTGCAGACAAGAGAAGACATAAGGAATTCTGCCTGGCACAAGCCTGGATGGGATGAGCTTGTGTATTATACAGGTAACAATTTAAACCTCACAGCTCCTGCTTGAATAACATGTGGAAGCCGTGGCCAGAGGTGCCTAACACGGTGCAGAGAAGCTGGCTACAGTAGCTCAGAGACAACTCTGGCCAGCTTACAAATATTAAATACCCTGGGATACTTCAATAGTCCTTGTATCAGGGTGCTTTTAAAGATTGAGCTGTGGTGGCACAGTGGTTAGAGTGCAGAACTTCAGGCTACTTCTGCTGACTGCCGGCTGCCTGCAGTTTGGCAGTTCAAATCTCACCAGGCTCAAGGTTGACTCAGCCTTCCATCCTTCCGAGGTGGGTAAAATGAGGACCCAAATTGTTGGGGGCAATATGCTGACTCTGTAAACCACTTAAGAGAGGGCTGTAAAGCACTGTAAAGCGGTATATAAGTCTTAAGTGTTATTGCTATTGCTTTTAAAGATTACCCAGACACTCCAAGTGCTCCATAATGCAGTGGCCCACATACTTACTGGCTCCTGGAGATGAGAGAGATTTTTCCTATTTGTGGACCCTGCACTGATTGCTAATTGGCTTCCAGGTGCACGTGAGGCTCTGGTTTAGACCTATAAAGTCTTTTATGACACGGCATACTGTTAGCTACGAGACTCTGTGTTTCAACCAGTGTCAGTTCAGTCTATTTGAACTTTCGGGAAGACACTGCTCATAGTCCCTCATTTCTAAGAGATTTAGGAAGAGAGGCTGAAGGGAGTGCTGTTCTAGGGCAGCGTCACACTTTGGAGCAATCTCCTTGCAGGAATAATTCTACGCTCAGAACTCTTTTTGATGGCATTCACTCAAAACTGATACAGGATACCATTTTTGAATTCTTTTTTCCCTGTTCTTATCAGTTCTTACTTATATAATTCTGGATGGCCCCTCTTGAGATTTTAATATTGCAACTTATTTTATATTTTGTTTAAGCCTCTCAGAGGCATTAGATTGCAATAGGGCAGAAATTTGGTGAATGAATAAAAAAGTAAATAAATACTCACGTAAGATATTGTGGCCCTGAAACTTTTTAGTTTTCTCTCTTAGTTGTTCCCTCTTTAGATACAGATTCTCTTCTCCAAGTACCCATGATCCTTGGGACTAGGCTGACAGATGGCTAACTGAGAAGTCTTGAGTTCAGGGTAGTTTTTGGGTTGGAAAGTGAAGATAAGATTAGCAAGCATTTCAGACCATATTTCTATACTTATTTAAATGTGATGAGGATTAAAAAAAACAACAAAGTTTTCTACTGGAGGTAGATGCTGGGATCAGCAAAGTTAGGGAATTTGGAGGACAATATCAGCAACGACGCTCATCACGTGTGGAGCTTGTTATGCTTCCAGGGCTGAGAGGACGGGGTCTGAAGATGCCAAGGCTGAAGACAGGGAGCTGGAGAGCAGACCAATTTTATTATCAAATCAAAGGGTGACTCCTCTCCATTTCCAAGACGAGAAATAAGTGACATGAAATCTGGATGGGAGAAAGACATGTTAAGATTGAAATCTTCAGACTCTTATATGTAGAAGATTGACTTGCTAGACTCTGTAGTCAGTGATTATTAGGGCTACGGTGTAAACAGATTACCTATCTGAGCCTTGTCCTTGAGTCATCTACTTCCAATCCCTGAGTACCAGCTAAGTTCCTGGGGAGTTATTGCTGTGTCCAGATGCTGATCTGATAAAGGAGGCCCTTTGCTCAGGGTTTCTAATTATTCTGTCTCCCCTTCCCTTTTTTAATCTTCTTGTTGTCACTTTTTGTTTCACTGTTTCTTAAACTCATCCCACTCTTGGCTCTGCCTCATGGGTTGCTCTTCTCCCTTATCAGGAGCAACATACTTTCTTTTTTCTAAAGTCTCAGAAGAGTTTCAAAATGCTGCAGAACAAAGCTTCTATCACATGTCGTATCGAGATTTCCCCCACAGTGCATCTTTGTCTGTGTAAAGCTGCTTAGAGCAGAGGCACCCAGGAGGGGTCAAGATTGTGGCCATAACTGCAGGAGTGAAGCCCTGCTCTTTTTGTGAGTGTATCATACACCTGTGTAAAGGGCTGGTGCTTTAATTGCACGCCTTCAACTGTTGTGTTGTTGTTGGTTTTTTTTACCCTCTCCTTGCAGATGCTACTGACCTGGTTCTCTGTATACGTGCAGATGTTAGGCATGACTCCAGCTTTTTCTATAACGCCTCCAACCACTTCTGAATATATGTTAACAGTTGTGGTGGCTACTTTTCACTGGCTCTTTGGGCTGCAGGAATCTGCCATGTTTTTCCTCTGGCTACAGCAGCCATTCGTTTTTCATATATCACATGTATCACCTTATTTGTTTTTATTTATTTTCAGTGCCACTTATTCAGGAAATGGAATCCAGAATTATGATACCCTTGAAGATTTCTCCACTTCAATAAAGCTACCGGTCAGCCGATGCCTATGCATTGATTTAAAGTGACTTTTTCGTTGTTGGTTTTTTTAGTTAATTTTGATGGCATGTGTTTGGCAGTGAAAACCTTGACGTCCCAAAGTATTATATACCGAGGCTGGTAAATCTTTTCTTCGGATCCTGCAGGAGCACTTACAAATCCATATGGAAGATTTGTAGGGTGATCATTTAAGTCTTAGCTTTCAACCATATAACTGTACATGCACAAGCATTTGGACAGGCAGCAAACACTGATGGAAGCACACATGCTTCAGTGATAGTTGCATGAGCTTTAACCATTTGCACATTTGCATTTCATTATGGGGAGACTTGTCAATTGAGCATTTTCGCCTTCGTATCTGCATATTTAGCCTATTGGGCCTTGTGGTACAAATCAATTGCTGGGGAAAGCCTTTCTTACGCTTCTCCGGATTTGCGTAGAGGGCAAATGGCATGGTTGCTTTCTTCTTTCTAGGAAAGGTGTACTGTCGCCTCAAGGATGTTTGTTACCAGTTGCTCCTAAGAGCAAAGGGGCTTCCTGCACTACAAAATGGTGACCGTAGTATTTCTGAAAGTCACCAATGTTCACTCAAAGACACTAGGAATGTAGATGCGAAATTAGAATATCAAAAGAAAAACGTTTCTTTTTTCTTAATATAGTTTGATCTGCAACTACCTGTGCAGTTTGCCACTGTCAGCCTTTATTCATAAATAAGTCCCATTGTGTTTAGTAAGACCAATTTCCCAAAAAAGTGAAGCTGTTGTCAATAGGGGAGAAGTGACGATTGCGGTAAGTCTTCCTCTATTTTTCATTTTTCTTCAAGACCTTCCCTTCCTTGTTTCTTTGTTGGGAACTGTAAACTTAATTGCAGAGTAAAGGCACTCATCCCCTTGCTTCTCATCTGTAAATACTCCATCCTGATTGCTCTGTTTCAGTGAAGAGTCAGTGGCAAAAAGTTCCCTGGAATGTATTGTGGATGGCTGTGCAATTAGATGAGGTTCAAGCCATATGTCTTCAGCTTTGGGAAGCCGTTCAATGTGACATATCTAGAGAATTCCCCAATCTATAGCATGAGAATCAGCTAAAGAAAGAGCAGTGTGTTAAAATATTCTACAAACACTCCTAGACTTACACAGTAAAGTAGGATATGGACAGATTTTTTTTAAAAAAAAACCAATCATTTCTGTGGGATTCTTTTGTAGATGGCAATTCAGAAAAGGTAATTAAAAGATTTCCTATTAAATTACCTAAAGACAAATTAATGTTTCTGCCATGTCTAATTGTCTGTTTTTGATTTTCTTTTAGAATAGATGGATTTTTTTATATGTGTGTATAATGTAGATACATTGAAGTGATTATCTTGTAAGTTGATGAATCAGTGTAATACACTGTTATCTATCACTATGATATATCCAACATTTCAGCATTTTTTGGCAAAACATAATAAAATCCTATTGATTTTTCTCATATGATGGGCATTGTTCCAGCTTTACTGATTATTATTAGATATTGTTTCTTTTTGTTTGGAGTCAGAATATAAAGTATTACTGAATTTACTGAATTGAATTTACTTACATAAGATATTTTAATCTGATTTACGGAGCTGGAATGAGAGAATAGTACATGAAAAGGCAATCTAACCCATAATAGATGAATAGAATTAATTGTGCTTTAATAAGGACAGCATTCTAGAGGTCACCCTGACTGATTTTCACACAACAGGATTCTCCACAAGATCAGGCTGATAGAGGAAGACATGCTTTCTCTGGAGAATTTCTGTTCTGAGGATAACTGAAAAAGAAGCTGCACAACCATCTTGATCCACAATAAATACTTCCAGTTTGACATTTTTGCACTCTTGTGTTGGAGAAGACTGTTGAGAATACCATGTACCACCAAGAAAGCAAACAAATGAAACATTGGAGAAATCGATCTAAAAGTTTTCACTGAAAGCACGAATAACCAGGTCAAATTACCCTACTTCAAGCATATTAAGCAAAAACCTATCTCTCTGATGTGGACTCTGATGTTGGAAAAGATGGAACGAAAGAGAAGAGAATGACTAGCAGGAATGTGCAGTTACAGTAATAATGAGTACCGTTGGGAGACCTGAAAACAGGTTAGGGATAAGATTGCCATGAGGAAAATCTATTCACTAGAAGTTGAAAACAACTCAATGGCACATAATCTTTATATTTCTATCTAACTAACTATCCATCATCTATCTACTTCTTGGTAAAGGTGTCTGATCTTCCCAATCGAAGTCTGATTTCCACAACCATTTGCCACTGATTTGCTAGGAGGATTGTAGAAATAAACTCCCATAAATTTGAGGGTTTTCTATTTTTTTTTTAATTTGATTTATATGCCGCCCTTCTTCGGAGACTCAGGGCGGCTTACAATGCGTTAAGCAATTTCCTGTGGTTCAGACACAGAATAGTTAACTAGACCTACAGTAGTAATCAGCACAAGTAATAAAACCTTGGAAGAATGTCTATGGAGATTCTCAGTCATCCAGGTCATGGTTGTCCCAAAGGTGGAGCTGAAGAAGCTTCTTGGATGAGAAGCGAAACATCTTCAAAGAAAAACCAGAAAGTCCAGTTGCCTTTTCAAAAAGCACCTTTGGGGAAACCTTGCAAGGAAAATCAAATCCCAAGAACCAGTCAGGAATTTGGATGTCTTCCCTTGCATGAGTTTTGATATAAGGATTATTTTGTCTTGCACTTCAGGGATTTCCGTTTTCTTCTTTGAAGCTAGTTGAAACAACATTCCTGCCTGTCCCCAATCTCAGCTGGTAGAATCTGAATTTATCTAATGAATTTGGAGAGCAGGCTAGGGTACATGAAGCTACTTGCAGAATAGATTTTGTTTTATTTCATGGATTGAGATCCATAGATCAAATATTGCCAGTTCTCAAGAGTAAAGCGATATAGCATGTTTAATCTAGTCAATAGTGAATCAGTTTTAGCACAAAAAGATAAATGTTCCCTTGACTTTTGTGTTATATATCTAGGCTTTGATGGCTTCTAGTGATCAACTGGATTTTTGCAACCCAGATGTGATAGAACTACTTAAATCAGGCTCCACTCCTGGTAATTTAATGTGTATATTTGTGTTGCTTTCTTGACAACAGAAGTAGTCTCCCCATTGTTTTCTTCCAACATGATTTTTGACTTCACAATCTTGCCGTAGCTCTGGGACTCCCTGTAATTTTCCATTCGCATCCTGTACTAACACGCTATGCCACAAAAAACTAACATGTAGTTAATTGGCTGGACCTGTGGGTGAGAGGCTGGCGGTTTCAATCTTTCTTGCCTAGAAGCCCACTGAATCTACACGATATGGCTTGACTTCTTGCCCTGGTGTAGCAGTTTGGTAATTACTGCTACTATCTAGCATCTTCCCTCTAATTCTAGTTTGAGAAAAAGAAGACTTATACAACCTGTAGTGTCTTTGTAGCAAAGAAAAGGTTTAAAAAATGGAAATAAAGAATATATATAATGAACCTGGTAGCGTGAAGACATCCTTTAACCCTTTCCCCCCATTGGGAGATCTCAGAAGTGGTAAAATCAAACTTTATTTTTTAAAAATAAAGTCACCTGAAAGAAAAGATCTATGACAACTCAAATTACACAAAGGCATGCAATGTTCCTGGCAGACCACTAGATGGGGATAATCTACTCTAGCGATCATTGGCAAAAGATCCCCTTTGTTATATATTACCGGTACTTCCAAATAAATTAATCAAGAAGTAAAAATAAAAAGTGAATAGAACTAGGAATTAGAATATATTTTTTAGGATACTCAGACAAAAGAAACTGAAATTGAAAACATATAATTAGAGCAGTTATTGCTTTCTTACAAATAAAAGGAACCAGTATCATTCATAGTATACCTATGTTAATAAAAAATAATTCTGTCTGAAGAGCCTATCAAATGTGAGTTAGAGGTCCTTTACCACTATCTCTGTCCCCAAAGTATGCTGATAAATGCATTCCCACTTGTAATGCCATCTTTGTGGCTGGGAGACTGGTGCTTGCTGCCCAGCTGATACTCTACCTGCTTCCTCCACTCCATCTTCTTTGATCTTTCTAGGTAACCATGAATTTTCCTTGCCAATCAAGACAGGCACTGCTTTCCTTTGTCAAGCCCAGGCAGATCCACATTCAGGCAAAGCTTGATAGTGGCTGAGATATACTGACTTCCATATTTAGGATTAACTAGACTCTCCTGTACTGTAATTGTGTATTCCTATCCATTTTTTAAAACAAATCCTAAGATTTTCTATTCATTCTTACATGCGAGAGGAAAAAGACCTCACTAAGATGCCATTGCCTTTTTCCTTTGGACTGGCAAACCCCTTCAAGTCTAGAATTAAGCTGCAAACATGGAGTTAGCTCTAGGCTGCGGCTATCAATATGGCTTCCTATTTTTGGTTTTGCTCTTCAGTTGAAAAAGTGAAGGCTTGGTGTTGCATCACCTGATCATCTCCCATCTGAATGCTTCTGACATGTGACAGGCATGTTCCCTGACCCTGAAAATCAGCTGTTTATTTTGTCTGTCAAACAGTGGAATTTTTCCATGGAAGCCCTTGAACTTTCTGACCAGCCAGTGGCATCCATCCAGCTTCACCAATCAATGACTTAATAGCCTACACTGGCCAACAAAAGTGCGCCAATTGCCATGCAATCCTTTTGTCGAAAGTGTGAAAAGTTTGGGGAGAAGATATGTTTGTATGTGGCCTGCATTCACATGTTCTGTTACTGTTTTTTGTAAAATACAGCTAAACATGCTGTGTGACCCAAGCTGTTATAGCATAAAATTAGTACTCGGCTTATGACCATTTGAAGTTACGATGGACCTTCCTGGGGGTACTTACGACCAAGAGTTGAAATTCTAATGGTTGGGACTCCCTGGCAGTTGCATGCCCGCAATTCAGATGCTCAGCAACCAGGCCAAATTTATAGACGTTTGTTTGCTGCATCTCTTGGAATAGTCTTGGAATACAGAACATGGCTGTGTAACCATACAGTCTTCAAACCGGGGAAGTTTTTAATCAGAATTTCTCTTACAAAACAATAAACAAAATCTCTGGGTATAAAGCAAGCAGATTAGAAAAAGGCAAAAGGGGGAAAGGCCAGTACACTTATCAAATTGCAAAAATAAAGTCAGTCCAACTAAACCTAAACATATGATTACTTATTTTTTATTTACGTATGAAATTTTTATGCTGTCCATTTCCCTTGAAACACAGATGAGCACCACCTCCTATAGTTGGCAACCACTAGCAAAGTAAACTGCTGGAATTCCTTTCCTTTTTCCTTTCCACTTCTACGGTGACTCTGGGTGACTCTACTTGCCCAAGTAAATTCCCAAGCCCTTGAACATGCAAGAGTTCATTCCACCAAAGATATCTCTATAGGGAGCATATGTGGCTCCTGCTTGAATGTTATTATACAAGGCCTCCTTGCTCTTTCCACAAATTTTGTCACATTTATTACAAAGCTGTATCTCTGGCTAGCATCATTTGATCAAATGATCAAGAGCCTGGTGGCGCGGCAGACTAAAAGCAGACTAAAGCACTGTGATTAACATTCAGCTGCCTGCAATTACTGCAAGTTCAAATCTCACCAGGCTCAAGGTTGACTCAGCCTTCCATCCTTTCTAAGGTGGGTAAAATGAGGACCCAGTTTGTGGGGGCAATAAGCTGACTTTGTATAAATATACAAAAGTATGAAGGCTATTGCTTAACGCACTGTAAGCCGCCCTGAGTCTCCGGAGAAGGGCGGCATATAAATCAAATTTTAAAAAAATAATCAAGAAAACGTAATTCCAATGTCACAAGGCCAGCCAGCAAGGAGAAAATACCTAACGGCTGGTTTAGGCCGTACAAAGACATAGGTTGCATTCATGTGAACTTCTGCAACCCACTTTCTTTCATCTTGGAATAGATTGAACCATAAGTTAACCAAGTGGACTTCACACAGCATGCTAAGATATAGAAAAGTGAGCGTGCAAAGTTTAGCATGTTATACAGATGCATCCGCTTCGTCCTTAACTAATCTGCTTAAGAATGTTCTAGGAACCCAACCGGAGGCCTTGGGTTAGAAAGTAATTAAGAGAGAGCCTGTAAACTTGACTATATTTTATAAAACCTGGCATTGTTCTCATGTAAAGTTTGATGAATAATGTACAACTGTATTATGAGTTTGGCAAAACAATTCTCAGAAAATCATGTGGTGTATCAACAGCCAGCCAGACACATGTCCTTGAACTGTCTTTTGAGGCGAAATCCTGTTTTATATTGGAAGAAGTGACATAGAGGATTTCAAGTGAATATTCTACAATAAGCTGAAATTCTCTTTCCGGGTATTTGAGCTCATCTTTTGAGTTCATCAGAGTATCTGAGCTCACCTTTTAGGGAAATTTAGAGGAGGAGGAGGAGGATGTAACTAAATAACTATATTTTGATAGTCCTTTCTCTTAACCCATTCGTTCAATTTACAAAGTTGAAAGCAAAGAATTTCATAGGGCTAACAACTATATTATTAAAGATTTGTGCAACAGTATTTATGGACTACAGTCTGCAAATTTGTTACATATTATTGCATTTTCTTTCTGTCTTTCACTTCTATTAAGCTGGAGATTCTCCACTGTCTATGTCAGAGTTTCTCAACCTTGGCAACTTGAAGATGTATGGACTGGCTGGGGAATCTTGGGAGATGAAGTCCTCACATCTTCAAGCTGCAAGAAACACTGGCCTATGTTGTCTGTGCTGTAATAGCATTAGAGGTCAGAGATCTACCGTATTTTCTGGCGTATAAGACTACTTTTTAACACAGGAAAATCCTCTCAAAAGTCGGGGGTCGTCTTATACGCCGGGTATAAGCCTACCGATGCTCCAACTTCCCCAGCTGACCCCCAGTGATGGCGAGCCCCAGCTGTCTGGGGAAGTCGGAGTGTCGGTAATTTCCACCTGGATGCCTGGGACGGTGGGGGAAGCTCCGTGCAGCAACCAGCTGGGTCCAGCATTCAGCGGCATGCAGCCTTGACAAGATCGGCACAGCTTCCCAAATCTGAGTTGCCGGCGCTGACCGATGATGCTACGGGAGCGCCGACAACATTGAGGGGTAGTCTTATACGGCGAGTATAGCCCAAACCCTATATTTTAATAGGAAAAGTAGGGGGTCGTCTTATTCGCCCAGTTGTCTTATACGCCGGAAAATATGGTATATTATTTAGAAACACTGGACATAATAACTTACTCTAATCCAGCACAGTTTTTATATTCTGCTTTCTGTCTTTTTTTTTTCTGCTGAGCAGTTATGGATGACCTGAAATTCTGAAAGTATAGTGTTGTTGCCTAAAGGGAAAGAGAAACATGCCCCTTCTCAGCCAGTGCTGTATTATCTATTGTGCACAAAAGGCATTCTGTTCAGGGCCTGCAAAACTCCCGGAATCCAGAAGTTCCAGAAGTTTTCATCTTGGCAGTGATTATGAAGGAAAAGCTTTGAAGATAGATTTTCCCAGATTGAATCCCAACATTTATAATGATGAGCCTTAATCACTGTTCTTAGCTTAACAAAATGAAGACTTGGATGTGAAATTCTACCACTGTAAAAGAAATACGAGAAAAAAAGCAGGGGTAGGGCGTAGGGTGAGGTTTCTTTTTGTAACGTCTCCAAGAGAAATCTTGCCATGGGTCAAGCTCTTCAACTCCCAGCATAATACCACAATTGTTCCTGCCTGAAGATTAAGAAGAAAAGCTGCTTGGCAGTATTTCCCTACCGGAATTGCTGCAGATTTCTGTTGGACTTTTATAGAGCAGAAGTGCCTGAGGAAAGCCTTGTGCTGGTACAGGCTGAGCTTTGGGGTAGGTATTATTGTTGAAAAATATTGTCTGGTTCAGACTTCACACTAAACTATAATGGAGTTGGCCTGATTTTGGTTCAGCATGGAATTTGAATCCAGAAATTTGCTATGATTACTGGGTGGAAAGAGTGAACCCAGAGAATTGTGGCATGTTCGATAAATCAAATTTAACTTGTGGCTTGGCCTAATTTGTGAACTCAGTCAATGCAAGTTTGGGAATATGGACGGGGTGGGCTGTCAGGAAAGGGGAGCTGGATAGTTTGGTAATCTGCATACCATTTCCCTTGCAGTTCTCTACTTCTGATCTCTTAAACCCCTTCTTGGCTTGGGGTATGCATCTAATGTTGTATTCTGAAGTCATCTATTTTGTGGTTTGATTGAACCATGGTCTATTGAATAAGCCACATTCGCAGGATTATATAACATGCAGAATTAGAAACAGGTACTGTAAATCACACTGTGGTTAATGTGCGAATCCTGTCATTGGCTTATATTGAAGTGTAACATAATGGCAGTGGTGAGCCACTATATTATATTTCACTGAACCTCAGACAGACTGAGAGTGTTATCTCTGAAAGTTACATGGACTTCTGCAAATCAGGGTTGACCTCAAAGCTGCAGGAGACACGAACATGTTCCTTGTTTCAATACTGCTTTAAATGGCTTGACTTCAGTTATTTTTATTTTTAAATGTTTCCTGAAGAACTGGTGATATTCCTGATGATTCTCTTATACTTATCAAATGACACCTCAAAAATTAAGATTGAAGCAGGATATACATTTTGAATATCAATCTCTTGTTTTACAGTTCCATTTTTATTTCCTTTATCTTCTCCTCCCTTTCATTTTGATGCTGCCATCTTCACATCACAGTCTGCTTCTTCTTTGATGAACAAAATTTATCTTCTCTTGTTCCATTCTTAACCTTTTCCCAATCCCCTTTCCCTCATGTCTGAGTCCCCAGACTATTTTTCTAAGTGGATTACGGGTACTAGTTATGAGATACCTCATTTATTGAAACCCTCATTTTACCATCCAATTATATCATTTCTGCCATTTTTGTCCTTTTTTTTATTTTAATGTTTTCTTTTTATTGTTGTTTCCTTATTTTTAAATATTTTTAACAATTTATAAATTGGTTACAGTTTTGGGGAGCCTGGTGACATATTGTTATCATTATTTTCCCATCTTCAATGCCAAATAAAGCTTTGCTATGATTTTTATATAGGTGCAATTTCCTCATTCATGGGCCACAGTCTGAATATGGGTGTTCAGAGGAAAATGAAAGTAGCTATGGCTATGCCCTCCTGCAGAGCCATAAATGAACAGTCCAGAACACATCCATTTGCAAATAACAATATGTTTAATTGCATAATTATATATCTACCTACAATAAGTATTAATAAAATAAGTCTAGTTAATAATTTATCGTTCTTCCAGTTCTTTCAGCAACTCGTCAAAATGAGTGATGTACCACTTCGCTTTTTCTTTTACTTGTTTCCGTACAACGTTGCCCCCGAAGCCGATGAAACAGTCCTGGGCAAACAGAAAACAGATAAGTTGGGAGTTATTCTTCCTCTCCCTAGAGACTATTTCAGAGTTCACAAGTCATGGACAAATTGGAAATGTGTCCTCATCCTCTAGTAACAACTGAAAAAGCAACACTTATGAACAGCAAGACTAAATGGTTGTTTATTCTTAGGAGAACTAAATACTTTGGGCACATGGACGTTTGGGAAAATAAAGATATTAATAGTCAGGCAAAGTTTTCAAACACTTGTGGAATTCCTTTTCCCTAATCCCCTAATGCCTTTCGGTCTTAATGCTTCCTGTGGTTAGATAATGTAGGAGGAGAGCTGTGTTAGTCTATACCAGTGATGGCTAACCTTTTTGCCGTCGCGTGCCAAAAGTGGGGGGAGCGTGGGGGGTCACGGGTGCCTGTGCCCATGTCCATAATTCAATGCGCCCGCCCTCCCGCACATGTGCACGTAACCCCTCCACACTTCCCCCTGCTTTTGGCACGCGATGGCACGGTGGGCACGGTAGGTCCATTTTCCCCTCTCCCCAGGCTCCAGAGGCTTTCTAGGAGCCTGGGGAGGGCAAAAACAGCCTTCCCCATCTCCCTGGAGGCCTTCTGGAGGCCAGAAACAGCCAGTTTCCCGACTTCCGGTGGGACCGGAAGGCCTGAAAATCAGTTGGCTGGTGCGCACATGCATGCTGGAGCTGAGCTAGGGCAACACTCGCGTGCCCACCAATATGGCTCCGCGTGCCACCTGTGGCACCCGTGCCATAGGTTCGCCATCACGGGTCTATACAGTTGTCAAAAATAAGAGGGTGTGAGTTCCAACTAATCAATGTTATTAAAGTGTGTGCTGTTTAATAAATGTGTTAGTCAGGAAAGTGCTACAAAATTCTTTTGATTTTTTGCTTTTCTTTCTGTATCTTTTATTCTTAGCCGCCCTGCACCACTGCTTTATGTTGTGTTGTCCACTGTTAAAAATTCTTTAGAGGAAATGATTCTGAAATAACTTCTTTTGGCTAGCCTAGCACCATATCTTTCCTACCCAGGAGGCACTGCATTGCCCTCCTTTATTTGGTCATCGAAAATTCCAAATCTAAATCCACTGATCTAATAAAGGAGAAATATTTGCCTTTAAATGTCAAGCTGGCCAACTACCGTGACCAGCACAAGGATTTTGCTTCTGAATGCCAAATCTAAATGTTCTGATTGTTCCATGATCTATTGATTCTGATTTGCTTCCCCTCCCCCAGAAGATATAAAAGACAATAATTAACAATGAGTGATAATTATTAACCAGGAATGGGAATCATGTTTGGTTCCTTATGGAGAGGTATGTACCAAAAATGAATTTTTAAAAAGGCTCCCCTTTTTCATCTGTGCATGCTTTGTGGGTTCATTTTGTCTAAATGGTGTATAGATTTTTGCACTGTAATGTGTAAATTAAGTTGCTTTTGTTAATACTAAGGTTGGGAAAGTGCAGGTAAATCTTTCTGGAGAGAGAAAGTTGAAAGGAAGACAGGTGAATCTGTGTTTTATCAGGAGGCTAGATTAGACCACTTTTATACAGTATATGCCGGGGAAACCTGCTGACTGATTTATAAGGGATTTACTGCATTTAAACAGAGCCAAAAAGGCTCCCCAGCTTTTGGTCAGTCTTGGTCTCTGACACACTGCCTATGCCAATCTCTGTGGAGATAAAAATACAGGAAACTCAGCACAGAATTCCCATAGACCAGGGGTGTCAAACTCAAGGCCCGTGGGCCAGATCTGGCCCACGGGGTGCTTAGATCTGGTCCACAGGGCTGCCCTGGAAACAGTGAAGGACCGGCCGTGGTGCCTCTGCCAGCAAAAATAGAGCTCAGAGGAACAGCGCATGGCCCTCCCGGGACTCTGTTTTCAGCCACGACAGCCTCCTGCAGCCCTCTGCCAGTGAAAACGGAACCCAAGCAGACTGGGTGCGGCCCTCCTGAGCTTCATTTTCATTGGCAGAGGGCTGCAGGAGGCCGTCATGGCCAAAAACAGAGCCTTGGCGAGTGATGTGGAGCTGGCCATGCCCCTTTGGCCACACACCTTCAGGCCCCTGAAGTCAAACACAACCCTGATGTGGCCCTCAATGAAATCAAGTTTGACACTCCTGCCTTAAACCAACAGGAAGAAGGGTAAATAAAAATTAAATTGTGGTTGAAACATCCATCTTTGATACTCACTGCTGGAGGGCAGGCTTCCATGTCTGTTGCTCCATCTCCAACCATAACTACTTTCTTAAATTGAAACTGTTCTTTCAAGTAACTGATGACTTGTCCTTTACCACCTGACTCAGCTGTTGGCTGCGTCTCATCAAAACCGGCATATTCTCCTAAATAAATGACACAAAGGGAAACCCCTTGACTGGCTGTCCCAAAATACTAGGGAGAATTTCAAGGACGTTAGAAGTCTGAGAAAGGGAGAAAAAATGTCCTTAGGGAAGTTCTAGTCATCAGAATTCTGTTACAAAAGATTTCAAGTCTGGGAAATCCATTCTCTGGTTAGAAATCTAGCTTTTATTCGCATGTTGGATTTATATCTTACCTTTTCATTCAGGAGACCAGAATGGTGTACATAATACTACAACAAGAACTTGGAATGAGAGTGGCCCAGAGTCACCCAGGAAGATTTTAGGGCTGAGGTGGTCTAGAACAGGGGTCTCCAACCTTGGCAACTTTAAGACTTGTGGACTTCAACTCCCAGAATTCCTCAGCCAGCTTTGCGAGTTGAAGTCCACAAGTCTTAAAAGTTGCCAAGGTTGGAGACCCCTGGTCTAGAATCTGTGTCTCTCCAGTGCCATTCTAATCTTTTAATCATTATGCCATCCTGATTCTGTTTTAATAATCTGTTTTAATAATCTTAGTACATGGATTTGACTATTTTCCTCTGAAGAGGAAGAAACTTTTTCTTACATGCTCAGGGGTTCAAATGTCTATTATTAGGCCATTAATTTCAAAACTAAATCCTGAAAATAGGTCCCAAACACATTAGCTTCTGATTCCATCATTTAAAGTTTGGGGGAAATTACCGTTCCCCACTTTCTCTCTATATTCAGGCTTCCTATCCTTCTCTACAATCAAAAAGGGAAAATTCAGACAATGGAAAAATTCTGATCCTTCTCATTTGCTTCTATTTGTCCCCCTGGCAATACAGAGTGATTAATCTAAAGCCAAGTACCACACACTTGAGTGACCCTGTTTATTGCAATGTTCCAAATCAGCTGAGCCTGGCTAGAAATTTGTAATATCAGTGGGATATCACTAGCAGGATATCTTAACCTTGTAGTTGTATGTTTTATCAGCTAATGGATAAGAGACCCTGCTGATCGCTCAATAAACAAGCTGATCTCAGCAACACACCCCTTGCTCTTACCATGTGCCAAAGCAAAGTGTCAAATCTCAACCCTTGGAAGGAATTACTTGTTTTACATAACCTGGGCAATTGATGTTTCATAACTGGGAAAATGATTAGCAGGCCTAATTCTTCAAGCGCAACCATTTACAGTCTAAAGATTTCACTTCAACTTCTTTTCCCTGCTGAGGGTCAACTTAAGCAACAACTAGGTCTATGATCTTAAAAAAAAATTGAACAATTCAAAATATTCCAGAGGGGAACAGGTTTGGAAAACCCTTTCTACAAGAACAGGCTAAAATTTCTGCAGTTTGGAAGCAAGGAAGATTTAGTCAGGGTCGCAGTAGTTTACAGATTATTAGCTAGGATGTTGGAACAGAATCTCTAAATCTATATACTGCTGAATCCTAACTGATGGGAAAGCAAAAGATGAAGGTCAGGACCTGCTCCTTCAAGAGAAACTTGTGGCTTGTTGACTTCTTTGGGAAGCAGGAAGATGGAATAAACCAGTCTTCCCCTTCCTTTGCCATCCAGACTACAATCCCCAGAGTTCTCAGCTACATGATCAGGTTAGACACAGCTGGCCTAATGGACTTTTAGTTCTGCTTTATGTTCTAAAAAAGCAAATGGAACCAATAATTGCCAACCCAGAAATTTGAGAAGCTTAAGTGTCCTAAGGCTAAAAGCTCTCAATATTTATAACCCCCAAAGATCCTTTTTGCAAACAGCTCAACAAACTAGTTTTACAGTACACTTTATTCACATTTCTGAAATGTGTCCTGTAGTGTGAAAAGTTACTAGAAGATCTGTAAGAAATATGCAGCAAACTTTGACTTATTATATGAACTGGCAATGAGACTTCTCAGTTGGCTTGTTAAGGCCAAGTGGAGGTTTACCTTGGAAAAGGCCCTCTGTGCATAGAGTGCATGGTCATTAATTTGAATTATGTGTGAGAAACGAGTAGCCATTTTCTTCATGCATGGATGAAAATGGACTGATCTACCAGTGAGGAAGTGCTAAAATGTAGGTATGACATGCATTTTCGGTTTTGAGCCTTCTTGGGTATTCCATAAAATACTGCAACCTTCAGTCTGAAATAGGTTCCCACTTCTAATCTAAATTGGCTTGCAACTTTATTATTTTTCAATGGAAATGTATCATCTGGCCATACAGTAATGTATTAGAATACCATTATTTTCCCGAGTTCCAAACCAAGAAAGAAAGTTCAAGTAAAAAGGTAATTTAAAAAGCCTTTCGGCTCATGAGGGGCAATATGGTCCAGGGGTTAACATACCAAAGTAAAAGTGGGGGAACCCAGATTCTAGTTCATTCTCAGTTTTAGATACTCCCTGGGTGATTTGGCCAGTCTTGCTTTTTCAACACAACCAACTTCACAAGCTGGTTGTTGGGGAGAAAAACTAAGCTCTATGCTTAGAAGTACAAACGAATACCTACTAAATGTAAATTTCAACAATGAAGGAAGAAATGATTTAATTTTGTATGGAATAAATTTTCACATTGATTACCGTAGCTAGCCTTCAAATAATTCTTATATATTTCATATCTTTTAAGGCAACAGACTTTGATTCTGTTGCTACAGAATCGAGATGTTCTGTAATTCTGTTTCAGTTAACACATCGTAGAGATATTATTATTATCTTTGGTCCCTATTAAGTCAACAACCTTATCAGTTCTAAGTTCAATCATATGGAAGATTTTACCATTAAAGTAGAACTTCAATCTGTTGGCATAGATATTTGCTGTTGGAATGTTTAATTGTGAGGCGACATGTTCGACAATGCTTTGAAACCCTCCAGAAATTAAGAAAACTTGGACACCGCGCTGGTGGAGCCGGTTGACGAGTTCTCTTTAAGGGGGAAAAAAAATAGAGACCATAAGGTCAGGGGAAAGGAACGAATACATTCAAACAGGTGGTTTTTGTTTGCTATCTGCATTATCATCTACATAATAGACCCATAATGAGCACTCCCAACAAACAACAATAGCAATAGCATTCAGGCTTATATATCGCTCCATAGCACTTTATAGCACTCTCTGAGAATTTTACAATGTAGAACCATTATTTGCATATTGTCCCCAATAATCTGGGTCCTAATTTTACCCACCTCAGAAGGAGGGAAGGCTGCATCAATCTTGAGCCCTGTCAGAATCGAAGTTCAGGCTGTGGACAGAGTTTGCTTAAAATACTGCACTTTAACCACTGCACCACCAGGGCAATAACTCCAAGGGTTTTTTTAATCAAAATCTGGCACCATGATTTCTTGGCCCTGTTTTTATGGTCATGAGACTGACCTTGACTGGGTAGCACATGACTCTAGGATGGGAACTGAAAGTTGTTGATTTTCACAGATTTACAGCTATGTGGAGATTCCCCTCCCCTTTTCTTTTTTTGAGTAGACAAAAAGAGTAAAAAAAAAACAACAACCCAAGAGGGTTAGCTCAGAATGAGCTCTAAACTTGTAGACTTCTTAATATGAAGGAGAAATAAAAATATGATACTAAACTCCTCAAATAGCCAAATCTGGGCATAGCAAAAGCTCATTTTCACAAAAGAACTACCATTTTAGTCCAGTAAAGGTAAGGGTAAAGGTTCCCCTCGCACATATGTGCTAGTCGTTCCTGACTCTAGGGGGTGGTGTTCAGCTTTCAAAGCCAAAGAGCTATCGCTGTCCAAAGACATCTCTGTGGTCATGTGGCCGGCATGACTAAATGCCAAAGGCACACGAAACGCTGTTACCTTCCCACCGAAGTGGTCCCTATTTTTCTACTTGCATTTTTTTATGTATTTTCAAACTGCTAGGTTGGCAGAAGCTGGGGCAAGACAAAAGTAAAGTCTTCACAGTTCTGTGAAAGAATAAGGGGTCAGAACCACCCACATCTTAGGAGAGATTGTTCCAAAGGACAGGGGAAGCAACAGAATAGACATGTCTTCTAGGTCCCGTTGTATGACTACTTCAAACAAAGGACTGTCTACCTTGGTGTGTAATTTTGGGACTGCCAGAAATAACAAGAAGTAGATGATCCTGAAAATAACAGCTCTGTTCCAGACAGGGATTTATAGATGATAACTAACTTTTGAATCACACCCAGAAGCCTATCAGGAGCCGTTGCAATGCACAGAACACAGTAGTGGTCTTACATGGACATACCAATATGCCTGTACTACCACACTCTGGATCAGTTGCAGCAACTTAAAAGACAGTCATTTGTAGAGACCACTGCAGAAATCCAACAGGGAGATGACTAAGGCATGCATGGCAATGAACAGGGCCTCCTGATCTAAAAATGGGGGCAATTTACGCACAAGATAAAGCAGTGCAAAGGCCTTCCTGGACATGGCTGTCATCTGTTCTTCATAGGAGCCATGAATCCAAGAGGAACCCAAACTGTTCACTAGCTTTGAGTCGAGGAATGCAGTTGCACCCAGAACCAAATATGAAAATCCCCCGATCAGAATCCAAATTCCACATCGTAGCTTGAAAACAAGCAGATAAAGCAAAGTTTGGCTGCAGTTTGAGTACAATAAAAAAAAAAATAGTGTTATTGCAATGGATTTTAATCTCAACTGGCAATGGGCAAGACAAAGGAGGGGGAGCAAAGATAATCTTACCTGAATTCAGGAGCAGCTTGTATGCTTTGATGGATTGCCTTAATAAACAGGGATTGGGAGGGGGGAGGAGAGAATCCAACTCAAAGTCCCAGTGTAGCATTATTGTACTATGTCTTTCATAAGATCCTAGGAACACACAGCAAGGACCTATGACAATCTCCATGGGAAAAACGCATCTTGGGAATACTGCACAACATAACCATTCCTAATATTTCTTACCTTATCCCTGGCGTTAACTGGGGTGGATGCTCTGATATTAATTTCTGTACTTGTTCGTAGGAAGGTCGTATGAGGCCTAGCCGTGCAGTTAAAGCTGCCTTGAATGTTACTGAACCTCCCATTGCTCTGCGAGTCCTAAATTAGGAGTCAAAGAAATTCATTTCAGGCTTTTAAGGAAAGCAGAAGAATCTCCTGAGGAGTTTCAATACACAAATCTGATAAACTAGAATGTATTGTGGAAACCCACTGAAAATTTATTCTGTGATGTAAGAATATAAGGGCTCCCCGCTATATCAAACCATACTGTTTCGGGCAGTCCATTCCCCGTAATGGCCAAATACATGTTTATGGAATCCATAAAGAGGATAATACAGACTTTTTCAAGCTGCTGTTCAAAAGCTGGAACCCGATGTTCACTAATGCTAAGTTTGTTTATTATTTATTTATTTCGAAGTTTTATATGGCCACCCACTCTCTCTCTGAGACTTTGGGTGATTTACAAACAATAAAAGCCCAAATAACAATTTGGATTAATAAATGTCTGTGAATGTTGCCTCAATCCCAATCACCTGTAGATGCTATTTCAGTGTTAAAAATGACAGATATAGTATTTCCAGTATGATCCTTAAGTGGTTTTTAAAAGGAATTAAAAGTTCTTATGGTTATGCAACCTAACAATGGTAAATGCCCTGTGTTCTCGTACCACAACAGTGTTAAATAATTTCTCAACTACACCCACTGCAGGCTGGCATTTCTCTTTCATTATTTAAAAAAAAACAAACAAAAAATGCCAGGAACTTGCACAGCTGGTTTAACTAGAAGTAGCAAGAGGACAGTGAAAAAATACTAAGTACTGGAAGCAATAACAACTGTGTAGCTATGGTCAGCAACTTTTTGGACAGACATGACCAGCTACAGGAACTTTTCACATCCATTGTCAATTCACACTGTGTTCTGGCTTGGGCAAGCGGAAGATCCAACAGAATCTCTCAGCATTTATTTATTTATTGATTTATTTTATTAAATTTTTATACTATCTTTCTCCTTGAGATCATAAACACTAAACAGATCATAAACACTAAAGTCAAGAAGATGGAAGGCAGGAAAATTATACAAGGAATATTGCTTCTCTTTGACCGAATCAAACCACTACTTTAAATATATTGATATGACAACGTATACTCATTTTGAGTTCATCTATTATCTCATTGAAAGCTGTTTCATGGCACAATCAGAACAGCCAAGAATAAAAAACATCCCAATACAAAATTTAAAATTATTTTAAAAGAATTAGACAAATTTTAGCCCAAATTTAAAACACCCCAACTAAAATCAGTTACAGTTAAAAATATCTTGGGGGGGGGGGGGTTACGCCAGCCCAGCTTGATGAAATAAAAAAGTTTTAAGGGCACGGCGAAAAGCACGGAGATCTGGTATCCTGCGTATTTCTGGGGGTAGGTCGTTCCAGAGGGCAGGTGCTGCCACAGAGAATGCCCTCCCCCTGGGGGTCGCCAGCCAACATTGTCTGGCCGACGGCACCCTGACGAGTCCCTCTCTGTGGGAGCGTACTGGCTGGTGGGAGGCTATCGGTGGCAGAAGGTGGTCCCGTAAGTACCCAGGCCCTATGCCATGCAGCGCTTTAAAGGTGGTCACCAACACCTTGAAGCACACCCGGAAGACCACTGGAAGCTAATGCAACTCGCGCAGGAGGGGTGTCACATGGGAGCGCCCCATCACTCCCATAATCCCCCGCGCGGCCGCATTCTGCACCAGTTGGAGCCTCCGGGAGCTCCTCAAGGGGAGCCCCATGTAGAGAGCATTACATTTAGACTTGGTCCTGAAAATGCCAGATACTGACCACAACATAGCTATTTTGTAAAGATACTTTACAATATAGCTATTCTAAAAGTTTACTGTAGATGCATTTCTAAACTGTACATTAAAGTTGTGCCAGAGATACTCGAAAACCCATATGGCATTATGAAACAAATTTTACAAGAAGCTTAACTGAATCTCTCATGATTAACTATATGGTATCACAAAAGTTTCAAATCCACACAGACACTGAAAGATATACTGAAGGTATGAGATATAAAGGCCTTGGACTGATAATAAAATTAGACAAGCTTTTTTTCTTCATCACAGAGCTACCTCAATTGTCTTTTCATCTTTGCACATACAGACTCTGATAATTTTCTCTGCATTATTCAGTGAAATGCCAAAGCAAGCAAAAGCAGAGGCAAACTTTGGAGTTACTTTGTAAGTCATATTGAAGAGATACAAAAGACAAAGCTTGCTGCATTACTAAAGACTTAAGTTACCATACTAGGGGGAAAAGTTAGCAGCGTTCTGATTGTGCCATGAAACAGCTTTCAATGAGATAATAGATGAACTCAAAATGAGTATATATATGTTGTCATATCAATATATTTAAAGCAGTGGTTTGATTCGGTCAAAGAGAAGCAATATTCCTTGTATAATTTTCCTGCCTTCCATCTTCTTGACTTTAGTGTTTATGATCTGTTTCAAAAGTAACTACAAAACTGGTTTCTCAGACTAGGAATAGTTCTGATCTGTATATGCTTGTTAGATGCTTGTATATTATCTGCTCAAGAAGCTTCATTAGAAGACTCCGTACATGATCTAAGATCTGATAAAACTAAGCAACTCTCATGCAGGACTTTAGATGGGCAACCAAACCCAAACGTTAAACCTATAAATTTAATGTATTTAATAAATGGTTATCTTTTTGTTGGTAAGAGCAGTCACCATCACATACAGGCCAGTGGCTTTGGACGTCTCAGATTCAGGTCAAACACACTGTTGAACACACAGTCTTTTGGATGAACAAATTTCCATGTCTGTGCCCCAAAGGTGCTTTTTCAAAAACCATCTTTCCTTGAAGATGGTTCACTTCTCATCCAAGAGCTTCTTCAGTTCTGAAGTGAAGAACTGGACAACAGAACTGAAGAAGTATCTCGATGTCTGCTCTCTCTTCTCAGAAGCATCAAGCAAGGCACAATCATACTTACATTTCCGCCACCGCATCTCCAACGCCACAGAATTTTGCCAGTTCATCGATGCCCTCTTCTTTAATGACTGTGCTGTCCACATCGAAGCAAACGGCGTCAGCATTGAGGAAGATTTCCTTCATCTCCATGATAGAAGACATCTTTTTGGGAACCTTCCTGTTATGTGAAAGATAGATGAAGTCATTCTGGATGTCGCCAGCCTGTACCCTCAGTTGGGCCATCTTAGAAGCAGATCTGTGGCTGAAAGCCCTGTGTTGAGAGGGGACAGCTAATGCCGCAGCTCCTTTTTAAGCAAGAGCAGGGAGTGGAGGAGGGGGGTAGAGGATGCTGCTGATTTGCTGGCTTCAGGGGCCGCAGAGAAATGGGCAGACAATCAAGGTTGCCCCCCCCCCTTGAGTTAACCATTCTTGAAACTTTCACTGACACAGTCCATCTGAGGTATCGCACACATTTACTAAAGAGAAGGATTTTTCCTCCAGGACTGGCCATCTATCTTACTCTTTGCTATCCAAAAATTCCACAAAATGAATTTTACCTCTTGAATAAAAATAACCATCTTTGGTGATAGTTTTAAGCAAACTATCCCCTCCAGTTAAACAGTCTTGCTCCCTCTCAAAAGCACCATCACCTGATACTCAGAGCTCTTGACATAAATAGAACGGAACACTAAAAGAATCCATCTTAAATTGGATTGAAGGCAAAGTAAATAATCATTGTTGATATCCCAGAGAATGAAACCAGAGTCTTAAAGTTTAACCAAAGAACAAGAGGAAAATTAAAAAGGAATTATTACAAATGTATAATTGTGGGGAAGGGGAAGAATCAGCACCATGAGGGAAAAAAAACAATGAGTTTTTCATTAGCAACTGGAATGGGACGTTTCTATATATAATGATAATAAATGATTGCATCAAGAAGTTCCACTCAGTCACAAGAATAGGAACTATACAAGATCTTCTTAGAGGATTTTTTGTTTCACACCTCTCCCATTTTTGGATCTGCTCTGAAAGTCCTGGTCATTAATGCATCGAATTGTAGCGAAGAACTTGGGTAGCCAATGGGTGGGAGCAAAATGATACAGGAAAATCTAACTTTTTTCTGTCATGATCCAAATTTTTGCAGCCCAGATAGTGTATGCTACCCTTACGTCTTACAAAAAGACATGTGGATTCTAGAACAAGTTGCTCAAGGAGCCAATCCAGACATCTTGTTTAATCTGTTTTGCTCCAATATGGAAAGTGGCACAAAGTATAAATCTGATTGTCCCCTTAGCTAGCCTCCCACAGATGTAATGAGAGTTTCCTAGATGAAGAGAAAATGAGAGCTTTTCGTCAGATAAGATGGTTAAGAAAAAAAAAGTTTTTTTAAAAAAAACTTGACTGATTTTGGAATTATCTCTTGATTTCATTATTGGATGAAGAATGAACAAGCTTCCAAATATGCACAATGGGACCTTTCATATATCTGAGTGAATTACTTGTCTCATACTTGTGAAAAATTGCCCTGTCCCCTTTATCCTAAACATAAGTTATTATTTTTCACGTGCTTTTTAAGACTACCCTGGTTGTGGCAACCAGATGTCTGATCAAAGGCCAAAGTGTCAATGGAACAACAAAATTGGAGGGGACTTTGGAGGTCTTCTACTCCCAGCTCAAGCAGGAGACCCTATATCATCCTGGACAAATGGCTGTCCAATCCCTTCTTTAAAACCTCCAATGATGGAGCAGCCACAACTTCTGAAGGCAACCCATTCCGCTCATTAATTATTCTCACTGTCAGGGAATTTCTTCTTAATTCTAGGTTGGATTTCTCTTTGGTAAGTTTCCATCCATTACTTCTTGTCTTGTCCTCTGGTGCTTTGAGAATAGGTTGTTTGCCTCTTCTTTGTGACAGACCCTCAAATATTAGAAGACTGCTATCATGTCATCCCTAATTCTTGTCTTCGTTAGACTAGTCATATCCAGTTCTTACAACCATTCAGCATATGTTTCATCTTCTAGCCCTCTAATCCCCTTTGTTGCTCTTCTCTGTACTCTTTCTAGAGACTAGAGGAGATGTTGGAAGGAAGATCCTGGATAGATCGTAGCCTCTGCCGTGTCATCACCATTAACTGCCATCAATATGCCACAAGTTGTGCACATAGCAAAGCTTACATGAGGAAAAGTTGGGGAATACCACTTATAAATCAGATCCGATTGAAGTTAGATGATCTCATGGATGGGTTGGGGTAAGAAGAAGGCTGCATCATCAGGAGGGGTCCTCAAAGAAGAGTTAAGTGAAGCATCTTCCAACCAGATAGGAGAACATGAGGAAGTGTTGAAACTTAGCTTGTATCTAAGAATATTTTTAGAGGTTTCCATTGCTTTTTGTTTCACTGTGGCCTAATTATATTTTACAGTATAAGCATAGACTAGTTTTTATACTAGTAACGGTGATGGCTATAAAATAAAGAAGCCTTACAAACTTCACTCTGACATTAGGAAGACACAGGCTATTGGTCCTGGTATATCCTGGTAGGATGTGACAATTAAGGCTTTAAGCTTATGCTTTAAGCTTATGGTTTGGATGTGGTCAGAATCCGAGAAGTGGCAATTATGCTAAAAGGACAGGGTCTGGGAAAGTGTTGAGAAAGCGGACCTTCACATTTGCTCACTAGCAGCCTTGACTTGCTGATGGCTTCCAAATGTTCTGTTTGTTTTAAGCCAGAGAAGGCAGAAGAGACAGCTTTGACTCTGGGAAGGGGTTGGAACACCGTGCAATATGACGCATTGTTACACAATGCCATGAAAAAGGCCCGTGCTCACAGCTTTGGATCAGCAAAACAGCATCCAGCTGTTTTTTTCCAGGCAATATGAAAGGATAAACATCCAGCCAGAACTCAGTCTCCTGTCACCTGGCCAACTTTGACAGGGACATCATGCCAAGATGCACCAAGCTGCCTGCGTCACCCTGTCCCCAAATCATGATGTAATATCTGCTGATTAAAGCTGGATTGCAATAGGGACTTTTGGTGATAAAGGAAAACATGTGCCTGCCATGCAATGATATTTTACTGGGCCACACTGGTATTTGCGGAGGAGCTTTATAACCATACACCTGAGCATACATGGAAAAAGTGACCCACTTGGGGAAACTAGTCAAATTCGTTTCAGCTAAATATATATAAAATGAAAACTCTAGTAAGAATAAACAAAAGCTAGGTCACTTTTTAAGACCTCAAATGGATTTTTAAAACCGTTGAAATTTTGAGAGATTACTAGATTTGACATCCTCACTTGACATCTCCAAAATTCATGTACCGTAAGTACACAAAAATCGCACAAAATCTGGCAATTGTTTAACATTGTACCGGCAACTATTTTTAATTTTCAATATTACAAATTTTATTTAGAGTTGGAGTTCTGTAGATGCTATCTAGGGAGCTGTGAGTATCTTGGCATACAAAGATGTGCAAAAAAACTGGCATAAATAGGTAGGACTTCCCCACTCTTTTTCCCCCCTCCTTTTTTCTTTTTCAGAGCTTTTGTAAAGTACTGAACGCTGACCTAAAATATGAACGTAGTTATTTCTCAGGCCCATTTTTTCTAACCATAATTATGCAGAAATTTCAAAACAGCTTACTGCTGAAATACAGCCGTAGGTGGTTTGCTGTCGAAAACCAGTATTACTACCAGTTTTAAGCAGCCAAAAAAGATGGCATTTTATGGGCTGCACCAAAGCCTCATGGGTTTGTTGTATGTCCTTTGGACTATCCAGAGATACCATAAACCAAAGATGAGTAACTTGCTGATGCCTGGTAGCTGGGTTTTTCTCCCAGCTCCAAAGAGCTGCAGTGAGTAACAGACGTGAAGTAAACAGCTCTGTACCAATCCGTTCCATTTTTATTTAGCATAGTCCTGAAAGGGCATGCCTTTGCTCCAATAATGCTTTTCAGACATGATAAATATGCTTCTTGGATGTTGGCAGATGTCCAAGATAGTTTCTCCACCAGATGGGTTCACTTTGGATATTAGAGGCTTTTCAGACACTCTAGAGATGAGAACATTTGGGCTGGCTCCAAAAGAGGAAGATATGGCAGACAAATATGCCAGAACAGGGGTCGGCAACCTTAAACACTCAAAGAACCATATGGACCCGTTTCCCACAGAAAAGAAAACACCGGGAGCCACAAAACCTGGGTGGGCATGGCCAACCCAACCTCACTCCCTTCCACCAGTCACATACCCCTTAGCCATGCCTACCCCAGATGGTCATTAGGGCAGAGAGCCGGTTGTTAAAAAACACTGGAAAGCACAAAAACCTTTTGACCTCTCTCTCTCTCTCTCCCTCCCTCCCCCCCTCTCTCTGTATCTCTCTGTCTCTGCCCTGGCCGCTTCTCCATCCCCCGCCATCGCCCTTACCTTCTCAGGCCAGGCAAGGAGTGACTGGGAGGGGGAGGGCGAGGGGGGGGGCAGCAAGTGATGGAGCCACAGCAGAGGGCCCAAAGAACTACATGTGGCTCCGGAGCCGCAGGTTGCTGACACCCATGCCAGAACACTTAGTCCAACCGCACCTGAAGGTAGGGAAATTTAGTTTTCCAAGGGTACCCAAGAATGTGGAAATCTGAAACATGCCAGTGCTGGCTTGTTGTTGTTCCTGTATGAGCATTCCTGTGGGAGCACTTAATGCTAACTGTAGAGGGATAGGATTTGGAGTTAGTTTCCCCACACTTTATTTGGTTGGGAGGTTGTTAACCTTTTTATAGGTATGAACCTAGCAGATACATAACTCATCTATTTCCCTGCAGGAAACTGATAGAAAATTTCAAGGATTTATTTGATGGTTGAGTCTGAAGTTCAGCAGCATAATCCTGATTGGCCTTTACAGTATCCCAAAAAAGGATTTCTGATGATACATACCTACCCCGGCTTAAGCCATAGTTCATATACTGTCCATTGTCAGGGACAAAATACAATTACACTGAGCGAGCAACTGTAGGAAGTCTTTCCTCACCAGTAGAAGGAAAAGTTGGACTACTTTCCTTTTGTATATCAATTCTCTCTTACATGATTGAGCTGACGGTGGCACACAGCGGGGCTTTTAAGCAGGCTCCCCTCCAGGGTTGGGTTAGGCCTCTTCGGATCATCTCCCAGTCAGGGATAAGATCTTGCACCACAGAGGCTGGGACTTTAAGAAACCGAAAAGCAAAGTCCTCCTTATTTTAGAAAGGTACACTCCACTGCAAACCAATGCAGATGATGTTGTTTTCATATGAACTGGTAATATAGGAAAATGTATGCAAATATAGCCCTTTGTTCTTGGGTTTGCTTGCCTAGAGGAGATATGCAAATAGCTCTTTACATGTCTTGGTTCTGATCTCTGGAAAAACTCCTGCTTCCCTCCTTCTGAGATTTTGCCATAATTTAAATCAATTAAATCAGATACGGTTGAAGAGGAGGGAAAAAAAACAATTGATCTCCAGAGCCTTAGGTACCCCAAATGTAAATTCATGTGGTTTATTATGTTTGAAAATATTTTCAAAATAAATAAGTAAAATGAGCCGAATTCAACTAAAGTATCTAATAACAGAATTGCAATCTAATATACACATTTACCTGGAGTTAGTAGCAGTGCACTCAGTTAGGCTCATCTCTCTATTGGTGTTTATGGGACTGCAATGTAAGACCCATAAATCCAATGCAACAAGTCCACATTAGTTAAAAAAGAACATTTTCCAACAATTTGGCATGCAAAACTCTACTGTCTCACCAAGTTCAGTGTGGGACTGAAGGGGATTTCAGAGAAAGAGACTGGACAGCCATTTGTCTAAAATGGTATAGGCCAGGGTCTCCTACTTGAACAGGGGGTTGGCCTAGAAGACCTCAAAGGTCCCTTCCAACTCTGTTATTCTGCTCTGTTCTGTTTTATTATAATTGCCCTGCCTCATTCATAGAAGAGATCCAAATGTATTAATCCCATTGATAATTTTCCAAAGGGTTTTTGCCATTTGCTCTGTCGTTTTTCTCATAAATCAATCAAGCAAACAAACAGCAGTAGCTGATGAAGAGGGAAAGACAAAAGAGAGCTACAGGATATTTTTGATTAGTGGTGTTAGGAATCCTTGGATTAGAAGTTCTTAAATTTAGGTAAATGTGCAAGAGGACTGTAGCTATGGGCACCAACCCTACCTATACTTGAAGGGATAAATCCCAAGTAATGTGGATGGCATTGCCTGCTTTAATATTTGAATGCCTTCAAGGAGTATATACATTTTAAATTGTAGAATTTGTCACTCTTCCTTTCATGGCAAACTTCAAAGGTAGCGGAAGAGGGCAATGCTTTTGTTTAAAGTTCTTTCAAGTGAATACTCTTGAAAAAACCCCAAGCAGTTATATAACACAATACCGTACATAGCTTGGAGTTTTGTTACAAAAAATTACTAGCAGCTGGGTTCATAAAATATGAAAAGTCGTGGTTTGCTTGATCATTGTTCACTAAATAATGTACAATTGGCTTACTGTATGTGCAATAAGATAAGCTATATTTCAGTTTATAAATCGCTAACCCTAACCAAATACTACTTCAGCCAACTCCTAAAGCTACCCAGAATTTATTTATTTGTTTTTCATCCTTTATTACGTTATAAGTACCTCAACAAGTAAAAATATCTAATATTCATTCCTCCATCTATTTTCCCACAACAACCCTGCCAAGTCATCCAGACAGCTTTCATCCAGCCTAAAGCAGAACTAGAACTCACAGCCTCTTTATTTCCAACCTGGTGCCTTTACTACTTTTCAGGAATTCAGAAAATTTTAAATTTTCCTACCTAATGGAACTGAAAAAGCAAGCAACCTAGAACAACATCCTTAAATGGTAGACAACATTTAGGGTTACCCAGGTGATGCTCAATTTCTCAATTTATTCTTTTTTCTGGTATGGCATTTTACATATATTTCAGGCATGATTTAAGAAAGTTAAAGCAAAGCCACTCTGGAGGAGGGCGGGCAGTCCTCTATTTTCTTGTATCTTCCGTTCTTTAAATTTTGAACACTGAAGATATGGGCTGTCAAATTATTAATACCTAACTTTGTGTAAGTGGCACTGGGCATCTTTTTGGCTGTAGATAAATAATTATAGCATGGAGGGGATTATTGCCAAAGTAATAAAAACAGGCATGTGATTTAATTAGCATTTTTATCCATTTCTATTGGACGTCAGCTCTAGGAGCAGAAGAACCAACTTTGTGATTGCTGATGAACCTACCCAGCAGGCTGGAACTTTGAGGGCGTGATAAATAGCTGTTTTAGCATTGGGCAACAGAGAAAAGGTGGGGTGATTTGGATACTGATTAGTCTCAGCAGTAGGAAATGGAAAAGTACTTCTATTTTTTTGCCAAGGTGCTATTGGTAAAGTTCAAGGGCAACCAGAATGAAAAATGGCATCATTGCAAGTGAAATAGGTTTAAAGAATTAGTGATAATTTGACTCTGGCACTAGAAGCATAAAGACTGCTTCACAGTATTCAGTTCATAACCAATGAAAATGCCATTCTTCTCTGAAAAGCGGGCTTTGTTGACATTCTCTCTCTCTTCCCCCCCCTCCCTCCCTCCCTCCCTCTCTCTCTCTCTTCATGAAAGAGAAGCCCCTCCCCTCTTTTCAGTTTTGGAACAGCAGTCAGTGAAGTGACTTCACTGTATTCCAGCTATTGCTGGGAATGAAAGAAAACAACGCAATCACAGGATGAAAATCTAACAGACAGAGAAACAAGCTCAAGAATACAACACATCCAGAAAAAAAAATGGAGAATGGAGGCAGCAACATCACCAGACTTTTGACTTAGACAGCCAGAGCCCTACTCAGAAGTAAGTCCCATTAGGTTCAATGGGGCTTTACATTTCAATGGACAATTCAATAATAATAATACTCAGATGATGGGATTCTCTTGTAACATCAGTATATTCTTTAATAAAAAATTATAATAATATTTAATATTATTAAGTCTTTTAATTATCTTTTGTTACCAGTGTTTTAATTTGGAGGACTTATTTTTATTTGAATATTTTAAATCTTGTTTGTGCCACTTTGATGTAATGCAATAGAACTGGATATGAATCAATATGAATAAATTAGGATATATTATAGTATTTCATGCATCCCTTTGCTCTAATCTCAATCTCCTTCCTGTGTTTTCTTCCCAGCAATCAAAATGTTAATGGTGAGTTTATGTGAGAAAAGGCTAGTGTTTTTATATTAAGTTGTAATGAAAAATACTGCCTATATTAGCTACGTGAACTAATGAATGAATAAAGAATGTAATGGATGCCTTACAGCAGTGGTTCTCAACCTGTGGGTCGGGACCCCTTTGGGGGTCGAACGACCCTTTCACAGGGATCACCTAAGACCATCCGAAAACACATATTTTCAATGGTTTTAGGAATAATTTTATGGTTGTGGGTCACCACAACATGAGGAACTGTATTAAAGGGTGACAGCATTAGGAAGGTTGAGACCCACTGCCTTACAGGTTCTGACAAAGATCCATTCAGTCCATATTCTGCTTCCACTGTGACCATCCAGATGCTTCTAAGAAACTTAGAAGTAAAGAAGGAAGGAAAATCCCTCTCCTATTTTCCATCCCCTGGAAATAAACAGCTTCTGAAGATGGAGATTATCAGTTGCTATAACTATAAAAGATATTGAACGATGATACGTACTCCCACAATTGCATTTAATCCCATTTGACCTGAAACACACATGATTTGACTGCTTCTATTCATGCTTTCTTAATTTAAAAAGCTTTTTTCCTCTTGTTCAGTTTCTCATGGGGAAGAGGAATTAATAGAGCCGTGGTGGTGCAGTGATTAGAATGCAGTACCGCAGGCTAAGTCACTGCTCACTCCAGGAGTTCAATTCTGAGCCACTCAAGGTTGACTCAGCATTCCATCCTTCCCAGATCGGTAAAATGAGGACCCAGATTGTTGGGGGCAATATGCTGTAATTTGTAAAACACTTCAAGCGGGCTGTGAAGCAGTATACAAGTCTACATGCTATTGCTATTTGCTTTCCACCTTTGGAACTGGAAGAAATAAAAAGCCTGTCGGCAGCAGTTGAGCAACAGAAGGCAATAGAGACTACTGCACGATCCACCCATGCCTAATGTGAGAATTTGAAGTGGCTCCCTCATCTAAGTATCTTATGATTCAGCAATCAGAGTCACACAGAATTTTTTACAAAGCTGGCCATGGCTTGGTGAGCAAACCATAGTAAAGCTAATAATCATTTAGTGGGATATGTGAAGCTGCCAACATCCTTGCTCAGTTCTTGCTTTGAGCTTTGTCTCATTCATGCTTTGCTTAGTTCAGCACACAGTGGGTTGACCCTTACTAACAGTTACTTTCTGGAGATGCAATTGGCAAGACCCCATATCTGAACAGAAGGTAACTGGGACATGCCAAGGGGAGACAAAGGCCTTGTTGCTGCATCACTGCTCAGGGACATCAAGCACCATAGCCTGAGAAAATGTGCAACCTACCACTTACATGCTTGCTCTTTGGCCACAACTTGGCTGATAACAGTCAAGAAACAGGTGAGTCCAGAATATCTTTTTAGAAAAGAGAGAGTGGTAGCTTTGAGGAAAAATAACTGGGAAGCCTCTCTTAAACAGGCCAGTCCTAGATTTCAAAGATTAAAAAAAATATTGACAATGATGAATCATCCTTTTTAAAGCAAGGAACTTAAACTGGCAGTTTCAAAATCTGTTTTGTTTTTGTTTTGTGCAAAGCAATTCACTCTGATCACCAAGAAGAAAAAGAAAGCTGTGTTTATATATTTAAAAACATTTTAAATCAGCAACTTTAAGCAGCATTTTTGTCAAAATTATTAGTTTTTTTATATCTGTGGCTATTTCTTGTCAACTTTCTTGACAATTTTTAGAAATTTCTGCCCATAGGCAAAGTAGGAATAATGAAATAAAAAATAATGAAAATTTTAAAAAATCAGCAATACTAATCTCATTAAGCATATCAATGATGATAGCACATTTTTAAGGATATGAACTTCTCTCTGCACTGGAATCTTATTCTTCCTTTCTTCAACCTTTACAAAATAGAGACAAAATATGGGGATACAATATGATTCCATCAGGGACTGGGGGCATTATCTGTGGAATCTGCTACCTGGAACAATAAATAGTTCAGTATTTGTTTTTAAAAAGGCTCCCAAGTCCCAACAACCTCAAGCAAACTCTCTCTAATATAGATAGTGAATTACAAGACCTTTGGAAGATCTCAATAATTAGTATGTGTGAATTCTGTGCTGTTTGTGATTCCTAGACTCTGGTTTTTTTCCTTCTCACCCTTGCTGAACCTTTCATCAGTTTAGAACCCTGGCATCTATACTGGAAATGCTGAAGAAAGTTAATAGTTGTGAGAAATTTGCTTGATACATATGCTGCAGTTTTCCACAAAATCCAGCAGATTTCTATGTACAAAACTCAGCAAAACTGCAGCCAAGAGAAACTGAAGGCTGTTTACAAAAAGAATTTGAAAAGTTCTGCTTTTCTTTCTTTCTCTTTTTCAAAACATTTCCTTTCATTAGCACATTGTTTCAATTTCTTTCAGATAACCACACTGAATACTGTGTTTAATAAAAATGAAGATATGTGTTCTAACTCCACAGAATCCTGCATTATTTTCCTCTGGCAAAATAAAACATTTCTTCAACATCAGAGTATGTGACATGGGCTTAAATTACTTTTAAAAATAAAAATTACTACTTTAAAAACAGAAGCTTAAAATGCCTTCAAAACAATGGTCAAATATATCTACTGGGCATGATTACTGATGGGAAAAATGGAATCTCTATATTCAACAGCAAATCTGTCTAAGCATGTAAACAAGATATCGGTTTCATAACTTGTGCCTCCGTTTCCTTGAAGAATCTGACCTATCACTGTAAAAAGCAAACTACTAGATGATCTGCTTTAATTTTGAGTGTAATCCAACTCAGTAAAGCTCTTCATAATAAGATTTTCCCTGAGACAAGTGTTGGTGATTTGGATATAGTTTGTCTTATATTTTTAAAAACCTTTTTACCAGAGGGAAAGGAGTTTCAAAATGACACATATTATGCAATATACAAAAAGAACAACTTTCTGCTCCAGATTGAGATGCTGATGTTTTCCCTCTTTGGGATTGCATCATTCATTCATTGTACATTACAAAAGGGCCCAGCACCTCTTTCCAGCACCACTGCAAGAACAGTATCAACCAGCAGAGGGTTTGGAAGCCAATTCTTTGTGTTAGCTGTCAGTTTGAAGAAGCTGCAAAATCTGAGGGAAAAAAAGAAGAAAAGAAAGAAAATGGAAATACGTTCCCTGAATTTAAACTCCCAGCAACTTACAGTATGGTGGTGTCCTTTGCAATTTTGGACGTCAGTGCCAGCTACCTCCTGACTGGAGCCGAGAGAAGGATCAGAGAAGTCCTTCAGTCACATAGATGCAAAAGCACCAAATGAACTGGAAGCCAGCCACATTTACTGTGAACAGCCCTCTAAATTCTGCTGAGCAAGCAGTGGCTCTCCTTTTTTTAAAAAAATTGCTGCTTACATGAAAGCAAAGGGCTCAGGTTGTTTACAGAAAGGCTTAGGGAAGAAACGTGTAATTTTGCACTTTGGGGGGGGAGGAGCCCCTCAAACCCAGCCCTGCAAGATTCCCGATTGGTCGAAGAGAAGCCGGCAGAGAGAAAGTGGGTGGAGAAGGAGGCGGAAAATTGTCTTGATTTGAACAAGTTACCTTGAACTTGCCAAGTCTGTAGGAGTCAGATTAAGGGATGGGGAGCTGAGCTAGAACGCCTGGCATGGAAGGCAACCTGAAGAAGGAAAGTGAATGTGGGAAAAGCTACTGGCAACAGAAGACAAGGGGAACAAGCCCGAGAGCTGACAGAGCAACTAATGTGGTGCAGTTTTGAAGCAGACAAGAAAGTGTAAACCTGTTTCTCCCAAAAGATCTACAGATATAAAATTGTAGCACAAATTTTGTTTGCAGCAGTTCAGCTCTTTCAGTCTTTTTCTTTTTTCCCCAATGATCTCATTTTGAATAATTTTGCCTGTCATGAAACTTCAGTGCCTTATACATTCTGGATTATACCATGAAGAAAAGTTGCTTAGTACTGAGCCTCTGTTAGGCCTGCTGGGCTCTCCAGGGCTGCTTTCATGAACATGAAAGTGAACATACACTTTCAAACTTCCCCACAGCCCTCTGCAAATCAACAGTTAGTAAACAAATTGTCTTTGGCAGAAGCTTGTCTTTCCTGTCCATGAAAATAATCATGGGTAAACTTCCCAGATGTTCTCAAATCAATCAAAAATTATAACCCCCCATTTCAATTTGAGGTAAAACCAAGAATTATATTAAGATACATACTGTCTCATATTATATTGTTATATAATATGAAGGGAAAGCTTAAAGCCAGGAGCTGAAAAAGACCAAAAATGCTCAGTTCAGCCCCTTGTTTAAAGGCAGGATATTACCCAACATCCACACCCACACTCTCTATCTATCCATCTCTTGAGCCTTTTTTCCTTTTTTTTATAGTAATATATTAAATTTCAACATCATGCATTAAAATACAAACTAACATAAAAGGGAAAGGGAAAATAATAAAGTGACAAAAAAGAACATCAAATAAATAAAAGGGACCCCTGATTTGTAAATAACCTTATATTTAAAAAACTACAATATTTCTCTAGTGAAGTCTCATCTCTTGAGCCTTTCCAAAGAAATTTTTACTACAGCAAAAGTCACACCTCTCAAGTAATTCCTGTATCCGACACTTCAGCAGGGGAGATTGGTTCTTGTTTTATATTAGCATATGGTGTGAACCTTGCCAATTTAATATTTATGATTTAGTATTTTGTGCAACACCAGAAAATGAGTTAATTCAGTAACTAGATTGTGTCTTATAAATTACACAGGCTATATAGGTATTGGTCCACCTGCATTAATTTTTCAAATATATGAGAACATTTAAAAAATCATAACTTCCCTGTTTGTACATCGGTCTGTCCAAAAAAGTTCAAAAGTTGTTATGTGACACCTTTCAAAATCAAGCAGGTATGAATGAAACTATTTTTGAGGTTAATAGAGGAAGAGGCATCTGAGTACCTTATACCAAGAGGCATACTTGTAGTATATGTATCCATACATTCATACATATTTTCCCACCCTACCTATATACCGTACATCACACACACACACACACACACACACCTTTACATATAAATTTACCTGCCACTAGAAGGGTGAAGATAATCTTGTCAATTTCATTTTCCTGATATGAAGTTTCTCTCTAGTAATTCCACTCATATTGCTAATTTCCCACTATTAATGGCAGATGGAAACCAGTCACCTTAATCAAATTTATCAGGAGGAGAGGAGAAGCAATATAGCTTTCTTAAGCCATCGAGTGGCTTTGATGAAAATCACTGGTTTCACATACCATTAAGAGTTGCTGGGAACAGGTGAAGGAGCTCAAAGCAGATTGCCAGTTTCCTTCTGCACTCAGTTGGCTAGCAGGAAGAATGGTGTAGGGGCTGCACAAGCTTCTCTTAAAGGTTTGGTTACAAAGACCAACTGAAAGTTGATAAACCTGATCTGGGCATTATCTATGACTTATATTGTTTAAGGTAAATAGTTATATTTAATGGATTACTCTATATGTCAGTGAATCTGTCAGGACTGTTAAATGTACATTACACATTGATACATATATTTTAACAGATCCCATTTAGAGAAATGCATATTATGGTGATAACTATGGTAAAGTAAAAGGCATGTCTGTAAAACACTATTTCCATTCCTTAATTCCTCAAAAGCAGCTTGAAGCAAACCTGCCAACTTTATTCACTCCTGGAATGCTGAGAACATAATGAACCAATCTGCATTCTCCCTCTGGCTGACCAGTAGGAGCTTACAAAAAGTAAGTGAACAAATATTCCAAGCCAACACTAGTTGCTATTCCTAAAGCAACAATAAAAGCCCCACAACCGAAGAGAAATGTAATGAATGGCTATTGTCCTTCCACACCTTTTTCCAATACGTGCTGTATGCATTTGTTTGGATTATTTGGAGTATTGGTAATAAGATGAAGCTGCCTGGCTATCAAATCATAATTCTTCCTGAATTAAAAATTTCATTGAGTGTTGTGACATTGACATAATGTCTTCATCAGTTTTACTCCCAAGCATTTTTCTCAACATTGCTCAGAACTGGAATGGTGACTGACATTAAGTAGATATAGTAAGTTCTGAACAAAATGCTTACTTTCTAGTTGGTGGCACTAACATTAATTGGGCAGACACTTGTGGGTTGTAAAAATTCATAAGACCACCAGACGTCAACAACAGAATTTTCTATATAAACTCAGACTGCTGAAACTCAGGTGGTAGAAGAGGGAGAAGATGAGAGAGATCTAGGTGTCCTAGTAGATCACCAGTCAGGTATGAACCAGCAGTGTTCAGCAGCTACCAGAAAAGCTAATGCAATCTTATGTTACATCAAAAGAGGGATAATTTCAGGATCACATGAAGTAATAATACTGCTTTATATTGCACTGACTTGGAATACTGCATCAAGTTCCAGGTGCTAAGATACAAAAAAGATGAGATTCTAGAAAGAATAAAAGCAGCAAATATAAGGGGTCTAGCGTCTAAACCATACGATGAACAATTGAGGCAACTAAATATATCTCGTCTAATGAAGAGAAGGACTGCAGCGATAAGTTCGCATCTTCCAGTGCTTGAGGGGTTGCCACAGAGAAGACAGAGTTGACCTATTCTCCAAGCACTTGAGGGCAGGACAAGTAGTAATGGATAGAAGATCATTAAAGTGAGATCCAACCTAGAACTAAGGAGAAATTTCTTGACAGTGAAAAGAATTAATCAATGGAAAAGTTGGCCACCAGCAGTTGTGGGTGCTCTCCATCACTAGAGGATTTCAAGAAGAGACTGGACAGCCATTTGTCAAGAATAGTATAGTGCCTCCTGCTTGAGCACGTGGTTGGATTAGACCAGTGTTTCTCAATCTTGGTAGCTTGAAGATGGATGGACTTCAACTCCCAGAATCCCCCAGCCAGCGCTGCTGGCTGGGGGATTCTGGGAGTTGAAGTCCATCCATCTTCAAGCTACCAAGATTGAGAAACACTGGATTAGACCTACAAGTTCTCTTCCAACCCTATTATTCTTTATTCTTTGTTCTTCTAATGGAAAACAACCTGTCCACAAGCTCTGTAGAATTTGACATTACAAAAAGCAAAATAAAAAATAAATTGTCTCAATTGTCAGTTATTGTCACTATTAATCAGATCTGCTTTTGAACTTGTAGAAAAAGTTTTTCTGTGGAAAGGTCTGAGGAGGAAGTTGCATAGGAATGTTGTGTGTATGTGTATGCCTTTGAGTCTTGAATCCTGGCAACAAGTCTCTGCAGTTTTCTTGGCAAGATTTCAGAAGTGGTTTGCCCTTGCTGCTTTCTTCCTAAGGTTGAGAGAAAGTTATTCCAAGTTCAAAAATTTCACCTTGTTCCAAGATTCAGCTATACCCTGGATTTGGACATATGGGAAATACATCATTAGATCTCCCAAAGCAGAACTCTTTCTTTTCCTTTGTAGGCTTAAAAGAAGTGATAGTTTTAAGTAACACTGCAGGTTTAAACTCCCCGGTAAGTGGTGTCTAAAATGTATTCCCAACCAATACAATTCTCCCCAGCTCATTTCTGAAATTGCTCTCAGCCATAGGGTAGAGAACAATCAGTTTCAGAATCCAACAGCTGAGGATTGATTTATGAAAATTCACTTGAGAATAATCTACATTTTTTACAAGCCAGAAAATGAAGCCAAGTTTTTGGATTTAGTATGAATGCACTGCCCTCTTCTGACTGATTCTATATAGTTCAAGGAAGATAAAAGGCTCCATATATAAATAAATACGGTAACCAAGATACAGACAGATTTCAGACTAGGAATTCAAAACCAGAAAAGAATGTATTATCTTCTTTTCCAGGGATTTACAAGCATATTACTGTCCTTGCATCTTTTGGAAAGGGGCCATATTTCCTCTGAATTAAGAGAAAAAGCAACTTCCCAGATTCTGCTTTTTCTATCTGAATTTGATAGAATAGGGAGAAAATATGTCCTGGAAAATGTTCCTTCTGGTGCAGTTTAAATAATTCACGTATTATATCTACTCAGAGTTAAATTCAGTTGTTGTCTGGTCGTATTCATAGAAGGGACTGCATCACAAACTAGCCAAACCTAGCCTGAAGTACACTATATTCAAATTCAGCAGCTGGGGAACATGGTGAAATGCTCTAGATTTCAAGGTAAAAGGATGCTTTGGAGGATTTGGAGATGCAAACATAGCACCTGTTTACAATCCTTAAGCCTGGTGTCTGATTTAAGGAACTACAGACCAGACTCTTTCTTTATATCCCAATATACTCTGAAGCACTTTTTTGGAATCAGATCCAAAATGCTATTTTGTCCTACTCTAGTATTGTGATTGGGTATATTGTGTGACCTTAGAAAATTGAACTAATTTCAGTGGATAGGTGATGGATATTAATCCTATTAAAGTTTCATTCTAACACATCCATCCACAAGGATGTTCCAGTTTAGAGTGAAATATCAACCAACTAACAATAGCTTACTCAGCAAATCATTACTGTATGAAAATTCTAGCTCAGCATGATGTGTAAACCCAGTTTAGACATGCTATTGTATGTTATACCGTGTTTCCCTGAAAATAAGACTGGGTCTTATATTTTTGGGGGGGACCAAAAGACCCATTAAGACTTATTTTCAGGAAATGTCTTATTTTGCAACCAGCCATCCACTCCCTCCCATCATCCGCTTGCCCATGGCCGCAATGGCTTAAAGGGCTTCTCAGGGCAGACACACTTTTCACTGGAGAAATGACAGAGACCGGAAGCTTTGCCTGCTTGCAAATGGGATGCTTTTAGCTCAGTTTCAAAGCACTCAATTTGCAATCAGGCAAAGCTTCCAGTCTCCCTCTGGGCAAAAAGTGTGTGGTGGATCCAA
>WNWU01000013.1:7736550-7754904 GCA_012654045.1 Ptyas mucosa
CTTTGTATAAATATACAAAAGTATGAAGGCTATGGCTTAACGCATTGTAAACCGCCCTGAGTCTCCGGAGAAGGGCAGCATATAAATATAAATAAAAATTATATATATATATATATATATATATATATATATATATATATATATACCACCCTACTCCCGGCGGTAAACAGCCAAAGATAGAACATATACAATATAAAATTTAAAAAACAATTTAAAACATATTAAACAAATTTGGCCCATACTAATTAAAACACCCCTTTTTTAAAAACAAATGAAAATTAAACAGTTAAAAAAGTTAGGCCAGCCCAGCTTGTTGGAATAAAAAAGTCTTGAGGACACGGCGGAAAGTGCGTAAATCTGGGATCCTCCGTATCTCTGGGGGGAGCTCGTTCCAAAGGGCAGGTGCCCCCCCAGAGAAGGCTCTCCCCCTGGGGGCCACCAGTCGACACTGTTTGACCGACAGCACCCTGAGGAGCCCCTCTCTGTGGGAGCGTACTGGCCGGTGAGAGGCTACCGGTGGCAAAAGGTGGTCTCGTAGGTACCCAGATCCTAAACCATGGAGCGCTCTAAAGGTGGTAACCAATACCTTGAAGCGCACCCAGAAGACCACCGGGAGCCAGTGCAGCTCGCGCAGGAGAGGTGTTACATGGGAACGCCATGTCGCTCCCATAACCACCTGCGCGGCCGCATTCTGGACCAGTTGGAGCCTCTGGGTGCTCCTCAAGGGGAGCCCCATGTAGACAGCATTACCGTAATCCAGGCTGGAAGTGACGAGGGCACGAGTGACCGTGCATAAGGAGTCCCGATCCAGAAAGGGACGCAACTGGCAAATCAGGCGAACCTGATAGAAAGTCCTCCTGGCCACAGCCGTCAGATGTTCTTCTAAAGACAGCCATGTATCCAGGAGGACACCCAAGTTGCGAGCCCTCTCCGTGGGGGCCAATGACTCGCCCCCAATAGTCAGTGATGGCACCAACTGGCTATATCGGGACGCCAGAAACCACAGCCACTTGGTCTTGGACAGGTTGAGCCTGAGTTTGTTTCTCCCCATCCAGATCCGCACGGCCTCCAGGCACTGGGATATCACTTCAAGGGCATCATTGGGGTGGAGATGTACAGTGAGTGTCATCAGCGTACTGGTGGTACTTCACGGACGATCTCACATGGCTTCACATAAATGTTGAACAGAAGGGGCGAGAGGACCGACCCTTGTGGCACCCCGCACACAAGGCGCCTCGAGGTCAACTTCTGCCCCCCTGCCAACACAGACTGTGACCAGTCAGAGAGAAAGGAGGAGAACCACCGCAATACGGTGCCTCCCACAATTCTTCCAAATGGCACAGCATACCATGGTTGATGGTATCAAAAGCCGTTGAGAGGTCTAATAGGACCAGGAGAGAGGAACAACCCCTGTCCCAAGCCCTCCAGAGGGCTCAACGTGTGATCCCCAACGTGCTGCCCACTTCATCCCACCATCTCTTGGCTTGCCTGTTGCCGCACGGGGCATCAGGATTGCCTGCCTCTTCCCCTCCCCCCTGGTGACTTTGTCTCTGCCTGCTGCCAGTGCTACTGCACAAGCCTCCTGCAAGCCTCCCATGAGCCAGGCAGCCGCACAGCATGTCCGGATTGCCTGTCTCCCCCCGCCCCCCCGCTTCTGCCTCCACGCTCAGACTTATCTGCACTGTGCCAAGGGGCCGGTGGGCTGTGGCTGCTGCTGGACATCGTCGGCTCCTGCATGCTCGCCACCTCTTCTGCTGGCCATGCCCATTCCCTGGGCTTATTTGGGGGGGGGGTAGGGCTTATATTAGGCCCAAAAAACCAGGTTAGGGCTTATTTTTGGGGTGGATCTTATTTTCAGGAAAACATGGTATATGGAGATAAGAAAAGTGGACAACCTTCAGGCTGTTTTTGCATTTATCCGGTAAACCTAAATAAATGCTGGATTTAAAAAAAAAGAACCAAAAAGAATATTTCTTCCAAGAATCTGTTAAAAAATCATTGTATACAAAAACCATAGTATGCAAATAAAAACAATGCAAAGCAGTAAATTGGAAAATTTGGAAACTAAGTAGAATACAGGCTTCCTTTACCTGTTTCCTTTTTTCTTAAAGCACATCACACTATGAAGAGGGCCCAATGCAGTTCTAAGTTCCAAACATCTGGGAAATAGAAAATCTGGGTGACTTTCTCAAAAGAAATTACAATATATATTACTCATAATACGTAAGAAATTCTAAAAGTTTTATAAACCAGTAGCCCCCAATCCTTTGGACACCAAGGACCAGTTCTTTGGAGAGAAGTTTTTCCATGGACCAGAGGGGACGTGGTTTTGCATGCTGCCTGAATCCTGTGGATGGGCTTTGCTTATTTGTGCAGACCAGTTTCTGGCATGCTGCAGACCAGTGCTGATCTAAGGATCCCATAGTAGTTTAATTAAGAGATGGCAAGGGCATGAGTGACAGTCTTTGGTGCATCCTCTTCTAGCAACTTGTACACAAGTCACATCTATGCAAAAATCCAACCAACCAAAGTCTCCCCCTGCTCTCCAAATTGGAAACCTAAGGCCAAGAGGACGGCCGGATTGCAGGACTGTCCTTTCCACAGGAGTTCAATCCTATTAGACACAAAGACTGAGCAAATCCAGAACCAATAAGTTTCTGAATCAGGAATCCCTCCTTCTTGTCTTGGTTGAGTATAATTTTTTGTATCCAAACTCTGATAGCCTCCAAATATCAAGTCATGTCTTCTACTGAATCTCCCAATAGGCCTAGGGTAGAGCTGTGTAACAAACATACATATTGTACATAACTACTGCATATTGATGATTCAGTACTTCATCCCAAACTGATGGATTACTTTTCTCAACAGTTTCCTAAAGTTACGCATTCCAAGATATGACACAGGACTTAACCATGAGACATTCCATAAAAAACATATTCTATAACTCTGTAACTATACTTTGAGCAAATTCTCACAATTACCAACATTTGGCCCCATTTGCAACACTCTGCCCCTATTTTTCAACCCTCACAAGCAATCCAGAAAGATACTGTGGTTGATATTATCAAAAGCTGCTAAAGGATCTAGAACAGGCCTATCAAACTGGCAGCCCGTGGGTCGGATAAGTCACACGCAGGCCACACCCACCCCGGCTATGCAAAGGCAAAAAATGTCACGATACGTCCAGAGGTGGGTTCTACTTACCTTTACTACCGGTTCGCAAGAAATAATTAGAAGACAGTAGTTGTCCAATTTTATTCAATCAGGTCTCCTGAGAAGCAGGTGAAGCCATGTACCAGCCTCTACCACCTCCCATTTCCTCAAAGAAGCACTGACTAAATCCTGCATCACTAGGCAGGTAGGGCAAGGATCTGATCTACAACTGGCCAAGTTTAAATTGCAGAGGATTGTATCCATTTCTTTAGAATCTACAGGATCAAAAAAAAAATCTGTCCTTTCTATAGATTCTGCTCATTCAGCAGAGATGAAATTATGCTTCATTTATCATTAAATGATAAATTTATCATTCAGAGTAAGCACAAAGCTTACTCTTTATCATTACAGAGTAAGCTCAAAGCTCAGCTTTAACTCATGTCTGGTCACATTTGCCTCTTGTTTTATCCCAAATACTTGTTTTATCCCAAGTATTGTTCCAGGCATCTCTTCAGCCATTTCATTTCCCAGAGGCCCTCACTGAACCACTAGGCACCATAGGATTGGCAGGCAAGGAAAGGCTGCTCAGGGATAAGCTTATCAAATGCCCTAGCACTTCTGTGTTCCAGAGAGCAACAAGGTAGCCAAAAGAGTCCTGACCAAAAGCAAAAATGTAATTAGATAAACCTGCTGTGTTCATCAGATATCTGGGAAAAATAAGCCCCTCCTCCCAGGCAGGTCTAGTTAACCTTAAAAGATCACAAGAGAATGATCTGCCATGAAAATGAACTGATGTAAAAGCCTCCCCACAAAGGAAATCACAACACATCTGCTCCAAGGTGAATATGGTCACTGTTAGGCCACTGATGGGGATGGACCATGATTGTCATGACAGCCATGAAACCGTAGGCTGTCTCTGATTTCAGAGAGGGAAGATTGAAATCACCCAGTACAGGTAGTACTGTACTGTACCTCAACGACCACAATTGAGCCCCAAATTTCTGTTGTTAAGTGAGACATTTGTTAAGTGAGTTTTGATCCATTTTACAACTTTTCTTGCCATAGTTAAGTGAATCACCACATTGATAAGTTAGTAACCTGGTTATTAAGTGACTATGGCTTCCCCATTGACTTTGCTGATCAGAAGGTCGCAGAAGGTCGCAAAAGAGGATCACATGACCTTGAGACACAGCAATTGTCATAAATATGAACCAGTTGCCAAGTGTCTGAATTTTGATCACATGACCCTGGGGTCATGTGAAAAATAGTCATAAATCACTTTTTTCAGTGCCGTTGTAACTTTGAAAGTCACTAAATGAACTGTTCTAAGTCGAGGACTACCTGTACTAGCAGTCTAGGCCACAAAACCTCCAACATGAGATTAAGCAGCTTGATAAAGCATTTGGAAGGATGTTAGGATTGCCATCCCTAGCCTGTTCCTTTGGCCCCAAGTTTTGAGCATGTATTTATTAGAACTAACGAAAGAGAATTTTAAAAACAAATGGCAAATATTAGGACTTTTGACTTCTCTATTTGTTCTGAGGAATATGGCATAATTAATGTTACCTACATTATGTATTAAACTGTTAGGAAAACATTGCAAATAATCTGATATTAGTGGCCAGATTTCAAATGACAGGAAGAATGAAATTATTTTAAATATAGGACACTCCTACATTTGTTCATTCTTTTGATTTTGTTCCTCAGTCCCTGAAAGTTCAGGGGAGAATCCCAAAATCTGAGATTTAAGGGATCAATGTAGCAGTGCTTTCACGTGTGTGGTTGCATGTGTGCATTCATAAACACTTTTTAAGCAATCCAGAGAACAAAATGTTTCTTAAACAAATAACTTAAATCAGATTATATAGTAATATCTTAAAGTTCTATGAATATTCCGCTCTTAGGCCCACCACCATTTTGCATGGCAACTGTCTCCAACCGCCACCCTAGCCGTTATATCAGGCAGCCCAGTGGACTCCTGAGCGACGCAGCTATTTGACCAATGGGAATGAAAGGCGGCCTTTCGGAGGACCAATAGCACCCCAAGCGCTCAGGCCTTAATATGGACTATTCTAGAATGAAGACGGTTGTGACGTCTCTAGGCCCGCCCCCTCGTTTCGTCAGACCTGGGTAAAGTCAGGCGGGAGCGTGCGTACACTCGCTCCTTTCTTTTTTTTCTCCTCCAGAAGTAGCCGGGAGCGATGGCGGTGAAGGCGCTCAACCCTAAAGCTGAGGTAGCGCGGGCTCAAGCGGCTCTGGCGGTCAATATCAGCGCGGCGCGGGGCCTGCAGGATGTGCTCAGGACCAATCTCGGGCCCAAAGGAACCATGAAAATGTAAGGCGGGGGGGGAAGGGGGGGCTCGTTGTAGGAGCTGAGGGTTGAGGAGGAGAGGCGTGGCCACGCCTTAGCCCCACCCACCCACATGGCGTTCGAGGCCGGAAGCGGCGTGGTGAACGCGTGCGCAAAATAGCCTCGAACCCACCTACCGATATGCTCCTTTGTACGTAGCCTTTCCACAGCGTTGCCAAATCAAATTTTCTTTTTATAAAAATTGAAAGGATCAGGCAGTACCAGTAGTGGCATCTATTTTTAAAAAAAAAAAAACAAATACATGCAGAGAGACAGCAAATAGGTCTTTACAGGGCGTGTAATTAGTGAAAAAGCACTGAGCGGTACGATAAACTTCCAGATTAGCATAAAATACTTATATGTTCTGCCTCAGTCAATTTAGAGTGATTACAAATAAGGCTTGCTTCATTTTATCTCTACGCAATTAGTTAGGAATCTTTATTCAGTGCACATCCTGCCTTTTGTACTGGAGTTCGAGATGCCATGCGTAGTCTGCCCTCCTGTTTGTCCCCACATGGGTTGGGCTTAGAGAGACCACAAGTAGCTCAAAATCACCTGTGAGCTTCTATGGCTGGAGGTGGACTAGGACCTGTATTTTACTAGTCCCAACTCCTTAACCCCACTGGCTCTCTAAATTAGGCTTTGAGCATAAAATTGTCCCATCAGGCAATTAATTTTGTACAAGTCAGAATTTGAAACATACTAATCGAACACAATTGTCTTACCTTTGGGGGGGGGGGTTTACAACTTCTGCTCATCCACCATCACAGGTGGAGCACTGTTAGCATGTACTTGGCTTAATTATCAATGCATGGTGTCAGCTGAATGAAAGCATGGCAGGTTTGATTGGCCAGATCTTAGTCTGAGGCAATGTCATAGGTTTATAATTGTACCTCTCCCAAAATTAGCTCTCTTACACAACTCCAAAGTACTGAAGTTGTTATGCCATCTCCATCTGGTTGCTTTAACTGGCTGGAGGAGGAGATAGCATTAGAAGAATATTCCCTTGATTAATAGGATAGTCAGTTCCAGAATTGAAAGTAGAAAAGAGAGCCTTAGTGGTGATGGTGCCCGCTTAGCATTTCTGTTACATAAGTTTTTCTTTCACAGTGATTGTACTATTTTATTGGCCAAGCCCCAAACTTTTTGCTAAGTCCCCCCTTTTTTTTTCTCTCTCTCTAAAGAGGAAGTCAGGACTATGGGATGCATGCCAAACAATCAGAAGATTCTCCACATTGGGGTGGCAATGTGGGTCCTTTATAGAAGTAGTCCTTGACTTATTACCACAATTAACCGCAAAATTTATGTTGCTAAGTGAGACATTTTTGTGACTTTTCTTGCGACAATTGTTAAGTGAATCACTGCAGTTGTTAAATTAGAAACCCAGTTAAATGAATCTGGCTTCCCCATTGACTTTGCTTGTCAGAAGGTTGCAAAAGTTGATCACATAACCCTAAAACACTGCAAACAACATGAGTCATTTGCCAAGCATCTGAATTTTGATCATATGATCATGGGGATGCTGCAACGATCATGTGAAAAACAGTTGTAAGTCATTTTTTTCAGTACCGTTGTAACTTTGAATAGTCACTAAACGAACTTGTAAGTTGAGGACTACCTGTAATGATATTCTTCATTTCAAATTATGATGGTTGGGTTAAGATATTTATTAATAGGTCTTTCCTTAATGATATTTATGATGAGCCCAAAAAAGGAAACATAATTTGCTTTGAAATGTCATCTCTTTTTGCAAACCTATTGAATCATCCTTTGTACTATGACACAGTGAGGATAATGATATTACTAAATTAAATTTGTCAGGTCCTTTTGCCCAAACACTTGGAAAAGGAACTGGGATTGAGGGCTGATGGCTTTGCTTTCTGTTTTCCATAGGCTTGTATCTGGTGCTGGTGATATCAAGCTTACCAAAGATGGCAATGTCCTGCTTCATGAGATGGTAAGCTTTCCCTTCCCTTCCAAGAACATAATTTTAAAATATCAAGTCATACAATATATTCTAGAAGTTTTATTTACATGCAGAAAAGAAGCATGTTGCTAGATCTTACTAGGTGAACACTTTTGGTGATACAGTGTGTCTAAAAGTGTTACTAAAATGTTATGTCAAAGTTACTGATGATTTTATATTTTATTTCAGCACAAAATGCTGTGTTTTGTTCAAATTGTGTAACAATATTCTCGAAGGATCTGTTGGTCAAAGCATAAGCTTCTCTGCTTTTATGGTTCAAAGATTAGAATATATACATTGCTGGTGCTACTGTAGATTATTTCTTCAAGTGATTAAATTGATAACAAAGCACAATAGTAAAAGGAGGAGGAATGTATTCATTTTTATTTGATTTCTATGGGATCCCATCTCAACAAATGACTGGGTGGTATACATCATAAAACAAAAAGAAATACATACAGTTGTTGAGTGGAACTATTGCCATGGATGTTAATATAGTTAAGAAACACCAAATACATTTGGGATCCCAGGTGCATATTTAAGTATTCACAGCCTTATGAATGGCCAGCAGGTATGTGGTCATCTTGATCTATGAAGGGAAAATGTTCCAGAAGGCAGAGGTTAAGGCAGAGAAATGACATTCCTGGCTGGCAGGCCCCATGACATGCCCAACCTAACTTGCATCAAATTGGATGGGTAGAAATGACTGGGAGAGGACAGTCTCTTAGCTAGCTTGGTTTCAAGCCATGAAGGGTTTTAAATACGATAATCAGCACCTTGAATTGCACCCAGAAGCAAACTGGCAACAGTGCAACTCACATAGCAATGTAGTGTTATATCAGTTGAAAATCTGACACCCTTTACTTAACTACTTGGGCAGCTGCCTTGTGCACCTTTTTATTTGCTTTCTATGGCTACCCATCTCAACAAGTCACTCTGGGTGGTATACATCATAAAGCATAAAAACAAATAAAAGCTTGGAGTTTTTGAATGCTCTTCCTGGGGAACCCCATGTAGAGCATATTGCAGTAATCCAGAAAAGAGCTCATGGGTTACTAAGCAAAGGAATGACATTTTGATGATACTCTTTGTTCTCTTTACATCCTTCAGCAAATCCAACATCCAACAGCTTCCTTGATAGCCAAAGTAGCAACAGCACAAGATGACATCACTGGTGATGGGACTACTTCTAATGTCCTTATAATTGGTGAGCTGCTCAAGCAGGCAGATCTCTATATTTCAGAGGTATGTGACGGTGTTATATGTCATATATGTACTTGTAATCTGCATGAGGACATCTTCATTTTGCTTTCAGATTTAAATCTGAGTGAGAAATTATTGGTGTTGCTATTAAAACAAGACTTAGTTGCACCATCCCTATTTTGCTAAATCAAATGAATATCCATAAACTAGATTAAAATTTCAATCTTTGTAGCATGTTTAACATATTAATTTTATTTTTCCTGGGGCTCTTATTTATTCAGATTAGGGGTATATATAATTGTTTTGACCATAGTATGTGAGAAATTTTTGAGTCTGTTGCACAGTGAACACCCAAATGAGCTCCATAGTTCCTTTGGCATAATTCTGTGCAAGAATAAACTGTACTTTAACCTCTGCATTGAAAGGACTTTTTCCTTTTATATGTATTCAAAAGGACAGTACAAAGGATCGTCATGCGCAGCCTCCGATCATCTAAAAAAGTTGAAATAGTTTTCCCTGAAATCACTTGATTTAATCTATTGTTGCATAGGCAGATTTTCCATTGTTTTCTTTTCTCAAATGTTTCCATTAATAATAATGTCATAATATATTAAATGTATATGCCATTCAACTCGCAGGGACTGGGCAGCTTCAGTACCTGCTTCAGGGGTTTAAAGTATGTCTGCGGAGGTTTTTTTTTAATATATATAATAAAAGGAAATTGCTTGTGAAAACTGATTGCTTGATTTTTGCCTATAACCAAAGTATGGAATTGTAAATGTGTGCATGGTTTTTTAAAAATTGTTTGTTTGGTATTAGGGGTTACATCCTCGATTAGTTACAGAAGGATTTGAAGCTGCAAAAGAAAAAGCTCTTCAGGTCCTGGAGCAGGTCAAAGTAACAAAGGAAATGGACAGGGAAACACTCCTAGATGTTGCTAGAACTTCCCTCCGCACAAAGGTCCATACTGAGCTTGCTGATATCTTAACTGAGGTGAGTTTTATAGATTTGTGTTATCCAAAAATAAATTCTATATAATTCCCATATTTAAAGTGAAGTGGATCCCTGGAGGTGGGATAGTTGAGTTACTAAATTCTGTAGTCCTGTTTGATGAGGCTTGTTCTCTTTTCTTTGAAGGCTGTAGTCGATTCGATTCTGGCAATCAGAAAACCAAACGAGCCAATAGATCTTTATATGGTTGAAATAATGGAGATGAAGCACAAATCTGAAACAGACACAACGTAGGTATAAGATAAATGGGCTCTGTTCCCAAAGCCTTGAAACATATCAGTCTTACATTTCCCTTCTGGCAGAATTGTCATTATTCCACATCATGCTCCAGATATTGGATCTTGTGGAATTCTGTGCCAGCATGACAAGAGAATTGTGGGAGTTACTGTTCAACACTGTGGGCCCTAGGATGGAAGATATACTACACTGTTTCAGCTTTATAATATCTGATAAATAAAGATATATAGTTATCTTTTATTCTGAACTGTTAAAGGGATTGAAGCCAAAGTTTCATAAGTGTGAAGTACTTAGAACCGAGGGCATGGGTGAATTCTGCATTGGCTTTTGCAATGGCTAATGGAGTCAGACACCATGCAAGAATAAAATTTGCCTCAGATTTATCTAGTGACATGCTGTGCTAAAGCAGTATGTTTGGATCTGAAAGGTATACACAACAAAGTTGTTCCTAGGAGTCCTAATTTTAGCATGAAATGCATGAGACTAGAAGGGATAAACAATTGAAACTAACTTCTTAAAAAGCTATTTTAAATATTTTTTACAGCCTAATAAAAGGACTTGTCCTGGACCATGGCGCTCGTCATCCTGACATGAAGAAGAGACTTGAAGATGCTTACATCCTTATTTGCAATGTGTCACTAGAATATGAAAAAACGTATGTATACATTAGAACTTACAGCTCTAATTGGGACTTGCAAATTGAGCTGGTTTAATCCTACATTTGTGGAGTTTGGTATTTGGCTTATAGGATCTTCTTGGTTGAAATCCACTATTTCTGGTTTCAATTGCTTCTGACTGCCCTTACCTTCACATATATGTTTACTGGGATAGAAAACAAATCAGGCCAGATATGGTTAGTATTTGAATGGGAGACACCACATAATGCTTAGATGATACGCTAGACTTGGGAGATGAAAAAATCCTGGAAGGTGACAATGGAAAACTATTTCTGTATAGTTGTCAAAAAAACTGTCTGGGTTTTGTCCATGTAATTATTAGAAGTTAAGTTTGACCCAAGGGTTAGGTTACTTTTTATGTTTCCTGTCTAACTTAAATTCTGACAGCATTTTTTTTCTCCAGAGAGGTGAATTCTGGATTCTTTTATAAGAGTGCAGAAGAAAGAGAAAAGCTTGTTAAAGCAGAAAGAAAGTTCATTGAAGAAAGAGTGAATAAAATCATAGAATTGAAAAATTCAGTTGTTGGGGATTCAAATAAAAGTTTTATTGTCATCAACCAAAAGGTAAGAGAAAGGTTTGGTATTGATTGAAATGGTTGCCTAAGAAATGGGTCTATAATACAAAATGGGCCAAATGGAATGAAACATTGTTTTACTGCCTCCTATTTAGTAGACTTTAGGTGCATTGGACAAAATTTGCATCCAGATTTTGTTGATCCATTTTATCAGAAATGGGCAATTTGTGCAAATGGCTATTTGTCAACATTTGTTACTTGTGGTATTGTAAATGATCCAGAATCTCTGGGAGTCAAATGACATTTTATTATGCAAATAACATAAGTTGACGATAAATTCATCATTAACAGACATTTAGCTATAATAGGAACCCCAGTGGTCCATTAAATCATGGTATTGTTGCATCTTTTCTGTATTTAATTTTTCAGTATAAGCTTTATTTAAACCTAAGTAGATCTGCTTATTGCATGGTCTTCTGTATTTTCAGGGGATTGATCCTTTCTCCCTGGATGCACTTGCAAAAGAAGGGATAGTAGCACTGCGCCGAGCAAAGCGAAGAAATATGGAGAGGTCAGTTTCTGCAAGAACCGGGGGACTGCCTTGGGCTGACATTGCTATTTGTTTTCCTTTGAAAATGTTTAGCTGTTAATACAGCATCTTGTAAATCAGAAAAGTGACATCCAAAACTTTTGAGAGGAGTGGTCTTCTCTTACGCTATAATTCTAATCCTAGATGTTTAGAAAACATTAGGAAATTTATAAACAATGTGTTCTTTAGAATTTATTCAAAATAAATTTAGAATATTGGTATAAATTAACCACTTTAATCACTTCAAATTGTTAGTATTACATAAAGATATTCACATATTGATCCCCCTTTTTTAGAACAAAGGGACTGCTTAATATTCTTGGTTGTATTTAAAAATAGGAGCAGGTATTGCCACCAGCCTAAGTCCTGGTTTACTGAATAAATCACAGCTTGGTTCACAACTTGCCAAGCCAAATCAAGTATGTATGTAAACACAGACTATAACAGAAATATCCAAGCATATTCTTTATGTTCAGGTTAACCCTTGCCTGTGGAGGTATTGCTATGAATTCTGTAGATGACCTCTCAGTTGACTGCCTGGGACATGCAGGTCTTGTCTATGAATATACCTTGGTGAGTTTGATTTTTGAAGTATGTAATTCTTTTCAGTTTGATTTCCGTGGCAAGCATTATAATTAATATCTAACTTCAATAGTTTTATGTTATTTATCAGCCGAGTGGATAGATGGATGGGTGGAAGAAAGTTTCATAGAATTAGAGCTCCTCTTTGAGGGAGGTGAGTGATTTAGAAATGTGCTAAATTAATCTTGGAATTCTTAGATAGTACTCAATAGAACAAACTCAGAGCTTTTTTAAAAACATAAAAATAGGCATAATAATAATATAATAAATGTACTGTTCAAAACTATAGAAAACCAAATATATATCACATAGCATTTATGATCCTTAAATAATGTCTGAATTGTTCTCTGCACAGGGTGAAGAGAAATTCACTTTTATTGAGAAGTGTGAAAACCCTCGTTCTGTGACTCTATTGATCAAGGGACCGAATAAGCACACACTGACACAGATCAAGGATGCTGTAAGAGATGGACTGCGTGCTGTCAAAAATGCCATTGAGGATGGTGAGTCAGGGTTAGAAGCACTTCATATTTTAGTAGACTCAGGGCAGCCAATTGGTTAAATGAAGTTTTATTTTAATATTACTTCAATTACTATATTTGATTAATAGCATTTTGAAAATTCACTTTTATCAAAAAGAGGTCCAGTAGCTCAAAGTGGCATGCATAGCACTCCCTTCTCTGATTTTTCCAACAAAAGCATTGGTTAGGGGCAGATTAGACTGACTAGAGAGCTTCTTTGTCTGTAGATTTGAATCTGCATCTCTCTGGTCTTTAATCTTCACATCTTGCAGTTGCGTACGTTGGTTCACTAATTTTACTTTGGAGAATACAGTGGAATCTAAAACTTCATGCTTAAGACGGATCTCAAATAAGGAAAATTGTATTTGCAGGAAATTATATTTTAAAATGCTAAGTTCAGCATTCTTCATATTTCAAGGTTTTCTTGTGGATAAACATTTTGCTTCAGGATACTTTTGTGTTGCTACATTTAGATAAACCCAATAGTACCTCCTGTGTGATTGATGTGCTTTGGCTATGTGAATACCAATATAATTGAGATTGTGGTGATGGCTAACAAAACAATATAAATTCTCTCATAAAATAGAACTACCACACCAGCTCTGGCTCCAAATAGTGCCTGTGCTAGTATAGCTAAGCCATCTTGAATGAACATAGGTATTGCAACTTACAATACGCTGCTAAGGCAATTATAGCCAACCCCCCCCCCCCCAATCCCCCATTCTTTTCTAAACTGAAGCATAATAATGTACTAAAACTTCAGATTAATGAGTTTCAATATTTTAAAATAATTATAAGTAGTTACTATTGTCCTACCTTTCAACTGAAAACTATTTTTAAGGTACATAAATGTATAGTGGGAGGAGGGAATGAAGGTAAAATAAGACTTTATCACATAGATGATGATTGTACAAACATCAGAGGCATACAGCATGTGTTGAGTTTGAAAGATTTCCAGACTTAAAATTCTTCCTTTAAGAAGACCTGAGAACTCCCAAAAGCTTTATATTTAAGAAATAGGGTTATCCTTTTAAAACTCTATTTCCTTGGCTGGCTGTTCTGCATTTTGTTGCAGGGTTGATGTTAACAAATGATTTTTTTATTTTCCAGGCTGTGTAGTTCCAGGTGCTGGAGCCTTGGAGGTGGCAATAGCTGATGCACTTGTGAAACATAAGCCCAATGTGAAAGGAAGAAGCCAGTTGGGGGTTCAGGCATTTGCTGATGCCTTGCTGATCATCCCTAAGGTAGGAAGCTTCTGGACTCTTAATAGCATTCTTGAGCTCTGTAGTTACCATTGACAAGACTTTCCAGCTGTCAGCAGAAATACAGCTGAAACGAAAATGAAAGGGAGGGGGTGTCAGTCAGTTCTAAGTATATATTGGGCATTTATCTCCACTAAATACCAAATAGCTCATTTTTGACAGAGTGAACAATAGAAAATAATAATCCTCCCCCCCCCCCTTTTTTTTTATTCTTACAGGTACTTGCTCAGAATGCTGGCTACGATCCTCAGGAAACACTAGTTAAACTTCAAGCAGAATATGCTGAGTCGGGACAACTAGTGGGGGTGGACCTAAATTCTGGTGAGTAGAGCAGTGGTTGAGATTAGTATGATTGACAGGGACTTACTTCACAATTCCAAACTGCTGGGTATGTTATGATCATCAAAGTTTTTCCTTTTACAAACTAAGCTAGTAGATGGGTGATGTTTTTTGAAAATGACAGTTATTATAAACTAGTTCAGTTGCAAGCTTTTATCCAGAAAACAGAAAACAACTTCTCAGGAGATCCTTGGTGCTGTCTTGAGCTTGGTTTTCTTGCCAACATTTCTTTATGCAAACTAAGTTACATCAGCACTGATGATGTTACCTAGTTTGGGTAATGAAACATCTGCAAGAAAACAACCAAGCTCAGAGAGCACCAAGGACCCCCAGTTCAATCCTGAGCTGCAACCATTCTCCTTTATCGATGTTCTCATTTAGAATTTATTGAGGTGATCTGGTGATAATGGTTGTACTTTTATTTGTGACAATTTAGCAATTGCATAAACTTGTAACTGTTAAAAAGGTTACAAATCTGAATATTGTAAAGAAGGCTTGATCATGTTCCTAATAACCCAGGCAAGGGCAGGCTATAAACATTTGTTGTACATGTATTCCTCAACTTAAATTACAATTGGGACTGAAATTAAGGTTGCTAAGAGGTGCAGTCATTAAGCAACTTGATTGGACCCAATTTTACGACTCATTTTTACCACAGCCATTAAGCAAATCAGTAGTTTCTTACCACAATCATTAAGCGAATCATATGGATGTTAAGTGAATCACACTATTGTGAAGTGAATCTGATTTCCCCAATTTACATATTGAAAACTGGCTGGGAAAGTTGCAGAATGCTCCCAAAGAAAACAGACAATTCCTTTTCAGTTTCTAAACCATGTTTAACTTGATAGCATATTTAGGCATGTCTTCAGTTTCCAACCCAGTTTGTACAAAGGGTCCTTTATAAAACAAAACAACCCTGGCAGTCTATCAAAAGAAAATGGAACAGATATTATTGTTGCCTTTTAATGAACTTTCTCCTATGTCTTTCAGGTGAGCCAATGGTGGCAGGAGCAGCTGGAATCTGGGATAATTACAGTGTTAAAAAACAGTTGCTTCATTCTAGGTAACATTTTATACTAACCATTTTTAAAAAATGAGCTCAACCGTATTTGGAATTGTATATAGAATTTACTTGACAATTAAGACCTGGTTGAGTAAACTTTTTACATAAATAGGTATGTTTTTCCAGACTATTTTAATGCTTATAACTAGGTATGGGGTCTGATATTTCAGGATTTTTGCTTTTAATGCGGGAAGAAAAAGCAGAAATGGCCATATGAACCTTCTTAAGAAATACAAGAAAAAGGGCTGACTACTTTAATAAACGAATGATAAATTGAGACCAATGAAATTTATCTTCCTGTTTTCTCCAGCACTGTTATTGCTAGCAACATTCTCTTGGTTGATGAAATTATGCGAGCTGGAATGTCATCTCTCAAAGGCTGAATTGGAAGACCTCGAGTGGAGAATCTACCAACGGTTTCCTGAATTCATGTTAACAGAATCCCTTTTCCAATATGTAATTCAAAAATTATAGGAGGAAGAAAAGTTTATCTTCAGGAATTTGGCCACTCACAAATTGAGCTCTTTCATTCCTATAGAATCAATTACTATTTATTTTTTACATGCACTGAACAAATGCATCTGAAGTTACTGTCTTTCTACCCATTAAAGTTTTGCCCTCTCTTCAGGCTTGAGCGTTGTCTATTTTAAAAATACTCATTGTTTATATCATTTTCTATAGTTTCCCCTGCATTAGAAAACCCACCCTTTTTATGACCGTGTAGAGTCATAAATTCCTGTAGAGTCAGGGTGCTATATGGAGCTGAGCATTTACTGGCTGGATGCCTTTCTTGACACCACATGGGAGTTTGCAGCAGATACTTCTATTCGCCCTAGGAGAGAAACATTGGCCGTTATCTAGGATTGAACTCTCAACCTTCCAAATGGTAGGCGAGCATCATGTCCAGTAGGCCACCAATGCCACTCATATTTTCTACTGCATTGTTGGTATGAAATTCCATGGCACATATTGCCAGAAAAAACTTACCTTCTTATATATGCATTCAAGGTGGTGCATTACAAATATAAAATGTAATAAATCGTTAGAATTAAAATCAAGGTGTTAAAATTAGTTTGAAATTAAAAGCCTAGTGATGAAATGCATTTTTGCCATTTTTCTTAAAAGACACTAATGGGCAAAACAATACTGGGATGGTGTCTGAGGCACTGGAAAGAGGAGCTTGGTAGGCAGGCAGTGGGTATACTGTGTTGGGACATTTGGGCAGGCAAAGGTGAGGCATCTTGCCACTGAGTTAGGGTTAGGTTACTCATCCCTTGCTCATTACTACTATACTATATTAAATAGCCCATTTACCATACTCCCCAATTTTCATAGCATTGCAGCACTATAGTTTTGCCGAGTCAAATGTGGCTTCTTCAAACGTTAATAAAACGAGAACCTTTAGAACAGAATAGAACAACTTTTATTGGCCAAGTGTGATTGGACACACAAGGAAATTTGTCTTGGTGCATATGCTCTCAGCGTACATAAAATGAAAGAACATCAAGAATCATAAGGTACAACACATAATGGTCATAGGGTACAAATAAGCAATCAAATCATAGGAAACTAAATTGTAAGGATACAAGCAACAAGGTTACGGTCGTGCAGTCATAAGTGGGAGGAGATGGGTGATAGGAACGATGAGAAGATTAATAGTAATAATGCAGATTTAGTGAATAGTTTGACAGTGTTGAGGGAATTATTTGTTTAGCAGAGCGATGGCTTTGGGGGGGAAACAATCCTTGTGTCTAGTTGTTCTTGTGTGCAGTGCTCTATAGCGTCGTTTTGAGGGTAGGAGTTGAAACAATTTATGTCCAGGATGTGAGGGGTCTAAATATTTGCACAGCCCTCTTTTTGACTCGTGCAGTATACAGGTCCTCAATGGAGGGCAGGTTGGTAGCCATTGGTTTTTTCTGCAGTTCTAATTATCCTCTGAAGTCTGTCTGTCTTGTTGGGTTGCAGAGCCAAACCAGACAGTTATAAAGGTGCAGGTGACAAGACTCAACAATTCCTCTGTAGAACTGGATCAGCAGCTCCTTGGACAATTTGAGCTTTCTGAATTGGCCCAGAAAGAACATTTTTCGTTGTGCCTTTTTTGATGACGGTTTTTTGATGTTAGCTTAACCAAAGCTTTATTTAAAACATAACATGTATGTAATAAAATATTGATCCTTTCGGAGACAAAAGATTCCAATAGCCATAAATCCCAAGATAAAAAAGAGTTTTTCTCTTCCTCTGGGTTTAAGACCAGCACTATGTCGAATAAAAAGAGAGAGAGAAGCGGAGTCCTTCCCCCACCCTCCCCCCCAAAAAGAGAAAATCCGACGCGAAACCAACCCAGGCCCTTTGCGAAACGAAGGAAGTTCGCAGCTGCCCCGTACACGTGTATCTCTCCTGTCGACCCCGGAAGCAAATCGCCCTGCCCGGCTGCTTTTCGTTGCCAATTGCTGCCAAGGGGGCGAAGGGATCGCCCTCTCCCCGTGTCAATGTTCTTCTCTCCCGCTTTGCTCGCCACTTTCTTGCCCGTCCTGTTGTCTCCCTGGGCGGTGACCGGGAGCCGTTCGGAGCGCCCCGGTGAGTCTCCCCCCCACCTCCCGTCGCGGCTTCTTCTCCTTTTCCCTCCTGGGTTAAAGGCTTGGGTTAAATTGTTTCCTTGTGTGCAAGCAGGGTGCAAAACCTTAGGGGGGGGGACACCTTTTCTCTCCCCCCCTCACCCAGGAGAATGTTTTTGCCAGAAAGAATCAAGGCCTAGAAATTATTCCGTAGAATAGAGCAGGGGTCTCCAACCTTGGCAACTTTAAGACTTGTGGACTTCAACTCCCAGAATTCCTCAGCCAGCTTTGCTGGGAGGTGAAGTCCACAAGTCTTAAAGTTGCCAAGG
>WNWU01000013.1:7759904-7806658 GCA_012654045.1 Ptyas mucosa
CCAGATTGGATCCTGCAATATTATTCTGGGACATGTATATTTGCCTTCATTCTTTGCTACTCCCTAACATTCTTGCTGCTAATTTTAATTCTCTCAGCTTTCAGGAAAGATGAAGGAACAGTACAGCTGCCTGGTGGGAAATTGGAAATTAGAACCAACATATTGGATGGTAAAAATGAAGACAGATCTTTCAGGACAATCAAACCATTCATTATGGACAAGTATCCAGTCACCAACAAAGACTTCAGGTAAAGTTCACATCCCATGTTAGCTGTACATAGTTTTTGACTGTCAGTAGTTTCTCTCTTACTTAATAATACAAATATTTTCACTACCATTTTGGATTGCATTCACAACTTGCAGCTTTCTAACAATTCCAGGGCAACCCTTCAATGTAGACCAGATGAGGAAACAAACTTTACAGGAAGACTAGAACTATGCACTACTTTGTTAAGAAACTCCTCATAGTTTCAACAGCACAGTTCATGCTGCAGTAAAAGATTGTGGCAGGGTACTTTTGAGAACTAGAATCATGCATAAAAAGTTGTCTTAGCTGGGTGGTGTAAATAGAATGCAGATTTGTGGTGGATGGAATATTAGGGAAGGTAAATTTCTGATACAGCTATTTTGTGGCGAAGTCCAATCCAGGAGCAATTTATTAACTAGTAAGAAAGAACAATAATATCCTCAGTGCCAACCTTCTCTCTCTCTGCAAATTCCTTCACACCCTGGATTTCCTAGTTGCTTTATTTTCAGAATATCAGTAGGAAAAACAAGACAGAAATAGTGTGCAAAGACTAACACAAGAAACCAGTGCTGAATGAGAAAGGGCTTAGTGCATTGTGGTTAGTTGTAGATCATATGTGTTCCCGCAGTCCTTCTCTTTGGCTCCCAGATCAGGGGTGAAATGCTCCCGGTTTGGACCGGATCACCTGATCCGGTAGCAGTGGGTGATTCGGAGAACCGGTAGCAAAAATCCCTGTGCCCGCCCCCCCCATGCCCAGCGCGATCATCAGAGGCTTTTTTTTTTTACTTTTAAAAGCATTTTTTCTACAACCTCTTCAGCCGAAAAAATGCTTTTAAAAGTAAAAAAAAAGCCTCTGATGATCGTGCGGCTCAACAGGGATCGTCAGAGCCTTTTAAAAGCATTTTTTCTACAACCTCTTTTTTACAACCTCTTTGGCCGAAGAGGTTGTAGAAAAAATGTTTTTAAAAGTAAAAAAAAAAAAGTTGGCCACGCCCACCCAGTCACATTACCCCCCACCACCAAGCCACGCCCACAGAACCGGTAGTAACAAATTTTACATTTCATCACTGCCTCAGAGTCCTCAAAATTATGTCCTAAGATATTTGCAGACACCCAAATTACAACAGTGCACTTTCCCACCGATGTTTTATGGGAACAGAAAGAACTACATATATCGTACATTATGTAAATGTATAAAACTAACAAACGAAAACATAGGGCACCATCAATTCAGTCCCCATTCGAGGTGATTTCAGCACATTGTTGTCACATCCCCTGCACCCTTCTCCCGCCAGAATTTTAAAAGCAGAAGCCCCCAGCCACAAAATTGTCGAGAGATCTCCAAAAATGACTGATTTGGAAATCAGTTCTATCTTTTGGGCACAGGGAATTTGTGAAGGACCAGAAATACAAAACGGAAGCTGAGAAATTCGACTGGAGTTTCGTCTTTGAGAATTTTGTCCCGGAAGAGCTTAAAAAGAAAGTGACGCAAAAACTAGAGGTAAAGGGCTACTTTTCAGTATTTTGGGAGAAAGGGGTGATTTTGATCAACCTGCTCTGTTTTCCAAACTCCAGAAAGTCTTACAGTACATAGATTACTCAGCACCAATTTACATCAGTAAATGGGTCAGTCAAGTATTGGGAAATAGTGTGTTAAGAGGGTGATTTCCCAGGGAGAGAAACTACAAGTAATAAATTCTAGGAAACGATCATTCTAACCTGAACTGTCATGAAGTGAGTTGATCGATCTCACCTAATGTAGCTTCTGCAGCTTGGCATCTTTTCAATCGTCCTGCCTAAAATTTTGTGATCTGAAATGTTCAGCCTGCAAAGTATAACTTTGATTTCCTATTGCATATATCTTCTATTGCTTCTAGTTTGGCATGTCAAGTCCTTAGGGCTCTGTATCTTTATTGAGCAACAAGCTTTAGTCATCTCAGCCACCAACATTACAACACTTTCCAATGCATTTGAAATCATAAGGGCTAGCACCATCGTTTTCTTTTAAAATGGACTTTTTCATGAACCAAGATTTGTGGTCAAAGTTTCCACCATCCTTCTTCCTTTGAAAGGGATTGTCTACCCAATGTTATTCTAAAAATGGGGGACAAATGACAAATTTTGGTGAAGAACAGAACAGTTCATAATTGGGATTTTTAAAATTGTTGATTACATTCTATTTTTATTCTTCCCTTTAGTCAGCACCATGGTGGCTTCCAATTGAGAAAGCATTTTGGAGACAGGTGAGTCTTTACTAGAGGACAAAAGGAATATAGATATTATCAGAGACATGATTTGTGTACCACAGTGTTGATTAGTAAACTGGATACAGGAGTAATCTGGGCTGACATCCAAGATGCATAACATTAGTTGGGGCCCCCTGCATATCCTGCCAATAGAAAATATACAAAATGTTTTTGCCAGCGCTAGAAAATCCACAGGGCCCTTAGATCATATCTGCAGGCTCCCCAGATGACATCTGAAAATTAGTCCTTTTTAAAGGGCAAAATAAAAATAAAATCAGGAGCTCACCACATCTTGTGAAAATTTGATATATATTTTTTAGATTTTAATGAGATTTCTAGCAAGAAATTATTTGTTTCTGTTTCCAGCTGAGTGTGCCCAAGATCTTTGAGGATGAGACTAATGATGTCTCAAGGTAGTTTGGACATTGAATTAATTAATCTGTCTTTAAACTCTTGGCACCTGAAAATGTTAGTAGAATCTGCCTTGTAGTAGCTTTTTAGGCATGCAAATTTAATTTAGGGATTTGGGAGAACCAGAAACCCCCAAGGGAATGGATAACCCCAAGAAACTAATTTGGTCTATGGTGGAGAGGCCAGATCACAGTTGGGTTTTGATCCAGTTTGTGCAAAAAAAACAATTTAGAAATTCCTTGGCATATGCAGAGATCAGATTGGCTTTCCATGCCCTTGTTTGTTTTATGAACTGATGCAAGATTATCTTCGTTGAGGTTTAGAAAATCTAACCTTTGACTTTTCCCCCAGCTGCCTCTTAGCTAGCTGTCATGCCATCAGATCACCCAAATTCTTGCTCCGCTGATTGTGGTAACAACAGAGTTTGTTTTTCCTCTTCCCTCATTGTCCTGTTTCCTTATGTGTCATAGCATTTAGATTATAAGATTGAGGAACAGAAAGCACCTCACTACTGTACAGAGATTGCAAGGCATTCTGAGAGCCTTTTTAAAGAGAAAAATGGATAACAGTGTCTTAAATAACTAGAATCCTTTCCCATCTTCAGCCTTCAGGTCCTGGATCCAGCATCAAAGACAGGCTAGACTACCCAGTGTTACACGTGAGCTGGAATGATGCTCAGGCTTTTTGCAAATGGAAAGGGAAGAGGCTACCAACAGAAGAGGAGTGGGAGTTTGCTGCTAGGGGAGGCCTGGAGAGTACGTAAGCAAGGAACCAAAGTGGTCTTAGATCCCTATAGCATCTAGAGCACTGCTTCCCAAACTTTTTCCTGCATTACCCAAAACCCTTTTTACCCAGTGTAGGTATAAAACAGTTTAAGTCAATTTAAATGTCCCTGTTGTAATTGGGTAATAGATTTGTATGTTGTTAGCCAAAGAAAAGCCACTTTTACCCAATTTGGGGTAATTTACCAGGTTTGGGAAGCATTGATGTAGATCAAAATTCTTGCCCTTTTAATCCAGGCAGGTAGTCTACAGCAGTGTTTCTCTACTAACAATTTTAAGATGTGTGATTTCAACTTTCAGAATTTCCCAGACAGCATTGGGTTCCCTCCCTTTGCAGAGTGGAGAGATTGGAGAAAAAAGGATTACAAGAGAGTAAGCAAGCACACAATGGGGCATATACATAGAAAAAAATGCCATGGCACCAACAGCCCTAAGTGTGCTATCCAAACACCGTATTTTGGGATTTAGATTTTAATAATCCACATGCTTTTTGAATGTTTGATATTAAAGATAAACCACTCCAGGGTCAATGGTTGAAAGGGAGGAAATTGGCATGTTTAGAATTGATAGTGGGGATTGACATTACCATTCTATTTTATTCTTTTCTTTCCCTTTTTGGTAGACAGATTGTATCCTTGGGGAAACAAATTCTTAGCCAACCGCACAAACCTCTGGCAGGTAAGAGACCAAAACTGGAATTTTTATTTTTACAAAATGAAAAGCTAAAGAGGATGATGAAAATGACAAAAATGGTTAAAGAGAAAATCAGAGCAAGAGAAAACCATTTTTTTAAAAAGGCAGTAATAACCAGGAGACAGATTGTGTGCATGTGTGAATGAGTTCATATGTAGTCTTAACAATAAATAGGGATTTGTGGGCTCAGCAAACCGGTTTTTATTTTATTTTATTTTATTTTATTTTTTATTTTTATTTGATTTATATGCCGCCCTTCTCCGGAGACTCAGGGCGGCTTACAGTGCGTTAAGCAATAGCCTTCATACTTTTGTATATTTATACAAAGTCAGCTTATTGCCCCCACAATCTGGGTCCTCATTTTACCCACCTTAGAAAGGATGGAAGGCTGAGTCAACCTTGACAGTAACAACCGGTTGTTACTGGTTGAATCCCACCACTGATTTCATTGTTTCACGGGCTGTTCAAGACTACTCTTGAACTATGACACACACACCCCTGAATTTTGGCACCCAGTTTGGATTTGTTGTCTTTTATTTACCTCGGTTGTTCACATATTTACCTCCCTTTCTCTGCACAGGGCAACTTCCCCAAAGTTGACACAGCTGAAGATGGCTTCCGCGGAGCATCCCCAGTGGCAGCGTTCCCTCCTCAGAATAACTATGGTAAGATTACAGGTCCTAGTCATTGGAACTGGTCAGTCTGCGGATGCTGATGTGGAATAGAAAGCATTTTAAGTAAAGGTTCTGGAAAGTTCAAGATTTTAGTCCTCTCTCTAGCAAGCTAAATTGTCTTCCTAACACATAGTTGCATTTTACAAAGTTCTGTGGATAATATCGGTGGTTCTTGCTTAACGACTGCCCTGTTAAATGTCTGTTCAAAGTTACAATGGCCAAAGAAAAAGTAGCTTTATGACCAGTCCTCGCCCTTATGGTTGTTGCGGTATCCTGTGATCACATGATCACTATTTTTATGCTTCAAAGCTGACTTCTGACATGCAGAATCAATAGAGAACTTTGCAATAAAATTGCAAGTTGGGGTTACATGATGTCACAGTGACAGCAAGTGATTAACTTAATGGAAATGACATAAATCCAACAGAGTTACATGATATTTTGCTTAGTGACAGAGCTGCTGGTCCATATTGTAGTTGCTATGTAAGGACTATCTGGATTGGAACCTCCAATTGCATTTGTGATATGAGTGCAGATTTAGTTCTAGAAAATATGCCAGCATCAGTTTTTCAGAAACCTGGTAGATACATTTTTCTACCTACTTGCTCTTTTCCTTTCGGATTTTCCAGGGCTCATATATTTCTCTGCAGGCAGTTTAGAGGCTTCCCCAAGTGAATTACTGTCTTTGCTGTATCACAGGCTTATACGATTTGCTAGGAAATACTTGGGAATGGACATCCTCAGAGTATCGTCCAAATGGTCCTGCATCCCGCCAGCCGGGTCAAAAGATGCATGTCCTGCGAGGAGCATCCTGGATTGATACAGTGGATGGCTCTGCCAATCACAAAGCTGAGGTTACAACCAGGTATGCTGGCAGATGACATCAGCACCTTCTCCTCCAGAATTTAAAACTTATAGTCTACTGCAGAAGCGCAATCAGCAGAAGCCATCAATCTGACAAAAGTAACAGCACACTATTGTGTAGCAAGTCCTGCCCCTTTTGTATGTGTGTCATAACATCACATAGGCATTTTAAAAAGGGTGGAGCTTCTGGTATAACAACATGATGCTGCTTATGTCATTTGTCAAAAGTAGCCAGGGCTGCCAAGATTTCCAGGGATGAAAAAGCTAGCTGACATTCCACCGGCAGCAAGAGACATTATGACTGAAAGCAGCAGCTGGATGCTGAATTCAGACCACTGAAAATTCCTTAGAAAGGAGAAATCTTGAGATTGCCCATAAAACTGGGGAAGAGATTGAAAAAGCAAGAATGCATCCTTGTTCTGACCCTGCTCCCAATCACAACAAGCCCTTTGTATTTAATAAAATGTTCCCTTTATTAGGAGCGCCAGCAACCGCTCTCTCACAGCAGGCTATGAAGTCTCTAAGTCCTGTGGAAAGTGACGCTCGCTCCCTTTCCCCCTAAATTAGTCCCAACACACCAGAAATCTCTCTTTCTCTCTCTTCCTACACTTGCAAAGGAAGTCCTGGAAGGCATGCTCGCTTTCTTCCAGCAGCAGAGAAATGCAGACACATGCTCAGCAGGTGCTACAGATTCCAAGAAGAATTCTGATAATTTCCAGACAGGATTTGGAAGTGCAGGCTATCAGTGGCTGACCGGCAGGGAGATGAATAGTTGTCTGCCATTTCTATTCATCTCCGCCCCCTGCCTTTTATCCCCTGAGCAAGGGTGGGGCTTCGCTAGCAGCGATGGCTCTTCTGTCCCAAGGACTGGCCCACGGATTTCCACTGCTCTCCTCTCCTCTGCCGTCTGCGCATCTGCATGTCAGGCACTGGACCCAGCTGTTCCTCCTCTTCCTCATCAGCCACCTCCAGACCTGGGAGCTACTGATTCTCCATCTGAGGGCTGATGGACAGCCCGGGCTCCGTCTCTGTCTGTCTCTCTGCCAGCTCCATTCCCTCTTCCCCCTCGGAGCTCTCCAGTTGCCTTGATGCTGAGTCCAATTCCCATGCATCCTCCTCATCTGATTCAGCTGCTGGAGGGGCTGGCAGCTGACAGGCCACAACAATCCTTTTTATAATTTATTATCCCTGTTAAATAAACATTAAATGTACATTGATGTTTACCATTGCCTAATTAACTGGGAATTCCTTTTTAAACTCACCTGATTGTAAACTGATTGAATGAACTGAATCCCACTTTCTCCACTCTGGCATTTTTCAGATGTATTTAGATTGCAACCCCTAGAATTTCCCAAGCAGAGTTCTGGTTATAGTCCTAAAACATGGGAAGAGAAAAAAATTAGGAAGGCTGAAGTAGCTCTGGATTTGGGCCAAATGACCCAGGAGATCTTCTGCTAAAACAAACTTTGTTCCTCTTAATCCATAGGATGGGGAACACTCCCGATTCTTCTTCAGACAACTTGAGCTTCCGATGTGCCACCAGCCTCATCAAGCAGCCAGCGCAGGAAGCTGTCGGCAAAAAGGCTGAACTCTGAAGCCAACATTAAACTCTTCTAAAAAGACCCAGATCTTTTCTCCTATGGAGATGGGTCAGCCTACATCTTTGTTGGCCAGACTTTGGGTATTTTTTGAATGCTTTTGATAAAGGGCAATGTTAATGCTTGAAAGCTAAAAATGAACAAAACCTTCCTACTGGTTGTAATTGTAATACAGATACGCATTGTTTGATGTTTGCAGATTACTGGTTTCATTCTGGAACAATCCTGTGCAGGAAACCATTGTGCTATCTAAAGTGAGATTGGCTGGGCTCATTCATTTCTCTAACCAAGGAGTGTCAAACTCGATTTCATTGAGGGTCGCATCAGGGTTGTGTTTGACCTCAGGGGTCTGGAGTGGATATGGCCTGGGTGGGCATGGCCAGATCAACATCACTCGTGTAGGGGTCACCTATGGTGGCCCGAGTGTTCTGCCACAGAAAACGGGCTCCCAGCGGCCTCCTGTAACGCAGCTCAGGAGGGCTGCTGTTTTCAGCTGTGACAGGCTCCTGCAACCCTCTGCCAGCGAAAACGGAGCTCACGGTGCTCCCAAGCTCCATTTTCGCTGGCAGAGGCACTGTGGGCCACTCCTTCGTTTTTTTCACGGCAGCCCCACAAGCCAGATCTAAGCACCCTGCTGCATTGAGTTTGACACCCCTGCTCTAAGCCATATACAGTATTTGTTTTTGGTATAGCATTTTGAATAAACCCATCTGTTAAGATTTGCAAGCTATAGCTTGTGGCCAGCATGTTGTGTTGGTTGATCAATTTAAGAAACCATAGTTAACAAAATCATGGTTTGGCAGAATGAGTAATATTTTTGGCCCTCACTTTGCCTAGGAGCCACAAGGGGCATGGGGAGGGTGCTGTGATGTCATTGGCACTGCCCACACCCTTTTTTTGAAATATTGCTTAAACCACAGTTGGCATGCTTCACACAACACTGTAAACCAAAACCAAACAAATCATATTATGGTTTAGCACTATGTCATAATCCAGCCACTAATTCTTTGGATTTTGAGATCCCTTCCAGGAACTGCTTATAATTCTCCCCTCCCCTCCCTCTAGCACGAGTCTGCAGTAGTTGTAAGTGAGACAGGATCATGGCCAATTTGGGATAAGGTTCTATCAACTATTAAGAGCCGAGGTGGCGCAGTGGTTAGAGTGCAGTACTGCAGCTACTTCAGCTGACTGCTAGTTCAGCAGATCAGCGGATCAAATCTCACCGGCTCAGGGTTGATTCAGCCTTCCATCCTTCCGAGGTGGGTAAAATGAGGACCCAGATTGTTGGGGGCAATATGCTATTTAGTATACTGTCTTTGGTGTAAGCCGCCCAGAGTCCTCAGAGAGTGGGCGGCATAGAAATATGACTAATAAAATAATAAAATAAATAAATAATGGGCAGGCTCCATTACAGGGGGACCTCCTATGTTTCCCTTTATAGTAATCCTGAATGTAAAGCTGGTGGAAGTTTTCAACATGTTACCTGACAAAGTTTATCAAGAGCTGTGGTGGCGCAGTGGTTAGAATGCAGTACTGCAGGCTAATTCTGCCGACTGCCAGCAGTTCGATTTTCACCGGCTCAAGGTTGACTCAGCCTTCCATCCTTCCGAGGTCGGTAAAATGAGGATCCAGATTGTTGGGGACAATATGCTATTTAGTATACTGTCTTTGGTGTAAGCCGCCCAGACTCCTCAGAGAGTGGGTGGCATAGAAATATGACTAATAAATAATAATAATAATAAATAACTGGATGAAATTTGAGAATCAACATATCACAATTCAGTTGGTTTGAATAAAGAAAGCACATTTATTGTTTGTTAAATATTTTTTTAAAAAATCATGTGCAGCTGCAATAAATAATTCCATAACACATCTATGTGGAGTTTGAATCATGAAAACTGGATTTCTTTTCTTTTTGCTGCTTTGAAACGTTTTGTTGCTTATCCAAGTAGCTTCTTCAGTCTGAACAAGTTAACAGAATAACAAAATAACAGAATAACAGAGTTGGAAGGGACCTTGGAGGTCTTCTGGTCCAACCCCCTACTCAAGCAGGAAACTTTGCCCCCGGTTCGCACCGGTCCTATAGAACCGGTAGTAAAACCAGCGGGAGGCTCCGCCCACCGACCCTGACGTCATCAAAATGCTTCTGCACAGAAGAGTGCGCAGGTGCAGCCCCGCTGCAAGCCAGTAGTAAAGGTAAGTAGAACCCACCCCTGGACAAATGGTTGTCCAATCTCTTCTTAAAAACTTCCAGTGTTGGAGCACCCACAACTTCTGGAGGCAAGTTGTTCCACTGATTAATTGTTCTAACTTTCAGGAAACTTCTCCTTAGTTCTAGATTAAAGTTAAAGTTGGTTAGGGGGGACTCCATAGATGTCCTTCAGTGTGGGTTGGAGGACATTTATGTGGTCCTCCTAACCAACTTGTTCAGACTGAAGAAGCTACTTGGATAAGCAACAAAATGTTTCTAACCAACAAAAACAAGAAGTCCAATAGTAGTTGATTACTACTACTATGGCAACTATCTGGATGACAGAATCTTCATCAACATAACTCAGCTATGTGTTAATGCTAGACATTTATCTATCATCTTCCTTGTTACAGATAATGGAACTGCTTATATTTGATGTTTTCTTTGCCTACTTCTGCTGGATTGGGACGTGTTTCATTGCAGTAATGGCAACCTGGATCTTAACATACAGTACATCAGTGAAGCATGACAGTAACCCTCCCACCAATCCACAATAGTTGGCATTCAGAACTAGGCTGGCTTGAAACACGGAAGTTCCATTTCAGACATGCCGAATACATCCTCCATACTTTGAATGGAAGATTTGGATTCTAAGCAGGGGTGAAATCTAAAATTTGTTACTACTGGTTCTGTGGGTGTGGCTTGGTGGGGGGGAATGTGACTGGGTGGGCATGGCCACTTTTTTTTTACTTTTAAAAGCATTTTTTCGGCTGAAGAGGTTGTAGAAAAAATGCTTTTAAAAGTAAAAAAAACAGCCTCTGACGATCGCGCGGCTCAGCTGGGCATGGGGGGGCGCAGGGATTTTTGCTACCGGTTCTCCAAACCAGCCACCGCCATCGCTACCAGATCGGGCGATCCGGTCCGAACTGGGAGCATTTCACCCCTGGTTCTAAGACATGCTACCTCAGCATTCTGAATCTAACAGTAACAAGGTAGCCCAAAAGCAGAAATCCCCACTTTCTCCAATGTTTCCTTTCAAAAAATTAAATAAGATAGACTGTGCTGAATGTGGAGGATCCATGTATTTATAATAAATTTGTCTACCTCTCTTTAACACCATCTAAGGAAGAGATTGGCAGCCTAAAAACAATTACAAAACCTTGTGTGTCTCTTTCTAAGAGACGTTTTCAGCCTCAAAGCAGCCACACAGTCCTGGGATGAGAGAAGACTTCTTTGCTGGTTAGAAAAAGGTCCATGTTGAATATTTCATCCTATGACTCTTAAAAGTCTCTCCTTTGGAGTGGAAGAAAAACCTTGACGGATGGTAATTGGCACTATGATTTGGTCGTGCAGCTTGCTCATTCCAGAGCTTTACATTTATCCTTAGATCTCACAGGTTTCAGAAATAATACAAGTAATTGTCAACTTATGATCACAACTAGGACCAGAATTTCCATTGCTAAGCAAAGCGATTGTTAAGTGAGTCATGTCTGATTTTACTTTCTGCCATGGTTCTTAAGCAAATCACTACAGTTGTTAAACAATCGTTTAACAAATTCCTCCATTGACTTTTTTTGAAACCTGACTAGAATTGGTTATCACGTTACCCGACTATGCTGCAACCATCATAACTTTATTTATTAAATTTTATTTATTTATTAAATTTATATGCCACCCATCTCACTACTCAAAGTGGGTGGTTAGAGTAAACACATGCCAAAATGCTGGGATTTTGGTCACATGACTAGAGATATGGTGGTTGTAAGTGCCAGGATCAGTTGCAACTCACTTTTTTTCAGTTCTGTTATAATTTCAAACAGTTGCTTAAATGAATGGTTATAAGTCGAAGACTACCTGTAACTGGTAAACAAAAATATCAGATCCAGTCTAAACATCTGGCTGGCTGACTGTGCAATCAACAGCAATAATAATAATGCACTTAATAAAAAGGCATTCTGGTTTGTATTCGGCTTTACACTTGGCTATTTCATTTCCATTTTTGTTGGCTGGGGAATTGTGGGAGTTGAAGTCTGCACATGTGTTGGGACCCTGCTCAGTCCAATTAGGAAGATGCCAAAGGCTGTTTCAACTGCTTTCTTCCTGGAGATTTTGGAAATCAGAGAAGTTCCTCTTCGGCAGCCAAGCTGAACAGGATGGCTTTGGGGGTGTTTTCAAAGAGGGCAGCTCTGTTTTGAACTTGTCCTTTCTTCACCCAATGGCCATAGATCCGGAAGGCGCAAGCATCAATCATTTTGCGGACTGGCTTAAGCCCGTAAGGGTCGCGCTGCAGCACATCCTGGGTGATCGGCTTGATGTTGCGGTAGGTGAGGTAAATCCGAACTGAGGCCAGGACAGTCAGGCAGATGACCTGAGAAGAGACGCTTGTTAGACTGGTATCTTCTTTAAAGTATATCTGATTAGTTTGCGATTCTTTTTTTTTTTTTTTTTTTAAAGCAGGGCTATCAAACTCCTGGCCTTTGGGCCGGATGTGTCACATACTGGCCACGCCCACGCCCTGTTTAGCAAAAGGGGAAAAAAATCCCAATACATCACATGATGCTGCCGTGACGGCGTGAGTTTGACACCCCTGTTTGAAGGATGCATTAATTCACCAGGAATGGGCCACTGCCAATAAAAAGAGGCTATGTTTATATATACAGAATGCTTTTGGTTCAATTCTTTACCTCTCAGTTTGTAGTCAGGTTCACACAGATCATTAAATTCCAGTTGACTATCAGTGCTGCTACATTCACACAATATGCTATAGCTCAAATAAAAAAAACAGCACTACTTTTGAATGTGATAACTGGATTCCTAAAACATGCTAAACAATGGTTTGAGTGTCATAAAACCTGTGTCACCAATTATTCACCCACATTTGAGCCTAGTTTCTTTATGCGCCATCAAGAAGGGCTTTTCGGTGAAAAGATAAAAAAGAGAGAAAAAGAGTGGAAAATAACAGGAAATATAGGGCAAAATAGAAGAGTTCAGGACTTTGAAATACAAAATGATAATACTGGGATAAATAGTGGGATAAACAGTGGTGAAACAAAAAAAAAGAGAAAAGAGAGGGGGAACAATGGGAAATATAGGGCAAAACAGGAGAGATCAGGATTTTAAGGCATAAAAGGAAAAAAGGGGAAAGAAAAAGGTAAAAATAAAAATGAAAAGGGAAAAAAGGAAAGAAATGAAAGAGGAATATGATGTATATGACTTGGTGGCACAGCAGACTAAAGTGCTCTTAACTAGCACTAGCTGCCTGCAATTACTGCAAATTTGAATCTCACCAGACTCAAGGTTGACTCAGCTTTCCATCCTTCCGAGGTAGGTAAAATGAGGACCCGGATTGTGGGGGCAATAAACTGACTTTGTATAAAAAAGAACACCACTTGGGGGGGGGGGGGGGCAAAGCCCTACTAAGCAGGTATATACAAAAAGTATGAAGGCATTGTAAGCTACCCTGAGTCTCCAGAGAAGGGCAGCATATAAATCGAACCAACAAATAAATAAATAAATAAATTGAAATATGAATTGTAGTAAGAAATAATGTTAAATTATATGATGGTGAAAATGAATTGAAAAATAATTGAAATGTTTGTAATGGTTTACGGTGGTGTGTGTACAAACGATTAGGTGATTTGGAATAATACAGGGGAAAAGCTATATGATTAGAGGATAATAGTTAGAATATTTTTAAATTCAACTAAGGTTTTTTTTTCTTCTGGTTCATATATAAATGAAAAAGGTATCTATATAATCAATTGATTTATATTAAAATGTTGGATTATATTAGTTAAGGAAATGTATGTTATATAATAAGTGCGTTTATTAATATAAGAATTAAATAACTAATATCACATAATTAATTAATTTGATGATGGATATAAAAATTAGATAATGGGAAGGGGTTTAATAGAGAGTAGAAGGGAAAATGGAATTTGGTCAAAATTAGAGATGAAAATGAAGGGTAATATTGGTACAAAATAGATGAAAATAAATGTTAGGGCAAAAAAGGAGGTATAGAAATTGTAATTTTAGTTGAAAGGACTAAAAATTGTTTAAATTTGTTAACCGGCCGAATACTCTATTCAGCAAAAATACATTGTATGTTTGTGTGGGTATGTTTGTGTAAAAAATAAAAAAAAAACTTTACAAAAAAAAAAGGAGGACTTTAAACTAAAATTGGAGGGGGAGGGTGACCAATCTTTAGAATCTCTAGAACACAAAACCAATCATAAATCCCAAGAAAAATCAAACCCTGACGTAGGGAGTGATGAAAAGAAAGAAAAATTCAAACAACAATTAGGAGATGCAGGAAACATAACCATGGACAGGCATAAGTGCACCAGTGTGCCTACTGTCCCTGTCCTAATATTCCTTTTTACTCTTACTCTTTTCATGTATTCAAATTATGTTTATACTTTTACCTGTTATCTTATATATGCTTGACAATAATAATAATAATAATAATAATAATAATAATTATTATTATTATTATTATTATTATTATTATTATTATTATTTTATTTCTATATCGCCCTTCTCCCGAAGGACTCAGGGCGGTGTACAGCCTATTAAAAGCACAAGACAAACATCAATTAAAATAATTTAAAATTTTTAAATAATTTCAGCTCAGTTTAAAACCCCCAAAATTTAAAACACCTGATTTAAAATTACGTTGATAGCCAGCCTGATGGAACAGCAGGGTCTTAAGGGCACAGCGAAACACCCGGAGGTTGGAGATCTTACGCATTTTCGGGGGCAGTTCATTCCACAGGGTTGGGGCTCCCACAGAGAAGGCCCTCCCCCTGAGTGTCACCAGCCGACATAACTTGGCCGATGGCACCCTGAGGAGCCCCTCTCTGTGGGAGCGAACTGACCAGTGGGAGGCTATTGGTGGCAGAAGGCGGTCTCGAAGGTACCCGGGTCCTATGCCATGGAGCGCTTTAAAGGTGGTGACCAACACCTTGAATCGCACCCGGAAGACCACTGGGAGCCAATGCAGCTCGCGCAGGAGGGGTGTCACGTGGGCACATCGGGTTGCGCCCATAACCACCCGCGCAGCTGCATTCTGGACCAGTTGGAGCCTCCGAGTGCTCTTCAAGGGGAGCCCCATGTGATAAATAATAAATAAAATAAATAAAGGTCTTAAATGCTTATATACAAATGGTCAAAGCTTGGGGAACAAACAGGGTGAACTAGAAGCAATAGTACACCAAGGCAGGTATGACATAGTTGCCATTACAGAAACCAAGTGGGACCAAACCCATGACTGAGATGAATGCACTGGAATGATGGATGGATACAAACTGTTCAATTTGTTCAAGTTGGTGTTGACTCTTAGCAACCACAGAGATAGATTTTTGACTGTGACACTCTGTCCCTCGCCTGGTCTTTCAGGTTTTCCAGGAGGAGCTTTGTTTCGTATATGGCAACACAGTTCATGTATGTTTATATTAATATATTGCTATTTACCAATTTTGAGCAAGATACTCAAGCTTAATTCATGTGCTGAATAAATCACAAACTTCCACAATGCCATGAAACAAAACTAAAGCAAGTGCAATGGTTTAGCATGTTGTGTGAACGAATCTTGTTGATTAGGATCCACAGCTTACAAGCATGATGCATGCAGGTACCAAAACAATCCCTCCCACTTTCCCACTTGAAAAGAACCGTTGATCAGAGTCAGGATCAGGCACATCCTGTTCTGACCTAGGCTTCCTGATATAGTAAAAAACACACAATTAATCCCCCAAACCCTTTTTTTTATTTTAACAGCTGTGAATTCCTTTCATTCACAACACCTGCTGAATCGCCAAGAGTTTATAAATAGTCCAACAGAAGTCTGCCACAGTCCTTTGGATAAGGCTGGTAAACACCCACCTTTATCTTCTTTGACACACTGCCAAAGACCTAATTGGCAATTATCTTGGCAAGGCCACATGGAAACACAGAGTCAAAAACGGAGCTTCAAAGTACAAACTGACACCATCCACAACGTTGCTTCCTGCAAAGGCCCACGTGCCTTTGTTCTTCCTTTATGTTTTATGGGAGGGGCCAATCATCTCCAAGCCTTACTCCCAAATCGCCCCTTTTGTTTTAACTATTCTTGCCTTCTGGCAGCTCTGCGCATGCGCGCACTAGGAACAGGCTCCCCCTGTTCCTCTGCCTCTCTGATGTCTGACTCTGGAGGCTCCAGAGTCCGCACATAACTCCCGGATGGCCCTGGCCCCATCTCTGCCTCCGATGCAGAGCCCTCATCCAAGCCTTCCCCAGACTCCAGGACTGGCCCATGTTCCTCCCCAGCGTCCTCACTGTCCGACTCTGCTTCCAGCTCCGCAGTCTGCTGGCAGACCACAACACATCCATGGGGCCAGTCAAAAAAGTTAAGATGTTGGACAGGAATCGCACGATCTAAGCCCATATCTATTTTACACGCATGGCACATAGAAAAAGGGCACAGTTTCAATTGTAATCATCTTGACTTTGTTAACCCCCACCCCATTCCTTGGCTATTACTGAGAAAAATGGCCATCCCTTTCCCAGAATTCTCTGCAATTAGGAATACCCGGAATTTCCGGAAGGGGCTGAAGTGCCGGACTTCCTCCACCATGTACTGCTGGAAGAAGGGGTGGGTAAGGGCATCCTGCACAGTGTAACGATTCTGCGGCTTCACCACTAAACAGTGGGCAATCTGCAGGCAGAAGAAGAGAGTTGGGTCTCAGAAGCTGAGGCATTGCTTTTCTGAATGCAGTGGAAAAACACAACGGATCTAGCACTGGTTAATACTAATTATTCAGACAACCCCGGTACAATCCCATTACACAGGAAAACGAACACCAAGAAACAAAGGGGAACCATTTTCCAATTAGGCCCAAGTACTGTATTTTTGGTGTTAGGGTCAATTTCTTAATCATCAGGTGTTCCAATTAGTTTTATCTTTCCCTACCCTGCACTTTTCTCCTTTATTTTTCTCCAAGAGCCTCTGGATCCATCCAGGCAAAAGTTACCTACCAAGTCTTTGACTGTATCTGATTGGTCATCCCACTCTGGAGACCCAAATTTGTAATCTCCATTCATGATCATTCTTAACATCAGCATCTGCTTCCTGTGCCAGAAAGGAGGAGATCCGGCCAGCAAGGTGTACATAATGACTCCTGCACTCCACCTGAAAAAAGGAAACCGTCAGAAGGACAGATTGTACATTTTTGAAGACCGATGTTTGCCCACTGTTTTAGCAACAGAATATTTTAAACACAGGGAAACCTGTGTTCACTGACCAAATCTGCATTTGTTTCCTAAACTATACCATACAATACCAGCCTTCTCCAGATCAGCTCAAAAGATTCCCTGCAGATGAACAAGCAGGTTGATGGAGAACATCTTCATTGCAGAAGGACAGACAGATTTTTCTATCTTCATTTCTAGCCCTCAGTAGGTAGTAATGATTTAAGCAGACTTTATGGTCTTATTTACACAGCATCACTGGTTATTGGGGGCGAGTTACTGGTCCCCATGGAGAGTGCCCGCAACTTGTCCTCCTGGACGCACGGCTGTCTTTAGAAGAGCATATGACGGCCGTGGCCAGGGGGGCCAGGTTCGCCTGATTCGCTAGTTGCGCCCCTTTCTGGATCGGGACTCCTTACGCACGGTCACTCAGGCACTCGTCACTTCTCGCCTGGACTACTGTAATAGTCTCTACATGGGGCTCCCCTTGAGGAGCACCCGGAGGCTCCAACTGGTGCAGAATGTGGCTGCGTGGGGGATTATGGGAGCGATGGGGCGCTCCCATGTGACCCCTCTCCTGCATGAGCTGTATTGGCTCCCGGTGGTCTTCCGGGTGCGCTTCAAGGTGTTGGTTACCACCTTTAAAGCGCTCCATGGCTTAGGGCCTGGGTACTTACGGGACCGCCTTCTGCCACCAGTAGCCTCCCACCGGCCAGTACGCTCCCACAGAGAGGGACTCCTCAGGGTGCCGTCGGCCAGACAATGTCAGCTGGCGAACCCCAGGGGGAGGGCCTTCTCTGTGGCAGCACCAGTCTTTTGGAACGACGTGCCCCTGGAAATACGTAGGATCCCAGATCTCCGTGCTTTTCGCCGTGCCCTTAAAACTTTTCTATTTCATCAAGCTGGGCTGGCTTGACCCCTCCCCCCTTAGATATTTTTAATTGCTAAATTGGTTTTAGTTGGGCTGTTTTAAATTTTATTGGGCCAATACTAGTTTAATTCTTTTAAAATTTTAAATTTTGTATGCGCTGTTTTGATCTTTGGCTGTGCACTGCCTTGAGTCCAGCAGGAGAAGGGCGGTATAAAAATCTAATAAAATAAAAATAAATAAATAAATTATACCATATATTGTAATTGTTAGTTACAAAGAATTATATATGCTGGTACTTACAGCAAATAATTATTCTTTGTCCAATTTATGCTGTAAATATACATCAATTGCTGGATGGATTGCTGCAAGGTGTAACCCAACAAATTAAGAGGGCATAATTTTTGACAAGGCTGCTTTGGGGGAAACTGGCAATTTAAAAAAGCAATAACACAGACAGAGATGAAAAGTCATCTCCATAGAACATTGTTTCTCAACTGTGGCAACTTTACGAATAACAGAGATGGAAGGGACTTTGGAGGTCTTCTAGTCCCTGCCCAAGCACGAAACCCTCTACCATTTCAGACAAATAGTTGTCCAATCTCTTCTTAATAACCTCTTATATTCGAGCACCCACAATTTCTGGAGGCAAGTCGTTCCACTGATTAATTATTCTATCAGGAATTTTCACTTCAGTTCTAGGTTGCTTCTCTCCTTGATTAGTTTCCATCCATTGCTTCTTGTCTTGGCTTCAGGTGCTTTGGAGAATAGGTTGATCCTCTCTTCCTTGTGGTAGCCCCTCAAATATTGGAACAATGCTATCATGTCTCCCCTAGTCCTTCTCTTCACTAGACTATCCATGCCCAGTCCCCGTAACCATTCTTCATATGTTTTAGCCTCCAGTCCCCTAATTATCTTTGTTGCTCTTCTCTGCAGTCTTTCTAAAGTCTCAAAAACTTTTTTCCCATTGTGGTGACCAAAGTTAGAAGCAATATTCCAAGCATGGTCTTGCCAGGGCATTACAAATTGTTATTAACACTTCACGTGATCTTGATTCTATCTCTCTGTTAATGCAGCCTAGGATTGTCATTTTAGCAACTTCAAATCCCAGAATTCCTCAGCCAGCAAGATGGCTGGGGAATTCTGGGAGTTGAAATCCAGACACCTTAAAGTTGGCAAAAAATGCTATAGAAGATTGGATGGGAAATGAAGTGAATTCCTCTAAAAGCTACATTTATTTTTTCATTAGGATAAACATAGCAGGATTCACATTCTAAGATGTGTTGTCCCTAGCCATAATTTACTGATATAAGCCACAATTAATGATGTTCACACATCATTAATTGAGCTACATCCTCTGGATATCCAAAAATTACATACCATTTGCTTAAACCCAAATAACCCAAATGATGGCTTAGGATAATGAGTGAACTTGCCACACAATCTTGCTTACATGTCAATTTCCTTCCCATAACCTGGATGATCTGAATCCATGGAACATTCTAGTATTTCTGGAGCCAAGTAGCCAGGAGTACCACAGATCTCTGCAAGAAAAGCAATAAAAAAAAATTGACTGAAACCTTTAGTGACCTTGTTTCTGGAGATGCAAGTCTTGCTGGATTCCTGGAGTTAAAAAAAATAGGGGCAGCCTCAGTCAGATCAGATAAAAGACTCACAGCTGCATTCACACAATGTATAAGCCTTAGTTTTCCTTGGTGGTTTGGCATGTCAGATATTCCTAATCCAGTTGGCTACCTTATGGTTAAGGCAGCGGTGAGATTCAAATAATGTAACAACGGGTTTGCCCAGAGTCAGGTTGGCTCTCGTGGGAAGCGTGGCCTATCCCCATCCTCCAGCTCCACTGCACATGCGGGATGAGCCTCCCACGACAGCCAACCTGACCCTGGGCAAACTGGTTGTTAAATTATCACCACCACCCACTATCAAAATGGATCCTGGGTGCTGCGCTGCGCTGCAATGGAGAAATGGGAAACAAAGCGGCCAGCATGAGGGAAGGAGGAGGAGCAGGGAGAAGAAAGAGGGAAAGCAGCCTTCTCCTTCCCTCGCACTGGCCGCTCCGTTGCCTGTTTCTCCATTGCAGCGCAGCGCCCAGGATCCACTTTAATAGTGGGCGGTGGGTAATTTAACCGGTCTGTACCTGCTGAATCCCAGTGTTAAGGATAGCAGTAGCAATAGCACTTATACACTGCTCCATAGTGCTTTACAGCACTCTCTAAGTGTCAGCATATTGCCCCCAACAATCTGGGTCCTTATTTTAATGACCTTGAAAGGATGGAAGGCTGAGACAACCTGGAGCCAAAACCAATTAAACTCAGGAATTGGGCATTATAGGTATACTATAATTTATGACCATTGCTTTCTGACTGTTCAAAGCTTCAAGGGGCCCAAAAAAGGGGATTTACGATCCGGATCTGACTACAGCCAAATTCTGCTCTTTCTCAATCTGTTCTTCAGCACAGGATTATTATTTTCCCAAGAGAAAATTCATTAAGTTTTTAACACATACTGTAGATCTAGTGCTCTTTCATAAGAGTGATAATTCCAGGAATATAAGAAGCCGACTACAAGTTTGCTTGTATGAAAAAGCAATGGTTTGGCATTATGCAGGCAGATATTTCTGTGGATAACCAGGCCCAAGACCAGAGGAGATAGGATGTGATTGCAACAACCTAAAATGACCACCACAACTAAAATCTTAGCCTCCAAATATGTCATCACCGACTGTATCAATGAAGCCTGTCAGATCATATGCACAATAAAATCTGTGTAGGAAGAAAAACATTGGAGCAGCTAAAGTGGACTTAAAGATGGTTCTGCAATTGAGCAAATTGTCTGTCTGTAAAATATCCCTAATTCAATTTTTGGCTAAGATGTAACCTTGTGTGGAATCCTGAAGAAGTGCCCTTAGTCAATATAGAAAATCATTTACACATTGCACTAAGCCCTAGGTTTCCATGGCTTACTTAATGATTTGCAGTTGGCTAAGTCCAAAGTTTTAATATCCATGGTTAGCATATTGTGATAGCTGGATTCATAAAACATGCTACAGCTGGTTTGAGCAAGCTGATTCAATGTACCGTATTTTTCGGAGTATAAGACGCTCTGGAGTATAAGATGCACCTTATTTTGGGGGGAGGAAAATAAGGAAAAAAAATTCTGCTTGAGAAGCTCTCCATTTGAGAGGCTGCAAGAGTGGGGGCTGGTGGGTGGGCGGGGCTACATTTGGTGTATAAGACACGCCCAAAATTTCATCTTCTTTTAGGGGGGAAAAAGTGCGTCTTATACTCCAAAAAATATGGTAGGTCTCTCCTTAGGTAGCTCCATTCCTAAGCTTCATGGCCACAGGCAGGCCACTAATTCACAGCTCTCTCCTTTAAAATCTCTGCCCGAGATGGACAGCCACCTTTGAGTTTTTCATTTTCCTGCAGCTGACATGAGAAGCCAAAGTCAGTGAGTCTGATGTTCATGTCGTCATCTAGCAGGATGTTCTCTGGCTTGAGATCTCTGTGGACAATGTTCAAGGTATGGAGGAACTGAATCACTTCCAAAAGAGCACGCATGATTTTCCTACAGGGAGAAAATGATCTGGTCAATTAAATAGCAATAGCACTTAGATTTATATACCGTTTCACAGTGCTTTTAAAGCCCTCTCTAAGCAGTTTACAGAGTCAGCACATTGCTCCCAACAATCTGGGTCCTCATTTTACAGACCTCGGAAGGACGGAAGATTGAGTCAACCTTGAGCCTGGTGAGATTCGATCTGCCAAATTACAGGCAGCCGGCAGTCAGCAGAAGTAGCCTGCAGTACTGCAATCTAACCACTGCGCCACCGCGGCTCTTTTAAATGAGCAAATATCCGGAAGAAAAGGCAGACATTTTTAATACCCATGCCAAGGATCCATGCTTGGTTCCTGGCATTGCCTATTGATCATCTTTAGCTGGTCTTCCCTAATTTTCAGATATCTTGGAAGACCTCCAACACATGAGCATGTCAGATTGAGGTGTTTTGCTCTCACAATCACTCACATCAGGTGTGAGTGAAGGATACTGTATTTGCATTTGGGGATTATGCCATCAGGGCTACCAGATCTGGGCTGCCTGCCCAATTCTAGACAACCACTAGAGGGCAGTATAGAGATGTAACAAATCCTATAATGTGTTTTCATAGAATTAAAGTAATGAATAGGTTGTAAGGGCTAGAAGGAGATCATCTAGTTTAACACTCACCAGGGGTGAAATGCTCCCGGTTCGGACCGGATTGCCTGATCCGGTAGCATTGGTGGCGGGTGGTTCGGAGAACCGGTAGCAAAAATCCCTGTGGCCCCCCCACCCCCTACCATGCCCAGCTGAGCTGCAGGATCATCAGAGCCTTTTTTTTTAAACTTTTAAAAGCATTTTTTCTACGGATGAAAAAATGCTTTTAAAGGTTAAAAAAAAAGCCTCTGATGATTGCACGGCTCAGCTGGGATAGTCAAAGGCTTTTCAAAGCATTTTTTCTGCAACCTCTTGGCTGAAGAGGTGGTTAAAAAAATGCTTTGAAAAGTCTCTGACGATCCCAGCTGAGTTGCCTGATCATCAGAGAGGGTTTTCAAAGCATTTTTAAAAAAGCCTTTCTGAAGATCCCAGCTGAGTTTCCTGATCGGCAAAGGCTTTTCAAAGCATTAGAAAAAATGCTTTGGGAAAAGAAAAAAAAAGTTGGCCACGCCCACCCAGTCACATTAACCCCCACACACCAAGCCACGCCCACAGAACCAGTAGTAACAAATTTTACATTTCACCCCTGACCCCCACCTAATGCAGGAATCCATTAGTATAGCATCTCAAACTGAATTTCACCCTGAACACCTCTTGTAAATGCTCGAAATCCCTGTATTAAATGGAAATGGAAATGAGTTGCTTATGGCTAGCAAAGAGAGCAGTCTTTCTCATTCTTGCCAATTTTAAGATAGGTGGGCTTCCACTCCAAGAATACCTTATGCTGGCTGAGGAATTATGGGGGTTGAAGTCCACATATCTTAAAGTTAGCAAGGTTGAGAAACAGTGAAGTAGAGAGAAGAAAACATTTTGTATATGTCTCAAAGTACTTCATATACACTAAGCCCATGATGGCGAACCTATGGCACGCGTGCCACAGGTGGCACGCAATGCCCTCTCTGTGGGTGCGCGAGCTCTGGCATGCATGTGCGCACGCTTCCCGCCAACCAGCTGGTTGTCAGGTCTCTGCCATGCATGCGCAGAGAGCGGGGCACATTCAGGGGGCCGCATGCGCATGTGCAGGGTGCAGGGCGCATGGGGGCGTGCATGGGGACCGTGAGGGGAGCATGTGCGCATGCATGGGGACGGGCATGCAGGGGGCAGCACATGTGTATGCGGGGCCACATGTGCATTGCATTTTGGGGGTTTGGGCGCACACACACGTGCTTTGGCCACGGAAAAGGTTAGCCATTACTGCACTAAGCTATGCCTGAGCTGAATTACAATACAGTAAAATATTAAGATTGCTAAACTTGGTTGATTATTTAAACTAATGAGATTATAGTCACAACTAATCTGTATAATCGATTACACAGGGCACCACATATTTCACTAGCTTGCAGGAGACCCTTATATAAAACAGGAGGGAAGTTCCACATTTTGACAGATGACGAGATTGGCAGATTGGTCGAAACAGCTCACCTAGTTTCCTTCTCACTTAAGGTCACCTTCTCTGTAAGGTAATCGAATAGTTCCCCTCTCTTCATCCTGTTTAGGCAGAAAATTTAGACATGTAGAATATGTTAAAAATGAAGAAAGATATAAAAATAAAACATGGACCCACAATGCAACACTTCTGCTTCTGTTGTGTATGTGGCTGTCTATCACAGTGTTTCTTGATCTTGGCAACTTTAAAATGTGTGGACTTCAACTCCTCCAGTGGACTTCAACTTCAGCGTGCTGGCTAGGGAATTCTGGAAGTTGAAGTCCACTAGGGGTGGGTTCTAAATTTTTTTACTACCGGTTCTGTGGGCGTGGCTTATTTTGTGGGCGTGGCTTGATTGTCATGTAACAATTCTTTAGGTTTTACCAGAGGTACTGGTCTACCAGGCTTTTAACTGCTTGCAGAGCTGTACCCGTCTACCTATTTATTTTTGCAGGTACCGGTCTACTCATGTAATTTTGCAGGCACTGGTCTACCCATTTATTTTTGCAGGCACCGGTCTACTCATTTGTTTTCTTTTAACACTGATCAGTTGTAGGGCGGCCCTTTGAAGCCCCAGGGCAAGAGTTTAAACAGTTTTTTCCCTCTAGCCATCAGCTGGGACTCAGGAGGCAATAGATTGGGGGTGGGGCCAAATAAAAGGTAAGAATAACGCGGCGGGGGCGGGGGGCGGCAGAACCGGTTCGGTGACATCATATCGTCACCGCTACCGGCTCGGCGGAACCAGGCGGAACCCACCACTGAAGTCCACACAGGTTAAAGTTGCCAAGATCGAGAAACACAGGTATATGGTAGCCAAAAATCAGGAATCTGATCCTTGATTTGTAAAGCTGAGAGATTGTAGAATTTAATTAAATACAGATAGTCCTAGACTTAAGACCACAATTGAGCTCAAAATGTCCACTGCTAAAGGCAATTGTTAAGTGAATTTAGCCCCGTTTTAGGACCTTTCTTGCCATAGGTGTTAAGGAAATCACTGCAGTTGTTAAGTGAATCATGGGACCATTAAGCAAAGCTGGCTTCCCCCATTGACTCTGCTTGTCGGCAGCTGGCTAGAAATGTTACAAACGGTGATCAGATGATCCCTGGACAGTACAACTGTCATAAATACATCCCAGCTGGCCAGCAGCTGAATTTTGATGATAGGACCCTGGGTATACTGCAGTGGTTGTAAATGTGAAAAACCAGTCATAAGTCTTTTTTCAGTATTGTTGTAACTTTCAACGGTTACTTAATGAATAGTTGCAAGTTGTGCACTACCTATACATCAAAAGGTGTCAGACCATTTTGGAAGGTCTCAATAAAGACAAAAGGTTTTTAATGTATTACATCTGTTAATCTGTGTTTTTCGCCGTGCCCTTAAAACTTTTCTTTTTCGTCAAGCTGAGCTGGCGTAACCCCCCCTTAGATATTTTTAAATTGTAAATGGATTTTAGTCGGGTGGTTTTAAATCTTGGGCCAAATATTTGTGTCCAGTTGGAGAAGGGCGGTATAAAAATTTAATAAAATAAATAAATAAATAAATAAATAAATTGATAAGGTACTTATAATGTGCCTCACACCTAAACGGTACCTCCATAACCATCTGTCTTCTTGCTTCCTCTCTTTCATCCCACCACTCACCCTAAATGATATCCTGTATCAATTTAATTACTCTGTGCATATGAAAATGTCAGCTGTAACTCAGAGGTGGGTTTCAGAAGGTTCTGGAGAACCGGTAGTAAAAATTCTGACTGGCCCCACCCCCATCTATTCTCGGCCTCCCAAGTCCCAGCTGATTGGGAGGAAATGGGGATTTTACAGTATCCTTCCCCTGCCACGCCCACCAAATCACATCCACAGAACCAGTAGTAAAAAAAAATTAAACCCACCACTGCTGTAACTCCCAAAAGATATGCCTTTTAATAAAATATAATGTCTATAATTTATAGTGCCTTGGTAAGACCATACTTGGAATACTGCATCCCGTTTTGGTCGCCACGATGTAAAAAAAGATGTTGAGATTTTAGAAAGAGTGCAGAGAAGAGCAACAAAGATGGTTAAGGGATTGGAGGCTAAATCATATGAAGAACGGTTGCCAGAATTGAGTATGTTTAGTTTAATGAAAAGAAGGACTAGGGGTGACATGATAGCAGTGTTCCAATATCTCAGGGGCTGCCACAAAGAAGGAGAAGTCAAGCTATTCTCCAAAGCACCTGAAGGTAGGACAAGAAGCAATGGGTGGAAACTAATCAAGAAGAGAAGCAACTTAGAACTAAAGAGAAATTTCCTGACTGTTAGAACAATTAATCACTGGAACAACTTGCCTCCAGAGGTTGTGAATGCTCCAACAGTGGAAGTTTTTTAAAAAAGATTGGACAACCATTTGTCTGAAATGTTATAGGGTTTCCTGCCTGAGCAAGGAGTTGGACTAGAAGACCTCCAAGGGCCCTTCCAACTCTGTTATTCTGTTAAAATGTGTTAGTTGAAATGGTGCCACCAAATGTCTTCTCCTCATCTGGAGGGCACTGAATCAGTAAGGCTGATTTAAATATTTCATTTATGCTGTGATTGTCTACCTTACAATTTGCTTTAAAAAAAATAACTACAAACTTCTCTATACAGTACAGTATTTCATTTATGCTGTTATGGTCAACATTACAAGTTGCTTTTAAAAAATCAAAGTTCTACAAGCTTCTCTAATATTAAGGGCAGCTGTTACATCCCTTTCCAGCCTGTCAGGTTTTTCACTGGCAAGAGTCCTCAAACAATCTGTTTTAAACAACTTTTTGAGTTTGGGACGTTCTCCCCCCATGGAAGCTGTAATGCTGGTAGAGCGGTTTCAAGCAGACATCCGTGACAGTATTACACAAGTCCAGGATGCCTAAAAATAGTGTGGATCTGTGACCGTCAAGACCTTAGCAAAGGTTATGTGGAAATCTGAGCAGGCTAATGATACGGGACCAGGAAGATGAGACAGCTGCAGGCAACTTCGCTCCCTTGTGGCTGAGGGCGGGTGGGTTGGTGGATGGATGGTACAGATGGCCCTGAGATCAGCAGAGACCTTCACAAATGGTTAAACAAGCTGGTACAGATATCAAATTACAATAGATGGATGGAGGGAAGAACACAAGAAGTCTTTTGCTGGAGTCACCATGCGCCACCCTGCTCCTAAACACTGTGGCCTTTATCAAGCAGTCCAAAACCTTTGAGAAACTGTGCAAGCATGACCCTCTCCTCTTACTTGCCTAAGAGGTAGACTGCTCCTGGACATGGGCATTTCACTTAGTTATAACGACTTCTTGCTGTATTTATAACCCTACATTTTCTGTATGAAATGTGGATGAACTACATATCTGGGACATTAGAATATTAGGATAGAATATTAGAATAACAGAGTTGGAAGGGACCTTGGAGGTCTTCTAGTCCAACCCCCTGCTTAGGCAGGAAACCCTACACCACTTCAGACAAATGGTTATCCAATCTCTTCTTAAAAACTTCCAGTGTTGGAGCATTTACAACTTCTGGAGGCAAGTTGTTCCACTGATTTTTTTTTTTAAATTGATTTATATGCCGCCCTTCTCCAGAGACTCAGGGCGTCTTAGAATGCGTTAAGCAATAGCCTTCATACTTTTGTATATTTATACAAAGTCAGCTTATTGCCCCCACAATCTGGGTCCTCATTTTACCTTACCTTAGAAAGGATGGAAGGCTGAGTCAACCTTGAGCCTGGTGAGATTAGAACTTGCAGTAATTGCAGGCTGCTGAATGTTAATCACAGTGCCTTAGTCTACTGCGCCACTCAGGCCCATTGTTCTAACTGTCAAGAAATTTCTCCTTAGTTCTAAGTTGCTTCTCTCCTTGATTAGTTTCCACTCATTGCTTCTTGTTCTACCCTCAGGTGCTTTGGAGAATAGCTTGACTCCCTCTTCTTTGTGGCAGCCCCTGAGATATCGGAACACTGCTATCATGTCACCCTTGGTCCTTCTTGGTAACTGGTTCATATTTATGACCATTGCTGTGTCCTGAAGTCATGTGATCACCTTTCACAATCTTCTGACAAGCCAAGTCACTGGGGAAACCAGATTCATTTAATAAATGTGTTACTAACTTAACACTGCAGTGATTCACTTAACAAATGTGTCTAGAAAGGTATTAAAACGGAGCAAAATTCCTTAACAAATGTCTCAGTTAGCAACAGAAATTTCAGGCTCAGCTGCAGTCATAAGTCAAGGACTACTTGTAGCTTAGCATGATGTGTGAGCCCTGTCAATTATGACTTATTCACTATGGTTAAAACAAACCACAATTAAGCATGATGTACAAACACAACCAGTAAGATTTACTCCTGAATAGGCATGCACAGGATTGCATGGTGAATTGGCATCGTCTTATTTTGTGTTTTGGAAAAAAGGACAGCCATGATACTTTTAAATAAAAATAATAAAGGGGCTATCTGCAAGAAGTACCATTTGCCTGAAAGCAAGAACTGGTAACACCAACAAATAGTCAAAGTAATAGAAAATGAAGAAGCTAAAGTGTTGTGGGTCTTTACAGTTCAAACAGACAAACACCTGTCACATAACACCCCAATAAGAAAGACAGAAAGTTTGGATAGTAGACATGGAGGCAGCAGAATAGAAGAAAAAGAATTGAAGAAAATCACAAAATAGAAAGACCTCCAATCAGAAGTAGAATGACTGTGGTAAAAGAAAGCAAAGTGGTAATAGGTGCCTTGGGTACAAATCCCAAAATATTTGGAGCATCACTTGAAAACCATATCAGCACTGACAAAAATTGACCATCGGTCAATTGCAAAAGGCAGCTTTTACCTGGAACAGCTTTTGTCTTGCAATGATACCTTTAATACCATGAAACAACCACCTCTGTCTGTCCCAGATCCTTGGGAAGGACTTGACAGATGGATAAAAATGCCAAATCCAGTCTAAACCGCTGGCTGACTGTGCAACCGACCATAATACTAAAAATAGATGAATTTGTTTAACCACTTTCAAAGCACTCAAGTTAGCTGTCTGCATTGGATGATAGAAAAGTCCACACTTGTAAACATGTGCTCTATCAAGAAGTGTCCTCTGAAGCAGTACATTGATCTACCTCAAGGTAGGGGTGAAATTCAGCCGGTTCTATCTGGCTTGGGCGAACTGGTAGCAGCGGCTGCGGGAGGCGCCGCCCACCCACGCGGACATCATGATGTCGCTTCTTTGCGACAGTTTTAAGCCTCTGCGTATGCGTGGTGCGTGCACATTTACGAACTGATAGGGAAGGTAAGTAAATTTCACCCCTGCCTCAAGGAGTATATTTCCACACAGATGATCCATCTGCCAAGCCAAGCTGGCCAATGTATGATGGTTGGTATCACTTTCCTAGCTACAGTTCTCAAACTGCTTCCCAGGAATGTAGAAAGCACAAGGCAATCATCCAGCCTAAAAAAGTCACTTTTTTAAGGAGACTATATTTGACATTTCCTCCTCCCCCAAAAAAGAACTTTGGTACTTACAAATCAAACACCAGGAAGAAAAAGGTGTGAGATTCAAAGCTGTCCTTCAGCTGGACTGGAAATAAAATGGGATATTTTAGGAATGTGAAATAACATTACAAATTTTCTTTAAAACTAAGCAAGAACAGGAAAGTACTGAAGCACAGACCCCTGGCTTCATTGCACAATCCCACACACTGTTCTGCCTTTCCTCCAGCGTGCCCTGGATCTTCAGCTAGGCATCTCTGAGACTGTTTTACCCTGATCTGGGCCATTAGTTCACCTATCCCGGCATTCTCCACTTTGACAACTAGTGACTTTCTAAAATCTCTGGTTTTGAAAAACAGTAGAATCTGAACCTGAGACCTTGTGAAATGTTGCATTGCCAAACCATTATAATTGATTTGTTTTATGGCTTAAGAAGATGGGTGGATCCAATCAATGACAGTTTATTCAACTAACAATTGTTAAACCATGATGGTGCTTTGCAAATACAATAAAGATTTATTTCTCAATAGACATGCATAAGAATCTTCCTGTGAATTGTCACTGTCTCATTTTCTCTGTATTGGGGGAGAAGACATTTGTGATTATTTATGATTATATGAGTAATCTACAATTAGATTCACAGTCAAAGATTGATGAAGACTTAATAATTTAACTTCTAACCAAAAAACTTAGGAATTATTAAGCTAGCAGGATAGAGGCAGTCCCAAGCAGTGTAATTTTTTGTTTAAAATAAGGGTACCCAGTCCGATATTCAAAATGACCAATACTAAGGAAGTTCTTTAGGTTTCAATTATGATTGGTATATAACGTCAGATTTCTTTCTTTTTTTTAATAAGCATTCAACTTCAATCTACAAATCCTGGGATTTTGTAATTTTTTTTTCCAGATTGCTTTTCCTCAGTCCTAACATCACTGGGTGTAGCAACATCACTGAATCCGATTTTCTTATTTTCAATGACTGCTCCATGGGAATGCTATGAACAAAATGCCTATTAATTGGTTATTTATTCATTTATGATGACGATTATTCCATGATATCAAAACTTGACTGGGAGATGTTAAATTTGGGGCGATGCCATTATAATATATATTGTTTCTTGTTCAGTTATTTTTAGACCTCTGGTTTTTCTGTGTATACCTCCCTATGCCTTTGGGGACAGAGCAGGCTAGAAATATTAGTGCTGTAATAAATACATATGACATAATTTGCATTGTAGACATAAGGATCAACTCAGCAAGGATGGGAACAAATTCAAAGGAAAAATACAAAGATATACTAATATGATCTTGTCATCTATGTCTGTGTAGGAACGTTTGGGATTCTTTCCAGGCCGGAAGATGCCAATGATTTCTTACAAACAACAACACAAGGATGATAAATTTGGTCATAGCTTTCTGTACTAGAAAGTAGCAATACTGTATTTTTTCCAAAAGGCAATGTTATTTTGGGGGGGGGGGGTTTCTTTGAAAGAAAGCATTTGATTTCTCATCCAAGAAATTTCTCCAGTTCTTCAGAACTGAAGCATCTTCTTGGATGAGAAGCAAAACGTTTTCAAGGAAAAAACCAAAAAAGTCCAGTTGCCTTTTGAAAAAGCATCTTTGGAACAACCATGACCTGGATAACTGAGAATCTCCACTGACATTTAGCAATGCTGTAGCTAACATTAACTGGACACTCTTTTTTTCCAAACATAAACTCTTCCTCCTGAAATTATATCCTGCAGTTATAAAAATGCTAATTCATCAGCAAATTGAAAATACACCATCCCAACTAGTGCAAGGGAAGGGGTGGGGGGGTGGGGTGTCTAATCTGGACTACTGGTTGAAATGGAAAAGATCAACAGCCATCAAACAATAAAAGTGGATGGCAGATTGGGTGGTTTTCTAGTTGATCAGAAGGATTTTGGATTCTCAATTGTCTAAAAATTAATAGAGGCTACCAAAATTAGAAATATATTTGTAAGAATATTGATTAAATTAAATTAGTCCAGAGCAGGGGTGTCAAACTCGCATCATCACGGCGGTGTTACATGACGTATTGGGACTCCCCCCCCCTTTACTAAACCAGGTGGGGGCAGGGCCAGCACGTAACGCATCTGGCCTGCGGGCTGCGAGTTTGACACCCCAGGTCAAGAGGCTAAACCATATGAGGGAACTAAGTATGTCTAATCTAACAAAGAGAAGGATTAGGGGTGGCATAATAGTCAAATCTTCCAATACTTGAAGGGCTGTCACGGAAGAGGGATCAATTTATTCTTCAAAGCACCTGAGGGCAGGACAAGAAGCAACAGATGGAAACTTATCAAGGAAAGATCCAATCTGGAACTAAGGAAAAAATTCATGACAGCTAGAACTACTAATCAGTGGAATGCCTCCAGAAGTTCTGGGTATTCCATCACTGGAGGTTTTCAAGAAGAGATTGAACAGCCATTTGTCCGGAATGGTATAAGGTCTCTTGCTCGAGCAGGGGGTTGGACTAGGAGATCTCCAAAGGTTCTTTCTAGCCAATGGAACATATGCTCTATGTTCTAAATAGCATATAATCACTCTGTTTGCAAGATATATTAAGAAGGGGATGGTTAGGCATGTCATGCAAACCCAGCCAATAGTAGTTTCAATTTGTTTGTCTTCACTGGTTTATTGCTCTGGTACCACTAGGGCAGGGGTCAGCAACCTTAAACACACAAAGAGCCACAAAGGTCCTAACTGGAAGTCCCCGTTCAATTCTGGAGCCAACCGGAAGTCCGGTTCCCCCACCATAGTGTTTCCTCCTAGTGCGGCGTCCTTTTTCCTCTACTTATCCTAACCAAAAGCCCTATCAATTGTGGAGCAGACCAGTGATGGAGCCGCAGCAGAGGGATGAAAGAGCCATATGCGGCTTCAGAGCCGCGGGTTGCTGACCTTTGCACTAGGGTGATATGGAAGCAAAATCTAACTTACTAATGTTAGGATGTCCAGACACTTTCTGGAGGATGTGGATTTCTTTCAGAGTGGCTTCTCTCAGCTCCTGAACTTCTTGTGGGGAGAGATTTCCAGCTGTGATGTCTATAATTTTAACAGCGTATTCTTGTCGAGTGACTTTATGAATGCATCGACGGACAACACTGCTTACACCTCTGAAAAGACAGTCCACACAAAAGAAACCTTAGAGAGAGGGAGGGAGAATTAGAAGGAGGGGGAGAATCGCACACAGATGCAGATCTCTAAAAGACTGTTACTTTGTTCATCATGTTGTGAAAGGAGAAGCAAGGATAATTGCTTCTTTTATTAAAATTGGTAGTTATTGGAAATGCTACTGCATCACAAATGCTTGTAGGCATTGCCTTCATAAAATAGCAAAAGATCTTAACTGAAACATGAAAGCTATAGCATGAAATGCAGCTATTCCACCACATGCAGAGGTGGTATTCAGCCGGTTTGAGCCGGTTCGGACCGGTTCATTTGAGCTGGTAGTGGAAATTGCGGGTGAGGGTGGGCTCTATGCCATCCTATTTAGGCATGTTTTTGAGATCGGGCACATGCGCATGCGCAGAAGGCTAGGTGCATGTGTGGAAGGCAGGCACATGTGCGAACTGGGTGCACGGGCGCACAGTAGTAACATAATCTGAAACCCACCACTGACCCCATGTATTCAGTATCAGGGAATAGGCAGGAAGACTACCATTTTTTTTTTAAATTTGATTTATATGCTGTCCTTCTCCGGAGACTCAGGGCGGCTTACAATGCGTTAAGCAATAGCCTTCATACTTTTGTATATTTATACAAAGTCACCTTATTGCCCGCACAATCTGGGTCCTCATTTTACCTACCTTAGAAAGGATGGAAGGCTGAGTCAACCTTGAGCCTGGTGAGATTCGAACTTACAGTAATTGCAGACAGCTGATGTTAATAACAGTTAATAACACTGCTTTTAGTCTACTGAGCCACCAGGCACTTGTTTATATATAGTTATAGGCTGCTCAAAAGCAAATAACATCTATATTGTAGGAATTATAATCTAAACTGTTGTAGGTAGATTGTTTTCAGATTTTCTGTTCAATGGTAGCCACGATTCTCTGCAAGTCTCTTTTGAAGAAAAATTATATACCCAGCTCCATCCATTACCATGTTTATGAAAGGTTTAAAAAACAGTACTTTTCTTCAATATTTACTTAAATGCTTTGACTATATACCTACCTACTAGTTGCCCCCGGTTTCGGTAGTAGTAAAACAGGCGGGAGGCCCTGCCCACTGCCCCTCATGCGCAGAAGCAAGGCATGTGCGTGATCCCGTTGCGAAGCGGTAGTAAAGGTAAGTAAAACCCAGCCCTGCTACCTACCCTCCTTTTTCAGGGAGCTGAAGTTTCACAATTCATTATTTTCAATTATCTGTTCTTGTAACTAAATTATTTGAAATATATTCAAATTAATTTGCTATGTTCTGAATTGATTGTGTTGAAATTGGAAATGTCGGTTAAAGGAACAAATGCATTTTTGTTTTTGTTTTGAGGGTTACATAGCAAATTACCTATTACGATAGAACCTACTTTCAAATATTTACCTTCCCAAGATTTCCTTAGGTTCATATTTTTCATAAAACTCTTCAGAAGTATGGCTCTCTGGCAATTCTTCAGTTTTTGTCATTTTGGCCTTCTTTTTTAGGAGCCTTCCAAAAAATTATTCTAAGATGACAAAATGCTGCAACAGAAACAGAAAAAAAACACACCTCCAAGTAATCTTTCTCCTATTTATAGTTACAGCAAAGAATTTCATATTATGCTGCTCGCGATAAATATTCTGTAAGGGTTAGCTTCCTTTGTGCAATTCTAGAATAGTGTTTCTCAACCTCAGGAGCTTCAAATTGTATGGACTTCAACTCCCAGAATTCTCCAGCCAGCATCCAATTCTGGGAATTGAACTCCACAAATCTTAAAGTTGCTGAGGTTGAGAAATACTGTTCTAGATTGATATGCAAAATTATAGAAATGACTGTCAGAATATTTTTAGACCTAAAACCTATTTGAAATATATGCTAACTGAGCCCATTTGTCAGATTTCACAGAGACGTGAAGGTAATTCTTTCATTCCACAAATTCATGAACTAGTTAAGGGCAGAGTATGAGCAGATAAATTGATTTATTGCAGACCAAAAAGGATCCTATTTATGCAGAAGATCTGCTTATTGCAGAACACAGAATCAAGCGAGCTTCTTTTCTCTTCCTTGGCTCCAGAATTTAAGGGGTTTCTCTTCTCCTTTTCAAATCTTTGTACTCTGACTAATTCCTGCTTTGCCAGCTTCTTTGTGCCATGTGAATCCATAAAATTGAGTTAACTGAATAAATCATGATTCACTTAATTTTGGTCAAAATAATCACAATCAAAAATACTTGATGAAAACAGCAATTGGTGGATTCACACATTTCATTTAGCTAAAATGTAGTTTGCTTTTTTTCCCCAATGTAATGGCAGAATCTAGGCATTGTGGCTTAGCAGGATTTATGTACTGCTGTGATTTGATTAATAAACCATGACTCATAAACTTCACCCTTAGGCATCTGTATATACACTGGCACTAAAATGACTAATTCAGCCTTGATAAAAATTTGTTCATATTCAGTTGTCTTCACTTATTTGAGCCTTCCTTCTCTTGCATCTAACCATGGTACCAACTTATCTTATTTTCTACTTCATCCTCATAATGTTGCCTTCATTTCATCTCCAGCAAATCCCTTTTGCTTGTCAGCCATTGTTCAGTCTGCTTTTAAACACAGGTTTAGCACTGTTCATTTTTTTTTAATGCACTTGCTCCAAAATGCCTTCGCAAAATTGAAATGCATGTTTAACTTGGCCATGGGAAAGAGCCATGTCCTGAGGGCAGGACAAGAAGCAATGGGTGGAAACAAATCAAGGAGAGAAGCAACTTAGAATGAAGGAGAAATTTCCTGACAGTTAGAACAATTAATCAGTGGAACAACTTGCCTCCAGAAGTTGTGAATGCTCCAACACTGGACGTTTTTAAGAAGATGTTGGATAATCATTTGTCTGAAGTGGTGTAGGGTTTCCTGCCTAAGCAGGGGGTTGGACTAGAAGACCTCGAAGGTCCCTTCCAACTCTGTTATTCTATTCTATTCTATTCTATTCTATTCTATTCTATTCTATTCTATTCTATTCTATTCTATTCTATTTATATATAACTGAATCACTTGGCATTTTCCTCTTGAAATGATGGTAATTGAATCCCTTCTACTGATTGATTATGAATATGGATACTATTGTAGTTCTTTTCCCTTATGATATTTTGTTCTTTCTGTTCAATTGTGTTTCACACATGTACACAGACTGGAGTCATAAACTTACAATTTTCTTAAATAAATATATTTACACTGCTGTATAAATAAGATATTTTTAAAAATTATGGCAAATCAACATTTGTCTAAATTTGTTAGATGTTCTCTAACATTGTCTAACAAATGTCTAAATTGAAACACACCACAAATAATGAGGATTCAGTGTGGAAAATGTTGACTAGCCATAATCTAATTTCTCCATGGTCATAGAAGGGAAGCCAAGACAGAGGGGTTAAGAATAAGCCTGAATCTGGATGTTCTATTGAACTAAATGCAATTTCCTTATATACTGTATATATACACATTTGTATATACAGCCTGTGGGGAGCTGGTTTTACACATGGATCTCCTTGAAATCATGACACACATTAGTTATTACCTAAAACAGGTTGTTTTAAATAAAGGACACATGTAATCTGGATCTGAACCGTTCTGTGATTCAATTCAGATGTAGTATAGTGTGTATGAATTAGTTTGAGGCATACCCCCATTATTTTCCTCTTTCTGATTGCTAATTGTAGGGAAGTGATTCACTTTTAAAAGCAATACAAATACTTATTTCACCCATTAAAATGCAAATCAATTTATAATTTTTTTGAATTATAAATTTTGGATTTTTTGTTGTTGTTATTCTGTCTCTCACTGTCAAAATAAACCTATCATTAAAATTACAGACTAATCATTTCTTTGTCAGTGGGCAAACATACAACATCAGCAGGGGATCAAATACTTTTCTCCCTCACTGTAATTGGGAATTTTAAGAAACTTCAGAATTAAGTTTCCCTGGAAAGCAGGCTATAAGATCAAAATCGTTGTCTTGCATTCTAAAAGCCTTGAAGATATACTCTGAAAGCCCCGGAATGGAAAACGCTACCTTTTTCTACAGGTTCTACCCTTATCTTTAATATAGTGCTAAACCCAAACTCAAACTCAGCCTTAGCCTTATTTCCTTAAAAAAAAAAATCTTTATTTACATTTTCCAATAAAAACAAACAGAAGATGACAACACACCATATAAATAACATACAAAACAAAACATATTACAAACAACACAGATGTAATAGATACAAATAGTACCTCGACAGCTAACTATTCAATGTAGTATTATATTCCAGGGGAGACAGAACAACTCATCTCTCTTTATATATCAATTAGGTCTAGCCGACCTCACTTTACTTGTATAATATAGATCTCTCCATAGCAACCTTTCCTCTTTAATTTGGGTTATGATTTTCTTTTCTCTAGCCAAATATATAGTTTTTCCCAGGATAAACATGTTTGTGTTTGATCTCCATCTTTTAGTTTTTTCGTCAATTTATCCGCTTCCGCGCAATCCAAAATCTTTTTTATAATTATTTCTTCTGATGGGATATTTGGAGGCCTTAGCCTTATTTCCCTGTATGTATCTTCAAATTAACTTAATACCCTTACAGAATTGCATAATTTAATTCGCTAAAGAAGACCAATTTCTTGATAAAAGACATGATTACTTACCCTAAATGTCATTTGCACAATCGGTGTCTTCTAACCAAGAGTAACCCCGCAGATCCAATCCCAAAGTCCACCTTGAGAAAGAATTCCCTGTGTTATTTGATGGCCAGCAATTAAACCACATAGCAGGGTCTCGCGTTCTCTTTTAATTTGTTGTGGATCACTCATGCTGTGGCGGCTGCATTGCCAAAAATAAAAATCGCAGTGCAACTCGAGAATTGTTCCAAGTCCTCCAGTTTGCACGCTCAGCTCCCTCTCTGCTTAGATTGGAGTGACCCTCTTTGAGGTGAAGGAATTCTTCAACAACCAACAGCGCTCCCATGAATGAAAGGACAAGCAGGGATTTCTTTTCCAAGGAAACAAGAACCAGGAACTTAATCTGGAATGCATGCATAACGTGATTCCACAAGGCAGGACATATGAAGTGCAACAGGATTGATTTTTTGCTTTTTAAGAGGGAACATTTGGGGGTGGCTGAGAATGCAGTTGGCCTTAAGTGGCACATTTAAATTCTTAAAACGGTGACCTCATTAGTTTGCCTTTCGTTAAAGAGTGTGAAGAGTGATAACCTACCCTGGATAAATTCTGTTGTCTTTCCGTTTGTCTCATGATTCAAAACAATACCGTTGACGCACGAGATCACATGTTCCACCTATTTTTATGTAATGAAGCAACCACCTCTTCATTAATTCACTTCTATATAATGCCTTGTATCTTAAGAGGGCACATTTGGGGGCAGCTGAGAATGCAGATTAAAAATTTAATCCTGGAGAAAATTTATGTGGTTGCTGAAAGTCAACATTGACTTGATGGCTCATAATCAATTAAATTAAAATTGCAATTGGGCGATAATTTTTGGAAAGCTGTTGTCGGGTGGGGTGAGGTGGGGTGCCTACTGAAGGTTTTCAGAGCTTCAATATTCTTCTCTGGGCACCAGAGTCATTTACGTAGATGGCATCCGATCTGAGAAACTCAGAATGCTGTATCTAATGGTGCCTAGTGAAATTTTAGAAATCAGGGGGGCTGCTAAATATCATCTGCAGTAATGACCACCTTTAATATTTTACAGTTTCCCAGAAGACTATGAACAGCAGACTAAAATATGGAAGGTTAAAAGGGCAATATGATGCAAATTTAGACAAAGCATGTACATTTAATATAGATAGTCCTCAACTTAACAATAGTTCGTTTAGTGACTGTTCAAAGTTAAAACAGCACTTTAAAAAGTGACTTATGCTGTTTTCCATACTAATGACTGTTGCGGCATCTCCATAGTCACGTGATCAAAATTCAGATGCTTGGCAACTGACTCATATTTATTATGTTTGCAGTGTCCCAGGGTCATGTGATCAACCTTCTGACAAGCAAAATCAATGGGAAAGCCAGATTCATTCAACAACTGTATTACTAACTTAACAACTGCAATGATTCATGTAACAACTGTGGCAAGAAACCTCATAAAATGAGGCAAAATTCACTTAATTATGTCTCAGCAACAGAAATTTTGGGCTCCACTGTGGTCGTAAGTCAGGGACAAACCTGTGTACATAACTCATAAAATTTAGATTTGTTTCTCATATCATTCAGTAAAGTTGATTGGCAAACAGGAATAGTATTGACAATTCCAAGGAAAATTTGTGTGTAAAGATAATCCAACATCTCCTCCGTATTTTCTGTTAGATCACATAAAAGTAAATGTGAGTATTGTAATGCAATAATTATGATTTGAGCTATGTACAAAAATTTAAATTTCTGACCACTGTAAGGTTTATTGAGGGTCCACAGATAAATTTATTATTTTAAGTACATAGATATAGCTGTTGTTTGACTCATATGTCTCTAACAGATATTATTTCTGTATGATCTGGCTTACAAATTAGATCTATGCATTTACATTATTATCTATTAAATTATCTAGTAAATTATCTAATATTTGGGGGAGAAGTGTTTCTCAGTTTTCAAACTTGGCAACTTTAAAATATATGGACTTCAGGTCTCAGAATTCTCCCAACCAGCTGGAAATTAGTGTTTATACATCTTAAAATTGCCAAGTTTGAAAAACACGGGTTTATCCAGTTCTAAAATTAAAATATAAGAATTATCAGTATATTTCTGCGTATTTCTGAGGCTGAAGTTTTCTCTGGGAATTACATTTAGTTGAGAAGGTATTATAGAAGTGAATTAATGAAGAGGTGGTTGCTTCATTACATAAAAATAGGTGGAACATGTGGTCTTGTGTCAAAGGTATTGTTTCGAAGCACTGGCATTTATTGAGACATACTGAAAGGCAACAGAATTTACCCATACTCTTAACAAAAGGCAAAGTAAGGAGGACTCTTCTGGTCACCATTTTAGTCCCCAGAATGCTTCTTATTCCCAATGTACCTTTTTTTTCTGGCTTAACAGGCAGTTTATCAATAAAGTATTCAGCTTCAGCTACCCAGAGTTTTGTTCCCCCCTAGGATATCACTGGGATTTATGTGCAACCCAAAATGATGAACAGAAATACTGTAGATGTGTTTGAATGTTATTTAAAACTTTTGATGGTCCATTACAGCTATTTGTTTTGGAATATATAGGATTGTGGCTATAATCTTTTTTGACAATCAAGCAAATTCAGTTTTAAAAATGACATCCTAATTCATCTTGTTGCTGTTGCCTATTATTTTACATAAGATCAATTTAGTATCCCAAAGTCAATTATTTATTGCCATTTTCCTTAAAACAGGCACTTTTCAGATATAGCCTCGAGTTCCCAGAATTTCCCAGCAGTGAGTTTAGGAGGTTGAAAGGGAGAATGTGTACCGTGCAAGTGTTAACTTTTATACAAATTCAAATACTGTATCAATTGCCATGACTCTGTACTGAATTCATGAAGTGCGATTTGAAAAATCATTTGAAATGCCCTTGTTGCTTTTTCAGAATATCAACTGAATGTATTGCTTCAACCATGGAACGTTCCTGAAAGATTGTTTGCTCAAGAAACGTGGGGGTCAGTGCTGAATTTTATGACACCTTGTTGATACTTGTGGAAATGTTATATAAATATTAAGAAATATTTTGCAGCTGAGTGTTAGCAGATGATGTGGAGGGGGAAGATCATCTTGACACTTGACATTAAAGTTGGTATGGTGCCTGGATTGACTCCCCCCACCCCCTATGATTCACCCCCATGATTTAGTTTTTCCACTTTTGGATCTGGATAGTAGCACTTCCTCAGACAGACCTGATGTGTTTTTCGTCTTTGAAATTTCTTTAACCCTTGTTAGCTGTCCATTTGTGAACAGCCTCAAAAATGGACTAAATAAATAATTCTCTCTCTCCAAGTTGCAAAATGTGGATTGAGCCCAATTGTCCAGGAAAAATGTCAGTAGATGTTGCATTTTATAATATTATGCATTCTTAACAATAAATTAAGAAAACTAATTCTTAACTTACAGATAAAGTAATGCATCCCATGCCTCCTGTGTTTCCACTCATCATTATTTATCAAAGGGAATTTAAAACCTCTTTTCCAGAATAATATTTTTTTATTCTGCGGATCATACACAATTACAATCTGGAATAACACAAGTGAAATAATCCTAAAATTGGATGATCATTCTATTTTCCCAATCACAAGAAGTTACTGCCACAATTCTTTTTTCTGCAAGCTTCATGCTTTCTTGTCAGATGGAAAACAAAGACACGTCGGAGAGCTTTTAGATGTTAAAAGAAAATTTTTACTGGCGATCTATCTCAGTGATGGAGCTAGATTTGATCCTCCAGCATTTAATTAAGATAAGCCTGTAGATTTAAAGGAAAAAAATAAAACATATGTATAAGTATCAATATATAAAAAGTATGCACTGCATGATCTAGAAAATCACATTTAAGTTCCCTGACCTTTCTATACCATATTTAAGTACTATCATAGCCACTTAGCATTTTTCCTCCACTTTTTACACCAAGCCAATATTATTTTTCATTCTTTCATCAGAATTCTAAAAATGAGCTAGTAGAAATGGGCTGCTGGATACTAAATTCTACCTGAAGACTTTTATTTATTTATTTATATTTATATTTATATGCCGCCCTTCTCCGGAGACTCAGGGCGGCTTACAATGCGTTAAGCAATAGCCTTCATACTTTTTGTATATTTATACAAAGTCAGCTTATTGCCCCCACAATCTGGGTCCTCATTTTACCCACCTTAGAAAGGATGGAAGGCTGAGTCAACCTTGAGCCTGGTGAGATTAGAACTCACAGTAATTGCAGGCAGCTGGATGTTAAATGCTGCCTTAATAAGAGGCATTAGCCTGCTATGCCACTCAGGCTCCTGGTAGTACAGTCTTTCCCAAGTTGTATATTCATGTGACTTACTACCTTGATCAAACACAGATATGACTTTACTTTAATGCATTATGTATTTGCATTTCATCAGGATACAATGAGGTAAACTGATAGCCAATACTAGACCACTACCAATAACTGGATATCTTCAAAATGCCTCTTATCATAAAGTTTAGATTATGCACTATGTCAGGAATGTCTGACAAAGTTGGAATTAACAGCTTGCTAGGAGGCACACAAACAATGAAAACCTTAAGTTTTCAAGATAAATTGGCATGCAGTTATAGAAATCAGTTTCAAATTGTCATCCTGCATGGAATAATGAAGTTCAATTATCACTGTAAGTAAGCAGTGTTTAATGTTTTGTATGAATTACTGGTAAGTTAAAAAAATTAAATGTTTTCCTAACATTGTAACTATCACCCTCAAATGTCCTCCAGCAATGATTCATAACAGTGCCTAAACCAATTGTCCTCTTTCTCAAGCTTCAAAAAGAAGCCTGGTTCCAATTTCCAGAGGAAGCCACAGAAGCTACATACCATTTGCAAATCGGCATTGCTTCAGTACTTCGCTGAAGCCTTCGCATAGCTTCAGATCAGCCTGGTTCTGAGCACACTCCAAGAACTGCTTCATCTCATACTGGCAAGCCGTGTATTGGGACTGCTGCATAGCAGGCTGGGCTGGCTGAGGTTCCTAAAGAGGAAATGCAAGCAATAAGACTGAGAATTGGAAGAGGGGAAGGAAAAGAACAGATCCCGATAAGGACATCCAACCAGGACCTCTTTTTGTTACAAACTGCAAAAACGGGGAAAATTCACATACACAAATTGTGGAATTCCATAATGTGTAGAATTCTCAGCCCTGCTGACAATTTCATGTAACTCCTTTCCTAATTAGCCGGCTTTATCCTCCAATTTCTTCAACTAAATATCTCAAGCATTCCATGATATTTAATACAATTATGCTAATAACAGCCTGAAAAAAGATTAACAGATGGTTTATCTTGTGGAATACTATGAAGAAATGTACTCTTCAAAAAATTTTTTAAAGCACGTCTTCCCCTTTTTGTTCTCCCTATTTATTATCCAGTTCACAATCTTTCTTGACAAGTATACATTTCAGAAAAGAAATAATTTCTTTTACCTGGTAAGTGATGTCAGGTCTTGCAGCTTCAGAGCTTCCACCCCCAAAGCCGCCAGTCATGGCATGTCCTAGAGTATGGCCCACAGCAGAACCTACAGCGACACCTGCAGCTGTGGTGGCCATCTGGGCCATCAGGCCAGGCTGCTTGGGGGCAGGAGAACCCACTGCTGAAGCAGGGGCTGGAGCTGGGACAGGAGCACGGGCAGCCATGGGTGGAGCTGATCGCATTGGTACACGGCTATGAAAAGAAAGGGAGAAAACAATTAAAATTCAGGTGCTGTATAATTCCAAATGCCAGCTTCTTTCACATTTGAAGATTACTGAAGATACCGCTCTGCAGTATCTCTTGCATGTTTTCATGAACTGCTGCCATGTTTCAACCTATTTATTTTTTTTGGCTTATATTCCACTTTTCATTCAGGAGCTCAAGAGGTATACAGGTAGTCCTTGTCTTACAACCATTCATTTAGGGACCGAAGTTACAACGGCACTGAAAAAATGACATATGACTTTTTCACACTTATGACCATTGCAGCATCCGTGTGGTCACATGATCACATGATCAAAATCCAGGCAGCAAAAAAAGTCATAGGGAAAAACTTGCTTAAAACTGCTTTGCTTAACGAAAGAAATTTTGCGCTCAATTGTGGTTGAAAATTGAGGATTACCTGTATTTACCACTCTTTGCTATTTTCCCTACAGCAACCACCTTGTGAGGTAAACTGAGCTGGGAAAGGTCATGTTTCAGAGCATAGTCTGAAAAGACAAGATGAAGCACATCGGTCGTATGCCAGTGCTTTCTGAGAACACAGAGCCAGTATAGTAAATTTGGGGACAGTGCGAGGAAATTCCAGTTGAAATTGGGAATTATTTTCCAAGTGCCAACCACATTCTCACAGACTGTATCAACAGATAAGTAAATAATTGAGGAAGCAGACAATACCCACTGTATCTTCTTGGTGTCTTGCACCATTATAACATCTAGGAGATGCTGAAACATTATAAACAGCAATATTTATGTCTGTTTTGTTTATGCTTTCGCTTCTCCTTCTCTCAAGAAGCCTGGGCAGATGAAAATTTATCCTAAAGAGGACAAATTTTTCATACGTAAGGAAGGACCTCTTATTCACAGAATAAGGTTAGAGTTGACTCGTTGGAAGAATTTGATTTTCTTCTCAAAGCAAAGGAACATTTATTTTCTCTACTGTAACGTTTAACTGAACTGTCAACATAACAAATTACAAAGCTGTGACACTGCTAGATAAGTTAAATATTCACATACAGCTTATCTAATCTGCACTGCAGAAAAACACAGCTATGTCTGATCTTTGGCAAAACTAGATGACAGTCATTTTGTCGGTCTTTTTCCCATTGTTTAATGGGAAAAAACATGTGATAGAAAATAAAACCTACATTTAACAGGTCCACACATAAATCACGCTGAATCATGTATAGAAAGTAGGAAGATGCAATTTAAAGCACAATGTATATTACAATTTGCAATTGCATTTTTATGATTTGCATTTACAATTGTGACTTTTATAAAACATGGAAGCGCGCAACTGCTGCTTTTGAAGATATAACTACATTACGACATTTGACACAGACCATGCTTCTCCAGGATAAGCCTACAGTCAGTAAGATTTTAGACAACTAGAATGTTTAAGCATAAATTCTATCTGTACAGTTTTGGATATCGTATCTCCGAAAGGATAATGATGGATTAGAGGAAGGTAACAAAAATTAAATGGGGATTTGAGATCATGTTCTCTAAGGTCAGGCAGATGTTCAGTCTGGAGCAAAGATGACTGACAGGAGACATATCAAAGGTTAGTTACATAAAAAGGCTGCTATAAAGACAGTGAAGTCGTCTTTTCTATTATGACAGAAACTAGGACAAAAATATTGGATTTATGTTGTGACTATCTTGATGCTGTTTAAACATCAGGAAAAAGCATTTGGATGGTAAGTACAATGCTGGAACAGTCTACCCGTGGAATTTATGGGATGTCCATTTAGAAGTTTTAAAAACAGTCTGGACAGTCACTATCTGTGCACTGCAGCAGGCTGGATTAGATTATATTTCCGGTATCTTCCAATTCCATTTCCATGTTGCCATGATTTAACCTTTTTAAATACTTTTGGGCTGGATGATTTGAACCTTAATTTACAAATTGCTTTTCATTTTGGGGAGAACCCCACTGCTGTCTGTATGTCTGCAAGATTTGGTTCATTCCAAAGACTCTGCCTACCCAAAAGTTTCATTTTGACTGAAGATGTTACTTGGATGAGTAACAAAACATTACCTACTTTTAATAAACTTTGGTCCAGTTGCCATGATTTAACCCTTTTAGATACTTTTGGCCTGGATGACTGAGTCTTCATTTACATATTCCAATTCTATTCTATACACATCTGTGGTATTATTCTATCTTGCAGCCCACCCCTTCCTTTTAGCTAAGCCTGGGGTTTCTGTATTTCCGTTCCTTTTACTCCTCTTGACCAACTATTCCTATTGCATACCATGGTACCCAATCAAATACATTGAGAGTCCACTTTCAGCCCTCAAATCTCAAATTCAGTGGATATGGGTCAACCAACCTCCCCCACAGGTTTGTTGTGTGGCAGCATTAAAGTGAAGAGACGCACGTTTGTTGCCTTGAACCAAGCCAGTTTGGTGTATTGATGAATGTGCTTGGCTGTGTAGGAAGTTAGCACCCACCCCTTTCCTAGAGGAATGAAATATTTTGGGAAATATTAAAAAGGCAGAATATTATGTTTCCCTGGATGAGAAATGGAGAAGCATGTTTTAAAGACGAAGCAGCTCCCATCTTCCTGCCCCCACCCTTTGTCAATGGGCCAGAGGCAGAAACTCAATCTTTGTCAATGGACCATCATCTGCAACACAATAGGACCCATCTAGCAACAGAAACTCACCACATGGCACTTGGGAAGATTACTTCAGCCAGCAAGGCTAGCTAAGACCCCCACCCCTGAGAGTCTGACAACCAATCAGGATACTCTTCCTGTGCTCAGGAAGTTCAAAACACAGAGTACATAAAACCAAGGCACGCTCAGCATCCCTGCTCTTTTCTGTTCAGGAACTCAAACCATGTGATCCTATCCACCATTAAACTATCTTTCCAAGCAGTCTCCATGTTTCCAGTGTCTTTTTCCCCACTTGGAGCTGAACCCAGAAGGATATTTCTTCCTACAGCTGGAAACCAGGAGGCTGCAAGTTCTAGGCCTACCCTACCTAGACATAAAAGCTGTCTGAATAACTTTGGGCCAGTCAATTTCTCTCAGCCCAGTCCGCCTCTCAGGGTTGTTGTGGGGAAAATATGAGGCACCAGCATTAAATACGAACCGCGAGAGGGATGGCATATATACATTTTACAAATGAATTTAACAGAAATTGTGTAAGGTTTCCTGCTTGAGCGGGGGGAGGAGGGGGTTGGACTAGATCAGGGGTCTCCAACCGTGGCCACTTTAAAACTTGCGGACTTCAACTCCCAGAATTCCTCAGCCAGCAAAGTAATTCTGGGAGTTGAAGTCCACAAGTCTTAAAGTGGCCAAGGGTGGAAACCCCTGGACTAGACCTATAAGGTCCCTTCCAACTCTGTTATTAATAAACGGAGTTTGCCACCTGAAATTATATGTAATATAGTTTATATGGATAAACTAACTAAAGAAATTCGAGGGGAAAGAGGAAACTAAATACTATAAAGTGTGGAATAATTGGTATGAATGGTTGAAAAATAAGGAAATTAATTAAAAGAAAAAGGGAAAGAGAAAAATGTGATAGATCAATTAACAGACTAGTAGAAATGAAATACAATAGTAAAAAAAGGCTGAAATAGTTAATATTACAATATCTGTAAATATTAATATATAGTAAGAAATGGATCACTGTTAAGTAGCTGAAAAAGAAACTAAGATTCTTGTATATGTTGTATGTCTTTTTAACTATGTTTATAATAAAAAACTTTAAAAAATAAATAAATTGTATGTAATATAAAATAAATAATAAAAAAGGAGGGATAACAATCTAAAAAAAATAAAAACTCTCCCTCGTGCAAGCGGCACTTTCCTTTTTTAAAAAAAAATTCTGCCCGCCATGTTCTCTTTCCTCTGCCTCTCTCAGCTCAGCTTCCGGGGAATGCTCCTCCCAGCTCTCCAGCCCTCTCAAAACGACCTTCCCGTCGGCTCTTCACAGTTAGACAGTAACAAGAATTGGAAGGGACCCCGGAGGTCATCTAGTCCGACCCCCTGCTCACGCAGGAGACCTGTACTAGGGATTCCAACCGCCGAACTGCTGACCTTTCTGATCGACAAGCTCAGTGTCTTAGCTACTGAGCCACCTAGTCAGGATCTACCTGGCGAGTCGCCGCCGCTACGGGTCACGTGGCCCCTCAGCCGTGACAAGGCAAATAACAGCCTGCGTCCCACCTCCCC
>WNWU01000013.1:7807058-7871113 GCA_012654045.1 Ptyas mucosa
CTTCAGATGCACCAGACTTCAGCGATAGTTGCAATTTAGCTTCTAGCATATTTGGAGAGCCTCAACAGAGAGAAGGCTGCATATGTTTTAGTCAGGATGCTAAAAAGAAAGGCCTTTCTTTTTCTCCTCGCTCGCCCAGCATCGTAGACATACACTGGAATGATTACCGTACTATACGTACAGGTAGTCCTCAACTTACAACCGTTCGTTTAGTGACCGTTCAAAATTACAACGGCACTGAAAAATGTGACTGTTACGGACCTTTGCACCATCCCCATGATCATGTGATCAAAATTCAGATGCTTGCCAACTGGTTTATATTTATGACCGTTGCTATGTCCCAAGTTCATGTGATCACCTTTTGCAATTTTATGACAAGCAAAGTCAATGGGGAAGCCAGATTCTCTTAACAACTGGGTTACTAACTTAGCAACTGCAGTTATTCGCTGTGGCAAGAAAGGTCATAAAACTGTGGCAAGAAAGGTCATAAAATGGGGCAAAACTCACTTAACAAATGTCTTACTTAGCAACAGAAATTTTGGGCTTAATTCTGGTCATAAATCGAGGATTACTTGTAGTTTTGGGAGCACCAGACCACCTCTTTCCCTCGTTGCCTACCTGCGCTACCCAGAATTTTAGGCTTTATTACAATTTTAATAATTCTAAAGAAGGCATGGATGCCATGATAAAATACTAATATCACCTTTTTAATAAAGGTTATATTAGTATTTTAGCATGGCATCCATACGTCCTTTAGAAATTCAGGAAACCTGCTTTTAGCCAAGACCATTTCAGGTACAAAAACTGGCCTTTTGAGCAGGATTGAAAACAATAGGGGGTGTATTCTAGAGGTCTTTGACTATATTTGTAAGTTTTAAGCAAATGTGGCTGGGAAAGGGAGTGCTGTAATGTGACTCATAAATTTACCATTTGCAGAATGTTATTATGGGAAGCTTCCCCCCTCCTAAAGTATGAAATATTTGGGGGGGATATTAAAAGAGGCAGAATATTATATTTCCAATAAAGGAGAAGAGGGGAAACATGTTCTTAAAGGCAGAAAGCAGCCCCAGTCTTCCTGCTACAGGAAAACAGCCTCAAGCAGAAGCCTGAAGTCTTCATAGAGATGGATATTTTGTACCCATTGAGAAAGCTAGGCCATCATATTCATAAACAAAATGTCTTCAGCCACAGCTCCCATAGAAGGCTGGACCTGATGGGATTAAAATCTACATTCCCCACCCAGCTCCAAAGAAAGCACATGACCTCCCAGCCACAATGCAACAATAATTAGAATACTAAAAGGGCATAATCAAACACAGATCAAAATACATTTAACAAGGAACAAGCATCTCAATCACCAGGCCCCAAATAATGTATAAAAGCCCACTTATCTCAACCCCATTTTGTCAGCCACCCCAGAAACATGCTATTGTCACTGAAGTTTCTGGCATCCAAATAAACTGAGACCTTCCCTGCAGCCAGCCTCCATTTTATTTCCAGCGTCTTTCTCCTCGCTTGGAACCCGACCGGGGTTTTCTTCCAACATTATCTAGAATCAATGTTTTCTATTGTTCAATTCTTACATGTAATCAGTCTGATAACTTGCTTTCTGATGTATACTGAATATATTATCTGTTTCTGTACTCTATATAAAGACTTGACCCCCCCCTTCTAATATATCAATATTTTTTTTATTAGTTTGCTTTCTGATGCATCACATTTACTGTCAAATGTATCATTTGACATCACTGCCTTAATAAACATCTTTCATTTTGCCTGAAGTACTTGGGGTTCATACTGGGGGGGGCGGGGGGCGGGGGAAGTAACTTTACAAAATTAGTGTCTCCTTTCCCAAATTCAGTTCCAAAACAACTTGGGTGAGTTTTAAAGGCAACAATTCATCCCTTTTCATTCAGTTCTTCATTCAGATGTATCAAGGACAGCTATTTTTTTCTAGACCAGTGATTTTCAAAGTGTGATCTGGAGACACCTGAGTAATCTCACAGATAAAAATGGAAAATATGTAATAATGCTAAGAGTGGAACAGAAGTGCCCAGATTTGGTGTTATTGAGAAGAAATGGTTTCTAAGTAACACGACAGGGAACTGAAGTGGATGGAGACTCTGAAACACAGCCGCATACCCTGAAGAGAAGATCTTAGCGACAGAGCAGCTGCAGTCAGAGATCGTGAGAAAGGATGCTCAGCAGGTGACAATTTCTGGAGTCTGGAAAAAACAGAAACAAAATATGCCTTGAATCTGCAGCCCAGCTGACTACCTTGCCCAGTTTTGGCAGCAATAGACCTGTGGAAGCAAGGTCCACTGCCTTGGTGAAAGAGACTTAAAAAGTGTTTGTTGGAGCTATTGAGGGTACCCATTCAAGGTAGACTGTGAATCATCCTCTTGCAGTTAAATTACTTGACTGCATCTATAGAACCAAAAGGAGCAGGTGTGAGTTAGGACTGGTTGGAGAAGGAAAAACAGTCTATATCAATGTTTCTCAACTTAGCAATTTTGAGATGTTTGGACTCTCAGAATTCCCCAACCAGCTAATGGGGAAGGTTGTGAAACACTGCTCTACATTGTGGGTCCTTTAATGTATTGTCACTCAATAGGAAAGGAAAAGCTTAACTAAACACGCAAAGTATATTTTGGGGAGAGAGATCAGAAATACTGGGGAACATGAGAATCACAGGACTTTGGGCAGCATATCTATTATTAAAAAATACAGTCCCGATATCATTGCTCCATCACTGGAGGTTTTTCAAAAATAGACCCAACAACTATTTGTCTGGGATAATATAAGGCTCTTGCCTTGGAGTGATTCTACAAATCTATTGTCCTCGAAATGGGAGGGGAGCCCAAAGAATACAAAGGGGGCAGGTATGGGGGGGGGGCAGCCTTATTCCCGTGACTATCAGCCTTGCAGCCTGGGCTGGGGAGGCACTGTAGTTTATCCCCTCTGAAAGACTCCCAGATCTGGGAAGGCTCTGAGAGCGAGACGAGGCTTATTTGATCAGCCGGCCAAGCCCCGCACCTTAGCGCCGGCTTCTGCGCGCCTTCTGGGTTGCAGCGGGGCAGATCTAGGTCCTCTCCCCGGGCGCTGCTGGAGGCGACGTTTAGCTAAGGTAGCGCGAATCTTGGCGGTGATCTTCCGTTCGTGGCCGGCTGGGACGCGCCAATTGGTGCGCTGTTCCCGGGAGCGGCGGCTGCGACCCTTCCCGCCGGACCCGGGACCCCGCGGGCCATCGCGCCACGCCCGCTCCTTTAGCCGCGCCACGCGTTCCTCCTCCCACTCGGAGTCCTCTGACCCAGAAGAGGGCGCCGCTACTACGGACGCCCTTGAGGCGCTCCGGCCGCTTCGCATGGTGGCGCCTGGGCTTCGCCTCCCGCCCCGAAATGTTGTCTCTCCCGCTTCTGTCTTGTCATTAGACACGGCCGAGGCGGGTCCTTCCCACCTGCGTCACAGAGCCGGATCTTAATGCTGCACCTTTCTCCTGCTCTCGAAGTTGCCGTGGTGACGCAGTTCTGAGGTTAGAAACTGGGAGACCTGCAAATCTTATCATCTACAATACAGGTAGTCCTCAACTTAGACACACAATGGACCCCAAAATTTCTGTTGCTAAGTGAGACAGTTGCTAAGTGATTGTAGCCTTTTGTTACCACCTTTCTGCCATAATTATTAAGTGAATCATTGCAGTTGATAGTTAACATGGTTGTTAAGTGAATCTGGCATTCCCTGTTGACTTGTCAGAAGATAACACAAGGCGATCACATTGACCCCGGGGGCAATGCAACTGTCATAAATATGAGTCAGTTGCCAAAGGTCTGACTTTTCATCACGGGAATACTGCAGGGATCACAAGTACAAAAAAACCTGGTAATAAATCACTTTTTTCAGTACTGTTGTAACTTTGAACAGTCACTAAATCAACTGCTGTAAATTGAGGACCACCTGTAATGTTTCTCAGCTTTGGCAACTTTTAAGAAGTGTGGATTTCAACTCCTGAGATTCTGGAAGTTAAAGTCTTAAACTTGCCAAAGTTCTGAAACACTCTTCTACAGTATAAAGAAGATGAAAATATTTATGATTTGTGCTGTTAATTGCAGGGGACATGGTGGCTCAGTGGCTAAGATGCTGAACTTGTCGATCAAAAGGTCGGCAGTTCAGTGGTTTGAATCCCTAGTGCCGCGTAATGGGGTGAGCTCCCGTTACTTGTGCTAACTTCTGCCAACCTAGCAGTTCGAAAGCAGGTAAAAAATGCCAGTAGAAAAATAGGGACCACCTTTGGTGGGAAGGTAACAGCGTTCCGTGCCCCTTTGGCGTTTAGTCATACCGGCCACATGACCACGGAGATGTCTTCGGACAACGCTGGCTCTTCGGCTTTGAAACAGAGATGAGCACCACCCCCTAGAGTCAGGAACGACTAGTACATATGTGCGAAGGGAACCTTTGCCTTTTTGCTGTTAATTTCAGTCGATGTTTAAAGTATTACAGTTCAAAAATTCATTCTATAAGGGAGTCATTGTTTACAAATGAGAAAAGTACATTTTTAATTTTTTTAAAAGTGAAAACTTTCAGGTAAACTTTGAAAAAAGTCAGTTGCTTTACAAACATGACAAAAATAGTCCTTGTTTTTTTAAAAACTTTTTTTAGAATTGTGTACATAAAAAGTGTACAGAACAAAGACAAGGGAAAACAATACAGAGAAGCCCTTGGTGAATATTTTTCACCAGGTGACCTGGATATTATCAGCAGAATCATCTTTGCTTGGCACAAATAAGACTCTGTTCAAGTTTTAGTCACAAATTTTATGCCCATGTTTCCTCATTATTAGTTGACAAGCTACCTCCTGCTTAAAGCACATAGAACAATGGTACAGTTAACAAAGAATACTCAAACTGCAGTGGAACCCACTACAATGGGGGTGTCAAACTCACATTGTCATGGTGGCGTCACGTGACGTATCGGGACTTTTTTCCCCGTTTGCTAAACTGGGCATGGGCATGGCCAGAGCAGTTTTGACAGCCCTGCACTAGAATTTCTTTGTTTCTTTGAGCTGAAGTGAAATGAGACTTCACTTGAAAGAAAACCATAACAGCAACTTTGCTGGAAGCCATCAAAGCTTTTTCTAGAGAGCAGCACTTGGTTTCTCAAAATAATTAAGTACATTTCTCTGCAGATGAGACTGCCACTGCTTTCCAGCAGCTTGTATCCGAAAGTAGGATAATTCTGACCCAGAGATAACAGTCTTAAGCCATTGAGAGACCTATTCTCCATGGATTTACCTTTGAAACTGGTCATCACCATGCATCACAAATAACTGTGAATTCTACAGCATAATTATGTGTTCTGTTAAATACTCTTTTTGTTCTCCATTTAGTCAGCTGTATTTGGTAATTCTTGGCTCTAGTGTTTGAAGAGAGGGAGCAAAACTCCGTCTACTTTCCTCACAGCATGCATGATTTTATATTGGCAGAGCACAGGAGAGAATTTAACAGAGGGCAATCAACTGGCTTATATGGCTTCATGCTAGAATGCAGTAAAGGTTCTTAATCTAATAGTGCTATGTCATGTATCTAAAAGCCTTTAGGTGAGTTCAAACTTCGATAGTATCGTAACCGCACCATGTTCAGTGTCTTGGAATTTCTCTGGAGGTTTTGCTACAATGCCTGACAGATTCCACTTCCAAAATGTGTCAAAAGTGACTTGCATAGCTCCATTACTGTTAGCAGAAAATACTACCTGTGCCATGGATTCAGCCACATATCCAACCATTTTTCCTTTATTGAATTTTAGAATTTAAGGATTGGACCTTCAAAGAATCAAGGGATCTAAATATCTAGCCCAATGTTGCTCTCACTGCAGGAATCTTCTACTATACTATCCCTAACAGATGGCCATCCAGACTCTGTTTCAACTCTTCCAGTACCCACAAGGCACTCTCTACCATTGTTGATTTTTTTTTCTGACCACTCACCAAAATCTATTTTATTATTTAAGCCCTTGTTACTTGTCCTACCAGAACAAGTTGGCTCCGCTTTCTATGGTGCCCTTTCATCTTTCATAGAGTTATGCTACTCAATATTATATTTCTCCAGGCTAAATATATTCCACAAATCCAACTGTTTTTTCTTCCCCTTCTAGCCCTCTTATTATCTTGGTTCCCTTTCCTTTAGTAATGATCTAATTCATCAATTACTTCCTAAAATTCAATGCTCTGAATTGGATCCAATATTGTAGGTGCAATCTGACTGATGCAGAATAGAAAGGCATAATGACGTTTCCTAAATATTTGTGGGTGCAGCCTAGGACTGCATTCACATCTTGGTAGTTGCATTGCTGGCTCATATTTAGTTTAAGAACCACAAGACATCCAGATCTTTTTTGTGTGTATTATTACTGAACACAGTCCACTCCTGCACTCATATTGTACTCAAATAGTCTGGTATCATCCCCAAACTTGGCCACTGTCTGCTTACCCCTTGTAGTAAACAGAAAGGCAAGCTCTTGTCTTACCCCACATTCATTGATGCCTAGACATGTCTGAGTTTCAATTCACATTGACTCGTCTCAGACATGGAATTCCCATGTGCGTGAGGGTAAATTGCATATCCAGGTTACAAAGAAAAGTTACAGTATCCAAATCTCTCCCTTTTTGCAAGACAGGATAGGTTATTTTTGAAAACAGTGCAGGAGAATTCTGAGAAAATGAGCAAGCTGCTCTTTATTTTTCTTCCTTTGGAGTGAGTGGTATTTTATTTATATCCCTTTTATTTTTATAAATAAGTTTTATAAAAAACATCCTTTGTCCTTTTATTTCCCTACAACAACCCTGTGTGGTGGTTTGGGCTGAGAGAGAGTGTGACTGTTTCCCAGCAGGTTTTTCATACCAAAAGCAGGACTAGAACTCACAGTCTCCTAGTTTCTAGCCTGGTGCTTTTAACTACAGGCTCTACAAACTATAAAATCGTACCCAAGGTCGGAAGCAGGGCTAGGATATGCATTGCCAAAGCGCTGCTGGGAAAGGGTGTTTGAAATCTCCAGTTTTCACCGACTGCAATGCATTTGATGGATGAATTCAGCTAGTTAGTTTATTCAATAAGCCATAGTTGAGTAGCTGAGCTATTGTGTCTTGCAAGCTATTCTAGATGCACGGTCACAAAATCTTTGGAAAACGTTCACACAATAAATCGCAGCTTGTGAGAGCAAGAAACAAAACCAGGCTACGATACAACACTTGAGCTCCTTGTTTCAAACTGCAGATCTCGCGATATCGTTAATTCTTAAGAGGCAGGTGGGCGGGGTTTCCTCCCGCGCTCGCGAATGATTGGTCATCGGGTTTCGCCTCTTGTTACGACGGTAAGCGCCACGTTCTGCTCAGAACAGGAAAAAAAAAGAGGAGGAGAAACACCCATGGCCCGGCAAGCGGTCGACGCCAGGAGAAAGTGGGCGTGGTTTTCCTTACGGCGGCGAGCCAATAAACGAGTGGTGCGCGCGCTCCGCATTTCGGCGTGGTGTGGCGTGCCCTGCGCGCGCACAGGGGCGAGGAGTCTCCTGTCGGGTCCGCCTAAGCGAGGGCTGGGCTAAGATGGCGGCGCCCGTCCTGCTGCGAGTCTCGGTGCCGCGCTGGGAGCGGGTGGCCCGCTACATCGTGTGTCTGGCCGGGATTATTCTTTCGCTCTACGCCTGCCACCTGGAGCGCGAGAAGGGTCGCGACCTCCAATACCAGGCACTCTGTGACCTCAGCGAGCGTGTCCGGTGCTCCTCTGCCATCTCCTCCAGGTCAAGCAAACGGGAGAATACGGGTGGGGGTTGAGGCGGAAGCCGCCAGGATTTGCTTCGTTGGCTAGCCGTGATTGTGCGAAAGTTAGGAGAGCTGCTGAGTGTTTGAAGAGTTGCTCATCCTTTCTCCAAAATGATTCTGATTCAAATTCACTAGTCCCTCAAGTTTTGGGGGGATATTTCCTCAGCCCTGAAGCTTTGCCCAAAACCCCTCCGAGATTAAAAACGTATTCACTAATACAAGAATCGCAGAAACAAATCATTCCCAATATTAATTTCTGTCTCTAAAGTCTCCCTTATTAATCATATTGGCCTGTGTTACAGAGCTGTTAATCACAGCTAAAGAGATGCAGAGAGTATTGATGGTTTTTCTGGATCAGTTTTCTTCAGATCAGAATGATGAATGCTGTTTTTAATTAACAAGAAAGGAACGAAAAGGGAGAAGGGAAACATTAAAAAGTAATGAGATGAAAAAGCTTAGCATTGCAAATCGGAGCAAAACACTGTAACATACCAACTAGGTTAGTTAAGCAGTGCTAATATTACTAGCATTACTACTAGTTACTAATTTACTAACAAAAAATTGATCTTAATGAGAAGTCCATTATTTATCAAACTCATTTGATAATGGCAGATCTGTGAAACGTATTGTAATTGCCAATCATTTCCTGTTTATATCTTGTGAGTGAATTTTTAGGGAGCTTCAAGACTTTACAACTGAATTAAATGGAAAAGCTCCATGAAAGCTGAGGACATTGAATTAGGATCTTTCCATTACTAGCCTGTTAAATGTTGCCTCCAGGGTAGGTTACTAATCAGTGTTGATAAATTGATTTTATAAGTATGCTTAGTGCCTGGATGTGCTTGAAGGAGAGCATGTGGTTGTTGAATGGACTGAAGCAGAGAATTGAAAGAATGGGGTGAGGCCTCATTCACTAATGTGGGTGTGAACCTGAACTATTTTTACTTTAGATGTATACTTTGTAGGCTTCAAGAATCAAAAGATTGTGATAAGTTTTTATCTGATGATGTCTGCGGACCCTGACTGAATGAACTGAGTGAGTGGTTCCTAGAAATTAGGGAAAGGGAACATTTAGAAAAGTCAGATGTATGTGGAGGAAATCTAAATTCAACAATAACACATAGGTGTCTCTAAAGTATGGGTATGCTATTGCTTTGGCAGAATTTCAGTAGAATTTTGGTATGGAAACATTTGGGGCTAAATGCTGCGTAGAGGTTTCTTATGTTGCAAATAGTAAAGAAGGTTCCTGTCAAATGAAGTGCATTTGTGCAGAACATATCAAAGCATGTATTTTATTATGGCTAGATAGATGTTCCTGCTCCAAAAATGTTCATCATTTAACAAGTACTTTGTGTCTTGAACTTAAGTGTTGAAAGAAGCTCGAGCTGGACATTTGCTGACAATCTTCGACATTGTTAGATATTGCATGGTGAAGCTTTTAGGTTTACTCTCAGCAATAAAAAGGTTCTCAATTTTGTTATTCAGGTATTTTCCAAAGTTCTGTATTAAAAATAGGGGTCAAAATATTCTTGCATACCACTGCATTAACTTGTTAGTGCCTATCATTGGTAATATTTTTTTCCCAGAAGATTCACTTGCTGCTGTTTAGGTTGGATAATATTTTGCAAGTAGAGAGATTAGTTCTACTGTTTTATGTGTTCCATACTACTGTGTACTTGCAATCATGTAATTTTTGTAGTATTCACACAACTATGTATGAATCCGGTAATGTTCACTTTTTCAGTCTACTTTAGCTTAGTGGAGAACAGTTTTTGTAGATGGCAGATTTACAAAACTTGCAAAATCTTAAACAAAATTATATAAAAAGTTCATATTTTTAGTTTTTTCAATTCAAAGCAAATGCCTCAACTTTACATTGGAAATCAGAAAAAATATTTTTGCCACTGCTTTAAGTGCTGGATATTGGGTTTTTTGTTTTTTTTTTAAAGTTCAGAACCAAATTGAATTCTTTTCAGGCTGTGTTGGTAATCGTTGAAAGCAGCCAGTGATTTTTTTCTGTGTATATGCACTGTGCAAAAGGTAGATTAAATCCATTTTGGTAATAGAATCCTTGCTGTTTGACTTATCATTCCCTCCCCCCCATGCTCCTCTGACAGCTGTTGATATTATCTTTTCTGTTACGTTCAGAGCTAAATTGCCTAATAAGATACAGTGGGAGTCTTTGACCCCTATTCCCCATTGCCAATAAAAATTTCCCAATGAGACTGACCTATCTTCGCTTTTCTCTTAGAGAATCTGTGCCTTGTTCTGGTTTGAGGGATAAGTATTGTTTGGATTTCACTTAATACACATCAGTTTAATTAACAGACAGGTAGTGAGTGAGTGCTATCATAGCTTGGTTGGAGAGTAAGATGTCAAATCTAAAGGGTCAGTTCAAAATCAGAATAACTTCAGGCTAGGGGCTAGGTCAGAAAAACTAAGTAAAATAAAGGAATGTCAATCATATAAGACGACTGTAAAAATTATGAGAACAGCACTAGTGAACCATTTTAGCTGGAGGACTACATTCATTTTTCTATGGATTAGTAATAAATCTGGGGAATGTTTAAAGTGGGTAGAACCAAGAAGACCTCTTTGCTGTGTTTCATATCCTTGGGATTTGCTTTCTTTGCATTGAGAAAAGGGAGCAGGGCAAGAATTTGTTTGCTCAATGTCAGAGATCACTCTTCTGCATTGCACGACTGATCTGTTGAATTTCTTCTTTATTGAAAAAGAAGTTCCTTCTCAGGAAACAAAATTGCAGGGGAGGACATGTTTATTTGCAGGGAGATCTTAGACAAAGACAGAGAGAGCAAGTCCTAGTTTCTTCCTTTCTTTCTAGAAATTAAGTAACATTGATTATTTTCTAGTCCTGCATCCCTGCATCAGTCCAGAAATCCTGAAAAAAATCCGTGGACCACTTGCAAGAGTCTCTAAGTGATGTGTGTCATTACATTTAATAGGCGTAAGAATACTTTGTTCTGAGTTCCCTTGAAACATGCAAAGACATTGTACATTTTTAACAGAACCTCATATGCATATAGGGCAGTAGTCCTCGACTTACAACCACAATTGAGCCCAACATTTCTGTGGTTAAGTGAGAAATTTGTTAAGTGAGTTTTGCCCCATTTTATGACAAGTTGTTAAGTGAATCACTGCAGTTGATAAATTAGTAATTTGGTTGTTAAGTGAATCTGACTTCCCCATTGAATTTGCTTGTCAGAAGGTCACAAAAGGGGACCTCCTGACCCCGAGACATTGCAACGGTCATAAATATGAACCAGTGGCCAAGCATCTGAATTTTGAGCACATGATCATGGGGATGCTGCAAAGGTCATAACTCTGAACAATGGTCATAAGTCACTTTTTTCAGTGCTGTTTCAAACAGTCACTAAATGAACTGTTGTAAATTGAGGAGTTATCTGTAATTACTTTTCATGTTTGCTATGCCTTGAAAGAAAATAATGCCAGCCTTGCAAATCCAGAATAGTTAGTAACGTTGGCTTCATTTGTGTTTTAAACTAGCCATTTGTAGCTAAAAAACGTTAAGTATTGTACACACCCTCTTTCTGATTGCCTAGCTTCCTATAGGTGACAAGAGAACTGGGCATTTTCAGTTCTTTACTAAATTTGAAGTTGATGGACTTCTGGCAACAGCAGCACCTCATAGGGTATCTCTTCAGGGTTGAATCTCCTGCATGTTGTAGTTCTTGCTAGAGAAGGCATCTGCTATAAGTATCATATTTTCAGAAGTTGAGTAACATCTGAATATTTTACAGTTATAGGACACTTGGACATTTGTGTGCAGAAAAAAAAATTCCAGTAGTTTTTCGGTTAAGAATTAGGAAATGCCTGTAAAATTGTAAAGTGGTTGAAGTAATGATGCAGGAAAGGTGTGGCACTTAGAAAGTGACAAAGGGGAGCTTGCTGAAATTGTCTCCATGGATTTGTTTTGTTTGATTTCTTGCTATGGATGTATGACAAACAGATCAAACTGGATTTGAATTTTGAAAAGGTCTAAACTGAAACTGGTAGAGCCAGTATCAAATAACTTTAGCTAATCCGACTCAGGCAAGAAAACAAAATGTATCTTTTTGTATACGGTAATCTAAGAATAATATAACAGAACCTTATGCACTGTCATTTAGATCTATATTCATTAGCTTGCCCGTTCAAATAATGCTAGTTTCTAGTCTAATCCTCTTTGTGAAAAGTAATTGGACATAGGGCTTTGGCTAGATTTGGGCGAAAAAGGGTTTGTCTATCTCTGTCTCAGTAAATAAGTACGTGTACTGTATATCTGAAAGAAAAACTTGTGGGCTACTGCAATAGGAATTCTGTAGGAAGAGTCCTGGTGGCGCAGTGGACTAATTCACTGTTATTAAGATCAGCTGCTTGCAATTACTGCAAGTTCAAATCCCACCAAGCTCAAGGTTGACTCAGCCTTCCATCCTTTCTAAGGTAGGTGAAATGAGGACCCAGATTGTGGGGGCAATAAGCTGACTTTGTATAAATATACAAAAGTATGAAGGCTATTGCTTAACGCACTGTAAGCCGCCCTGAGTCTCCGGAGAAGGGCGGCATATAAATCAAATTAAAAAAAAAATCTGTAGGTGAGTAAAGAACAACCCTTTCCCACTTGTTTCATTTGTCCTTACATTACTGCCAGCCTTGTTGATTTTTAGTCCACTTGCATGTGGATCTGTGTTGTTCTGCTTAGATATTACTAATATTCCCACAGTTCAATTAAAAAAAGCTTCCCAATATTTTGTACCATAATCAGAAATCCAAAAGTTGTTGCCTGCAGTTTATGATAAGAAAGGAACAATACAGAAGGAAAAAAAAGTCAGAGGAAAAAAGTAAAGTGTATCTCTTGGTTACTAGTTCCACATGTAGTAATGAAAGCATTGGGTCTAATTAAGTGGAAAGGCAGCGGCTGTTTCCTTCCATGATTTCATGGCTGCTGATGGCAGTTGGTAGGGATCTCTCAGTTAAATGTGTATTTGGGCATGATGAAGAATGCTTGAGTGTAATGTCTTCCCCCTGTGATAGTATGAATAACGGTAATTTTGTTGGTTATGCCATCACTCTAGGACAGTGATGGCTAACCTTTTCCGGACTGAGTGTCCAAAGTGAATGCGTGCGAACCCCCAAAATGCAATGCACATGCCCCATGCATGTGCATGCACCCCGGTCCCCCTGCACGTGTGCACAGCACCACACATGTGCGCCACATCCCACACGTGCGCGTGGCCCCTGCATGTGCCCCACCCCCCACACATGTGTGGCAGAGACGCGAAGACTAGCTGGCTGGTGGGAGGCATGTACGCATATGCGGCGGAGCTGAGCTGAGGCAACGGCTCGCATGCCCACAGAGAAGGCACTGAGTGCCACCTCTGGCATACCTGCCATAGGTTTGCCACCACTGCTCTAGGAACTGGGAGATTGTGAGTTTTAGTCCTGCCTTGGGCACAAAACCAGTTAGATAACCTTGGGCCAATCACTTTCTCTCAACCCTAGGAAGAAAACAGTGGCAAGCCACTTCCAAAATTTTGCCAAGAAAATTGCAGGGATTTTCCAGACATCAGGAGTCAACACTGATTCAAAGACAAGAATAAAAAATGGAAGAATCAGTGGACACGCTAATTAGCTGCTGCAGAAAGATTGCACAAACTGACGACTATAAACAACAGTGTGACAAAGTAGCAACAATGCTTCATTGGAATATTTGCAAGAAATATCATTTGCCTGCATGCAAGAACCGGTGGGGCCACAAAATAATAGAAAGTAATAGAAAATGATGAAGCTAAAGTTCTCTGGGAGTTTAGAATTCAAACAAGCACCTGCCACAAAACACTCGAGACTTAGCAATTATCGATAAGATAAACCAAAAAGTCTGGATTGTGGATATGGCAAAAGAAAACAAAGATAGTACCAATAGTAATGGATTTCTTGGGTGCAATCCCAACACATCTGGAACACTATTTGAACACCATTGGTATTGACAAAATAACCATCAGTCAATTGCAAAAGGGAGGTTTACTTGGAACAGCTTACATCTTACGACAGTGCCTTTAATATTGTTAAACAACAATAGCTGCCTATCTAGGTCATTAGGAAGGACTCTGTAGGTGGTGGTGGATAAAAATGCCAAATCTAGTCTAAACATCTGGCTGACTATGTGACCAAGTGTACAAGTAATAGTAGCAATAGGTGCATATTCATGTCATCATCAATTGTTTGTTAGGTTATGGTCAAGCTGATGTTTGTTATCTTCATAGCATTGACAAAATGTATGCATTATTTGCATACCTATTACCAAGTTTCAAATATACATTTTCTAATGAGTTGGGCCACAGTTTTGTTTGTTCAGCTACTTTGTGAATGTTCTAGTGGAACAATTAGGAAATGTGAACAATGCAGTCCAAACACATCTGGTGGTTGTAACGTTGAGGTAGGCTGTTCAAACAAAAAAACCCGGGAAGCTCATTTGCTTGTTTCATCAAATAGTATTTTTCTAATTCTGTACTCTCCTTGTTCCATTGAATGTCTGCTCGCTTTCTCCAAATTTTGGATATGTTTTTGCTCTCCATAAACCTACTGAGGAATCTAGAAATTCTCTTGCAATTCAACTCAGTTAAAAATAATATAAACATTTATTAAAATACATTCAAATGGAGAAAAATAATATTCTAACAGTGGTTGTTATACCCAGGATACGTGCATGAAATAATTCATATTTCTGAATTTAATTGAAGTTATCCGGGCAGAAGTCTGGAAAGGCATTATTAATTGGCAGTTGCCTGGAAGTTTGCATAAAAGAATTGGAATCAAATGATCATGTGAGTTTTTTTGGACCAGAAGTTGACATTTCACTACAATTCCTCATTTCAACTCCAATTTTTTTACCATGGACATTGAAAGCTGTTGAGAGCATTGCTATCTCTATTAATGCATATACTTAACCCCTTTCACAATTCAATCACAGAGGCCTACTCAGAAATCAAACCACAAGACCTTAATTTTAATGTGCCTAAACTATTGGGAAAATTTCACTTAGATGTTAAATCAGTCTATTATCAGTACCATAAAATGTTTTTGTTAATATGCCTTGACCTGAAATAGAAGCTTTTGTAAAATAAAATCTTTACTTACATGGCCTAAAGGCAATTAATTTGCTCTCTTGAATAGTACCCATGAATTTTCTTTGAGTAGGACTGATGAACAGTCTCAAGATAGTTGGATTATATACATTTGGCTACATCTAATTCCTTCTTTTTGGAGTGACATTCCCCCAAACAACTAAAGTGGGCTCAAACTGCTTGTGTTTCAGAAGGCCTTTGGCTAGGATGGGGGAAGCCCTTTCAAGGAATGGGTGTGCTTTGTTACTGCATTTTATTTCATCATTTTCCTTATTTTTACTATTGTGGTGGTGGTGTTTTTTGCTTTGTGAACTAAGTAGTGTTTCTAGGAGTCAAGCAGTGTACAAATGTAACTAAATACTGTAGAAAAGATATGTAATATATATCAAATAAATACACTACATAAGTATAGAACTTACCTTATCATATATTTGGCAACTGGATCTTTCCACCCAGTATTCTTTGCCCAGCCTGATGTAAATCTGCTGCCCTTCTGAAGTTTTGTATTAAAGTTTTGTATTATGAGCCTTGGATAGTACAGTGGTCTAAAGCACCCTGTTATTAACACCAGCTGCCTGCAATTATTGCAGGTACGAATCTCACCAAGGCTCAAGGTTGACTCAGCCTTCCATCCTTTCTAAGGTAGGTAAATTGAGGACCCAGTTTGTGGGGGCAATAAGCTGACTTTGTATAAATATACAAAAGTATGAAGGCTATTGCTTAGCGCATTGTAAGCCGCCCTGAGTCTCCAGAGAAGGGTGGCATATAAATCAAATTTTTTTTAAAAAAGTACCATAATTCCCACTGAGTACAGCCATAGTACCATTTGAGTTGTGTGTTACTTAATCATGATTTATTGAATCAGCCCCAGATGGCTAAATTAAGCCAACATGCTAAGCCATTACTAATGAATTTGTTAGCCACATTACTGCAACCCATTCTGCACAGCTAAACAGCGTCCCTATTCAATGTACCATCTATTCCTCCCATCTGCAATTGTTCTTCTTGGAGATGCCAGGATCAAAGCGTGCCTCTTATACATAAAACATGTGTTACTTCACTAGCATCTTTTTAATTCCTAGGATGGGGTGGAAGAGAGGAGAGAATGGATGGATGGCACAGTTATTTTGCAGTTCACGTTTTTAGTCAGGTGAAAGCTGTTTACCAACGAGCAATCTGACTTATATTTTATGGTTGGCAGTTGCTTACTAATGGTGTCCCCAACTGTTCTAAAAGGTCCCCAACTGTTCTAAAAAGTTGCACTAATTTAAAAATCAATATTAATATTCTGTTTTCAAGCAAAAGGTAGTGTGGGCACAGCAAGATGTAGCATTTTGTATTGTTGTCTTGAGCAGTCAACAGTCAAGGATAAGACAAATTGTGATAAAGTTCAGAACTGTGGGCTCTCTTTTACATGGGTATATATATATTGCACACCCAATGCAGGATTAATGCCAAGTTGCCAGTATTTGTGCATTTCTTTAAAAGGTTCATTGAATTGGGTCGCAAGCCCCATGTTTCAGGGCTAAGGTGGCTTAGACTCATTCACGCAGGGTAGGCGATGAATGCGATAACTGAATTAACCAGCAATGCAAACTTTTTGGAGTAATATTTTAAAGTTGGCATGCTTAAATCAATTTGCCTTTTCTCATTGCCCCTTTTCATTCATTGAAAATGACTCCAGAGTAGGGCTTAGTTAAAAATTACCAGTCTAACTGGTTTTTTTCCCATCAGATATGCACTTCTTCTTAATCTAGAGGTGTGATGGCACATAGTTTTGGGAATATTTAACCGGTTTTTCTGGTCTCTGAACAGATAGCAGTTTTTGTATACTGATTCCAAATGTACAATATTCAATTTAGAATAGGAATAGGAATAGGAATAGGAATAGGAATAGGAATAGGAGTAGAGTAGAGTAGAGTAGAGTAGAGTAGAGTAGAATAGAATGACTAAACCATAATATGGTCTCTAGAGCCTCTTTCTATGCAGTTCCACAAATTATTGAAAAACTTTATAAGCAAAATCTCCAACTGTCTTAAAAGTGGGCAAACCTCTTCACATAAGGATCCCCAGGCTCCTAAAACACAGCATTTCTTAAGCCCTATTTAAGTTGAAATGCTAAGACTTAAACCCAGTTCTTTCTTGTAAAAGTATCTTAGAAGAAGGGACACAATTCTTTGCATGATTTGACATAATGTTATTGTATGATTACCGTAAATATATATATTTAGATGATTTATATTAATTTAGTGTATTAGTGTGTAGGATTCTTTATCTGTCATTAAATCATTGGATTCAACACTTTTCTTTTAATTTGTATATTTTTCTATATTTCACTTTTTGAAAAATTGTGATAACACTTTTAAAACACCTGATGCCTTCTGCATTAAAAACAGGCACACCTACCCATATCTTCAACCCATATCTTCCCCACCCATTTGGCTCTCTGTTTCAGAAATGTAGAAATATGCTTAACCTATCTGGAAGTTAGTCATATTTCAACAGGGTTCAGGCTGATATAAGCAGATGATTCATTTACTTCTGTATTCAGTTCTGCAGATTATTGCTTTTCACCTGTATTCTGATTGAAGCTTCCAGGGCTGGGGGAGGAGGGAAGTTCCTGCTGAGTCACATATGGAGTCCCATTATGAGTCTGTTTACTGCATGGGTATAGGAAATGTTATGATGGAAAGCGAAAAGTACTCTACAGCCAGGCATTTTAAATTTTATTTTAAGGACCGTGGTTGATGTAGTGGTTAAGGCCCTCCGGGCAGGCACTCTAGAAACTGGGAGACTGTGAGTTCTAGTCCCACCTCAAACACAAAGCCAACTGCGTGACTTTGGGTCACTCGCTCTCTCTCAGCCATAGGAAGAAGGCAAGGGCAAAATACTTCTGAAATCTTGTCGCCCCCCTGCCCCCTCAAAATCCATGCAGAGACTAATCCCTAAATTGACTTGAAGGCCAAAAAAAAAAAAAAAACACCCAACCCAAATCAAACCAAAACAAAACTCAGCTCAACAACAAAAACCCCTTATTATCCTGAATAACTGTGATAGTTACTATTTGAAATGAAATTTGCATAGATTTTTCTTCTGCTTTGCATTGATGGTGATGGATTTGCATTATTCAGAATGGTCAGTAGAGAGGATCTGCACTGCTAAAGGTAGGGCTTAGTTGGGTAATGGGTAGCAGCTTGTTTGTGATGGATTAGGGTTCACGCATCGCACTAGCATGTCTGTTTTGTTTTAGATTAGCGAGTTTTAGTAGCTTTAATAACCATTTATTACAGTAACTTTAATAAATGTAGCTTATTATTGAGTTGTATTATATATTGTGGATTGTTTGGTAAACCAAGATTTAGCATAATCTGAATGTTGTTCAATAAATTAGCAGGGAACTCCATCCATCCTATAATGCTATATATTTATTACCTGACTTGTTCATCGTGAATGGGGGTATATAAGTGCATTCTTTGTATAGATTGGTATTTTTATTAAAGCAAGTGCTTACCACTTAAGACTTAATGGACTGTTTTCTTTCAGATGGGGTCGAGGATTTGGCCTACTAGGCTCCATTTTTGGAAAAGACAGTGCAATAAATCAACCAAACAGCGTTTTCGGTCTTGTATTCTATATACTGCAAATGTTGCTTGGTAAGTATCATCATCACTCCCACCTACCTCTTCCTTATTTTTTGCTCCTCTAGGCAAAAAGGCAGGATATAATTTTTTTGTGGGCGATTATTTCAGTCTAGTAATCAAAATCTTGTACAATATGTATTGAATCCTAACAATTGTAGCATGTGCTTCACTAATCTCCCATTTAATTCATGCCTGCTTGACAAATGTGATGTCTAAGTCACGTTCACAGTCCTCTCAGCAGTGCCTGCAGATCCTAAATCAAAGCTGGAAAAGATTGTTGATTCCCAGGGATTTCAAAGCAGGATTTTTTTTTGCGGGGGTGGTGGTGGTGTGGATCAACATTGGAGAACTGGGGATGATAATCAGGTTCCTCTTTACCTCCTTCCATTATCTATGATAGCTAGAATTCCCTCCCCAATCTTCTCCATGGCGTGTCTACTCCTTCCTTTAGATCCAGGCCAGACTTTTGCAAATAGCCACTGCTTTAGTTGCTTGTAGATGATGGCAAAGAAAAATTCCCTCCAAACAACCAGATTGGAAAATTCTAATAAAAATAAACCCATCTCTTTTCCCCCAAACCTGAATAATTAGATTTTAAATGATTATACACAGGTAATCATGATGCATTATACACAAAGCTGTTTTTGTGAGTGTATTTGCAGGTGTGTGTAACAGTGTCTGCTCCTGTTCACTCATATTTTACCCTTGCCTCTTTCATCCTCCCACTCCCTCTCTTCTACTCTCCCTACTATCAAGACTTCAGGTTGTGGGGCCAGGATCCATTCTCTGTTTGCATGCCCTAGAAAAATGCCACGCATGACATTATTGCTGTGTAAAACAATATAGGGATGACTTGTGCATCTTCTTCACCTGAGACATGGGACCTGTACCCGCAGTGAGTGTGCATGAATTTCCTGCAGGAGTCCTAGATCCTCCACTTCAACCTCTTGACCAGTTTTCTAGTTCTGTTATGAAGTAACTTTTGGATCTTCAAAGAGGGGCAGACGTGTTTTGTAACTGAGCAGACATTATGAAAATGCATATTTAAAATAACGAAGAGAGTATTTCATAATTTGTGTGTGAAGACTAGATTTCATACTTTATGCTAAGCCATTGTTTGTTGACCAATTATCACGGATTGCTCACATATCACCTCACTGTAGTATATATGTGTGTGTATGTGTGTATGTGTATATACCACAGTGGCTAGGTTCCCATACTATATTATAGTAAAACAACCATTTCTTATATAATTTTATTCATTTAATAATTTTTTATGCTACCCACCTGCCCTATATGGCAATTCTGGACAGCTTACATATTTTTTTTAAAAAAATTAATTTATGGCTTAATTACATTTTCTGAGCCCAGTCATAACGTTGCTTCATTTCCTGGAGGCAGTTAAGAGAATTTGGAACTCTCCAGGGTCTCATACAGTCTTCTTCCTCTCCTGTCCCCAGTTTTCTGCTGTTTCTCCAGCCTGCAAATTCACCCCTTCCTTTTCCTTCTCTTCTCTTTTTTTTTCTTTTCAAAAATAAACTTGGGAAATTTTAACGCTTCGCAAAATTAACTGCAAGGTAAGGTTTTGCAAACTGAGATTTGAATTGCAGTTAATTATGGGTCGTGCTTAATGCCCACACAACGTTGTATTGACATTAGTTCCAGAAGAGCTAGGCAAGCTACTGTATGTTTCTTCGGTTCTTAAAATCAGTGGGCTGAGAATCCTGGCACTTTTTCTTCTAGACTGTACTTAACGGGTCTGCTAACATATAAACTAATGAGAACCTGAAGTTATAGTACAGTCTAGAAACTCCTGAATAATTGGGAATTTATCTGTTGAAAGGAGGAATGTGTACTGTTTATTTAAAGTGGTGGGAGAGATGGATATCCGCTTGCTTGGCATTTCTGATACTAACCATCAGTCATAAGTGCTGGATCCAAAGCATGTGATCCTTCTAAGTGAGTGGATTGTTTTCTACAGTGGGCAGTCAGATGGGACTGGGAAAGTCCATGGTCAGGGCAAGAGGACCCCATTCTCTTCCATTTTAGCAACAGAAAAGTAGAGTCAGTCTGCCTCTAAATTTGTAAATGCCATTTAATCAGGATTATGAACAGCAATGGACAAACCTCTTCTTATGCATGTATTCTAAATTTCTCATAAATTCTGCTCCTCAGTTACTGAACTTTGCTGTATCTTAACAATTATCCATAAATTAGATGTTGTAGGTGTTTGCAGCATTTTAGAAATACTTTGTGAGTGGAATCAGCTACCCGGAGAACTGGTGGGCTCCTTTTCAATGGATGTGCTCATGTGGAGACCAGACAGTCATTAGTTTGGAATGCTACACATTGAATTCTGGCAGTGGGGCAAGGTCTTTGGCCCTTTCCAGTGAAAAAAGGCATTGCTTGTTCCCTTCACATCGGCATGCAGTGAGCAGCCTTTTACTAATGTGTTCTTAAGCCTTCCAGTTGAGGAGAAACTGGATTTCCTTGATTGATCTAACAAGACTTTGAAATGGTACCAGACAGGTTTGACCGCATTTTGCCCTTCTAGCCCCTTGACCTGAATTCTTGTTGATCGACAACTGCTTATAACGAAAGGAAGCCACCGCAGTAACTGCTTGTCTTCTTCTTCTAGGTATGACAGCAAGTGCAGTAGCAGCGCTGGTCCTCATGATGTCCTCCATAGTGTCAGTAATAGGATCTTTGTACCTGTCTTACATTCTGTACTTTGTGCTGAAGGAATTCTGCGTTGTCTGTGTTATCACATATTTGCTGAACTTCGTTCTCTTGATCATCAACTACAAACGACTAGTATACTTGAACGAGGCCTGGAAACGGCAGCTCCCACCCAAACAGGATTAACTGCTTTGCAAACTTTTGACTGACAGTTTGAAGGCCCGGCTTCCATTTATGTTTATTTCACAGTAAAAAGATTTTTTTAAAAAAAAAATATTATTCATATCACTTGCTTTCCCCAGGAATCATAGCTAATTCAGTTAGAGTGACTCAAAGGATAGGGGCCCTGGGTAACTTCTCAGTCAATAGCTATGGTGAGGAACTGTTTGTGAAAGTCTTAACCTGATCAGAGACAAGCTTTAACTCTACTTTGAAGGAGTTCACAGAGGCATATTCTTTACTCCTTCTTTACCCTTCCCCAAATATTCCAGGTAGGCTATAGGAAGTCTCCCATTTCAGTGTGAATTGAGGTGGGGGAAGTCTTAACTGGGAGATCATGATTATTCTAGACTTTATAGGTACCATAGGGAAACATTGCCCTGTTTACATTATGTGTAATGGTAGCCAAGGGAATTTGACCACATAGATGCAACTTGAAACACTTACCACAACTTGGTGCATAGTGGTAGAAAAGACTGGCTATGTCCTGGCAAAGAAAGGAGGTCAGCACAGCTGAGCTGAGTGATGACTTGAAGCATAACTTTGAAGAACGGTTCATTGTGTTATTGAGATGTTTTTTTAAAAAATGAAATTGAAATTAGTTTGTTTCCCTGGAGAAGATTTGCAACAAAAGATCTTTGCCAAGATGCCTTTTCCCCCCAGGATATGTCTAAAGAAAAGGAATTCAATGGCATTAAAAAAAAAACCTGAACTAAATTGGGTTTCCTTGCAACATCCAAACTGTTTGCTGTAGATGGAAACAATCTTTGGGGATGCTTAACAAGGGGGAATGGGGCATCTTGAGTTGCCCAAACCTCATCAGTAGGAAGCCTGTACAAATGGAGTTTGAGGGGCAGAATTGGCTGTGTACTTCAGAAGATGTGAGACAGCCAAATAGTGTTAACCAATTTGATTATAATATTTCTAGCTGCTGTATAGAATTACAACTAGACACTGGATCCCAGTAACCCACTGGGTAAACGAATGCACTGAAGAATTAGGATGCAGTCCCTCCGCGAGCTCTTTTGTACATAAGTTCCACAGAAGTCAAGAGGGGGATGTATAAAGAAATGTCAATGGAGGGTGCTTCACTGTTCCTGAGAAATTCCTCTTCATTTAGTGAAGCTTGTATAGGAAACCCAGATTAAGAACATAAATAGGTTTATATCTGTAGAGGCAGAGCAATTTCAAATTCCTAATACAAATTTGGCTAAGGCTTAGGGAGATGTACATTGGACCCCCTCCCCCCCCCAAGTTAGGGTAAAGGAAATAGATGGTAAACAGAATTGGTCCAAGATTCAGTCATGGTTCTACTTGAAAGAGCAAGTTGAAATAATTTCCCATTCATATTGTCCTAAAATGCAGTGTGTTTTTTTAAAAAGTGCCTTCTGTCTTACAAACCAAATATTGGGGGTGTTTGAAATTGCCAGGCAGAAGGGTTCTTGCGCAAAAATATATATAATATTTTTGATGAATCAGATCTTTGCAGTATGTAGAAGATGATCTCTTGGGCTTCTCTTATACCCAGGCACTCTGGCATCATAAACGGTTCCTTGTAGGACATACCTGGAGGTTGGGGGTATTTTTTGAGAGGCAGGATGTTGACCTGATTGGGACAGCTTTGAGCTCTGCAGTCCATGCTGGCTTCTGCTTTTCCTGCTAGAGAACTTTAGAAAGACATGTTTTTTTTTTCTCAGAACATAAAATTTTGTCTGCTATAATTAGATTTAGGGTTTCATTTACCCAGGAGTCTCTCAGTATGCCTCGGTATGACAAGGAAGCTTTAGAGGACCGTTGCAGTTTCTTATATGACAGCTGGGCCATAAACTGTTCCAAGCAAACCAGAAGAGCTACTCCTTAGCAAGATTGCCGTGTTTCTTCCTGCGGTGGCAAACCGAGGAACCTGTTACAGCGGCCTGTTTATCATTGGAGTGCAAGAAGGTACCAGAAACTTCCGGAGAATGAATGAGAGTTACAGGATTGATAGGATCAAAAAGGTGTGCTCAGTGACTGAAGCAGCTTTTGGAAGCAAAACGCAATCTGCCAGTGGCTTTTTGTGATGCGTATTCACCAGTTGGGCTCCTTGAGATCATTAAGACAATTCTTCTGCTGACATGATGAACAATTTGGAAGACTTATATTAAGGGTAGAAAGCAATTTTGGCGTCTATTATAGCAGAGATAGGTGTGTACTTGGGTCTTAACAAGCTAACTAAAAAGATCAAGTCAGGCCAGAATATATCCAGAATACAACAAAGGGCGTTGTTGCCAAAAACTTGAATCCTGTTGTTTTCTTACCATCGATGCTTGCTCCTGCTTATGCCCAAGAAGAGTGATCTTCCCGAAAAGCTCCCTTTTAAAATTCCAGTCTGCGTCTAAACTCTTTCCTTTTTCTGAGTCTGTAAAGGATCCTCTTTTTTTGTGTCATTTTCTTTAAGAAAAAATCAGCGTTAAGGTATAAATGCAATTCTCTCTAACGTTTTGTAAAAGTGCAGGATTTTATTTTCCAGTGGGAACAGCATCTGCTGAAGATGGGATGTCTGACAGTATTTAAATGCCTGCCAAATGAACAGTCCAGTTGGTTTATGTATAGAACTATGGTGGAACGCAAGTCTAATGGAGGAGGACAGGTGTTTATGGTTTATATATATATATATATATATATGTATGTATATATGTATTAAAAAGAAAACACTAAATTCTGCTTGTTGTCCTTGTCAAAGAGTTTCTCAGAAATGCATTTTGTATTAACCAGAGTACAGTTAAAGCTTGTCTTGAATTTTGAAATTAGAGCTGATGGGGGGAGTATAATTTACAATTTTTGTTACATTTGGTATGTGGAAAATATTTTCAAGTTTATACCCTCACTGATAAAAATTTTATTTTAAGACATTAATGTAACATAGTGTGAGGCTTTATTTTTTTACATGTCTGCAGATGAGATGGGGCTTTTCTATCTTTCTAAGTAGAGATTTCCATTTATCTATACCAGGGTGGGCAAGTATGGCAACTTCATGACCTGTGGACTTCAACTCCCAGAATTCCTGAGCCAGGCTCTGAAATTCTAGGAGTTGAAGTCCACAGGTCATAAAGTTGCATAGTTGCCTATACACCAGTGTCAGTTATAGGGGATACAAGGAAGTTGTAGTTTTCTTCCTAGGACTTCCCCTCTCCCCCCAATTCCTTGGGCGGGAGTGCAAGCAGACCCCATTTTTTCCCTCTGCTGAAAAGTTACCTGTTCTGCTCATTTCTCTTTCTAAGTCAATACCTTTTAAATGTTGAGACTATTTTTTTTTCTTGTTCAAGAACAGAGGCGTGAAGGTATCGGTCACCTTGTGTACTTTTAAGCAAAATCCTGACTTCTGTACCCTTCTCCCCCATCTCCCAATTTTAGTAGTATTCTGTGGTGTTAAACGGTCTATGAAGCCATAGTTTGTGCTGGATGAGTCGTTCTCAATTAGGTCCCCTTCAGACATGTTGTCCCCCCCCTTCCCAATCCCCAGAATTCCTAGGCAGCTGCAACACTTTGGGCTAAGGGCCAAACTAGACAAGATTTTGAAGTAGAGACTGTAGGGCACCCTTTGTCTGTCCAAATGGAAAATTGGTCCTCCTGAATGCTGGGCTGTGAGAAGCAAGCCAATATTTTTAACACAGCGGAGCCTCCCCTGCTCCTGCGTTGTAATATTTGTCAGCCCTCCAGCAAGCAAGTGGTAGGCAAATCTCCCTGCAGGTGTGTGGACTCTCTGCTGCCTTCCCTCTTCTTCCATAAAGGTAATTGGTTCTCTTTAAGGTGGCAATATTTACTAGGTTGCTTGGCCGTATTCCCAAGCCTATATGGATGATGGAAGATGCAGCATTTCCCTGTTTTTCGCAAGTGCAGCTTTCACTCTGCTTCGCTCCCAATTCCTTTCTTTTAATTTGGAAAGCCTAGGAGCCTCTGCTCTTTGGTTCTGTCTCATCACCTCAGTTGCTACTAATTTTATGCCAGTGAGGAAGGAGGGAAACTTTTTCAGTGACAAAAAGTTTAGGGTTTTTCTTTTTAATAACTGTGTCCCAGGAGGTAGTTTTCTTGAAGATCAATTTAATTCTCCCTACCACCCCCCTCCCCCAAATCTACCACTTCTCTCCCGCTTGTTGATGGCTCAGAAGAAAGAAAGAGCCCTGACCTCTTTTTCCAAGAAATCAAGGTTTCCATAGTCAGACAAGCCCCTTTTGTAAGATTTCTTAGAAATCTTCATACCTGGGAGTAAGTGTGGTTCTTAGTGCTTGTAATGCAGTTTTGAATGGATGACGGCTTTCTTGAGATACCAGAAAATGTATCCATGAAGCAGATGGCTCCATTGCATCTAGATCGGGGGTCTCCAAACTTGGCAACTTTAAGACTTGTGGACTTCAACTCCCAGAATTCCTCAGCCAGCAAGTCCACAAGTCTTAAAATTGCCAAGTTTGGAGACCCCTAATCTAGACTATTGCCATTCCCAGGAAAGATTTCTGTCACTTGATTTTCAGGAGGAATCAAGGAGAAGTAGCAAGAAAAATCTATACCCTTGGAAGAGGAGTATTTCTACTAAGGCAACTCTTTAAGGAAAATGTCAGAGTGGGCTCTAGTCCAGAATTAGATGAAAGTTTAAGAAAATAATTACTTTGGGGCTCAATACAATTTCCTGATTCAACACAAAGTCAAAAATTATTTTCTTTTTGCAGGTTAATATCTCCTGATCTGTATGAACAAAAATTGGTCAAAACAAATTAAACATTTGCTTGGATTCCTTCAAGACCAATTAAACATGACCTAGTAAAACTAGTAAAAAAAAAAAGATGAAGTATTCCGTTTCCATTTTTTTAAAAAAATGTATTAAGCATGGCCTAAATATTCAATGTGTGTTCTGTCTTGTATGTTTGATCTGACAACTTTTTGATGTGCTTCAATCTCCAGAACATCTCCATTTCCATTGGAGTCATTCCATTCTTATTTTTTTATTTTTTGGTTCAACATAGGACTGTGACATTCTGAGATTGAAATTCAATTTTGCTAACAGGGGAATTAAAACCATGTAAATATTGTAAGAATGTTTATTTGTTGCACATAACTTTTTTGGTATAAAAATAAACGTAGAAATTACCTGTGGATGTGTTTGCAGAATGTTTTGTAATCTCCTGTGCTGATTTGTCTCCAGCCCTCACTGAAATCAAATTCCTTGATCTTTAGTTACCAAACACTAGCCATTTCTTGTACTTTTTAAATAGAGCATTTGTGTTAAAAGTGCTGCTTTTAAACCAAAAATCCATAGGGTTGCAGTGGTTGAATTCAAGTGTTGTGTTAAGCCACGCTTTCTTTTAAGGACTTCCTTAAAGGAATTGACTGAATTCATAAAAATGAAGGCATAAACCATTGGCCATTAATCATAGTCACTAGGTTTATGCAACATGTGATTTGTTTCTGACTTAATATTTTGTGACAAACATACACAGTTTTATATTCATTAAATGATGGAAAACTATCACAAGACCCCAATTTAATATTGGGTTCTTAGTGGGCTGTAAGCCATAGTTATGGGTGTTTTGGTTTGGCTTTGTGTGTTATGGCAACCCAAACATTGTGCATTTACAGACTATGGGTAATACATGTGTGGAGTGATGCTTTTTTGAACCCCCTAAGCATCTACAGTATAATGTTCTGTCAGATTGATAATCTGTTGTTGACAGAACTGCCATGTTGACCACACACACACACACACACACACACACACACACACACCGAAATGCCTCTACTGCCATTGAAGGAAGACATGTAGGTGGCACATATCCCACTGCCTCCCAGGGAAGAAAGAATGACCTCTGGAACTGGGAGAGTTAAGAGTTTAACCATGATAAGGTGAGTGCTTTGTGATATGACGTGTTTCTAAATTGAGACAAAGGTTTTCACGAGAGAATTCATAATTGTGCTATATTGAACCTGGAATGTAGGACATAGTCTTTTCCTATACAGTACACAATTCAACTCACTGGATCCATTAGCCAATCGGCCTTTCACAAATCTTTTTCTAGGTATTCTGTATTTACTGGCAAGCCAGTCAGTTCCTTGCAAATAGAGTCCTACTTCTGAGGTGCTTACATTTTTTTTACGGGTTTGTCAGTCAATCGAACTGCCCTCTAGGAATCATTCCTGCCCTCTAGGAATGCTCTTCCAGTTATCCTAACATTTACAGTGAGTCAACCCTTAACTGTGGGAATATCTCCCTCACATTGTTTATTATTTTGCTTTGTTGCAATAGAATCTTTCCCAGGGACCTGAGGTAGGCAGATGTTGATATTTGATATTAGAGGTGTTGTTTATGGAGGTAAACTCCCTTTTGCAATTGACTGATGATGAATTTGTCAATGTGGATGGTATTCAAGCAGTGCTCCAGTTGTTTTGGGATTGCACCCAAGGCGCCTATTACTATTAGTATTACCTTCCTTGCCTTTGCCACAGTTTTTCTATTACTATTTGTGGGTCTTTGTATTTTGTTATCTCCTCCAGTTCTTTCTCTTCTATTCTGCTGTTTCCAGGTACTGTCACTTCCACTATCCAGACTTTTTTGTCTTTTGGTAAAAAATAATAATTTTATAACATATAAAAATTTCAATTTCAATTGAACTGAGTTGTCTGGTTACATGTAATCTTAGAAAATAATAATCAAAATGTTTACGGCAGTAGTCATTACATTGATATTAATTCTATAGTAATAATAATATTTGCTTATCCATTTTAACAAATCTCCCTTATAACATTAGTTCTTTTCTTACATTTCCATATTTCTAACTTCTGTTTTTATTAGTCAACCATTGATAAAAACGGGTCCCATGTCAAAAAGTTTTCAGTTTCCTCTTTTTCCTTAATTGTCAGTGTTAGTCTATCCATTTCTGCACATTCTAATATTTTTTAAAGTATGTTTTCCTCTGTTGGGATTTCTTTTTTGTCTTATCAACAATTGTTAAGTCTGGGTTGTTATGTGGCAGTTGCCTGTCAGTTTGAATTCTAAAGCTTCAGGCACTTTAGCTTCGTTTCTTGTGGCTTTATGGTTCCACCAGTTTTTGCGGGAAAATTATTATCATTATCATCATCATCATCATCAAATTTATTTCCTGCCCATATCACAGTTCAAAGTAGCTTGAGTCCATCAATCAGTTCCACGGTCAGGAATATCTTATCTTTCCTACGCTCATGGTATTTTTCATGCATTTACACAATCCATGCTATCAGGCATGCCACATTATGTTAGCTACTCCTGTTTGTGCTATTTGAGTTTCATGTGTGCCTGAGGCTTAAGTATCAGACCACTTTACTGTTTCTTTACCTAAACAATAGTGAACAATGTTGGGGGGAAAATAAGATATTGTTTCTTCTATTTAAAACTTGTCAAATAGTCATAGAACTGAGCATTTAAAATTTAGTAAATGATTACCAAGTTTGTCAAGTAAGAACAAAGCTAAATATCCTTGTGTTAAGAAGAGAAAAGAGAAAGGGGATTGGGGCAGGAGGAAAGATCTTTCTGATATATTATAATTGTAAGATAATGTTATAATCCATGGCATTGTTTATTTATACTTTATTGATCTTTCAGAGACAGACTGAGATGGAGAAGGTGTTCTGGGGAAAGTGGGAACCAACAGGATGACCCAACCAGGAAAATGAAAAGCAGAATCATCATCTTCCCCATTCTATAGCTATCTCCACTTTTTCAAATTTATCAACCAATGTCACTTCAACCTCTTTTTTTAAAATCCCACTTCTCCATATATGATGACCTTGTCCTATTTTTCAAATTCCTTTTCCTGTGGAAATGTAGCTTAGTTTTTTCAACCTGCGGTTTGTGATTAGTGCAGCAGCATCATCTGTGTGTGTAGGGTCAAAAAGAGTCAAGATGGTGGACAGAGTAGCACGATCGATGCCCTGACCCTTTCTATGCTTTTGCAATATCAATGCATGAAATTAAGGGCCGGGGTTTGAACTACGCACTGCCAATCTCACCATCTTGCCCATTTTTATTTCTTCCTACGGAAGCCAACGGGGTTCAGTGTCTTTGTGCCAGCTTAGCCACAAAATCTAAAATCTAATGTTCTGAAGAAGTTTGTCCTCTGTCAAGGATCTAGGAGTCCTTCCGCGTACTTAAGAGCAAAGTCATTGAACATCCAACATGAGACGATCGATTGATTTTAAAAGTTTTATTTTAGCAGTATAAGCACCTCCCTTTCACTCTCTCAGTCACACAAACGACATGTTCCAAGAAGTATTTCTTGCTGTTAGCCAAGTGGCAAAAGGGACAGAGACGTTCAAGGAGAGTTCTTTGAGATGACCTTCAGTGGAGCGGAAAATGGGAATTCGGACTTCTTTCTTCAGCTCTCTTTTTATAGCTTTCACACTGTAAGATTGTTAACTGATGATTCTTCAGCAAACTGCAGAGACCTTTCATCTTTGTTCCAGTTTGTGCCCTTATCATGACCACTGAGTAACCTCGTGGACTGCAAGAAACTTGCTGGAATGATGATATCCCTTCACTTCCTAGTGCAGGGGTCTCCAACCTTGGCAACTTTAAGACTTGTGGACTTCAGCTCCCAGAATTCCTCAGCCAGTTTTGCTGGCTGAGGAATTCTGGAAGTTGAAGTCCACAAGTCTTAAAGTTGCCAAGGTTGGAGACCCCTGTCCTAGTGCACCTTGGAATCTCTCTGAATATCTTATGTTTAGGCATGTAGAATCAGATGTCACTTTCAATAAGTGCAATAATGCTACTCTTAAATGTTGGTCCATTAACATATTTTATAATAAGGGATGGGTTTTTTATGTTTTCCGGTAAAATGAGTGTTCATGCTTGTCCCATGGCTTCTTTGGAACAGCAGAACTTCTTGGACTAACCCAAGTCGTAAAGAATGAGAACGATTCTGATAATTGGATCCTCTCTGTGTCTGTAGAGATTCTCAGTCATCCAGGTCATGGTTGTCCCAAAGGTGCTTCTCTTCCAACTCTTGCAGCATTGATTCTTGCCCAACTGGCTTCCAGCTATAATGGGTATCTTTCTTTCCTCCTGAGCCATCCAAGAAGAAGAAAAAATATCGTTCCTCTAGTGAACTTCTGATATTTTTTGATTCTGTCATTAGGAAAGAAACAAATCACAACAGGGACAGTTTACACAGACCTACAAGAAGGGGGGGGGTTCCTGGTGAGACCGGCCCATTAGGGCAACCTGGTCTACCCAGTTATGGGACGGAGCATACTGCTTCCGCTTTTGCTTTTCAGCCCCAATGCAGGAGCCTTCGCAAGCAATCGCTTTTGCCACAAACTATTTTTGTATTGAATTTATGTTTACCGACAAAGAAATAAAGGGAGACTAGAATAGATCCTATTTCAAGCTATTTAGCTCTCATCAGCTAGCCATACCCTTCTGGGATTTGAACCTGGGCTACTTGCATATTAGGTAGATGTATTAGATAGATGTATTTTACCAGAAAAAAACACTTAATGTCAGGTATGCTTCCTTCAAAATCCAGGAAAGAAAGAACCAGACTCCATTGTTATGAAGAACTATACTTTTACTGGTAAAGAAATGAATGCAACCAAAGCAAAGCTGAAACTAAAGACTATACACACGCAAACTGTATATACAAAGCATTCCCTCCCACTGTCCATCGTAAATCATCCAATCCACAGGTCTCCTAGGGGTCAGGTGGAAGCACGTCTGGCTGCGTCATCAATCAGGAACATCATGGCAGTTGGCCCGATAACAGCAGTTTCGTTTTCCCCCTCTAAGCAAAGCATCATCTAGGCAAAGTTTCACTTCTAGCCCCCCCATAGCCCTACACTCCCTCTCCCCGCTTCTATGGCAGCCAAGCAGTAAGGCGGAGGCTGACACTTAATCTCTTCCCTGATATAGACAAGCCCTTGGCTTAGAGGCTAATACATCTACCTAATATACAAGTAGCCCGGGTTCGAATCCCAGAAGGGTATGGCTAGCTGATGAGAGCTAAATAGCTTGAAATAGGATCTATTCTAGTCTCCCTTTATTTCTTTATCAGTAAACATAAAATTGTAGGACACGGTGGCTCAGTGGCTAAGACGTTGAGCTTGTCGATCGAAAGGTTGGCAGTTCAGCAGTTCGAATCCCTAGTGCTGCGTAACAGGGTGAGCTCCCATTACTTGTCCCGGCTTCTGCCAACCTAGCAATTTGAAAGCATGTAAAAATGCAAGTAGAAAAATAGGGACCCCCGTTGGTGGGAAGGTAACAATGTTCCATGCACCTTTGGCGTTTAGTCATGCCGGCCACATGACCATAGAGACGTCTTTGGACAGCGCTGGCTCTTCGACTTTGAAATGGAGATGAGCACCGCCCCCTAGAGTCAGGAACGACTAGCACATATGTACAAGAGGAACCTTCACTTTTTTAAACATAAATTCAAGACCTACAAGAAGTTATTAAATAAAAGTTCCAGAATCACCACCATCCTCCAGAACATGTTCACTCCGTCTCTGCTAATATCTTGCTTGTGGCACTTCTTTGATCCTCCATTTTTCTTTTCCCAGGAGAGATCTCCCAACTGCTTCTCAGCCTTTTCTCCCAGCTGACCTCCAGATCTTCTCATCCCTTTGACTTGGTTGCTGATCCTGCTCTGCAATTCTTTGGGCAAAGGCTCTTGCCTGCTTGCCCTCCTTTGCCTCTTGATCCTGAGTGGTCCTTATGCCAGCAAAGAAGCCTGTGTGGATCTTTCCACTGGTTCCAAGCATTCTTCTTTACCTCTTTCTCTCTCATTTTCTCTCCCATCTCTTCTCCTTTTCATTGTCCACATTCCCTTTGCTACCCCCAATGCTAGGACCTCCAATAAGTTCCTGAGCTTGGTCTCTCTTCTCACCTCGCAAATTAAGTTTCCTTCATTCCTTCATGTGTGCGTGCGCGCACACACACACACACATTGTCCTTTGGGGGAGAGTTAGTTAAATATAAACCAAAGCTGCTAAACATGTCTATGATGATTTCTTCATCATGTTTCTTCCCAAAATTTCTACCTCCCTTTCCATATTAGAAGATTCTGCATTGGCTGTTTAATCTCTTCCTTTAGCCCTTTCCAGAATAACAGAATTGGAAGGGACCTTGGAGGTCTTCTAGTTCAGTGGTCGGCAACCTTAAACACTCAAAGAGCCATTTGGACCCATTTCCCACAGAAAAGAAAACACAGGGAGCCACAAAACCCTTCCCGTGCCTGACTATTTCCTGAACGGCCACAAAACTAGCCTATGTAGTTGAATTAAACATTCTGTTTTCTTCTGAAACTTTTCTTTTCTTGGATTTATCCATGGTTGGCTTACCGGGGGTTGAAAAGCTCAATAAATTGCATGCCAGCAGGTGTTACACATTGGCGGTTGTGATGCATATTTTGAGCGACAGGGAGCCGCAGCAGAGGAATGAAAGAGCCACATGCGGCTCCAGAGCCACGGGTTGCTGACCCCTGTTCTAGTTGAACCTGATCAACCCCTTGCTTCCCTGCGAACCACTGGGATGCCTCTGGACATGTTTATGTTTATGAGTGAATGGCAGTGTGCCTTGAAAGGCAGCGCGGAAGTGTCACTATCTTGAGCAAGGTTTTTCCCAGGCATTCTCCCTCCTCAAAAGTGCACTTAACAAACCTGCATATCTTAAATTTAGTTCCTTACACAAAACAGAATTAATAAAATGTATTCAAGAAGGGGCAAAAATATTGCAAAACACTTTAATAAGGCTAAGAAGCATTTTGACCCTTAGAAATGTGCAAATAATGTTTTTCAAAATCAGAGGAGAAACGTGTCCACGCAGTATCTGTTTCTCTGACTCCTTGTAAGGGTAGAACAAAAAACTTACGATTGTCAAATTTTGTCACCAGTCCTGCTAGCGGCTTCGTTGATTAGTTTTCATGATCTCAGTACATTTCTTCTCTGACATTTAATCGTAGAAAAGTTTTAATGTTTTAGTTTTAATGTTCTTTCTGTAGAACATCTATAACACGAGCCTCTGGTAATACCTGAAATGAGAGTTGAGCAAACTTGGAGAAGTGTGCTTCAGGGCAAGCAGGCACTGCACGGGGCTGGTGGCATCCGAGATCTGGATTCATTGGCAATCTTCCAGTATCTTTCTTTCAAAACGAAGGCAGCGGCTTTTGGTTGCCGTTGGCGAGTGAAAATCCCTTTCTTGTTACCCATGACGCGTGTCACCCCTGCAGACGGGAAAGGACACCACAAAGCAAATGGGTATAATTGAAATAGTAGACAAATCATGCTTAGCTACAAACAAACCAGAATCAACATATCAGACTGGCCAGTCACCATAGTTTCTTAAGTCAGTTCCTGGTTTCTTTTGCTCATTATTACTGCTCTTAAGGACTTGGTGAGGTACACAAATAAAACTAGGAATAAACTGGAGAAATTGGAAACTCTGCATCCCCCTGTCCAACTTGACTCACAAACCCAGGCTTATAATTAATCATGATTAAAGGATTCACCCCATAAATGTGCCTCAAATGACTCTGCAAACAACCTCTGCTGTATTTTTATCCCCCCGTTTCTCTGAGAAACATGCGTCCGTAGATGTTTTGTTGTCTGCTCAAGCATCACTTTTGAGCTGTTGCTTTCAATGCTTGATTTTTTAAAAAATCTGAAACCTGGTGGTGTCGGGAGGCTAATGCTCTCCATAGACCATTTTTGGAGAAGTCTGCAGGAGAGGAAACAGAACAGAAATAGTAGAGTCCCAGCTTGTTTTCTGTTGCAGAAATGGGGCTTAATGATAAGTTAGTTTTGGGTTCAGATAATAAACTATGCTTAAGGAAAGCTAACTTGAAAGTCTTGATTCGTTTGTTATTCAGGCATTTCTTCCATTTTCTACTTACCTTGAATCCTAAATTTGTGTGATATGGTAATCTGGTTTACCATGTTGTGCAAACATGTAATGGTTGAGTTCGCACAACGTAGTGGACTAGAATAAAATGGGGTTCAGTAGTTTGCAGTTGAGTACGATATATGCTAAGGCATGTTTAACACATTGTCTTAGGCCAGGGGTGTCAAACTCTGTTTCATTGAGGGCCACATCAGAGTTGTGTTTGACCTTGGGGGGCCGGGGTGGGCATGACCAGGGTGTGTGTGGTCAGCTTGGCATCACTCAACCTGGGGGCACCTGTGGTGGCCTGAGCACTCAGCTAGCAAAAATGGGCTCATGAGCTCCGTTTTCAGCCGGGATGGCCTCCTGCAACCCTCTGCCAGCAAAAACAGAGCTTGGGAGCACTGTGTGCGGCCCTCCTGAGCTCCATTTTCGCTGGCAGAGACACCACCGGCCGGTCCTTCGCTGTTTTCATGCAACCCCGTGGACCAGATCTAAGCACCCTGCGAGCCGGATCCAGCCCGCACATGTTAAGTTTGACACCCCTGTCTTAGGCCATAATATGCTTTTCAGTTAGTGTGATGACAGGGCGGTAAAGCACAGTTTCAAACCATAGCTTGATATTGGCTTATTGATTGCAGCATTGTCTTGGAGTCTGGGCTAACAAAATATATTGTTGTACTCACTTATTATGCCCTATGAAAAAACTAGTGAGTCATGCCAGTTAAAAAAATTCTGATTTACTGCTATAAAATGAACCGATAGATCTATATAGACCTTGTCTGCACATCACACTAAGTAAAAAACAAAATGGCCCAGTGTGGTGCATGTACTGGCCAGCACCAAACAGTTGTAGTGTAGCAATGCAAGCTCCATCGCAAACAATAATTGCACCTCACATTCATATGTTTAGGAAGCAGCACAAAATATTTCATGACTGCCGAGTAGCGACTGGATTGTAGCTACTAAGCCTCTGAGTTAGAGGCCTACTGTATCTAACAGAATTGATAAAGTCTTGCCAATGACACTATAAACAAGTTATCATGGAAATATTTTTGCAAGTGGTTGAGATTTATTAGTTTTTTCTGCCTCATCACTGAAATGTTTATGTAAATATTTCTGTTCCAGACCAAACATTCATTTTATTAAATCCAACCCTAAGCATTTGGCAGGACAATGTGGCAGCTTTTATCTAATAAGCCCCTACCTTGTTCTGTCATAAAATCGGCAAAATTCCAGATGAGTTCTCCAATCACGTACTCCTCCCTCTTTTGGTCTAAGACGGCATGATACTCTTTGAGTACAGCTTCCTCGTATTCCTCAGAGAACATGAGAGGGGGGTCCTGCAGACACCAGAAAAGCAGGGAAGGGTGAGCACGAGTCTAACAAAATAACAATGTGTATCCTCCAGATGTACTCTTAAAGTAAATGGCAGCAGAGCACCATCCAGCTCCTAGAGCAGCAGTCACCAACTGGTGGTCCGTGGACCATTGGTGGTCCGCAAGAAAATTTTGGTGGTTCGCAGAAAAATTATTTGCATTTTTTTTTATATTGCACTAAATCAGGAGTTCTCAAACTACGGTCCCTGGGCCGGATACATGCAATGAACGTTTGTGTTGCTGCAGAGAGTCTTCCCCCTTCGGGGTCTTTTTGTGCAGGTTGGAGGGGGGCAGAAATTCCAGTTTGGGATCTGCTTCTACCTCGTGGTGTGGGGCTTTGGGCGAAGACTGGAGGGAAATGCCGCTGGTGGCAAGGAGCCAGAAGGCCTTGTTCCAGTGGGACTGCACCATGGCCTGGAACTGGCTGACCATCTCAGCCCGTCAGTACCTGGCCTTGCATTCCTGCAGGTCTTCCCTCTGCTTGAAAAGCCTATGCCAGTGATGGCTAACCTTTTTGCCGTCGCGTGCCAAAAGCGGGGGGAGTGCGGGGAGGTCGACCACGTGCGTGCCCACACCCATAGTTCAATGCGCCCTGCCCCCGCACCTCCCTCCCCCCAGCGCTTTTAGCATGTGATGGCACAGTGGGCCCGATAGGCCCATTTTTCACCCTCTCCAGGCTGCAGTGGCTTTCAGGTAGCCTGGGGAGGGTGAAAACAGCCTTCCCCTCCCTCCTGGAGGCCCTCCAGAGGCCGGAAATAGCCCATTTCCCAACTTCTGGTGGGACTGGAAGGCCCAAAAATCAGCTAGCCAGCGCACTAATGCGCACTACAGCTGAGCTATGGCAGTGCTCGCATGCCCACTGATATGGTTCCATGTGCCACCTGTAGCACCCGTGCCATAGGTTCGCCATCACGGGCCTATGCTTATAGTCCCGAGTGAGGTGCTTCTGCTGAGCCTCCTTCTTGGTCAGATCCAATTTGAACTGAGCCAGCTGTTTTGCCAGCTCTTTCTCGTGGTGGCTGCTTAGCTCCAACAACTGCTTCCTGTTGAAGCCCTAAGGAGCCCGGGCGGGGAGGTGAGGAGTGGCTGCCAGGAGAGGGGTGAGTAGAGGCCGGCGAGGCGCCTCTCGATGTGAGTGACATCAAGTTGGCCATTGAGTTGGCCACGCCCACCTAGTCACATGACCATCTAGCCACGCCCACACAGCTGGTCATTAGGCAGATCATATTAGTGGTCCGTGGGATTTAAAATTATGAATTTAGTGATCCCTGAGGCCCAAAAGGTTGGGGACCCCTGTCCTAGAGTAATCTTCTATGAGGATTCAAAAAAACCCACTTAATTAGTATAACACGCTTAACCTGATTCCTGCCCTTTCCCATTTTCTGCATTTGAACAATAGCAATAGCATTTAGACTTATATACCACTTCACAGTGCTTTACAGCCCTCTCTAAGTGGTTTACAGAGTTCAGCATATTGTCCCCAACAATCTGGGTCCTCGTTTTACCCACCTCGGAAGGATGGAAGGCTGAGCCAACCTTGAGCCTGGTGAGATATGAACTGCCAAATTGCAGGCAGCTGGCAGGCAGCAGAAGTAGTCTGCAGTACTGCACTCTAACCATACAATGGACTCTAAGCTAAAAAGGATTGGATGTGTACAACACCCTAAATCACAAAAAACAATAACAAAGCTTAGAATGTTGGTGCAAATGCAGTTGCTGGTGAAACTAGTGTGTGAACTTATCCAGGGAGAACATTTAGCTCTGCCCCTTGCTTAGTGCAAGATCTGTGATACACAATACAGATAAAATATTTTATGCCCCATACACAATGATGCCCCAGTCTTTGGTAAAATACCCGCAGCAACAGAAAGCACCTCCACATAAATGTGTTTCACATAAAACCTTCTATTGGTATTATATTTCTCCTATGATTAATCCAAACCTGTATATATGTGTGTTTTGTGTAAGAGTATATTTATGGTATATGGATATAGCAATAGCAATAGCACTCAGACTTATATACCACTTTACAGTCCTCTCTAAGTGGTTTACAGAGTCAGCATATTGAGCCCAACAACCTGGGTCCTCATTTTACCGACCTCGGAAGGATGGAAGGCCGAGTCAACCTTGACCCGTTGAGAATCGAACTGCCAAACTGCTAACAGTCAGCAGAATTATCCTACAATACTACATGCTAACTACTGTGCCGCCATGGCTCTTATAGACCCAGTTCCATTTGGAAAAGCCTTGGAAGGAACAGGAATTAATGCCCTTAGTATAGAAAAAGTCCTGTCTACATCTTCTGCCTGCAAACTACTGTTTTTTTTGGGAGTGTAAGACACACCTTTCCCCCCCCTAAAAGGGGGTGAAAATTTAGGTGCATCTTATACACCGAATGTAGCCCCGCGAACCCACTGGCCCCCACCCTTTGGCCTCTACCTCCCAGCACAGTTACATTCTTGTAGCAAGCAGCAAGAAGAAACAGCTCCTTTCAGCTTCAGCACAGCCTAATTAGCACAAGTTGATTGGATTGGCCTGACTCTCAGCTGTTTCGCTCTCAGCCGGGGCCTCTGCTGCAAGGAGGAAAATTGCTGGAGCAGATTTTTTTTTCTTGTGCTAATCAAGCTATGCTAAAAACGAAAATGAAAGTAAAGCAAGCTGTTTGCTGCAACGAGGCAAAATTGCTGGGAGGCACAGGCAGATTTCTTTTTCTTGTTTTCCTCAACAAAAAAGGTAGGTGCGTCTTATACTCTGAAAAATACGGTACATTCTACTGCTGCAATTGCCCCACAGAATCGTAAGACTCACAGCATGAAAGCCGCTGATGGTGTCAGCTCCATATTCACTCTGAATGATGGGCTTTTGGTGGGTAGTATACCAGTTCTCAAACTGTGTCTTCAGCTGCAGCTGGATCACTTCCAGGTGTCCTGCATCATGGTACCAGGAGAAGTAGCTATTCACACAGATGACATCTACATAAGGTGCCTACAGAAATCTGAGGTTAGTTCAGACGATGAAGGAGATCCAGGAGAATATAAAACTCCTCCTTATATGAAGCAGCTGGGCCTAGTCTCTTTGAATATTTACTTGGTTAAAATGAAAGTCAGTAACCCGCAGTGGCCAAAATGCTCAAATGTTCTGCTTCACATTATACTCTGAATCACAAAACTGTGAAAATGGAAGGGACCGCAAGGATCACCCACTTTCTGAAACATGAAGGATTTTAAGCCATCCTTGAGTGGTGGCTGTTAGCTTCTTCTTTAAAACCTCCAGAAATGGAAAACCCACAACCTCTCTACACAGACAATTCCACTGTTATAACACTGAAATCATTGATACTTGGAAGCAGGGGTGAAATCCAAAATTTTTCCCTATCAGTTCTGTGGGCGCGGCTTGGTGGGCATGGCAGGGGAAGGATATTGCAAAATCTCCATTCCCACACCATTCTGGAGTCAGTCAGAGGTGGTATTTGCCGGTTCTCTGAACTACTCAAAACTTCCGCTACCGGTTCTCCAGAACCTGTTAGAACCTGGTGGATTTCACCCCTGCTTGGAAGTATTGTGTCTTTTCTTTTGTAAAAGTAAGCACTAAATTAGAAATGCTATGACTTGGGTAGGTTCTTGTGCTTCTATTTTGCTTGAAAAATCCTCCAGTTGCCACCATCCTCATAATGAGTCACATATTGGTTAACTGTCCCAACCAGGGCCATCAGTACTCTTGCACCATGTTCCCTTCAGGCTTCAGTGGCTGAATTAAAAGAAAATCAGTGCAGCCTTTTTTAGCTATGAATAACTGGCCAGCCCTGATTTTGATAGAATTGGACTGTGCACAGCATGCTCAAGCTGCTGTTACTCTAATCAGATCCAGAAAGTTCTGGATGAAATAAGTTTTGCACATATGTTTTTTAGTCACCACACTATAAACAAAGCTGTTGAGACTAGAAAAAGTGCAGAGAAGAGCAACCAAGACGATTTGGGGACTGGAGACTAAAACATATGAAGAACGGTTGCAGGAACTGGACATGGCTAGTCTAGTGAAGAGAAGGACCAGGGGAGACATGATAGCAGTGTTTAAATATTTGAGGGGCTGCCACAGAGAGGGAAGGAGTCAAGCTATTTTCCAAGGCACCTGAATGCCAGACAAGGAATAATGGATGGAAACTGAACAAGGAAAGATTCAACCTGGAAATAAGAAGAAATTTTCTGAGAGAACAATCAACCAATGGAACAGAAGTTGACTTTGGAAGTTGTGGGAGCTTCATCACTGGAGGCTTTCAAGAAGAGATTGGACTGCCGTTTGTCAGAAATGCTGTAGGATCTCCTGCTTGGGCGGGGGGTTGGACTGATGGCCTATAAGATCCCTTCCAACTCTGTTAATCTGTATCTATTTTAATTAATTTAATTGGAGTTTAGATCTATTTTGGCACTGGCACCTGATGACAGAGCTCCCCACCCTTCTGAAGCCCGAATCATTCAAAATCCATCATGTGAGCCCAAAGATAGGCAGTTATAAAAGGAGGAGAAGCTCCTTTCCAAACAGGAAAAAATGGCAAACCCATCAAATGGATTGTCAACGGCTACAGGATGATGAATAAATCTTAGAATATGTTATTCATGACAGCCACACTGTAGTATCTGATTCTAAAACAGTTTACCTCACACCAGTTAATATGCAAACAATTGATAAAGGACCTTCTATTTTGTTCTGCTTATGGGCTTCGCTAGATGTTTTTGGATGACTCCTAAATGAAGCAAGATGCTGGACTTGATGGATCTTTGATCCAAAAGGACACCAGGAGTTTCTGCAGGGGGTTCAAAAAGTTAAGATGGCGGCCACAATTATATGATCAAAGGCCCATGTATAAAAAAATGGCAGGCTTTGATCATGGGGGTGTAGCTGCCATCTTGACTTTTGGATCCCCCCCCTCCCCTGCTAAATACACTTTAAAATTACTTGGAGGAAATATTTCGGACTTTGTATGAACATGTTTCCCTGATATCCATTGAAATAGAATAGAATAACACAGTTGGAAGAGACCTTGGAGGTCTTCTAGTGCAGCCCCCTGATCAAGCAGGAAATCCTATACCACTTCAGACAAATGGTTGCCCAATCTCTTCTTAAAAACTTCCAGTGTTGAAGCATCCACAACTTCTGGAGGAAGCTATTCCACTGATTAATTGTTCGAACGTCTATAACAGGGGTGTCAAATGGGATTTCATTGAAGGCCGCATCAGGGTTCTGTTTGACCTCGGGGGGGGCGCCAGGATAAGCATGGCCAGGTCAACGTCACTTATGTTGGGGGTGCTTGTGGTAGCCCGAGCTCTCTGCCAGTGAAAATGGACTCCTGAGCTCTGTTTTTGCTGGCAGAGGCACTGTGGGTCAGTCCTTCGCTGTTTCAAGGGTGGCCCCATAGTCCAGATCTATGAAGAACGATTGCAGGAACTGGGTATGTCTAGTTTAATGAAAAGAAGGACTAGAGGAGATATGTTAGCAGTGTTCCAATATCTCAGGGGCTGCCACAAAGAAAAGGGAGTCAAGCTATTCTCCAAAGCACCTGAGGGTAGAACAAGAAGCAATGGGTGGAAACTAATCAAGGAGAGAAGCAACTTAGAGCTAAGGAGAAATTTCCTGACGGTTAGAACAATTAATTAGTGGAACAACTTGCCTCCAGAAGTTGCAAATGCTCCAACACTGGAAGTTTTTAAGATGATGTTGGATAACCATTTCTCTGAAGTGGAGTAGGATTTCCTGCATAAGCAGGGGGTTGGACTAGAAGACCTCCAAGGTCCCTTCCAACTCTGTTATTTTATTCTATCTAAGCACCCTGCAGGTCGGATCTGGCCCGTGGGCCTTGAGTTTGACACCCCTGTACTAAAGCAGCCCAACCCTCCTCAATTCTTCACACAAGTCTGAAAAACGGGATCCGCTGCTTCAAGAATCACTTTAAAGCAGATTCCTTAAAGCAGCCACATCAACGTCTGGCTTTTTACTCTTCCGTTTGTAGGGATAAAGAACGCTTCTATGCCTTACAGCACCTAATCTGGAATTCTTTTGAATCAGTTATTCAACTGATCTTTCAAGAACACAGGATCGACTTCCGGTTCCGGTTCCGCTGGCGACAGACTCTGATCGGGCTAGCTCTGGCCCCAGAGTCTGATCCCCCCCATCTGGAGGCCCTTTGGGCCAAGCGCCCCATTATTGGGGCGTTTGCCGTTTGAGGGCGGCTCGCCAGGGGTCCCCTGCCTCACTTCCAGGGGCCGGGAGGCCGATGCTGGCGCGCCCGAGGCTCCAAAGGGGGCGGGAGGCGATCGGCGGCTTTTTTTCGAGGCCGCGGAGGCGCCACAGCGCCTAAGGGGACCGGTGCTACCTAAGAAGGCACAACGGACTGTACTGACTGATTGCAGAGTGGAGCAGGCATCCTGGAGGCGAGAGGGGGGGGTTGGAGTTTCCCCCCCCCCTTGTAGCTGGAAAGGTGCCGTGGCAGAGAACTAGGGGGAAGGAGATGGGGTGAAACCCCTTACCTTTCTGACTTTTCCTTGGAGGATGGCTGTGGCAGAGTCTCTTGGAGAGGTCTGGTGGCCCCTCTCCCCGGTAGGCAATGGCGGCGGTCTGACTTCCTGCTTCTTTATTTATGATTGAAGACAACATTCTCCTCTGGCTTCCTGTTTGACCTACTCTATACTTCGGACTCGTTGCTCCTGTGAGCGCCCACTGGTGGACAGTTGAAAAATTACTTTGATTGCTAATCCCTCTTTCTTCTCTGGAGGTTTGCCCTTTGATTTCTCATCTTCTACTGATCTAAGATGGCTAAGGGCCACAAATCAGCAGCAACTGACATGGGGAAAATTTTGGAAAGACTGGCGATATTGGACCAAAAGTTGGACAAGTTAGATGACGTCCAAAAAGGATTATCTGAAATTAAATCTGAAATGACACTTATGAAAAAAGATTTAAATGATGTTCAACAGCTGGCAGAGCAAAACAAGAAGAAGATGGGGGGTCTGGAGGGGGAGGTACGGGCACTCCAGAAGGTGGAGGATGGGAGAGGAAATGCAATGTTAACCTTACAATTGGATAAGATGTCTTATTTTCTCAGGTTCCAAAACGTGGAACAACTTGACCAGGAAAATTTGAGAGAAGTGATGGTTAAAATGTTGGGTGAATTTTTAGAAAGAGATTTGGAGTCTATTGGAAGGGATGTGGACTTGGTGTACAGAGTAAACTCACAATTTGCAATTTTACATAATCTACCAAGAGAGATTCATATTAAATTTGTGAGAAGGGAACTGAGAGATGAGATATTGAGAAAACAAAGACTGGGGGCGCTGGTGTACAGGGGCAAGGAGATCACCATCCTGAAGCAGATTCCCAGACTGGTACGAGAATTAAGAAGAAAATATTATTTTTTATCAAATAAGCTGTACCTCAAGGGAGTAGGTTTTAGGTGGCTGATTCCGGAGGGTTTGATGATTTTTTGGGAGGACAGTAAGAAGAAAATTAATAATGTAACGGAAGCTAAGGCTTTTTTTGACCAACATAAATCCTTCCTAGGTGGAGAAGATACAGGAGCCGAAGAGGGGGAAGTATTAGATGATCAAGGAGCGGAGGCGGACGGAGCTGTTGCGGCCCGGGAGGGGGAGGGAGGCCAGACCATGGTTTTAAGAGCCAGAACTAGGAAATGAAGAAAGGAGGGGAATCTATTGTTTAAGGTTTTTTTAATTGACATTTTTTCTTTCTCTCTCTTCTTTTATTGTATTTTGTATAACACTCTTTTTTTTGTTTATATAATTTTTATATAACCTGGTTGTTTGTTTTGATTTAAGATAATAATGTCTGTTGTGTGAGAAATTAAAAAAAGAAAATAATAATTGAAATATCTTTATATAAAGATATTGAAAATTCAACATATTGTAAACTATAATATTGTATATTCTTAACCAATAAAAACTTTTTATTAAAAAAAAAAAAAGAACACAGGATCAAAGCTTCTGCTATTCCTCTTTGCAATGAGTGCTGAACAAACTTGCAGGAAGGGGAGTTCAGGAACCCTTCCTGTTAAACTCAATCTAAGCCGTGCAATACTTACCCCCTGATCTCGGAGGTAATTAGCATTTGAGACAAATGTCACAGGCCGGGTGGGGTCCAAAGCTTTGGTGTGGGCTATCACTGTCCTGCAGGGTGAAGATAAAATTCAAAAGATCGGGGTTATTTCTTTTCTGTACATCAAGGACAGTTCATTTGCAGCATTCTTTCCGCTAATAGGAAGAGAGGATCCTTCCAAAGATAGCAATAGCAATAAGACTTATATTTTTACAGAACTCTCTAAGCGGTTTACAGAGTCAGCATATTGCCCACAACAATCTGGATCCTCATTTTACCGACCTCGGAAGGATGGAAGGCTGAGTCAACCTTGAGCCGGTGAAAATCGAACTGCTGGCAGTCGGCAGAATTAGCCTGCAGTACTGCATTCTAACCACTGCGCCACCACAGCGCTTGATAAACTTTGTCAGGTAACATGTTGAAAACTTCCACCAGCTTTACATTCAGGATTACTATAAAGGGAAACATAGGAGGTCCCCCTGTAATGGAGCCTGCCCATTATTTATTTATTTTATTATTTTATTAGTCATATTTCTATGCCGCTCACTCTCCGAGGACTCTGGGCGGCTTACACCAAAGACAGTATACTAAATAGCATATGCCCCCAACAATCTGGGTCCTCATTTTACCCACCTCGGAAGGATGGAAGGCTGAGTCAACCTTGAGCCGGTGAGATTTGATCCGTTGATCTGCTGAACTAGAAATCAGCTGAAGTAGCTGCAGAACAGCACTCTAACCACTGTGCCACCTCGGCTCTGATTAATTATGGTTGTAAGTTGTGATGGTCGTAAAGTGGTTCATCCATGTGACCTGTCTGATTTCATGACCTTGTTTGCAAAAGTCGTTAAGCAAACTCATTGTTCGCGATGGTCTGGTTTTTCCAAAAACCAGAAGTAAATATCAGTTTTCAGCAAAAACGTCGGAAAATGCAGCTATGTTACTACGGGATGCTGCAAACAGCTGTAAATGCGAGCCAGATGACAAGCACCCACATGCAGTCCTGTGACCACTGGAGAGGTGCTAGTCATTAGAACCAGGTCGTAAGTATCCCTTGGGGAGGTCCATAGTAACTTGGTGACTGGTCATAAGTCAAGAACTGCTTGTACTCTCCCCATTGTCATCTATGCCTTTTTTGTCTGCCCAAAGGTAACGAAGGATTTCCAGCTGAACTGTAAATTCTTATCCTTATAAGAATTTGGTAGCTAGAGATTACAACACCACAAAGGCAATACCAGGTAGGAAGGAAGTTCCAGCTTTGATCTGGGACGTTTCTCACTAATAAACAATCAGGACCAAGAAAGAGCAGCAACCAGAAGATTTTTAGACTGTTAAATTGGAGGTGGGGAATTTTTCTTTAATCTGGGGCCACAAATTATAATATTTTAAAGAAAAAAGATCCCTACAGATTTTGTCAGGGGAGGGGAGGGGGAAGAGAATGGTATTGTTGCCCTGGAGACAATAGATCAGGGGTGTCAAACTCGTGGCCCGCAGACCAGATGCGCCATACCCACCTCCATTTTAGCGAAGGGGGAAAAAGTCACGTCGCATCACCACAATGTGGCGACGCGAGTTTGACACCCCTACAGTAGATGTTATATTTTCAGTCTGTTTTTTCCATGGATGGCTCAGACTTTATATTTTATTTTGCTCAAAGTCTGTTTATATAATAAGTCTATAATTATGTGTACATGTAGATGTACAGTCTGGTTCACTAGAGCGTAATAGATATTATATTTGGTATCTGTTGAAGCAGTGCTAAATAAGATCATAACTACACAAATAAAAACAGCAATAAGAATAAAATTATGATAAAAAATGAATTCTGTTCAGAAGCTGCAGAATGTGACGACACAGGTTTAGGGCGGAGGTGGGATTCACTTACCTTCCCTACCGGTTCGCAAATCTTTGCTCACGCATTACGTCCAGGCGGGTGGGCGGAGCCTCCCGCACTCGCCACTACTGATTCGCCCGAACCAGACAGAACCGGCTGAATCCCACCTCTGGCTTAGTGTGCCAGTTACTGGGTTCAACAAGCTGCATTGGCTTCCAGCTGGGCTTCTGGATGCAATTCAAAGTTCTGGTTGACACCTTTAAGTCCTTCATGATTTGGGACCAGGTTACCTATGGGCTGTCTCTCCCCAGTTGCCTCTATCTGTCCTCCCTGATCCAGCAGTCAATGAAGGCTGGAAGGAGAACCTTTTCTGCTGTAATGCCCACTCATTGGATCTTCATCCCGCCTGACTTGGCCTTATCCCTGGTGGCCTTTACAACTTGGTTTTGTAATTGCTTGCTGGGGAATTCTAGGAGTTGAATCCACACATCTTAAAATTGCCAAGGTTGAGAAAGGCTCTGTTGGCACAATACCCTACTTTACTGTAAGACACAAAAGAGCCCTCTATGTAGGTGACAGCCAGGTGTAGGATTACAGCTTTCATCTTATTCAGCAGGTTCTGACAGGTTCTGGGGAACCGGTAGCAGAAATTTTGAGTAGTTCGGAGAACCGGCAAATGCCACCTCTGGCTGGCCCCAGAGTGGGGTTGGAATGGCGTTTTTGCAATATCCTTCCTCTGGAGTGGGGTGGCAATGGGGATTTTGCAGTATCCTTCCCCTGCCACGCCCAAGCCACGCCCATCAAGCCACATCATGCCCAACCAAGCCACAGAACCGGTAGTAAAAAATTTGAATTCCACCACTGTTTCATCCCCTATTCCTATGATTGCAAATTCCACTTTTTGTGTGAGCTCATGTCCAGTTCACAGACCTCACAGTGCATTCTCAGCTGAGCAGGTACTCACTTGAAGTAGTAAGCAGCCACAGGCAACTCTGAGGCTGGCTCATTGGCTACTGACCACATCACAACTGAGGGTCGGTTTTTGTCCCGCCGGATCAGCTCTTCCATCACAACAAGGTGGTGTTGCAGAGACTGGTTTCCAAAGTTCAGACTAAACAATGAAGCAAAGAGAGACCAAAGGAAAATAAATCCATTCAGAAGGGGGAAATGGACTACCTGGGGAAGGCTTGGAGTTGCTGTCATGAAGAACGCTCCCTCTGAAAGCAAACTTGGATTTAACAGCACTTCCAAGTTTTTAACAGGAATTGTAATAAGGGGATGGACAAGCCAAGAACATTGTAAATTTTCTGAGCATTTCCCAAATTCCCCATTCTCTAATTGAGAACTCCTGAAATCCTTATCAAGTCAGGCTTATCAGGACTAGGAGAAAGTTGCAATATTTCAGCTTTTATAGAAACACTTTGTATTCCAAATAACTCTCTAATTTCTCCGGTGGTCCCCATTCACTTCTTCATTCTTTCTTGAAACAAATACAAGAGGCAAGCCATCTTAAGATAGATCACAGTCATGATAGAAGAGAATAATTGTAGCTCAGGGTTGAACTGTGGAGTTCTTGGTGCTCTCTGAGCTTGGTGATTTTCTTGCAGACCTTTCATTACCAAACTAGCTATGTGTAGCACTGATGATGTTACCTAGTTTGGTAATGAAAAGTCTGCAAGAAAACCACCAAGCTCATAGAGTACCAAAGATCTCAAAGACCACAGTGCCATCAGCTGAAACCCAATGCCTAAAACCCATAGTGAGACACCTGCAGTCCTCCAGCTCTACATCATTCTTGATCACCAGCCATAGGTAAAGGTTCCCCTCACACATATGTGCTAGTCATTCCCGACTCTAGGGGGCAGTGCTCATCTCCGTTTCAAAGCTGAAGAGCCAGCGCTGTCCGAAGACGTCTCCGTGGTCAAGTGGCTGGTATGACTAAATGCCAAAGGCGCACAGAACGCTGTTACCTTCCTACAAAGGTGGTCCCTATTTTTCTACTTGCATTTTTTACATGTTTTTGAACTGCTAGGTTGGCAGAAGCTGGGACAAGTAACGGGAACTCACCCCGTTATGCGGCACTAGGGATTTGAACCTGCGAACCACTGACCTTTCGATCGACAAGCTCAGCATCTTAGCCACTGCGTCCCTGTCACTAGCCATACTGGACCACAAATTCCTCACCCCAGCAACCTCTGTAGACCATTCTCTTCTTTGGTTTCTGCCTCCTATCCTTGGGAACTCTGGTATACGGTTGTCCCTGGCCCCGCACCCATAGGTGTTTTCCCATTAGATTATCCCACCTGCTGTGGGCTATTCATTAAAAAACAGCTACGTTCAGCCAGCTACAAAAACAATTGCCCATTTCTGCCTTAGTATATTATGTGATAGAAGACATAAGACAGTGATGGCTAACCTTTTTGTCGTCGCATGCCAAAAGTGGGGGGAGCGTGGGGGGTCACAGGTGCCTGTGCCCACATCCATAAATCAATGCACCCTGCCCTCCCGTGCATGCGCGCGTGACCCCCCCCCCCAGACTTTCCCCCTGCTTTTGGCACGTGATGGCACGGTGGGCCCAGTAGGTCCGTTTTGCCTCCCTCCCCAGGCTCCAGAGGCTTTCTAGGAGCCTGGGGAGGGCAAAAACAGCCTTCCCCATCCCCCCAGAGGCCTTCCGGGGGCCGGAAACAGTTAGTTTCCCGACTTCTGGTGGGACCGGAAGGCCTGAAAATCAGTTGGCCGGTGTGCGCATGTGCGCTGGAGCTGAGCTAGGGCAACACTTGCGTGCCCACCAATATGGCTCCACGTGCCACCTGTGGCACCTGTGCCATAGGTTCGCCATCATGGACATAAGACATGGGCAGAGCAACCGTACCTCACCTGTCATGCATGCCCACTCCTGGGCTCTCGTCAATCACGACAATGCCATAAGCATCACAAAGCTCCATGATCTCCTCAGCATACGGATAATGGCTGGTGCGAAAGGAATTGGCTCCTAGCCAGCGCAAAAGGTTGAAATCCTTCATGATCAGAGGCCAGTCTAGGCCCTTTCCACGGATCTGTAGCAGAACAAACATCTTGTTAGCAGTGGCTTTGCTGTCCTCGTGGATACAGCTTAACATGGAAGAAATGAAATATACACAAAATATCTTTATATTCTAAAAATGAGAAGAGCAATATATTTCCATATAGTCTAGATCAGGGGTCTCCAACCTTGGCAACTTTAAGCCTGGAGGACTTCAACTCCCAGAATTCCCCTTTAAGTCCTCCAGGCTTAAAGTTGCCAAGGTTGGAGACCCCTGGTCTCGATGTAATAAGTAGTTTAACGACTGAATTCATACTGTATTGCCTAATTCCTTTTTTCTCTCCTTCAGTTTACTTTAATTTTTGTAATGTGTGATTTTACTATGCAATCACTAATCATAGTTTTTGTTATTTCACTAATGTATGTTTTAAAATGAAATACACACAAATAGGCCCAACTTGCTGTTTCAAAAACGTGTTGGCATTTTAGCACGAACCTTAGATAAGTCCCAGATAATGAACTGAGCCAAGACTTAACATGGTTTATTAACTCCTCTTCTTTGGGGATAGCAAACGTTATACAAGCTGACATTTTGTTTTTCAATTAACATTTTAATTTTATTCTTTTAGAGATCAATGGCAACAAAACAGCCCTTAGGGTTTTGTTTGAGGTCAGAGCCCCAGTGGGTGCAGAGCACAGGGACATCTGCAGAATAAGTGGGGGAGAGAGATAGATGGTGAAAAGCTAAGATGGCAATTGCAATCACGGAATCAAAATTCCCACTCCAGTTTATGTGCATCATATGCCAATGCATATAAATGACAACTGTGGCTTTAATTACACAGTCACAGCTGCTGTTATTTTCACCTGCGCATACCCTTGGGCTCCAACACTTGTTTTCAAAACAAGGCCCTACAAGGCACAAAATTAGATGAGCAAAGATCCCACTGCAGGCGTGGGTCCATTTCACAGACACTTCTGTATCCAGGTTGTTGTTCTGGAGAACAATGACTGCTTAACAATCAGAAGCCATTGTTCCAAATTCAGGCAACACTCTGCAATATTCTTAAATTACATCTGTCTACTATAAATCATGGTTAACGATCAGGGATCCAGTGGTCTCTCTTAACTATAATCTGAAATTTGGATTTAAACAATGCAAGTAGTCCTTGATTTAGGACCACAATTGGGACCAGAATTTCCATTTGCTAAGCAAAGCAGTTAAGTGAGTCATGCTCACTTTTATGACTTTTTTTGCCACAGTTGCTAAGCAAATCACTACAGTTGTTAAGTGAATCCCCTCCAGTCATTAAATTAATCTGACTTCCTCCATTGACTTGACTTTGCTTGTCAGAAATTGGCTGGGAAGATCACAAATGACGATCACAGGACTTCAGGATCTTTTCTGCAATCTTTGAAAATATATGCCAGTTGTCAAGCTCCTGAGTCATGTGACTGTGGGGACACTGCAATGCCAGGTGTAAGTGTGAGTACCTGTCGTAAGTCACTTTTTTCAGTGTCACTGTAATTTTGAATAGTCTCTAAAGAATACTTGTAAGTCGAAAACTACCTGTACATTAAAACTAACAATAGCATCATTGTACTGTATGTCCATTTCTTAGAGAATTCTGGATAAATTAAGATGGCGGCTTAATCTAGTCACTGTGTCTTCTCTATTTTGACCAGCTTTTGAGAAACAAACTGCATATGGATTTAGCAAAATTATGACTAGAGAAAGACTGGATAGTGCATTTGAAATTTAGCATATTTACAAGGAACCAGGCGTGATTAGAACAGTGTGTGATTCTTTACGACATAAATTGAGAACCTCTTTGTACACTGAGTGCTGTCCCAACTTTTTTTAATCACTTGAAATCTTGCAAGATCTCATGTGAGTACCAAAATGTTGTCAGGCTTGGCAATCTTGTTCAACTGAGTGTTACAAAGATGTAACTCTGTGGATCATAGCTGGCGGTAAGCAACGCAATCTGGTCCCTGCTTTCATTTTATCAGTAGATTGATCATCATTAACATTTCTTTTCTTATCTGCTTTGCCATTCAATCCAGGTTTACTCACATCAGCATCTTCATGTTTGTTGACCCCATGAAAATAGAATGGCTTCCCATTAATAAGAAACTGGTTGCGAGTAACAAAAATGGTTCGGATACCAACTGGCTGCACATAGGTGTCTTCAGAGATGGAGCCGTCCACAACAGCAGAGAGCGTGATCTGTGTTTTGAAAAAGTCATTCTGGGTCAGTTTTCTGAGGTACAAGTCAATATGACATCTTCCCATGGGTGGGCTGCTGGGGGTTCGCAGGGGTTCAGGAGAACATCTAACTAAGATTCTGTGGCGTTCGGAGAACCCCCAAATCTCACTCCTGGCTGGCCCCGCCCACCCTACCCCATCCCTCTCAGGAATCCCCACGCATCCCATTTTGGATGCAGGTAAGTGCAAGGCAAACGTCTGGTAGGCCCGTTCCAGAGGGCCTCTGGAGCCTGGGGAGGCTATTTTTGCCCTCCTGAAGGCTGGAGGAAAGCCTCCGGAGCATGGGGAGGGCAAAAAGCACACCCCCCCCGCCATGGTGCAGGAGGCCGACCAGGCCACGCCCACCCAGCAACTGGGCAAAGAACCCCTTGCTAAAATTTTTGAAGCCCACCCCTGCACCTTCCATACAAATCACTAGACCCAGTTAAAGTAATCCAAGATCATCCATAATCGTGCACCCTGTTTGAATGAGATGAATGAATGTAAAATACTTTTGAAACTGGACAAGGGGCAGGAAATTACTCTTATTTTTCTCTTTTCAAAGTATCAATTCAGTTACACCAGGGGTGTCCAACTTTAAGACCTGTGTACTTCAACACCCAGAATTTTTTCTGTAAGTATGGGAAATTCAAATAGACCTTTAGGGTAGAATGCTTGTTTATAAGCAGGGGTATCAGCAGCATTTGGTCAAAAAATCAAAATGGTAGTCACAATGGTGTGATCAAAGCTGCATCTGTTTTTCTAACTTTCATATTGCACATGAAAAGTGCATGGAACTTTGATTGCATAGTTGCCATCTTGATGTTTTGATACACTCTGCAGACATCCTTGTTCATAAGCCTTTTGTGGAATCTATGTAGTGAACCATAACTCTATATCAACCAATCTGTTTGAATTCTTCTATTTACAGGAGCTGGAGTTCAAATCTCGCCCAGGTACCTTCAAGGAGTAGAGGTATGCAGGACGTTCATTCATCAAGTAGGGCCACCAGAGAAAAGGATCCATCACTTTCAGTTCACCAGCTGACCCGTTTCCTGTTGCTACGGCAACGTGGTCACTGTCATACAAAGTCAGGAATAAAAAGTAGTTTGAGCTTCCTCGTACAGACACCAAATAACGAACCAGGCCTGTGTCACAGAAGGAGAGATAAAAGCTTGCATTTGAAAGAAAAAGTGGGGAATGGATGTAGCTCCATAAAGTGGAAATCTCCCTCAAAAGCCCCCAACACAGTCCTGCTTTACTCCCTCAGCTTCTTACCAACTTTTCCCTTCAAGGCCGTGGTTACTGTGATATCGTCAATGTAGGCCAAGGGTGTGGTGTAGAGCAAGACCGGGCGGTGAATTCCAGCATAGTTGAAGAAATCAAATCTTGTGTTTTGAACAAAGTAGCCCTTTGGATACCTGGATTAAGGGAGAGAGAAAGGGAGATAAGGATGTCTTGGAAGGGCGAATATCTATGTTTGAATAAGAGATGGAAAGGTGCTTTAGGAATTAAGAATTACCACAGAAAATGCCTGAGAATCTATTCAGACGTCTCTCCTATATGGAGGCACCTACACGAGGGGCAGTCAAAAACATCAAGATAGCAGCTCCAGCCATATGATCAAGGTCCACTCTTTTTTGGCACTTGTGTCATGTGTCAGGGTTCCAAGTAACACCTCCAACAAAAGTAGACTCTGAGGCTAGCGTTTTCTCAAAGTTCCATTTTATTAGAGATGTCATATTGGCCCATCTGGGGAAACCCGAATTTGAAAGCTTCCAGGTTTTCCCCACCCAAAAGAAAATGCAAGTCCTTGCCCCAACACCCACGTGTCCATCACATGGTCCAATCAATGCACCTTCCCAACTGGAGATGTCTCCCAGTCACCCCACTCCAGGTGCAGGGCAGGCTGTCCTTGACTCTCCAAGAAAAGAATGTTATTATGGCTAGATATCTCTCCACTCCATACAATCCTTTCAAGGTAGGTAAAATGAGGACCCTGTTTGTGGGGGCAATAAGCTGACTTTGTATAAAAAAGAACACTGCTTGGGGGGGGGGGGGCTGAAAGCCCTACTAAGCAGGCATATACAAAAGTATGAAGGCTATTGCTTAACGCATTGTAAGCCGCCCTGAGTCTCCGGAGAAGGGCGGCATATAAATCGAACCAATAAATAAATAAATCCTCCCCTCCCAGTTTCCCACAGCACTAAATATGGCAGCCCCGAAGATCCGAAGTAAAAGATGGCTTCCAGGACTGACATCCTGTGCCATGCTTAAAAGGGGCAGGGTTTGAGCCATTTGGTTGGGCTGCTGACACCCCCTTGCCAATGACCCTTTGCCCACAGCCATCAAGCTATTCCATGGGAAAAATGTAGTGTGGCAAGCAAGCTCCCTATTTCCCCCACCTAAAAACAAGGAACTAGGAAGGCTTGTTGGAATCAACTGTCCATCAAGTCAGAACAGCACAACTTTTGGCTTGTGGATCATCTGCAACCCTTTCCTTCAAAAGTTGTTGCCAAAGTATTTTTTTTTCCAGTTGGAAACAATGGAAAATAATTGAATCTAAGGACCAGGCAAAAATGGGATTAGGTAATTGGGGATTTAAAGTATTTGGGAATCCACCTATTAGCATTTTTGTAAGAACCAAAACATCACACCATAATAAGAGGCTTTTGTTTCAGCATTGTAGGTTTTATTTCCTTGGATTTGGCATGTTGTGGAAACCCAGCTGGAACACAATCATATTTGCTTTCAGTTAAATGAAATTTTATTGTGGTGCTAGCCACCTTTTTGCAGCACAGGTGGTCCTTGCTTAATGACCACTCAATCAGCGCTATAAACTTGCAACAGCACTGAATGAGTAGTGCTTACAACCAGTCTTCAGAGTTCTAGCTGTGGCAGTATCCCCAAGATCACATGATAGAGATCCAGGCAACTTGGAGCCAGCTCATGATTTCCACATCACAGCGTCCCACTGTCATGCAGTCGCCATTGGCCATCTTCTTCGCTGCCTTCCAACAAGCAAAGTCCATGGGAAGTCGCAAGTGGTGAACACACAAGGTCCTCACCTAATGACCTGCGGTGATTCGCTTAACGACAGCAACCAGGATAAGGTGTCCGTCTTGACAACTTTAAGAGGTGTGGAATTCAGTTCCCAGATGTGTGGACTTCCACCAAAACAAGGTATCAGCCTTGGCAATTTTAAGTCACGGGGACATCAACTCCCAGAATTCCTCAGCCAGATTTGCCAGAGGGGCAATTCTGGGAGTTAAAAGTCTACACGTCTTAAAATTGCTAAAGTGAAGAAACACTACCGTGAATCGCAGGGAGCTGTTGAACTTACATGGACTCATCATCCATATACTGAATTGTTCCTGGAGGCAGGGTGTGTGGTGTCAGAGTGTTATTGATTGCGATGGTGATGCGGCAGGGCTCTTTGGGATTCCTATGCAAGATTTCACTGATCTCCACTTCAAAAGGGAGGTGTCCTCCTTCGTGCTCAGTGACTTCCACTCCGTTCACCCACTGCAAAAGAGAGAGAGAAAAAAGGAAAGACTAAGAAGAAGAAACTGAGAGGCCCATCACCAGGCCTTGTGACATGCTGCCTGTAATACCTCTAAATCAGGAGTGTCAAACTCAAGGCCTGGGGTGCTAGATGGGGTGCTTAGATCTGGGCCCGTGGGACCGCCCTGGAAACAGTGAAGGACCAGCCCATGGTGCCTCTGCCAGTGAAAAAGAGCTTTGGAGGGCCACCCTCAGCCCTCCCAAGCTCCATTTTCACTGGCAGAAGGTTGCAGAAGGCTGTTGCAGCTGAAAACGGAGATCGGGAGGCCATTTTTGCAGGCAGAGCACTCAGACCACCATAGGCGGCCCCTGACACAAGTGATGTCAAGCTGGCCACGCTCACCAAGGTCAACATAACGCTCAATAAAATCGAGTTTGACACCCCTGCTGTAAATAATCTTCTGAGGCTAAATGTATTTTTAATAAGCCTCATATATCACAGGATTCCTAAAAATCTTAACAGATTTAACTCTTCCCATAGGGCAGGGGTCTGCAATTTTAAGCACTCAAAGAGCCATTTGGATGCGTTTTCCACAGAAAAGAAAACACCAGGAGCCACAAAACCTGGGAGGGCGCGGCCAACTCGATGTCATTCACTTCCACCAGTCACACAACCTCCTAGCCACACCTACCCAGCCAGTCATTAGGACAGAGAACCAGTTGTTTAAAAACACCAGGAACCATAAAACCCTTTTGACATCTCTCTCCCCTCCCTCCCTGCCTCCCCCCCCCCGCCCCGTATCTCTCGATGTCTCTCTCTCCACCTCTCTCTGTATTTCTCTGTCTCTGCCCTGGCCACTTCTCCATCCCCCTCCATCCCCCTTACCTTCTCAGGCCAGGCGAGGAGTGACTGGGAGGGGAGGGCGAGGGGTGGGACCGGCCAGTGGTGGGATCACCCGACAGGGAGCCACAGCAGAGGGCCCAAAGAGCCACATGTGACTCCGGAGTCGCAGGTTGTTGACCCTTGCCATAGGGTCTTTTCAAAATTTTCAGAAGTAATATGAGATCTCAAGCATGCTAACATTTTATGAGATTTGACAATGTTAATGGATTTTAGCCATATCAAGCTGCTGTTTGGGTCACCATTCCATATTGCCCAGCAGCTATTGCAAATGCCTGGTCACCTCTATTGAGACTAGCTCTGTTTTCCAGCATCAATGTATTCTCTCCCCCCAGGATAGACAATTAGGTCCTCTCTAGATATGTTTCTGGACACCTATCAGCTTTATTACCAAGGCTAATAGAAATTGTTGTCTAACACATCTGCAGCGTATCCGGTCATTTTATCCATTCGGTGTGCAAATGGGTAGATGACTGTGCAAAAGATTCCTTGTTAAATGTTCTCAGACCTACAGATGCACTACCACAGTTCACTGCCAGGAAACATTGCAAGCCAGCAGGCATTTAAAAGAAATTGATAAGAAGAGCATAAGAGTATTACTGAATCAGTCTAAAAGAGCAGAACTCATAAGGGCTTCAGAATGGTTAATTAAATGGTTATATTCACACAACAGGCTTAACCAAGTCTTGCACAGCAGACTCAGCACTGAGCTGGTTGATCAGAAAGGTCAGTAATTCGGCGATTCGAATCCCTAGTGCCGTGTAACGGGGTGAGCTCCTGTTACTTGTCCCAGCTTCTGCCAACCTAGCAGTTCGATAGCATGTAAAAAATGCAAGTAGAAAAATAGGGGCCACCTTTGGTGGAAAGGTAACAGCGTTCCGTGCGCCTTTGGCGTTTAGTCATGCCAGCCACGTGACCATGGAGACGTCTTTGGACAGCGCTGGCTCTTCGGCTTTGAAACGGAGTCAGGAACGACTAGCACATATGTGCAAGAGGAACCTTTACCTTTTACCTATGTGTTATGTTTTAGCCAATTGCATAACCTCAGCTTGCTTGGTTACCTTGCAATTTAATGCTGCATGTGAACCAAGAAAATGGAACTTTGGGCTTACTTTGAAGGGGTTTTTTTCTGCCATGCACGAAGGATATTTTTAGCTGGATTATAGTATTCCTATACTGTACAGATACTGTACTCCTCCAGCAAACTGGACCAAGAAAAAGAACAAAAATTAATTTTCTTTTGTAGCCTCTAGGTGGCGGTAGAGACTAACCTGCCAGCCAGTTTAGATATTGTCAAGCAATATAGTACAGTATTAGAAAAATCTCCATTGCTGGTAAGATAGAAGAGATGAAGACGTAAAATACAGCTTTGCTATTGTTGCTCAGTTGTTCAATCGCTTCCTCTTGTTATTTTATTACATATTTCTAACTGTGCTGAAATGCTGGAAGTCATTTTTTTCGTCTTCTTATTTCTTTTCTTTATTTGTATCCCACCTTTATTGTTTTTATTTTTATTTTATTCCCTTTTCTGGTTTTGTTACTTTATCTTTTATCTTCCTTTGAAACTTAATAAAGTTAATCATTGATTCTTTGGGACAAGCCTCATTTCACCGGGCTTTTCCATCAGAAATTGGTTTCTTTTTTAGTTCTTATAAGTTCCTACCTTGATCCCTAGTGGTGGGAACTTTTGAACACCAGAATTTTGAACACCAAATTGGTAATAACAACAAGATGCCCTCAATACTTACCACAACAGAGTAATAGTGCGCGCTGCCAATTCGGAGCATAATACGAGTCCCAGGATCTCTCAAGAGCCAGTGAGCCGGGGGAAGCACCTCCTTCTCGTACCACACCCAGCCAATAAATCTTCGCAACTTTGGATCTTGAGTTATGTCATTGAAGCTGGCAGGGACTGGCATGTCCATCACTGGCCCTGTCTGAAAAGATTGAGACCCATTTATGGTGGGATTGTTTTCCAGCTTTGGTGAGCTCTGCCAATGTTTTTGTCACTCCAGTGCAGTGATTCTCAACTATGGCAACTTTGAGATATGTAATTGACTGACATGCTGGAATTGCAATCATTTTTTTTTCTTCTGGCATAAAAATATTAAAGATCTGGATAGATACACTCAAAGATTAATGTGACTGCTGATCTGTCTTAAAAAGGTATCGTGTTTTCCCTGTCCTATATTTTTTTTGAACCCTGAAATAAGCACTTGGCCTTATTTTCGGGGAGGTCTTATTATTTTGGAGCCCATGGAGCAAGACGGGGCTCCTCTTGCCATCTTACCTGATTTCGAGCTCTGTCTCCCTAACCCTAACCAGAGGAAATGGCAAGGACCAGCTGCGCATACGTTTAAATATTTTCAGGGAGGGCTTATTTTGGGGGATGTCTTATTTTCAGGGAAACACGGTAGAATGTGGGATCTGTTTTCAGATATTGCAATCAATGAATATTTTTTTAAAAGAGTGTCGAAATTTTCCAGTATAAAGTTTTCATTTCCATGAGAACATATGAATACTTGTGCTTGACCACGAAAGTAGTCCATTCTGATGAATATTCTATTTTTTTTTAAATTTGATTTATATGCCACCCTTCTCCGGAGACTCAGGGCGGCTTACAATGCGTTAAGCAACAGCCTTCATACTTTTGTATATTTATACAAAGTCAGCTTATTGCCCCCACAAACTGGGTCCTCATTTAACCTACCTTAGAAAGGATGGAAGGCTGAGTCAACCTTGAGCCTGGTGAGATTCGAACCTACAATAATTGCAGGCAGCTGGTTTAAATCACTACGCTTTTTTAGTCTGCTGAGCTAAACCAGGCTCCTATTTTATAGAGTGGTCAGCTAGATTCTATAGAAATTCCAAGAAGTGCCTCTTAGGACTCTCATATATGTCTCAAAGGTGCATTTCAAAAGGAAACTGGACTGTGTTTTTTCCTTGAGGAAGACGATCCAAGAAGCTTCATAAGAACTCATCCTTCCATCCCCCCCACCCTACAGTCAGAACTGATGAAGCTTCTTAGATGAGAATCAAAACTTCTTCTTCCTCAAGAAAAAAAACACAGTGCAGTTTCCTTTTGAAAAAGCACCTTTGAGACACCCATGACCTGGATGACTGAGAATCTCCATAGACACTATCATACATAGTTGCCAATAGTTGTTTCTCATCAGTACACCCGACACTTGAGTTTGTGCATAGTACTAAGTCATAATATAGTTAGTCTAGTTTTAGCTTAATAAGACAACATAACGGGTGAAATCCAGCAGGTTCTGACAGGTTCTGGAGAACCGGTAGCGGAAATTTTGAGTAGTTCGGAGAACCGGCAAATACCACCTCTGGCTGGTCCCAGAGTGGGGTGAGAATGGGGATTTTGCAATATCCTTCCCCTGGAGTGGGGTGAGAATGGAGATTTTGCAGTATCCTTCCCTTGGAGTGGGGTGGGAATGGAGATTTTGTATTATCCTTCCCCTGTCACGCCCAGCAAACCACACCAAATCACGCCCACAGAACCAGTAGTAAAAAAAATTGAATTTCACCACTGCAACAGAACCCTGTCTATATCTAAAGCAAGAAAACAGTTTGCAGGTCATCCTAATATAAATTTGGTTCAGACAACACAATAAACCCTGGTGTCATTTTCTTTTTAACCTATTGTGTGAATCTAGCCACGGTATTGTCACTTAGTTGAAATATGACTCTACAGTAGCAAATTCAAGTAAACCACGTCTAAACAACTGAAAAACTGCTATTCTCCCTCAATTCCAGATCAAATGATCTTTTTCTTTCTTAATTTAGCCCTCCAGGGCTGATTCCTGCTTATCAAGAAAGCAAAATCATCCTTCACATGTCAATGTTTATTTTTTTCCTTCCCATGATATGTAGAAACCCCAGCTATTTTTAGATGATCTGAACTTTCCATCACAAATGAGGATGTTGATAGTCAGAGCTTACTTTGTACTGGTAGTCCTTGACTTACAGCCAAAATTGACTCTGTATAAGTCATAAGTCATGCTGGTCATTATAGGGTCATCATGTGACTGGATCAGTGGTGAAATGTAAAATTTGTTACTCCCGGTTCTGTGGGTGTGACTTGGGGAGGGTTAATGTGACTGAATGCACGTGGCCAATTTTTTTTTTTTTTTACTTTTAAAACCATTTTTTCTACGACCTCTTCGGCTGATCCCAGCTGAACCCCACGATCATCAGAGGCTTTTTTTTTTACTTTTAAAACCATTTTTTCGGCTGAAGCGGTTATAGAAAAAATGCTTTTAAAAATTAAAAAAAAGCCTCTGATAATTGCGCGGCTCAGCTGGGCATGGGGCGGGCAGGGATTTTTGCTACAGTTCTCCGAACCACCCGCCGCCCTTGCTACCGGATCAAGCGATCCGGTCCAAACTGGGAGCATTTCACCCCTGGACTGGGTCCAATTTTATACTCTGTTTTGTGGTGGTAGTTAAGCAACCGATTGTTCACTATGGAGTGTTTTTTGTCCGAAACCGGAAATAAATGCTGGTTTTCAGCAAAACCACTGTAAATTATGATCACGGACACTGCAAATGGCCATAAATTTGTTAACGCTCAAAATGTGATCATGTGACTGTGGGGGGGAAGTGGGGAGCCCAGCTATTGAAACTTTGAATCTGGGGTCATAAGTACCTTTTTAAAGATCCTCCATAACTAACCACCAGTCATAAGTCAAGGAGCACCTGTATTTGGCTTCTCCAAAGATCACAACATACATTTTTACAAATCCACTGAGGACAGCTCTGCTAACTAACGTAAGACAACTGAAATAAAATCCACATGTTGAGAATCTGAATTACACCATTTGGTGAGGCAAGAAACAAGGGAGGACCATTCAGTGGTGGGATTCAGTCAGTTCTCTCCAGATCACACGAACCGGTAGCGGCAACTGCGGGAGGCTTCGCCCACCCGCCCGGATGTAATGCGTGACTACTGCGCATGCACAGAAGGCCGTATGCATGTGCAGAGGCAACATGTGCGTGTAAAGTGAGTGTGCATGCGCGCTCACATTTACAAACTGGTAGGGAAGGTAAGTGAATCCCACCTCTGGGACCATTCCAGTTTTTATTTTCTATTTATGAGTTTTCCATTCCTTGAAACCACAATAATATTATTAATAAATAGAAGAAAGAAACAAAGTTGTGGACAGAAATTCTGTCTACACAATACCAAGCCTTAAAACTAAATGCTACAAAGCCAGAATTGAGACGACAACAACAGACAGCAAATGTGCCTCTTTAAATAAGCTGAGGAAACCATGGTTAGTTGTTTTCAAGAGGATCACACAGACTGACTAAAAGCAACAGCGCGACAAATTAGCAATAATGTTGTATTGGAAGATCTGCAAGAAGTAGTATTTGCCTGGTGGGATCATAAAATGAAGAAAAGTACAGGTAGTTCTCAACTTACGACCACAATTGAGCCCAAAATTTAGGTTGCTAAGTGAAACATTTGTTAAATGAGTTGTGCCCCATTTTACCATCTTTCTTGCCACTGTTGTTAAGTGAATCATTGCAATTGTTAAGTTAATAACATCGTGAAGTGAATCTAACTTCCCCGTGGACTTTGCTTGTCGGTGGGTCACAAAAGCTGACTACATGGCTATGGAACACTGCAACTGTCATAAATATGAACCAGTTGCTTAGTGTCTGAATTTTGATCACGTGACCAAGGGAATGCTGCAAGTGTAAGTGTGAAAAACAGTCATAAGTCACTTTTTCAGTGCTGTTGTAACTTTGAAGAGACACTAAATGAACCGTTGTAAGTCGAGGACTACCTGTAATAGAAAATAAAGAAGCTGACGTGCTCTGGGGTTTTAGAATTCAAACAGACAGGCATCTGCCACGTAACGCCCCAAACTTAACAATTGTGGATAAGAAAGGCAAAAAAGTCTGGATAGTGGATTTGGAAATACCTAGAGACAGCAGAAGAGAAGAGAAAGAATTGGAGAAGATTGCAAAATACAAAGACCTATAAATAGAAATAGAATGACGGTGGCAAAAGAAAGCAAAGATAGTATCAATAGTAATAGTTGCAATCCCAAAACTGCAGCACCACTTGAATACCATTGGCATTGACAAAATCACCATCAGTCAATTACAAAAAGCAGCTTTACCTGCAACAGCTTATATCCTGCGAGGATACCTTTTAACACCATCTAACAATAACATTTCCCTATCCCAGATTTTTGGGAAGGACTCAATAGATCAGGGGTGTCAAACGTGCATCGTAATGTTATCACGTGATGTATTGTGACTTTTTTCCCCTTTGCTAAACCAGGGGTGAGTGTGGCCAGCATGTGATGCATCAGTCCCATGGGCCCTGAGTTTGACACCCCTGCAATAGGTGAATAAAAATAAAATTCAGTGTAAACCACTGGTTGGCTGTGTGACAAACCATAACAATAATTTGTTAAGTTCGTAATGCTATCAAATCAGAAAAATTCAAAGATGGAATGCTGGACTAGCTGGTCACTATGCTGATCCAACTGGAAAGTTCTGGTGTGCTTATTAGACAAGAATAAAATATAGGAATAAAATATAAACCAATTAATATTTAAGTAAGAAAAGGATCACGTTTGCCTTATTATTGAAAAGCGCTTTATTTTTATTTCCCTTTAAATTATGATTCTCCCTCCTCTCTTTGCTTCTGGATATTCTGATCATTATTATTTTAAGTAATTATTTCATTTATAAAGATGATTAACCACTATGTAGCTTTCCTTTTCTTTTAATTGTGCCCAGACACCATATATGTTCCTCTCTCGTTCCTCTTTTTCTAACTTCCGGTTAAAAGAAGGATATTCATAAAATGTCATAATCAGCAGTTTAGTGACACGTTGGAAACTAAGAAAATGTATTACAGCACTTGCTTCCTGAAAACAGCACTTGTTTCATCAGATGCTAGAAGGGTTATAACACACACATTCACACAAATGCATCAACAGAGAGGTCAGATCAGAAAGAGCTTAAATGCAAAAAATAAAATAAAATAAAAATACACTTTCTGGTGTGCAAAAGCATGATTGGCAAAGTACTGTTGCAAGCATTAAATTCAGTTTATATACGTTTATGCCATTAGACCATTAGCTTTAAGCTGCAAAAACACTCTGTCACACACGTTCAGGGATCTGCCTGCTTAGTTCTGTACTACAAGCTCCATCCTAGCATTGTCCAAGCAGGCAATCAACCCATCCCATGCTTCTGCTGTCACACACCTGCCGAAGTGGCCGTCTGTACCACTGCTCCACGAATCCTGCATTCCTTTGCTCTGACCAGTCTGCCCTGAAGCTCCAGAGGCCGCTGAGATCCTTCAGCTCCCTGGAGGATGATTCCCGTGGGTAGAGCATCCCACCGTCCAGGGCTCCAGCCGGATACCATCCCAGCAGGACACAGCAAGCACAAAGCAGTAACCTCATGCCGGTGCAGCACTCCGCCCGCGCTCTGCTGAGACAGGAATGAAAGTCAGCTGATGCTCAGATCAGCTGATGATCGGCTGCCAGTCTTAGTTCGGGCAGCAACGTGATACGTCAACTCCGTGCGAGAACAGCGGCAGCCATCTTTGTTCAGGGCAGCCCCGGCTTTCCTGCTTCCTGAAGTTGCCGCGTTCAAAAACTGGAGTCAATTGAGGCTGTTGTTTCAAGTAACGCAGACAGAAGTCTTTTCAGCGATATATATATATATATTCTTATATATATATATTCATATATATAATATATATATTCATATATATATATATATATATATATATATATATATATATATATATTCTTATCTATCTATCTGTCTGTCTGTCTATCTATCTATCTATCTATTTTCTTATATATATATATATATTCTTATATATATATATTGTAACGGAAACTTTCAAGAACAGCTTTTCAACCTTCGGATTAAATGCAGTACTGTGGTCCGCAAACGCTGTGGCCACAAACGTTTTCTTCCAAATTTGTGTGTTATTCACCGATCTAACATAGATCACTGCTGGCTTTAAGCACAGAAAGGGGTTTTTTTTCCCCAGGGTGCGCATTTGACGTCCCAGGCCATTTGAATGCGTATAAAGATGAATATTGCAACCCAACAAGACAGACACAGACTTCAGAGGATAATTAGAACTGCAGAAAAAACAATTGCTACCAACCTGCCTTCCATTGAGAGCCTGTATACTGCACAAGTCAAAAAGAGGGCTGTGAAAGTACTTAAGAGACCCCTCGCGTCCTGGACATAAATTGTTTCAACTCCTACCCTCAAAACGATGCTATAGAGCACTGCACACCAGAAGAATAGACACAAGGACAGTTTTTTCCCCAAACGCCATCACTCTGCTAAACAAATAATTCCCTCAACACTCAAATTATTCACTAAGTCTGCATTACTATTACTATTAGTCTTCTCATCGTTCCTATCACCCATCTCCTCCCACTTATGACTGCATGACTGTAATCTTGTTGCTGGTATCCTTAAGATTTAGATTGACTGTTTCCTAATATGATTTGATTGCTTATTTGTTCCCTATGACTATAATTAAGAGTTGTACCTTATGATTCATGACAGATTCTTTTCTTTTATGTACACTGAGAGCATATGCACCAAGATAAATTCCTTGTGTGTCCAATCACACTTGGCCAATAAACTATTCTATTCTATTCTATTCTATTCTATTCTATTCTATTCTATTCT
>WNWU01000013.1:7871123-7914303 GCA_012654045.1 Ptyas mucosa
ATTCCATTCCATTCCATTCCATTCCATTCCATTCCATTCCATTCCATTCCATTCCATTCTATATTAAAAGGTAGACTTTAAATCTTATTAGCAGAATATGATATTGAGTGGAGTATCAGGGCTAACATAGCAGGCCAGGGCTGGAAAAAGAAATGGGTAGAACTAAGATCAAAATGAAATGATCCGAAGAAAGATAAAAGCCTTGGAGTTCAAGTTTGTCTTCTGGTGAAGGTGTAATTAATTGTCCTAGTAATAATATGGCAGTCCTTTGCTACTGTCTTCTTGGGGAGATTTTTTTTTAAAATTCTTTCTCAGTTCCTGGTGGTTTCCCATTCAGATACTATTGAGGTTTAATTCTACTTAGCTTTTTTGCTAAGTAGCCAAAATTGTCTGGATGCTGCTTTTGTTGTGACGAGTTTGACTTGAATTTCATCTGATTAGGATTAATGCATTGTATTTAATGTCATATGAACCTTATAATTTGATATCAACTTTTAGAGAGGCCCCAGGCTGCCTGCATAAGCCATAGTGCACAATGTGAACCAGTTCTGCAGTATGTGGACTCCTTCAGTTGAAGCTTATGCAAGCTATGGTGAAACAACCAAGTGTAAATGCGGATGGTACAGTCTTGCAAGTCTTTTTTCTAAAAACAGTAAGCTATTTTCTCTTTTATGAGTCCTCTGCTCATAAACATCTTCTCAACCTATTTAGCACTATGAGAAGAGTCCAGTATGAGAAATGTAAAGTCTGCAACGCTACATAGAGTAATGCATTGCTGTTCAGTTGGCTGCTGAGTGTTTGATTCTCCTTCCCGTCTGGTAAACTGTCCAGGTTTTAATGATTACTCTCCTTCTATTGTGCCCTGGGGTGTGTAATCAATTTCAGACAAGGAGTAGGAACAATGCAAGTGGTTCAGACACAGATAGGTGGGCAATAGAGATGAAACCACTCAGTCTTTGGACTGGACCACCCATGATACTTTTGGCTTGGTGGATTCACTTCTGGAAAGTCACAGAATTACTCCTGAAAGAGCTGTCTGGAGGAGGGCAGATTGGCAGACTGGGGGAAGAATGGAAGTTTTTGGACACATCTGCCAAACAAAAGGCAAAATCAAGAACTTTCCATCACTGATTCTATATCCAAAGCCACCAACCCTGAACCAGAGTTCTAACTAGCAACATATGGAATGCTGGCTGACATTTTCAGATAGAAAGCCACAAGGTAGAAAGATGGAGAAATGGTAGTTGCATTGGGTAACATTTAGCATGAGACTCCCTTGGCTTTCGGAATCAGAGTTGACTTGCTTTGAACTGTGAAAGCTTTCTTGGAGACCTTGACCCTGAAGACACCGACCCTTTGCCCTTTGACTGCTGGTAATAAATGCTTTGTCTCCTATGAACAGAATAGCTTTGTACAACAGGATATTGCTGCTGCTGGTTCTCAGTATTGAACTCCATGTATGGCTTTTTTTGAATTTTGATGAGCCAAGATTGGACTCTTATTGTATCTTTGCCATTCATTTTAGCATATTGTGCCAATCCAGCTCATTGTTCGGTTTATAGTCACGATCTCCCTTCCCACCATTGTGATGATGATGATGATGATGATCGTTGTTGTTTGTTGTTATTGTTGTTATTGTTGTTGTTGTTGTTGTTGTTGTTGTTATTATTATTATTATTATTATTATTATGGGACGTCACACAGTCAGCCAGATGTTCAAACTGGATTTGGCATTTTTGTCTGCCTATAAAGTTCTTCTCAAGGACCTGAGATAGGCAGATATGGATGTTTGATGGTATTGCAGATATTGTCACGCGATGTCAGTTGTTTCATGCAAAGCTGGTTTTTGCAATTTACTGATGGTGAATTTGTCAGTGCTGACATGGTGTTCAAGTGTGCTCCAATGATTTGGGGATTGCACCCAAGGAACTATTATTATTGGTATTATTTGCCATCTATCTCATGGGCTACTTTTTTATTGTAAATAAAAACAATAAAATGATAAAAAAATATTGTTCTTGGTATGTACGCTGTATGTACTTTATATTTGTTATTGATTTGTTTTCTATTGAGTTTTAATTTTATGTTAACTACCCAGAGTCACTGTTGAGATGGATAGCTATATAAGTTGATTAAAATAAATGACTGCATAAATCCTTCTCGGTGGAAACACTTTTGAAATTATAACTAAATTTTTCCTGGTTGACACGTATGACCCAAAGTAAAAAAGAAAAAGAAAAGAAGAAGCATACACAGTTTTTCCTGAAATCCAATATGCCACTGTATTTATTATCTTGTGATTAAACATGCTAAGCAGAAACCTGCAGCAACGGGACAGTATTTCCCCACACTCAAAACTTAATCCTTCTGTCTCTTCAGTATCTCCTTCAGGTATTCAATCTGGGCACTCACGCAGCTCCTGGCGGTGCCCCCAGGGGAGGTGTACTGCTCCACGCTATGCTGATGGTTGAAGATTTGTGAGATATCACTTCCCATCATGGGGCTGGAAGGAGCAACAGGAAATAGCTTCAGTCAGATATTACGGAAAGACAGTCTTTTAAACCTAAAGCTTCTCTTTTCACACATTTTAACTGACCGAGAAACAGAATGCAGGAGCTCTGCAAATAGGAACAGCTGTCACCTTCAATGGCTCCCACTAGAGCAGGGATGGGGAACGATGGCCCCTTTATGACCTGTGGACTTCGACTCCCAGAATTCTTGAGCCAGCCATGGGATTCTGGGAGTTGAAGTCCACAGGTCATAAAGGGGCCATTGTTCCCCACTCCTGTCTTACAGAATGAACAGATCATCGTTAGCAAGGCAAGTGGATTACACAGCCTAGCTTACCTAGGCTAGAGATATTCAACTTCACATTCTAGAAGAGAGTTTTCACCATGCTGGCTGGGAGTTGGGAGTTGAAGTCTACACAACTGAAAGTTGCCAAATTTAAAAAACACTGTCCTAGAATCTGGTGCTGCCTCTCAAGGTTTGGAGTACAGTCTCCTCAGCTCATACCAAAGTGGTCACTAATTTTTAAGTGCACAACTTAGCTTTACTCAAGTTTCAGAGCAAATAAAATGAAACCAAAGTCAGATTTCTGGCCTGGTTCTGCTATTATTTTAGACTGCAATCCTTAGCACGCAACTAAAAAGCCAAATATGGGCCTCAGCCTGGAACACAGTTTGTGACTCCTCAGTACAACCCTGTGAGGTAGATTAGGCTGATAGACAGTGGGCCTTTCTGTGAACTTTCTGGTTAAGCAGGGATTTGAACATGGATCTGGTACTTAATCTTAACACTCTACTCCTTTAGCATTGATTACAAAAGATTGCTTTATGATTGTACTTATGAAATAGTTTTCATCATTACATAATTAGGTTGTGCTACTATTCAGGGGATAATTTCCATCCCTGGAAAAAAAGATATGGAATTGTGGGGTCCCAGAGGGTCACTGAATAGATGATAGTAATAGCATAAGTCTTTAGCATTCCATAAATGTGACTTATCTCCATATCCAACTGCTATTAGAGGTAGTAATATGACTTCCCTGTTTTCAAGAGTTAGCAATAACAATAGCATTTAGACTTATCAACCTCTTCATAGACTTTACAGCCCTCTCTAAGAGGTTTATAGAGTCAGCATATTGCTCCTAACAATCTGGGCCCTCATTTTATTGACCTCAGAAGGATGGATGAGTCAACCTTGAGCCGGTCAGGATCGAACTGGCAATGGGCAGAATTAGCCTGCAATACTGCCTTCTAACCACTGCGCCACCACGGCTCTTAAAAGCAGTATCTACTATAGGAAAACCTTTAAACGCTCCCATAACCCAATACATACTGAATTCCCTTCAGGTCATCCATGGATAAATGATTAAGAGTCACTCCTTTGCTCTCGGCTAAACGGACTGCCTTCCCCACAACAGTGTGGGCTTGTCTGAACGGCACCTGGAACACAAGGGGAACAAAATCAGGAGGCTTAAATATTTTCCTGTCTAATTTTTACCCTCAAAAGATCCCCAGTGTTCTGAAGCTGACATTTCAGTGCTCACATTTCCAACTATTTCTGGACTATAGAATGTGGCACAGACATGAAATGCAAAACCCAATGGCAGCATCATTTATGAAGGCTCTTGGATCCCTTCTGGGATATTCTTTGAGTTGGGCAGCCCTATAAATCCATTAAATAAAATAACAGATACTGGAGGAAGGTACGGACTTGTCAGTATAGCCAGCAATTCCTCAGGCTTAAAGTTTTCTCCGATATTTGTTTAGGGTGGTAAGAACGGATGCCCAGCCAATTTCTTGCCCAGCTACATCCTGTGCCATTGGAATCATGAACTTGGCACATGGATATAAGTGATTCTGTCCCCTACAAGCTTGGATACTCACTCCTTTGCGCACCAAATAGTAAGCAAGATCTGTAGACAACATTTCAGGGGTCAGGGCTCTTTCCATGTTATCTCTGTTGATCTAGATGAATGAATGAAAGAACGGTGAGAAGGAATCATATTGATCACATGCTAGCTAGTCGAAGTGAATGAATGTATTTTTAACTATTATTTTTTTAAAAAAACCTCAACATGGCAGTTACATTCAACTTGGTAAATGCATAATGGGATTTCTGCTCCTTGAGTGTCAAAAGTAGTTGTAGGCCAGAATAAAGGGGCAAGGTTCTTGGAGATTCGGAGAAAAATATTTAAGCCATTCTAGCCGATAGGATAACCCATCTTTTTGAAACGCTCACCTGGAGAGTGGAGATAACTCCAGTGGAAACTTTAAGCACAGTGCTCAGGGTATCCATCACATCAATCACAGCTTCCTTATCTTCCTATTTGTAAAAAAATGTTGAAAGAAGGTTACCTAAGAAGATAATGGCTGATAGGGAAAGAACATCCTCTGCCCCCCCCCCCCCATTTCATGCATGTGGAAGCTGATATACTATGGGGAGGAACTTTTTTTCCACCTTATACAAGGGCTGTGTCCCAGAGTAAAACTCAAAGTCACCTTGGCCTACTAGTCAGTTTCCAGTAATGACCAGGTCTTTAGTAAGCTTCAGTACTAAAAGATAAACAACTTCCAAACATGGCGATTCTGATAATAATCACACACAGATCCTCCCCAATAATGATCATGAGGGCCATATGTCAGAAAAGTAATTCTATATTTGCTAACACCTCAAGCAATATTCAGTGGCTGCATTCACGTAATAAGTTGAATATGGATATTGAATTAAGTTATTTTCTAGATTTGCACCTTAGATTGCATGACAAACTAACCAGTTAGCACAGGTGCAGAAAACATTAATCAACCTTAGCATGTTATGCACGAGTATCTCCTAGGATCTTTAAACTGATTAAGTATGTTGTGTGAACACAACCTAATTATGTCAACTTAGACTAGCCTAAAAAGGATCTGACTGGAGCAGAAGGCAGCCTTTCTAAGTCAAGATTCCCTGAAAGTGCTAAATTCCCAAAAAAGAAAATTATTTCACAACAAATTAAGCTTTTACAGTGGCGGCTGTCTTTGTTAACAGTCAGAGAAAGGGACGTAAAAAATGAATTATGCAAAATAAAACAATTTTGAATTTTGCAAATAAGCCAGGGAAATGGTTGGCAGGAATGTTATCAAATTAGTAAAATCGATTGATACCTCATAAAAAGCACAGATAATTGTGAATGGCTGAAGAATTCTGAGAATTGAAGTCCACACATGTTAAATTTGCTGAGGTTAAGAAGAAGCACCAGCCTAAGCTAGCCTAGGTGGCATAATCTCACCAGCTGCTTTCTGGATCTTTAGCCAATCCTAAAGAATTATCCCAAAACCACTTGAATTCAAGCATTTGTTCTCTTGCAGCAGGAAGTTACAGAATCACAACTACATAGCCAAAAATCAGCTGAATATGCATAGAAGCAGCAACTAGAGCAAGCCTTGATGATCAGATGGAAAGAATCCCATCATTTACCTGCAGATCCTTGTTATAGGTACTGGGAAGTCCTTTCAGAATCACAAGGAGTCCAGTAGCCTGCAAGAGGTCCAAAAAGCTCTGTTAAAATTCCCAGTTCTTGGCCATGTCATCATCAAGGGCAGTAAATCTCCCCACCTCATTTTCAAGGCTACAGTCTCTTGTGCATGGATCAATATTCTAGCCCCACCCCCACCCCCACCGCTTCATGAATGCTCCTTTTCTTAGAAAGCTCTCTTTCCAGACTCCTCCTACTCCATCCTCAGTTTACATTGAATATTTAACTTTTAAAAATAGGAGCTATAATCAGTGGTGGGATTCAAATAATTTAACAACCGGTTCTCTGCCCTAATGACCAGCCGGGTACGCATGGCTCGGTGGTCATGTGACCATGTGGGCGTGGCCAACTCAACGTCACTCAAGTCGATGGGCACTTCGCCTTAGCTGTTACAATGTAATAAAGGTTAACCAGAGAGGCAGTTTCTCTAAGCAGGGCAATAAAGATTACGCTAGAAACAACACCAGAATGTTTCCTTTCTGCCTGCCTTACAGGATTAGCCCTGTAAAGTGGAAAAAAACCAAAATAAGATTTCTTTTAACAACTGGTTCTCTGAACTGCTTAGAAAGTTAACAACCGGTTCTCCCGAATAGGTGCAAACTGGCTGAATCTCACCACTGGCTATAATCATGTAACATCTTAATCTTCCTTCCTTCTGTGGGTCGTCCCAAAGGTGGTTTTTTTTCCCCCCAAAAGGCAACTGGGCTTTGTTTTTCCTTGAAGACGTTTCACTTCTCATCCAAGAAGCTTCTTTAGTTCTGACTGAAGTTCTGTGGGGTTTATATATCAGGTTCGGGGGGGGGGGGTTATATGTCAGGACTAACAACTTCCCTTGCAAGCATATCCCTGGCTTACTAAAGCATTTCCACCAACTCAGTGTTTTTAACTGTGAAGCTTGTGACACAAATAAACAAACAAACAAACAAATTCTCTGTTAATGAAACCTGAGCACTTACTCTTCCAATCACTCGGCCAGCCTTGCTGCGGATCAATTCAAGGCTATCTGGATTTCTCTTCTGGGGCATCAGGCTGCTCCCAGTGCTTTAACCAAAAACAAAAAATAACATGACGCATCTGCAAATATCTCAAGCTTCTAATGCACAAGCAATGTCTAATTCTGCACTACTAGCATGAATTCACAAATTTCCTAATCAAAGGAAAGATGGGATTATTTACTTATTTGCTTTCCAACTGAAGAGGGAGCTAGAGGAAATGGCCTGGTGCAGGGCTGAAGTCCTCCAGGTTTAAACTAACTAAGATTGGAGATCACTGCCCTGGCGCACAGATCTCTGGCATGCCTACTTGGTTCACTGTTGTAAACTCCATCGCTAGGCATTGTGGTCAGTAATTGAAACGTCATGTGATTGTGCCGGAATTATGAATTCGCTTCTGTTTCCATCATTAAGTGAATCAGGGCAGTCATTAAACAAGACATCACATGACCACAACTTACAATTTCATTTCTGCATTGGTTGCTAAATGAGGCAGTTGGTAAGCAAATATAGTGTCTGTATATCTTTTCAACTTGACTTTTCAACTTGCTTCTGCTTCCTGAATGGTTTTATTACTGAAGTTTTACGATCGCAATGCTCATTTGATTCGTTTTATTCAACGTTGCACAGCAACCTGGTTTCTCAGTGGAAAGACAAGTAGAACAATATTTTTGAAATATATATATATATATAATTGGAGGAGTTCCGGATAAGAGTCTCCATCCATGCAATATCAAAGTTACTGGACTCTAGAATGAGACTGCTAGAACAAGGACTTGAAAGGATGAGAGATGCCCCCAAATTACCAATATGCATCCGAGAGAGTGATGAATCCAAACTCCTTTGTGGCATAGAGAATCAGATCTTCAGATAATCTGCTCAGGTGAACCATGATCATGGAAGCAATGTAAAGAAACTCCACTGATAAAAGGAAGAAGGGGGACGGAGAGGGGGGGGGGAAGTTTAAATTTTGTTTCTGAATGAAAAGCAAAGTATGCTGCCCTGGCTAGAAACAATCATTGCACAATCTAGGGACATAAGATTAAAAGGTATCCCTAAAAGCATTCCTTGTTGAGACCTAGAACCTCTACTGTGGGTGATTTGGCTTAGTCTTTGTTTTGGGGAGATGGGCAGGGTTTTGAGATATGACATGAAAATCTTCAATCCCTGTAAGACTTAATGCATTCATTTCACCCTTCAACCCACCCATCAAAATCAGAACCATGTGGCATTCTGGCTGGCGTATTTGGCGTTTGCAGCTTTTGACCTACTGTGCATGGGCAGGCACAGCTCTTGAGAGAATTACAGAAGCATACCCCTGTTCAACTCCTCCTTTTCTTTTCTTTTGTTCGTAATCCTATTATTTTTGCCACTTTCCCCACAACGGACCGCCAAGAAGAAACACAAAAGCAGTGTACCTACCCACAAAGTCTCGATCACTCACTGCATCCATGCTGTTGATGCTGATGGTGGCAAAATCCAGTTCTGTAATTAAAGGGGGGGGGGGGAAGCAAGGATACAGTTAATTCTGGAGACTCTGGGAATAGGATTTCAACATTTCTGGAGGGTCCCAGTTTAGAGAAGGAAATCCATGTTTGTTTGTTTTTCAAAGGTTCTGTTGGTAGCACGCAGGTCTCTACATGCTGGCACGTAAGACCAAACAGCCATGAAATTCAACATAAGTATACTCAAGGTGAATAACAGAATAATATTCTGTTATGTTATTCTCCAGTGTCCACAGGTGGGATCAAAAATCTTACAAATGCACAAAAGAGACAGGGCTCTGATCATTATACAGAGCTAACCCTCTTGCTGATTTTAACCCTCTGCCAATTCCCATGGACTATTACCTCATTAATGAACATATGCAATTTGTCCTCATACAAGTGGAAGAAGGAAACAATATGTTTTCCCAGGACTAATACCTCTCTATGTCTCCATGCTTGAGTCCCAGAAATTCTCTTGTTAGGAATGTTAACCCCATCACTCCCATCAAACTGTTTTAAGAACAAAGTCCCAAATGGCTTTGGAAGCATTTAAAGCAAGATTAAAGAATGAGCGGCCCTGAGATGATACCCATCTAATCTACCTGACCGAAGATCGCGGAAGACCAAGGACTCATTTTGGAAACCACTGCTGTGAAACCCCAAGTATTATGTTTATTGCTCTGTGTGGGAACTTCAGCATACTTGTGCCTAACCCTTGATCTCATTTCAATCCCTTTGCCTCCTGGACACATTTCAACTGCTTATTCAAGCAGAGACATAAAGCTCACCTCGGCGGAGCAGTTCACGGTCCAGGCCGAATGGGTTGCCAGCCAAAGCTCCACTGCAACAGAGAGAAAGATTAGAAGGAGGAATCCTTAAAACATCTACAAAGGGAAAAGGTGTCCTACAGAGGAGAGTTGGCCCAAATTTCACACCCCAGATCCAGTGGTGAAATCCACATTTTTTTACTACCGGTTCTGTGGGTGTGGCTTGGTGGGCGTGGTGCAGCTTGGAGGGCGTGACAGGGGAAGGATACTGCAAAATCTCCATTCCCTCCCCACTCCTGGGGGAAGGATATTGCAAAATCTCCATTCCCACCCCACTCTGAGGCCAGCCAGAGATGGCATTTGCCAGTTCTCCAAACTACTCAAAATTTCTGCTACCGGTTCTCCAGAACCTGTCAGAACCTTCTGGGTTTCACCCCTGCCCAGATCCCCTGCAGTGCTCCACAGTGATTGCATGTTGGAAGTTTCCTCAGTAGCATTATATGGAACAAAGTCAGAGGATCTTTGCTTTGCTGACCCCAATAATGTCAATAATGCTGGTCTAGCTTTGGATACCCAAGTCAGGAATCTTACATTGCATCCTCATTTGCCCACACTTTCATTCCATTTCCTCCATATGAATGACCAAGTGGTGAAGATTATTGCAGTAGTTCATTATTAATTATAAAGCATCTAGGCCATGGGTGTCAAACTCGCCATATCACGTTGATGTCACATGACGTATCGTGAGGTTTTTGTCTTCGTGGAGCTGGAGTGGGTGTGGCCTGCACATCCGGCCCACAGGCCGCTAGTTTGACACCCCTGATCTAGGCCTTCTCTAGTAATTCCTCTTATCTTTTTTAGTCAATCTTCCTATTACAGGTAGTCCTCAACTTACAACAGTTCCTTAGTGACCAGTCAAAGTTACAACAGCACTGAAAAAAAAGTGATTTATGACAATTTTTTACACTTATGACCATTGTAGCATCCCCATGAGCATGTGATCAAAATTCAGCCACTTGGCAACTGACTCAGATTTATGACTGCTGCAGTGTCCCAGGGTCACGTGATCCCCGTTTATGACCTTCTGACAAACAAAATCAACAGGGAAATCAGATTCACTTAACAACTGTGCTACTAACTTAATATCTGCAGCGATTCACTTAATAACTGTGACAAAAAGGTCGTAAAATGGGACAAAACTAACTTAAAAAATGTCTCACTTAGCAACAGAAATTTTGACCATTGTGGTCAAACTCCATTGTGGTCATAAGTCGAGCTTTACTACCTATATTAATCCAATGTCATCCATCATCCTTGCCACCATGATTATCTCAAGACCAAGAAAACAAAGTTTCCATGATTGTCCAAGCTGAGAATTGAAAAGAAAAATCTCTCTACAATCAAGGTCATTTCCCTATTATTAGGGAAAATAATGATGCAGAAGGCAGATTATGTCATTAAAATGCTACCAAGTATAGGAGCTATTTATGCCTATTACATCATAGTTTGCAAGTAGGTTGTGTAATTACTACCCACATAGGAAACATAAAGTTTCTTATATAATACTATTTTAAAGCAGGGGTCCCCAAACTTGGCAGCTTTAAGACTTGTGGACTTCAACTCCCAGAATTCTCCAGCCCTCCTCCATTCTTCTTTGTCCTTCTGCTTTCGGGCAAAGCAGCCAAATTATGATTCTCTTGTCAATTTGTGTGATGTAAGATTTTAGGTGATTGCACAGACCTATTTCTGGAAACTGAGTTGAATACAATAACAGACTGGCTAAACTGAGTGTTTGCAAATACAATTGGGAGGGAGGAATTATTCTATTTTCCTCACCCCCATTAACATTTCTTGATTTAGATACATTCACAGTAAATTAGTTTGACCTCTACTGACCCGCAAACATTTTCTCGGGTGGGGGGAGGGTGGGGTTGCTTTTACCTTCCCAAAGGCAGAACGTTGATCCTTTTTTTAGCCTCAAACAGGCGCTCATGGTCTCTGGTCAGAGCGACAGCAAAGCTGTGAGAAAAGAAGAAAAAAAGGGAAGGAAGGAAAGAAGGAAGGAAGGAAGGAAGGTTCTTTTGTTAGAGAATTTTAATAGGTGGTGATAATAGGAAATCTTTACAGCAGCAAAATTGTTCTTGGGCACATGGATGTATGGACTGCAGAATTTTATGTAAAAGTATTAACTTAAATAGTGTACATAGCATGTAAGTCCTTCTCAAACAAAGGAAGAAATAGCATGCTAAGCATTCATTATAAGCAAGAAAAATAAATACATAATTTTTAAAAATTCAAAATTTTAAAAGCAAAATTTGATGGGGTCTGAGTTTTGAATCTGGAAGTTCAATTTCAAACTAAAATCAGGTCTATTGTCAGAGGTAACCTTTTCTTTTCCATTTTCATGGGGCACCAGCTGTTATAGATGGTGGCTATAATTTGTTGATGTAAGCACTGACAAAAGTTAACTCCAAAAAGTGCTAAAGGGATTGGTTACCTGAGTAAAAAGTGGCTCCATCTGATTGGTTGAGCCTTTTGCAGGTGGGTGTAACCAGGAAATATCACCTCCATTTCACTACAACAGAACAAGCAGACCACAAAATTACAGATTTACCCTTCATTTTAACAATGAACAGACAATTGAAGAGAGGGAGAAAAAACCCCAACAATTATTTATAAAGCTAATCATCCTGTCACACATTAATAAGGAAAAACATGGTATTGTAATGGATGAAGGAATTCACAGATGAAAAATATATCCATGTATACCAGTTGTCACATTCTATTACCATGAACCAAAACAATATCCAAATTACTGGGAGAAAGCAATTAGGTGTATGTGCCTATTAATTGTTTCTTATGATCAATGGCAGGTCAGACTCAAAAACCAAAGAGGTTTACTGGGTACTGACTAGGTCTTAGTGAGCCAGGTCAGAAGATACCTACCAACCCTATGCAGCTGGCCAGCATCCTTTTACAGTCCCCCAGGATCTGCTTTGGAGGGAAGCTACAGGGCAAACCCCCTGTCCCTTACTTGGCAACTACACAAAGCTCAGTGTGGTTCCTCCAGCTGAAAAGGCTTTCTCAGATATGATGAACCTAATTCATGGAGAATATGTATGCTTGGAATTTTTTTGGTCATTTTGGTTCATCAAATGGAACCTCCATGTCATGCAATATTTCTTAACCTTGACAACTCTACAACGTGTGGACTGCCATTCTCAGAATTCCCCAATCCCAGGAAATATATATATCAGAAACTTGGGAGAAAAGGTAGGACAATAGGATGTTTGTTTTTAGGGCTTCCTTGGAACCATTGGTCTGGGTCAGTGGTGGGTTTCTACCGGTTTAGCCCGGTTCGGGCGAGCCGGTAGCGATGATGGTGAGCTGAGAATGAACCGGTTCTCTCTGATGGTTAGGTTGGCCCTCCCGCCCACCCCTGTGTTATACATACCTTATATTTGGTCCTTTTTAGCCCAGCTGAAAGGCGCGGCAGAGCGGATTGCCGCATCTCAGCTGTTCTGTAATATATTGCGCTTGTGCAGAGCGCAAGTTTGGTATGCATGTGAGCGAAGCGTGTGCATGATGCGAACCGGGGGTAACACCGGTTGAAACCCACCACTGGTCTAGGTGATTCCATGACAAGAAAGCTCACAGGATTGGTGGTCCTCATAACTAAATGGAGCCTTCATTGTATATCTGAGCCCCTAGTTTCAAGGACTTAGTGCTTTGCTTGCAGATTACCAGATGAATCTGGTCATCCAGTGGGGGAATAAAATGGTTGGATTAGATTTCTCACACATTTCCTTGTGCTTTTAATCAGGGATCATAGGAGTGAATTGGGGGTTAATTCAATAGGAATTTTATTAATGGAGGATGATGGAAGGGTGGGAGAGGTAGCTGGGCACAGGCAGATGCTCTTGATCTACAGCCTGTAAAGCTACTAGGCTTAAGAGAAAGAGCCAGGCTTACGTAGAAGCACGTTCCATCAGGGTCCGAATGAGTTGTTGAAGGTGAACGGACAGCATTGTCATGGAGCTCTTCATGAACAACCTCAGATCAGTCACTATCTGTAAGAAAGGCACACATTTGGATTTTCAGAAAAGGAGACCCAAACCATACAATGGAGGTATGAGCAATGTCAACGAGGAAATCAGATTCACTTAACAGCTGTGTTACTAATTTAACTGCAGTGATTCACTGAACAAATATGGCAAGAAAAGTTGTAAAATGGGGCAAAACTCACTTAACAAATTTCTCACTTGGCAACATACATTTTGGGCTCAGTTTGGTAGTAAGTTGAGGACTACCTGTATTTATGTTTTTGGGAGAATAGAGTTCAGATGGTGGGTAATGTCTGAAGACGCCATTTCAACATCCCTTCAAAATGGCTAGAGACAGTGGCTAAACTTAATTATTCTAGATCTAGAAGGTATCCATTCTCAGTATAATGGAGCCTCATTTTAATGGATTCCTGTGTTCCTTATTCTGGAATGTCTGGTAATGAAGAGATTAAGACATCTTGGGCATTTATATCATTTGTGTGAAGATATTATCATACAAATGACAACACCATCACCTGTTGCCTGTCAAGTCCAATGCAGTGAAGCTTCTATCATTACAAATACAAAGTGGCTGTCATAAATTATGGAGGAGGACAAGAATTTAAATAATTCTGAATTCTGCATCCTGCAAGCCACCATTGATTAGATGCAAGAAGTAAAAGATGAAGAGAAAATTTATTTGAAACTCCTCTTATAAGCTGGTTAAAATCATTATTTAAGATCAGCTTTTTCTGCCACATGAATATTTAACCAAAATAGAACTACAAATAGATATACGTAATTATATTATATGCAATTTTATTTCATTTCCAACATAGGTTTTTAAACTAATGTGGTGGAGTTCAAAAAACTTCAGGGGTTATTTTGTTGTTGTCTCAAATCAGAGAAAACTAATTTGATGTTCTTTAACACTTTGTAATAATTCAGATTTCCAAGATCTTCCAATGATTGTCTATTTAATTTGCACAGAAACATGAAACAGAAAGAGGGAGGAGAAACACTAGAATATCAATATAGCTAAAATTATTTTGGAACCATTCAGATTATACCTACTTGATCATTCCTGCTTCGTCCAGTGTGAAGCTTTCCAGCCACATCACCAATCAGTTCCTGAAAATAAAAAGGTTTCATTTTCCAATATTTCAAAGACATCTGATCCTATAAGCAGCTGCAAAGTTTGACTATTTCCAAGATTAACCCCCTGAAACCATGTATATTTCTCAGAGTTTTCAATTAATTCATTTATTTATAGAGAAATAAATTCATTCATTAATTTTATTGGCCACTCATCTTACCACAAGGTAAGTCTGGGTGGCTTACAGTTACCTAAACAATTAAAATATAAAAAGTTTAAATCAGACATTAAAACCAAGGATGCATGGGGAGGTCAGAGGCAGAGTGGGGGGAAGTGGAATTTGTTATTACTCAAAAAACCACCTGCATTGCGCTATTCCCTCACTGGGGGCCCAAGTCAACTGGCAGAGCCACATCTTCAGACCCTTATGAAATGATAGGCGGGTTGGAGCCAACCTAACATCGGAGGGCAGATGTTGCTCTTTTTCTAGATTCAGTGGGATCATTTATTCATTTACAGATGTATGCCCTGCCTTTGCTTTGTACAACACAATGATCCTTCTTCCTACTTCTGATCCCACAACAACAACCCAGTGAAGGGGATTGGATGAGAGAAAGTGACTGGCCTACAGTCACCCAGCTGGCTTTCATGCATACAGGAGAACTAGAACTCGGGTTCTCCTACTTTCTAGTCCACACCTTCACTACTACACTAAATTTGGTTCACCAAATTTATCTCACTTCCCCCTGCCCCGCCCCCCCAATCATACTCTTTTTCCTTGTTGGAAGGGCTCCACCCCTTGTTATCCTTTTGATTCTACTCTACCAACCAATTGCTCTACCTGGAATAGTTTGAACGTTTATGAATATTCCAAATCAACACAACCACTGTAGAAACATTATCCTTCAAATCGGAAAATTTCAGTCAAGCAGATAAACCAAACAAACCTTGAGTCTACGTTCAACGGTAGTGTGGATGTCCTCATCGGTTCGGCTGATTATCAAGCTGCCCTTGGAACACTCATCAGAAATCTACAATAGCACCAGTCAAAGAAAAAGTTGTTTAGTAATTCACAAAATGTCCTTTGTCGTCCGGGATAAAAAAGGAGGCTTAGTGGATCATTCATGGGCTTAATAGCAAGGCCTTTCTTTAGAAGGCCTAACTGTAATCTTCTTGTCAGAGATCTAGCAGGAGTGACTATGTCCATGATATCAGCAGCACAGTGCAGCACTTTGCAACTTTCCAGATGTGTTGGGACTGCAATCCCCATAATTCTCAGCCTAAATTGAAACTCTGTGCTCTGTATTCACAGACTGGGCCAGATTAAAACTCTTTCCCATTCTAATTAATAGGCCTGAAAGATGGAAGGCATATTTTCATGCAGAGTTAATCAGTGTTGGATTTGTGCCTGGTGACCTAGTATCAGACTGAACCCGGTAAAGGGCTTCAATTCAACAGACATTTTTTTTGTTTCTTCCCATCCCTTTAAACTCTTTAAATAAAAATCATCAAGTGTAATTTTTATGCCTTTCAGAACAAAACTTCATGTAGATTCCCCCCCCCCCAAAGCTATCAGGGTTTATAATGTGTGGCCTTGAGTCCAGTTCATTGGACCCAATTTTCAATATTCTCTAGATTTCTCCAAAGCCTCTTTTTTTTTTTACTTGATCTTGTCATGTTATTTTCTTCACAGGAATCTGATAAATTTATTTGCTCAGTCTCTCTATTGCCTCCTCTTTGTTGTGCATTAGGATTGCCTAAACAAAATACAGTACATAAAGTTTTACTTGTGAACCTTTCTGGTTTTTTTTTTATTCTTAGCACAGCAATAATACAAAGACAAACAGCTAATTGTGGAATTCAGCGAATGAATATAAAAAGACCTGCAGCTCTCTTCTCTGTTCTGGGTTGCTTAGAATTTAATAAATTACTGTAAATTTTGACCTAACTTCTCTACGGTTCAGAGATTAACCAAAATGACAGCATGCCTACTCTAAAATGCAACTGTTACTAAATACTCCAGGATTTCAGCCGAAAGTAGCTGGCAGCCTCCCACAGTTAGCAAAATGTAGGGCCTTCTTTCTGTTGTCTCTGGATTGTTTTCTTCCTCTGAATATCTGCCCAGGTACAGAAATCCCATGCTATCCCATCCCTACTTCTTGCAGAACACTCTTGTGCTAATTCTTCTTCAGTGGTCTTGAGTCATCCTAAAACCTTATGAGCTGTGGTGGTGCAGTGGTTAGAATGCGGTAATTCCAGGCTAACTCTGCCAACTGTCAGGAGTTCGATTCTGACTGGCTCAAGGTTGACTCTTATCCTCCCAAGGTCGGTAAAAGAAAGACCCAGATTGTTGGGGGCAATATGCTAACTCTGTAAACCGCTTAGAGAATGATGTAAAGCATTATGAAGCGGTATACAAGTCTAAGTGGTATTGCTATTGCTATTCATCTCTTTTGCAGTCCATCACTGCTTCTAAGCCATTTTTCCTTTTTTTCTATCTCCTTCTCATTTTCAACTCGGTTGCTCCTTAACCGCTCATTTCAACCTCTCTCCTTCTATAACAGACTCTCTTTGTGAAACCTGTTAGCAGTTCTTCTCTTACCCATTTCTCAGGTTCAAGTTATGTCAGCCCCCAAGTCCTGTTGGCGTATCTGGGTAGACTGACAACAGGCTAGGACATTTACCTTGTTACATACTGTATAGTGCTTGGCTAAAATCAAGATCTATTTTTTGGATACGTGCTTTTAAAAGTGTGGGGGAAATGCTTTTATCAGTTGTCATTTTAATTCGTTTTGCAAAATACTTAAAGCTGAGTCGTCCCATGTACTCAAGGCTACCTTTGCTTGGAGTTCTTTCTACCACTAGCACAGCTTTACCTTCTCTAATCCACTGATGATCTTCTCCATTTCAACTTTAGACAGAATTCCAGCCTTTTCCAAAGCTTTTGCATAAGCCATGCTTCCGCAGATATCAAATTCCGACAAGCGCTTGTCAATCTCGATCGAAGCGTTAAACTGTTCCATGATAGGGTCAATACTTCCCACTATCCTTCCTCCATAAAGTTTGTCACTCTAGGATGGGGAAAAGGGGGAAATTATGTATCATAAAAGTTAACAACTATAACTTCTTCCAATGCCATGTTTATATACTACCCAAATTTTTCTGCTGCTGGAGGTGGGTGCCCTCAATCCATGCCATGGATAAACCTTGTCCATCTGTCTTTGGGGGTGGGAAGGGTCTGGCATTCTCCATCAGAGCTGAAGGCAATATCTATCATCTAAAGCTGTTGGAATGTTCTTGACAGATTCACCTGGGTGATCCTCTTACTATTGATCACATTCTAATAGGTCAGCATGCTAATTATATTATCTTTGAGATAGAAGTCATGCCCCCAAATCACCATTTCTAATCAGTTTAGCTTGCTGGGAATGTTTTATTGCAGATATTCTGGGCTAATAATGTTTTGCACATCATTATCTACTTCCTCGGGTCCTAAGAAACCCATAACACTGATTTAAATAAGATGAAAAATCATATAGCTGGTCAAATTATTAAAAAGAACAATCTTCCTCCCATTACCCAGACAGTACAATCCTATCATTTGTAACACATGGTACTGTTTTAGAAGATTTGTTTCTTATTTTCACTCATGTAGGAGGAATTCCTCTTCTGTCATATTTTACCATGTATATAGCACCTAAAAATAAGCATAAGCAAATATTTACTTTTAATTTATTCAATTTGTAAAGCCTTGCCAAATGGCTCCGATAATACTGCTTGTATAATAATAATAATAATTTTATCCTTTGTGTGGATACACATAAACTCATTGATTGTGGTCCTTGTGGTTGCACTACACAATGTAAGTCTGGTTCATTTAACCTTGGTTAGATTTTCTGTGATTTAATGAGCTTATATGGTTAATTTACGGCTGCACGTATAGTGCAATTCAGAAAATTAGTTCATTCAGTAACTAGATTCATTAAAGCCAGTCAGTTAGGATTTTCCTGCAAATATGACAGGCTTCCTATTAGATTCAGAATTCTGAACACTGAACAAGATGTACGGACACACCAGTTTTTCTTCCACAAAAAAACTTTTTTCATTAAAATATATGTATTTCTTCAAGTCTATCACTAGAGTCCAACTATTCGATACACACACACACCAAAAACCCTTCAAGATTCTCTTTCTAGGTAGGACTCTGGCAGGATATTGATCGACTATGCGCCCTATAGCTTGTTCATTTGGCTACCTGGCAGCATATAGTTTGTTCATTTTGAATGATATGCTCAGTATACTGCAGCAATTCCAAAAAGGCCTTCTGTCAGCATGATTTAGGTACAGCTGTTGCCCTGTTTTCTCAAAGCAAACATGAAGACAGCATGTGATGCTTAAGGGCCAGTCAAAGTTCACTGGTCAGAAGATTCGGTTTCTGGGCCAAAGGAAGGCTAAATCTTCATCCAGCAGTTTTAAGGGGTGTGGTGAGGGTATTTCTTCAAATAAGGCCATTTCAATGTGATATTTGCCACTTCTAAATGCTCTCTGCTCAGGACAGGACAATTTAATATCAATTGCCAATTTTAGCTAAGTAAGTAAATATTGTGAAATTGCAGGCTTGGGCAAATCTACCAAAATAATCATTTGTTCCTTATTCTGTTATACTTTGCCAGGGAATAAAGGTTTTAATTTTTGTAAAAAGGTAAAGGTTCCCCTCGCACATATGTGCTAGTCGTTCCCGACTCTAGGGGGCGATGCTCATCTCCGTTTCAAAGCCAAAGAGCCAGTGCTGTCCGAAAACATCTCCGTGATCGTGTGGCCTGCATGACTAAATGCCAAAAGTCCACGGAACGCTGTTACCTTCCCACCAAAGGTGGTCCCTATTTTTCTACTTGCATTTTTTACGTGCTTTCGAACTGCTAGGTTGCAGAAGCTGGGACAAGTAACGGGAGCTCACCCCGTTACATGGCACTAGGGATTCGAACCACTGAACTGCCAACCTTTCGATCGACAAGCTCAGCATCTTAGCCACTGAGCCACAGCATCCTCATATTTTTAAATATTTTATATAATTTTTTATAAAAATTATTTTTTATAAAATAATTTTTATAATGTAATTTTTGTAGTAGGGCCCTGTTAGCCATACATATTTTATTTCTGAAGAGAGGAGATAACAATAATAGAAAGTACCTTAAAGGTCTTCAACCCCCTATCCTGGGCAAGAATTCTCATACCATCCCAGACAAATGACTGTCCAACATTTGTTTGAAAACCTCCAGTGATGTCACACTCATGACTATACAGATAGTCCTTGACTTACAACCAAAACTGGAACCAGAACACTTGTCATTAAGTGGTGCAGCCATTAAGTGAAACATCACATGATTGCAACCTTCCCTAATGGTTTCCCCATTGACTTTGCTTGTCAGAATTCGGCTGGGAAATTTGCAAATTACAATCATGTGATCCCAGGACATTGCAATCACCATAAATGTGAGCCAGTTGCCAAGCACCTAAATTGTGATCACATGACTACAGTAACACTACAATGGTAGTAAGTGCAAGAATGGTCATAAGTCACTTTTTTGGACTTCTAATAGGAGGCAAATTGTCCCATTGCTTAAGAGCTATCAAAGTCAGGAAATTCCTCCTTATTTTAAGTTTGTGTCTCCCTCTGCAAACCTTCCATCCACCAGTTCTTGTCCTATACTCGGATATTAGGGATAATAAATCCACATCCCTTCTCTATGATAGCCCTTCAAGAATTGAAAGACTGCTGTCAGGTCCCCCCTTTAGGCCTCTGTTACTTAGGCTAAACTTCAAACATTCTTCATAACATTTAGCTTCGAAGCCTCTCACTATCTTTGCTGCTTTTATCTGTACTCCTTTCCAGCTCATCAACACCCTTCTTATATTGAGGTGACTAGAAGCAAATGCAATACTATATTCCAAGTGAAATCTAACCACTGCAACATAAAGTAAAACTATCATTGCCCATGATCTTATCATACCTCTGTTGCGTTAGCTCTTTTGCCAGGTATAGCGCACTGTTGGCACATGAGTAATCTATGATCTAACATGACACCCAGATCCTTCTTACAAATACAAATAATAAAAGAGAGTATTTGTAGCTCAGGGTTGAAATGAGGGATCCTTGGTGCTCTCAGTGCTAGTAAGGAGCTAGCACTAATACTAATGATGTTACCTAGACTGGGTAATGAAAAGTTTGCAAGAAAACAACCAAGCTCAGAGAGTACAAAACTAATGTCAAGCCAAATACTTTTTTTGTACGTATATCCATTTTTCCATCTAACCGTATTTACCTACATTTTTTACATTGAACTTATTTTGCTGGATATGTTCAAATCTAAAATATTCTTCTGAACCTTTGTCCCCTGCTCTGTACTGATTGAATCCCCCAGTATTGTACTGAGTGAAAATGTGATTAGCATTCCTCCTATCCCCTTACCTAAATCTTTTATGAAAATGTTTGAAGAGCACTGTGCCCAGGATACAATCCTGAGATCCCACTTAATGGATTGGTGTAATATAATGTAGATATATTATTAAGGACCAATCAGCTTGGGTTCAATCAGCTGAGTATCTATCTATAATAGGAACCATCCATACCACATTATTACATTTTACTAAGAAAGATGCTATGCATCATCTTCTGAAATCTAAGTACATTACATCCAGAGTATTCCTTTGATCTATTAATCTAATCGCTTTCTAAAAAAACCCAAAACACCAAGGTTTGTCTAGCATGACCTATTTTTTAATAGAGTCATGCTACCTTCAAGTGATCTTGATCCTCTGTAAATGCTTACAAACCTACCTCTTGATTATCTTTCCTAGGAATCTCCCAGGTATTAATATCAAACTGATCAGTTTCCTGGGTATAGTTCCCCCAGCTCTCTCTCTTTTTTTTAAAAGATCGGAACAAAATTAGCTCCGCTTCAGTCTTCTGGCACTTCCCCTGTCCAATGGCCATTCTTTAAGATTACCGTTAGTGGTTCTGAAATCACATCTGTCATTTCCTTTAGTTAGGAAAAGTGTTTCTCAATCTTGGCCACTTTAAGAGAGGTGGACTTCAATTCCCAGCAAGGTGTTTGGGGAAGCCTGGGAACTGAGAAACACTGATCTGGGGTATTATTCATCCAAAGACTTAAAATTCATTCACAATAGTTTGGAGTGCTCCCATCATTTCCATACCTATTTTGGCCTACGCTTCTCTTCACCATTTTGTCCTTTTATGAAAATAGGATGGAATTTAGGAATTAAGCAGTTCAGATTTCTCCCTCTGGCTTTCATGATCTTGCTGTCTTCTCCATTCAGATTAACTGCTTCCTTAATTTGCCACAGTGATGCATTTCCAGATCACCTTGGCCATCTGATTTGCCATCTTCAATCCCCAAACTTTTGGGCGCTAAAATCTATAGCACTAGTTTATGTCCATCTTGATTTCTACAAGTCTGGAAATATATTATATGGAACTGCTGAATGGGTGTGCATGATACAGGCAGTTTAAAGATTCAGTGTAGCTATATTTGCACCATATGCAACTTGGCTAATATTTCTGCAGTTGGCTTTTGGTGCCATGGTTGATATGCAAATCAACTTTTTTGATTAGTATATACTTGAATGTATGTGTGAATGCAGAATAAGAATATATTGAGTAACTAAGTTAAATTGTATAAATACAGCCCCACAGAATAAGACTGCTGGTACACTCCAGCCCAGCAATTCTCTAACTAGTTGTGCTAACTAATCTTTTAAAATGGAGGGAAGAATACCACTTTCTGGTGGCAGAGCTTATTTTTGGTCCCTGAGTTATTGTCCCTCCAATATAATGTGTGAACTAATGCTTTATGCCAGTTTTTATCAACTGGGCAACTCTCTAGATGTGTTGGACTACAGCTCCCAGAATTCCTAACAAAACCATGCTTCCGTAACTGTGAAAAATGCATTTTAACTAAACATCAGACAACTGGTGCCCTAACTGCCATATATTCCTCTTTGAACTTCAGTCATTCATTCCACCATTCTATCTTAAACAGCATTCTACTCTTTTCTTTTACTACTCTTTATGCCTCAAATATGAGTTGTGGAACTCATATAGAAAGCATCGGGTTTCCTTCAACAATGTTCTCAAAACTCCAGATTTTTCAACATGAATTAGTGCAATTACCTCCCCAGGTATTTCTTCATTATTTACAATAAACTCCCAAATATACACTCTTCATTTATATCTAATTTCAAATTAGTTGTAATCATTCTAATCCTTAGAATGAAAGCTCCTTGGGACCGGAGATGTCAAAGTATTTCTTACCCTCTCTGCTGTATAATAAAGCACTTTTCTTCACTGCTGAAGCATTTTTAGGAATGGGGTTGCCAAATGTTTATGATTCAGCCTTAAACTTTTGTTTAAAGTGCATTTCACATACTAGCTAGCTCGCCTACCTAATTAGGTTTTTCCCTCCGATTGGACGCCCTTCAGTTGTTAATAACTCAGCTAGTAGGGGAGATGGTGTAACCTCAAGCCCCGTATAGCAAGTTAGAGAACAATATTTGATATATAAGCTAAAAAAACAGGATCTGTTATAAAAAAAATATCTAGTTGGACTGGATCAAATCCATCTAGTTCTCACCTCTGAAAGAGAACAGCGGATCTCTCTAAGAGCCTATAGATCCAGCAAGTAAAAACGGCTGCATCCTATTTGGTCACTGAGGGTAGAAATGCAATGCTTTATACCATGGCACTTTTCCTCAGCTAATATAACTGTATAGTAATAGCTCCAAAGTGGGAGAGGGGCATAACCAGATATGTACTCTGCGGCCCTTAACAAACCTTGCAAGTGGCTCACAATCAATCAACTCCACAATTTAACTTCATGCAATCCCATCAGAACCTGCCCAATCTCTGAAACCGCTCTCTATCCCCGTTTTTTCCCCACCCCACGCAGAACTCTTTGGGGCAGGAAAGGGGGTAAGCAGAGGTCGTTTCCATGTCCAAAGGGACGTGAGGGAGATGCCCACTCACCTCAGCTGCCATGACGGACGATTGTGAGTTTTTCTTTCTGGTTTTTGCGAAGAACGTGGAGAACCTGTCAGATAGAGGGAAGCGATTATTGCAAACAAGCGGACAATTAGCTTGACGCACGGAGAGACACAGGCAGACAGACACATAGACACAGTCGCTCGCTCGCTCCAACGAGGTCCCTGCCAGAGACTCGTGCAAGATCCGTAGAGACGACCGACTCACCACACTGTGCGACCCGCTCAGCCGCTGCAGACTTAATCAACTCACCTCCTGGGTGTGCAACCACCAGCTATCCGAACTCCTGTAAATCAGCCTGTGAAGGGTCTCCTTTTCAAGGGATCGCTGCCAACAGGCCACGCCCCCCAGGGCGGGGTTTGCTTCCAGCTGGGATGTCCTGCCCATCTGCCCTTCGTTTGCCCCCACCCCCCACCTACCCCTGAAGCGGGACTCTATCCCCTAACGGTGACCCAAAGAGGACACCCAATTGCTTATTTTTCATATTCTCCCCATCCTAAGAAATGACTTAAGAAGTTTCAGATTCAGAGGGGACCGAGTTTTTCGTAGAATAATAACCAAAAAATGCTGTGTATGTGGGTATTTTGCACACATAGAAATCGTAAAAAGTAACATATTTTGGATAGTTTTGTCCGGCCAGATTTCTACAATGCAGGACACAAGAGGGCAACAGACGGTAACATTCCAGCTTATCGTTTTCATTCGGCTGCTATGTTTTCTTTAAAGAAACGGAAGATTTGCTTGTTGAGTTTACAGTGTCCCACAGAGTGCCTTTTAAATACAATTCATGATAAATGAAGTATTTGGTACTGTTTTGCTTATTTCATGAGGTATAATTTTAAAGATGCGAATGCATACTCCTGTTGCTGGAGCCAATCTTTTGCATTCATATTTTTGCATACCATTCTGGGCTCCGTTTTTAACATCATCCCAGCAATTAAGGTTGTTGAGGACAGGTGTTTCAATGAAACATTAGAGGGGGAACCCTGGATATTTCACACCTGTTTTAGGACTACAAGTCGGGCACGGAAAATGGACACTTCTATGCATCTATTTGGAAACCTTGGCAACTTTTTGCTTTATTGTCCAGGTGAAACAATGAAGGGAGGAGGTTGAACACAGCTCCTGAAAGCCAAAGAATATACAGGCAGAAATTTTGGAGGCAGCATTTAGGTAACAAGTTTTAAAAATAATGGAGTCCGTGCATTGATTGAAGATTGTTTGAAAGTTGCAATTGGTACTGAATGCTGCAGCTTGCCTGTTGGAGAATGAAATCATTTACAGCCAATGACACCAATCTTGTGGGGGCTACAGTGGCTTCCAAGAAGCTTGTGAGTAGAAAAGCAGACACTGTGTGCGTGTGTTGATGTCTCTGGGCTTTTTGAATGCTACTAGGGTTGTTGTATTGATTTTATTTGGTTATATTTTACTGATGAGTCTTTAAATGTCTGGCACTACATAAATACCGTGAATAAATAAATCACGATAGAAAATTGAGCGCATTCGGACCTTGACACCAGTCCTCCTAGGTAGACCAAACATGGGGTAGCAAAATCTTACAGCTTTGAATGTGGTCCTCCTTCCCTTTATCCCCATGAGAACTAGGGAGAGTCAAGTTTGAGACACTTTCTCAAATTACATTTATAGCCCAGACTCAGATTTCTTATATCTGACTGTCTTCCTCCTGTTCGTCAATGTTATTCCTTGGTCCCATTACAATTTCTCAAGTCTTCCAATGGTGCAGTCATTGCTGTTATAACTGAATTCATTCATTTTGCTGCCAATCATTCTTATCTTTTTCCTTCACCAATATGATGATGATGTTATCCATTCAGTCGAGTCCAACTCTGGCGATTTTATGGGCCAGGTCTTTCCACATCTTCCAATCTTGTACTAATATTTAAAGAGTTTCTCTATACCCTGATAGTGTCCAGCCACCATGTTCATTGATGGTCTGGTTTCTTCTAAATATAATTGCTTTCTCTGGTAAATTCCCGCACATGGCGTGGCCATATTATAAACTTCTCCAAGAGCTAGGTTTTCATATTATGTGTCCAAAGTATGACACCTTGAGCCTATTCATTTGCTGAATGAGTTGTCAAGTTGATTTGTTTGATGATCCATTTTCTTGGCTAGACATAATACAAGTAGTTCTTAACTTAGAACCATCTGTTTAGTGACTGTTCAGTGTCACAGTGACACTGAAAAAACCATGATTTATGACTGGCCCTGCACTTACAACAATCACAGCATCCCCACAGTCACATAATCAAAAATTAGGCAATTGGCAAACTGACTATCTATATTCTCAACAGTATTCTGTATTCTCTGGCACCAAAGTTCAAAAGTGCAAATACGTCTTATCTTCAAAATCCAACTTTTGCTTCCATAGAGTTGCAGGGAAAAACATTGTCTGCATGATTCTGATCTTTATGGATATAGACACATTGCAGTATCTAAAATATATTTCCTAATTTCTTTGGTGCCACTCCACCAACAGCTAGAAAATGGCATATTTCTTGCTTGCTCCTTTACTGTTGATAGTTGATCCTAAAAGGAAGAAGTTATTAACCCTTTCAGTATTTTCATTGTCAATTCTAAGGCTGGTTGCTCTACAATTTTGATTAGTTTGGACTTCTCTGTATTTAATTTTAGTGCAATTTATTCACTGTATTCCTTGACTTTTATTAGTAAAGCTTATAGATGATTTATATTGTCAGAGTACTGTCATCACCATACTGCATAGTATAATAAACCATTTTCATTCTCTTTCAACCCAGCTTCCCTCAATATGCAGGATATATTGCACATAGATTGAATAAATAAGGAAAAGTATAAAATAACATTAAAGGCTTAAAAAAACATTAAAAAGGAAAGAAATGGAAGTTTATCTGCATACTTCCTGAAACTGTTACATAGATACACTGCTAGCTATAGTGTTGAGGCAGTATTATAGAGATATTGTATTTTCAAAAGGTATGAAAATTATTTCACAAATTTGTCAGTTTTTAAGGATTTATTTGTTTCTTTGTGTCCCACCTTTATTATGTTTCCAAATAACTCAAGAGGAACATATCCAACACATCTTCCTCCTCCTATTTTCCCCACAACAACAACCCTGTGACTTTTATGGTTAAGGCAGGACTTGAACCAATGGTGGGATTCAGCCAGTTCGCACCACTTCAGGAGAACCGGTTGTTAACTTTTTGAGCAATTTGGCAAACTGGTTGTTGGAAGAAATCATTAGGGCAGAGAACCAGGTGTTAAATTACTTGAATCCCACCACTGACTTGAACCCATGAGTCTCCCACTTTCTAGCCTTAACCACTAGACCAAACTGACTCTCTATAATAACTGGATGATTAAATTGGATGATTAAACTCTCTACAATAACTGGGTGATTAAAAGGAGAAGTTTTCCAGGACATACTTTCTTTCCATTCTATTGAATTCAGATAGAAAAATCTGGGAACCTGCTTTTTCTTTAATTCAGAGAAAATAAGCCTCCTTTTTAAAAGGTGCAGAGATAATAATTTGCTTGTAAACCATTGGAAAAGAAGAAATAGATTCTTTCTTGGCCAGTGATGTCTATTGATACAACTCGATTCTCAGATTTTATTTTATTTTTTAATTCAAGCAGAGGGCAAAAAAAAAACCTTTATTAATTCTTGCTGGTATAAAAATATACCAGCAGCAGGCTGTATCTAATCTGCTCTTGGCCAGTACATGGCAGTTACTGGCAAAAAAACGAGCCCACTAGGGTGTCTGGCCCATTTTTTGTTGGCAACCAAGGAGCAAGATATGTTTTTGTGCCATTTGAGCATATGCAAGGATGTCACTACTCAAGCTCCATGTTGTAATCCTTATAACACAGGCAAATTAAGATAAAGAAAGGCTTGTGAGGTGACATTACTGCAGATAAAGTTTGTCATAAACATCTGTTTTGCTGCAGATACTCATCTTTTACAACAAAGGAATGAAGGAAGGAAAGAAGGAAAGAAGAATTATGCACCTGACCTGAATCTGTTAAAGAAGTTTGAATTGATTTGGAAAATTGTAGAAATGTTTTATGTATTTTAAAACATCCTTGTTAATGAATGGGGAATGTCTATGAGTTTTTCTTTTTTTAAAAAAAGACACTTTGAAGTAATCAGCAAAACGTTAAGCATAGTAAATACCTTCCCTGACAAAGAATCCAAGCACACAGCAGTTCTCTTCACAATGGCACTGCCTAGGCCCCTCTGCTTTCAATAGTCAATACCAACATGCACACAGCAACCCTGGCCCCTTTGCATTTTCAGTCAAAATGTTACTATGCTGAGCATACTGTTTTTTTTGCTGGAGGGGGGAAGAACGAACAGTGGGTTTTTGTTCTTGCAGCTGTATTGAGAACTGGCAAGAAAATGCATTTTCTACCAATCAGGATTTCTCAAATGCAGCTTTAAGCCAACATTCTCTCATCTATTGCTGTGGTGCAAATACAGAAGCTACACTTCCAACGTTGGCAAAATTGCAGGGTATGGCCAAGATGGCACAGGCTCCAATGTTGCATAGTAAAATGCCCCTGTTCTCCTGCCAAGGATCACTGGCCCGGCTCCACCTTTTTTGTCATGAATGCAGGGCAGAAATTGCTTCCTCATTTGCTGTAGTTCAGAGTGGACAGCCTTCAACTTCGACAAACTTGTTCGTTTTATTGCGAGAGGCAAAACAGTTGCTGGAGGCATGAAAAGAAAAATACAGAATTAAAATTAAGGAACAGCATTTCTTATTTTTCAGGGATTCAGCATTTTCATAGCCTAGTTCCATAAACCAAGATTTTAATCTCTTCCCACACAAACCATCCCTGATTTCCCTCCAAGCTGCTTAATTTCAGCATGCAGAAGGACGTCTGCAAATGAATGTTTGCATTTGCCTCAGAAACATATTTTTCCTTGCTATCTCTGATAGCAACAGAGGAAGATTTTGGGATGTCATTTAGCAGAAGCAGGATGAAAGCCCAGCTTGCCTAAACATATTTAATTTACCACATTTTGACATAAGCAAAGTAATACCGTAGGCATTTCTGTTACTAAAGAGGAACATAACCCATGTCTTGCAAACCAGAGTCCAAAGTCCTAAATTATTTAACTGCATTATTAGCTGCTATTATCTGAATTTGCTGTCTACTAAATAAGGATTAAGATTTGGCAACTAGTATTAGGGAACTGGATTAAGTCTACCTTTGGCTAAATGATTTCAAGTCAGTCACTACTCATTTTCTCAAGGATGTTGTTAAGGTTATTATTTTACACATCATCTTGCACTCAGAGAGAAAAAATAATATAGAAAGCTAACCAATAAATCAACACTGTAAAACTTCTGGAAGTTGCCAAATCTTCTGATCGACTGCAAATCAAAAAGGGTACCTCCAGATTGAATCTGCCAACAAAAAGAACATTGTATAGTATTGGTTCCATCTTCCTATTTCTGTTAAGCAAAACAAAAGAAAAAGATATTAAAAAATGAGAAAACATAGAAGAGAAAATGTTATTTGGATCTTTTGTTAAATTCAATGAACAAAATAGAACGATTACATAACAAAAAATTAGTTTTGAACGAATTCCACTGATCTACTACTAGGTCCTGATCCATCTTCTGCCTACTGCTTCCTGTCTTGCCATCTATCTTTTATTGCTTTAAAAGCCAGTGAGCAATGGATCTGAATCCTTGAACACATTATCAGAATACAATATATCTTCATAATTAAGAACATACTGTGGAAGCTACTGTGCACAGTAACAAGGTGTTTTTATGTGGATGCACACATATATATTGCTGCTACTGTCCATTTATAACAATAGAAACTTTGGGGAGATAACCAAATACCAAGGAATTAAACACTAACATGATACAGTAGGTAAGTAGCAAAGGACTGGTTTAAACTAACTCTGAATTCAGATAGAAAAAATATATTGTTCGTCTGCCTGGCAATAGGTATTCTTCCTATTTTAGAGTGGGGTGATCTCCAATTTTTATCTGAATTAGGGAGCAGATTTGTTTCGCGCTTTTGAAAAACTGGATTCTGTGCTTGCATCAACAATATCCCTTGCAGAGAAAGATGAAATCCAACCACATTAGAAATTTGCAGACACTGAAATAGATACCACATTTGTTGGACCTTATGGCTATATAATATCTTATGATTCCAAATTTGATAAAATTCTGACTTGGCCCTCTGCGTATTTACATTTTTAATTGTATCCATGATTGCTTTTACTGAAAGCTACAGAACAGAGCAGGGGTGGGTTCTACTTACCTTTACTACCGGTTTGCAACGGGGCCGCACGCGCTCACTCGCGCACACGCTCTTCTGCGCAGAAGCATAGTGATGACATCAGGGTCAGTGGGCGGAGCCTCCCGCTGGTTTTACTACCAGTTCTATAGAACCGGTGCGAACCGGGGGCAACCCACCACTGGAACAGAGGTGTCAAACTCAATTTCATTGAGGGCTGCATCAGGATTGTGTTTGACCTCGGGGGTGTGGTGTGGTGTGGCCAGGGTAGGCGTAGCCAGGTTGACATCACTCTTGTCAGGGGGTGCCTGTGTTGGCCTGAGCGCTCTGCCAGCGAAAACCGGCTCCCGAGCTCTGTTTTCGGCTGGGACAGCCTCCTACAATCCTCTGCCAGCAAAAATGGAGCTCGGGAGGGCCACCTGTGGCCCTTGCGAACTCCGTTTTTGCTGGCAGAAGCACCGCGGGCCAGTCCTTCACTGTTTGCAGGGTGGCTCCGTGGGCCACATCTAAGCACCCTAAGCAGGGCCGGATCTGGCCTCCGGGCCTTGAGTTTGACACCCTTGCTATAGCACATACCCTTGAATGCTAATTTTCTATGGTTAAATTATCTAAAAATGTCCATGGTTGATATATCATGCTCTTTCTCCTCTACCTCTGCTTCCTCATTACTGGAGGGGATGAATCTCTTTTACTCTTCCATCTATGCCTTTATTTCTTTGACTCTTTGTGAAGTTCCTTTCTTGGATATTCCTGGTAATTATTCTTACCAGTCAGCAAACATTTTGGGACAAATTGTTATATATTAATATAACAACTTACCAGTCAGCAAACATTTTGGGAGAAATTGTTATATATTAATAATATATTAATATTTTAATATAGTGGACTCGGAGGTGAGCAATTATTTAGTATGCTATATTTCCTGTCAGTAGCCACTCCACCTATATTGTCTTTTTTGTAACATGCAGAACAACCACTAAGTCTCTGGATGGTTCTCTAATGAGAAGTTCCAGAACATTTTTCCATACTAGTGCTGTACATGGCAGAGGAATCTGATTGCATTCTATACTGAGAAAACACATCACAGTTGGTTGACATAACATGCTCATCATTGGTGCTCTCTGAGTTTGGTTTCTTCACTTGCAGATGTTTCATTATTCAGCAAAATAACATCATGGTACCTACTTGGGTAATCAAACATCTGCAAACAGATAACCAAGAGAGCACCAAGGAGACCACAGTTCAACCTTGAGTTACATATATTCTCTTCTATTGGAATAATACAGTATGTTAAGCCATAAACTATGCTTCATGAGCCAAAAAGCAGGAGGAACTTGTGATCAAGAAAGCTTTGGCCAACTTTGGTGGCTCAGTAGGTGAGTTTGTTCCTGGATCAGGAAGCACTGGAAACAATGACTCATGCCATTGTCTTCTCTCGGTTAACTTCTTTAATTCATTTGACATGGGGTTGCTCTTGAAGATGACTTAGAAAGTATCACTAGCATAGAATGCTGCTGCCGACTTGCTGATCAGTGTTAGCTGGTTCAGCAGAAAGACACTGTATTGTGGGAGCTGCATGGCTTGTAGGGATCACCGCCATCTCAGAACTCTCAATAAAGGATCAAATGTGGTTTCATAGAGAACTTGAGGTTATTCTGATGCTGTGGTGCATGATTTAGTAATGGTTTGAAATCTGCATGCATCAGGGGCCACAGACTGGATCATACTTGTGAGGACTCTTAGTAACTGTGGCTGGTGTAGATCTCTTTAGTTCACTGTGGAACTCCAGATGAAGTGATAAAAGGGATGCCTAGAGAGCCACTGGCAAAAGACATACACCAGAAGTCAACCACATAGAGGGAGGAGATTTTACAGATATTCTTCAACTTACAACCATTCACTTAGTGATCATTCAAAGTTCCATAGCACTGAAAAGTTACTTGTCCTCACACTTATGACCCATAGTCAGCAGCCCCTTGGTCATGTGATCAAAATCTGGAGATTTGGTAATTGACATGTATTTACAATGGTTGCAATGTCTCGGGTCATATAATCACCATTTTGCAACCTTACCAGTTGACTTCCAACAAGCAAGGCCAATGGGGGAAGCTAGATTTGCTTATTGACTGCATGGTTCACTTAACAACTTCAGTGATTCGCTTAACAACCATGGCAAAAACATCCTAAAATCGAACAAAACTCACTTAACTGCCTTGCTTAAAATTCTGGTCCCCAGTGTGGTCATAAGTCAAAGCCTACCTGTATTAGCTTGTGCCAAGGGTGAAGTGAGCTGACTTCTCTGCTTTTACTGTATCTGTAGGAAGCTGGTCAGCAGTCCTGTTTTGGGTGAAAAGGGCTCTCTTGAGTAAGAAGATGTAGAGGAGCTTTTGTAGACTTTTGTGAAGAATAACCTCAGGATCTGTCAAATAATGTAGTTCAATTTCATTTGGAGTTAGATGTGAGGGTTCCGATGGCTTCGAATGCTTTACAAGTTGACATTAGATTCCACCTGGGCAGATCCTATGGAAGGGCCCAGGGTTCATCCAAATTCATTTATCAGGAGTTTGCACTACAGGTAATCCTCAATTTACAACAGTTCATTTAGTGATCATTCAAAGTCACAATGGCTCTGAAAAAAGTGACTTATGACCATTTTTCACACTTACGATCTTTGTAGCATCATGTAATCAAAATTCAGGTGCTTGGCAACTGGTCCATACCAGAGGTGGGTTTCAGCAGGTTCTGACCAGTTCTGGAGAACTGGTAGTGGAAATTTTGAGTAGTTCGGAGAACCAGTAAATACCGCCTCTGATTGGCCCCGCCCCCATCTATTCTCTGCCTCCCAAATCCCAGCTGGAGAAAATGGGGATTTTGCAGTAATCTTCCCCTGGATTGGGAAGGGAATGGAGATTTTACAATATCCTTCCCTTGCCATGCCCACAAAGCCATGCCATGCCCACACCAGGCCACAACCAAAGAACCTGTAACAAATTTTTGAAACCCACCACTGGTTCATACTTATGACCGTTGCTTTGTCCCAACGTCATGTGATCATCTTTTGCAACCTTCTTAGAAGCAAAGTCAATGGGGAAGCCAGATTCACCTCATGACCATGTTACTAACTTATCAATTACAGTGATTCACTTAACAACTGTGGCAACAAGTTGTAAAATGGAGCAAAACTGACTTAACAAATGTCTCACTTAACAACAGAAACTTTGGGCTCAATTGTGGTCGTAAATTGAGGACTACCTGTAGTTGATGTTGAAGAAGTGGACAGAGTTCTCCTGATTAGTTAGGGACTGTGCAGTTAATGCCTCATTGTGGGAGGATACTGCTGCTTACTTTGAAGGAGGAAATGCTGTACTCTTCTCAAGAGGCCCTCCTTGAACCCAGAAACGTTTAGACAACTTTCATCCAGTCTCCAACCTTCCCTTTCTAGGAAGGTTGTAGGCTGTGTTGGGCACAACTGTAGAAGATCCATGATGAACATTATCTGGACTCTTTTCAGACTGGTTTCATAATGGATTAAGTAGCAAAATGACATTGGTTGCATTTGTGGATGATCTGTGGAGCGGCTCCGGATTGGAGTGGTGCAACTATCCTGGCCTTTCTGGATATCTCAGTGGCTTCTAATACCATCCACCATAGTATCCTTCAGGACCAATTTGGGTGTTTGGGAATTGGCAGCATCATTTTGTAGTGGTTCTCCTCCTTCCTCTGTGACCAGTTACAGTTGGTGTTGGTAGCAGGGGAGAGGTTCAATGCTAGGCCCCTCTTGTGTGAGTTGCCTCAGGGTTTGGGTCCCTCATTGCTCCTCTTAACATCTCCATGAAATTGCTAGGCAAAATCATTCAGTAGCGTGGGGATGGTTACAATTGTTGATATGACCTAACTGTATGTCCTAGAATGCATTAGATCATTAGATGTTTAAATTTATGTGAAAAGGGGTAAGATTGATAGGGATATTCTAATTGTCTTTCATTAATTTCTCCACAGTGATCAGTTACAATTGTCAAAGAAATTATCTCGTGTTTTCAAAGCCCGAATGAGTATTATCTTAATTTAGAGATGAGAAACTGAGATAAACAAGCACAGAATGCAAGAGTTGAAAAGGACATGATTTATGGAGCAGGATGCAGCAACATCACTCCTTCTCAAACACAACCAACAGCAGAAAGATGGCCAGCATTGTCCAACAATGATTATTGATGTTCTGCTAAAGTTTGCTTCATTGTAAATTTCATTTCTTACCCTCTGCTGCATCTTGTGTGACAATCCTTGAGATATTGAAAAAACGGGACAGCGCATCTCCCTTTAATCTTCAATCTTGAATCAGATTACAGTATTGATCAAATTAAAGTAGTATTGGACATCTTGACCACCTATTATGTAGTTCTCGACTTACAACAGTTCATTTAGTGACCGTTTGAACTTACGGCACTTGAAAAAGTGATTTATAACCATTTATCACCCTTACAACCATTGCAGCATCATGGTCACATGATCAAAATTCAGACACTTGGCAACTGACTCATATATATGACGGTTGCAGTGTCTCGTGGTCATATGATCACCTTTTGCGACCTTCTTAGAAGCAAAAACAATGGGGAAGCCAGATTCACTTAACAACCGTGTTACTAACTTAACAACTGCAGTGATTTACTTAAGAACTGTGGCAAGAGATTGTAAAGTGGGACAAAATTCACTTAACAGATGTCTCACTTTTGGACTCAATTGTAGTCATCAGTGGAGGTTTACTTGCAATTACTCTTTTCATCCCTGCAGTTTTTATTTTTTAATGTTCTAATTTTAAATAATGGTTGTTTTATATTTTTTTATGATTGTACTTATATAATTATTGTGATTGTTATACGCCACCCAGACCCTTCTTATGAGATGGGCAGCTATACCAATTTGATAAATAATGTCATGTAGCGTAACATTATTATATTACATTACTTTACATCATTATATAATTTATTATAATTATGTAAGTAAAATAATTATATAAAATAATAAATTATTGCATCATTATTTTACATTATTATTATATGTTGTTACTTTATATTATATACAGCCCTCAAAGCCATTATTTAAAAAAGATAAATTGCATAAACTAAGCCAGGGAAAAGGATCTCTGAGGCACCAGTTCTTGGAGAGCAGCACTTTCCATTTCAAACATTCAGATGCGCAATATATAACATACATTTACATATACATATTTTTAAAGCTTCCATTCTTGCTAGAAACAGGGTTCTCTCCCCCTCCACCACTCAAGTGAGTTGACATAAACATCTCGTAGGCGCTAGTCCCCAAACTGAGCCTTGAGGCGGCGGAGGAGCTACTGCGCCTGAGAAGGAAGGGGCGGCGCCGGCGGATCCAGGCGGCGCAGAGAAAGCGCGCGGCCTCTTGGTGCGCAAGGAGGGCGCCGTGGCGGCGGGGACGGCGGTGCGGACTTGCCCGTGGACTGCAAGGGCAACATGGAAGTGTAAGATGGCGACCGAGCTGGGCTTCTTTCGGCCGGCAAGACTTCCCCCCCCCGCCCCCGAAGGGGTCAAAACGAGAGAGGCGGGATTACACTCAAATGCAGGGAGGCAAGAGAAGCATGGGTCTGAACTGCCATTGCTTTCCGGCCATGCACGCACACGCGCTTCCCTGGCTCGTTTAAAGCCCTCGCGGTTGCTTCGACCGCCTGCAGATGTGGCTCCTCCTCTTCCCCTGGCTGGTTTTTTGTTTTTTTTTTAGAAAAATAGCGGTTCCGCGGGTTGTGCGAATGTGGCCCGCTAGTTAGTTCACGATTCTTCTTCCTTGTGCAAGCCAGCCCTGGAAATGAGCTCGTTAGGGAACCAGATTATGTATGTCAATGAATCCAGCTATTGGCTAGTCCTTCACAATATTGCGAGAGGGTGGTGTAAATTAAAAGGCTTGAGTCGAGCCTCAATGCTGATGGCTTTCATGGAGACAGACCCAGAGAGGGTTTGGCAACGGCAGGGCAGATTGTCATGGCTTTCTAACCTTTTTATTACTATTACTTCTTCGTGCTGTCTACAGCCCTAACGAATTGAACCAATAATTTCCTATGGTCTCCAATCCAAATCCAGGTTTCCCCCTGCTTAGTTTTTTTGGCATTAGCCAAATTCAATTGCTTACTTCTGCCTGCTGTGTTGGAGAATACAGTTACATTTTTTCTGCACTGCTTTTTTTGACACCATCTCTGAATCCAGAGTTGTGATCTGTTTTGTCACTTGAGAAGTTTGGGAAGATGTAGGAGTTTGAGAAGAAGAAAACAGTTTTCTGTGTGGTGCAATTATATTTGTATATTTAAATAGGTACACATTGCTCTTCTGTGCATTAATGAAAATAGACATAAATACAATCACATTTTTAAAAAACCTTGCAATAGTATCCAATTTACACATTAAAAAGTAATTACTGTATATCCAAAAGTAAATCTCAGTTAATTTAGTAGTGGTTGCTCGCTCCCTTGCAGCATCCTATTAATAGGCAGGCTTCTGGAAAAATAAGATCCAATAAAAATTAAATATTCATAGGATTTCAGTGCAGTTTTGATAAGAATGTTCTGATCAATAATTACCCATAAGCAATTTATAGACATTATTGGTGATCATGCAAGCAGAAAGTTATATATGCATCTGTTTTATTTGATTATTTCAAATTAATTAAGCAGGAGTAAAAAAAATTAAAAGATGGATTTGGTTTGGGCGATTGTTCCTAGAATAGGGCATCAGTCTAAGGCAGGGGTGTCAAACTCGCGGTGTCATGGCGGTGTCATGTGACTTATTGGGACTTTTTTCCCCTTTGCTAAACTGGGCAGGGGTGGAGCCAGCACGTGACGCATCCGGCCCACGGGCCACGAGTTTGACACCCCTGGTCTAAGGGCACATTACTCAGAGCAGGTCGCATCATCAGTATGTTAGGGATTAGATTGTGGGATTAAGGGACAAAACTTTATTTCTGTGCTTTTATTCTGTCCAGATAGCCCTCCTGGCAACCCTGTTTAAAGGATTGTTTCCTGCTGGGGAAAGATAAGTTTACTGGACCATCTACAGGGCCGCTGTATCTGATGGATAAAGTCACTGGTTTTGCTTGGAGTTGGATTCTAACTTCTGAGATGCCTGAGGCATTGTCTTGTGGGTTTAGATGAGATGAGCTTGTGACTCCAAGGAAGTGGACATGGTCTTTGAGATGACCCTCCTGGTTTGTGAAAGCTACTTAGGAAGTGACCTGTTCTTAGGCCTATGTGATCATGTCATCCTCCTGTGAGGGAAAGGGGCAGTCCGCCAGTTTTGAAAGAGGAAGAATTGTTCCCCCTTCTCAAAAAGACATTGCTGGACATAGTAGTTTTAGGTAATTTAGGCAAACTTCAATCATCCCTTTTTGGGAAGATTGCTGAAAAATGGAATTGCAGCTCTGAGGGGCCCACGATTATGTGAAGCCTTTTCAATTAAGACAACAGTGATCACTCTACTTCTAGAGATGAGGTGTATACTAGCCTGGTTGATCTCTCAGCTGCCTTTTGATATCATAATATTTGATTCATAGTATCCTTCTGGACCATCAATGAAGATTAGTAGTGAGGGGCATCATTCTTTCCCTGGAGGCATTCCAGTCAGTGCTGATTTGGGGAAAGAGATTGTGGCTGAGGCCCCTAATGTGCCTCAGGACTCAGTACTTCCATCCTCCTTTAGATGAGGAGGGCCTTCATCCTGTGTGCTAGCTGACCATGTTCCTGGCCCCAGTGATGGTGCTGGATTCCAGATAGTTGCTGATGCCCTAGACACCTCTATTAACTGTAGACCATTGGAATGAGCCCTTGATGTTGCAACTGGTCTCAGAGTTGATGTCAGTCTTATAAATTTCCATAGCCTTCTTTCTAAATATAATAGTTAAAAATAAATAAATTATACCTATTTGATTTGAAAGATATATTGGGCATATTTGGGAATATTAATTTGAATTATCCTAAAGCTAAAACTCTCCATCATATCTTTGTAGTGAAAAGAATGGGATCTAAGGTACAAATGGAGGGGAATTAACTATTTCTTACAGACTGATCTTTAAATATGCATATTTCTTTAGAAATCCAACAATTCTTTGTTTATTTCCCTAGTAGGTATATATTGCATTGTAGTGAAAGAGAGGAAAATATCAACTAGCATCATGCTGAGTGTCGATGCAGTGATAAAGATAGCAAAACATTTTAAAAAATTCATGCGGGCAGTGGTTCTACCCTGCAGACAAGGACACGGACCATATTACCTCCTCAAATCCTCTGAAACCATGCAACATTTGTTCTGAAGTGAGGCAATTCACTCATCTCCCATGTTTTGGGTCAATTGAGAATAATTCTCTGTGAATCTGTTACCCTTTTTGATTATTTTTTCTTACAATAGTTATTGGGCACGGGGACTCAGATTTCTCCAGATGCATATGGAATGCAAAGACCTTCAAAAGAATTAACTCCACCAACAAAAGAGAATATATGTCCGTCAACAACAACAAAAACACTTTTCATGAAATGATTGTGTCTGTGTGTGTATGAACATAATTGCTGTAGCTTTTCTTGTATCCGCACAATGCAATGAGAACTCCAACTCAGCATATTTTCAGAAGGGGCTCCCTTTTCTCGTCCACTCAACCAATACATTGTAAAGACAACATTAGAGCCTATGGAAGTTTGTGGAAAAGTTGTTGAACTTGTTTGAAAGTGATGAGTGTGGTGGTTCTATTCAAACAGTCGGCTGTGCTTGACATAATGCATTGTATTTTTTAAGTATGTTGCAACAGGGGACCTGAAAACAGTGTCATTCCCTTCCGTTGTAAATGCTAGTGATATTTTCTGCTGCCTATCTATCCAGCTGTATTCATTGTCCCAGGGATGTATAGCTAATTCGTGATAAGTGAATGTGATTTTTTTTAAAAAAAGGAATCTTAATTTTTTTACTCATTTTCTGAAAATAAAATGAGTTTATTTGCTGTTAATTGGAATGCAGTTCAATAGAAAACAAGAGCAGGCAGGTCTCTGGCAAGCCCTTGTAAACAGATTTGGTTTCAATAGTCTTTGCAAGTTATGGCACACTTATTCTTAGTTCCAGGTTAAGTGCAGTTTTAAAAATGATTTATCAGTATTAAAAATCAATTTTAAAAATAATTCATCAAATTAAGCTTAGCTCTGTGCCCAAGTTCCTTTCAACTTTTAGAAGAAAGTTGTGGCTTTTTAAAGTGGCTTCTCCATTCTTGTCCTGTTAAAGTATCATTGTATTTACAATCTCTTTGGATTTTTTTTCCATAGGAAAGATGGAAACGCAGCCCTTCTCAGCAATTATGAGGTAATGTAATTTGTAGTATTCTGAAAAGTTACATATAAGGTGAATTTTGTTTTCATGATGGCATTGTAATTCAGTAGATCTGGATGACATTCAAGTTAGGGAAGATTTTTTTTCTAGAAGTGAACTTGTTCTATGTCCCTCCACCATTATCTGAGGCTGCAATATAATGATCATGAGAACACCACCTCCTTCATGATGGAGCCCAGGTTAGTAGTATAAGGCCAATCCTTTTATGTTTGTTCATGTATTTCCTTAATTGGTGTCTCTTCATTTATTTCCTTCTTAAAAGACTAACATCTCTCTCTGCCTTGTGTTTAATAATTACAAAAACGGAAACCATAGAGTTACTGTTGCATAATGGGAATTTTAAGGCACCTTGGAAAACCTACTGTTGAATGAAAATAGATTCTGTAAATAAAATGTTGTACTTTCATAATGTTAAAATAGGACGTTCAAAATGTATCCCTCTCCAGTAATAAATAATTGATTGAAAGGGTAGCCATAAAGGAGGGTGGCCATCATTTAAAATGTAGACATAATGGAGGGTTGCTAGATTGTGCCAGATGAATTACAGATCTGCAAAGGGTTGCTAATTTCCTTTGTTTAATAGTGATGACAAAAAAAGCTCCTTCAAATTAGCTGAAATCAAGAACGCTTAAAAAATATTAGCAACAGAATTTAGCAATATGCAAGCTCCAATTATACTACTGAAAATCTTGAGCTGAATACGTTCGTGGAGGCTTCTTTTTCTGTAGTTTTTCTGCCCATTTTCTTGAGGAGCTATTCAGGATGCTAAAATAGGTTTCACTAGTCTAAAGCCTGGGGTAATTTGAGTTTAATTATTTGGAAACTAACTGGCTTATTGGAAAGGATTTTCCAGTGTCTCCTAATATTTATTTATTTATAGATATTTAATTTATATCTTATATACAGTGACATTATGTAATAATATGTAGATCTTGAGAGACAGGAGGAAGAGCCCCAGACTAGACAACTGTCAAATAAGAGACAGCAGGAGGAATGAGGGCATGTCATACACCTCAGAAGCGATCCTACTAGGTTTCTTGGATTTTAAAGATGAGGGGGGAGAGATATTCTTTCGGGCTTGCAAGATTCTGTTAATGTAATTTTGCCATAAAGTTAGAGCTAGAATTTCTGGATTTGTTTCTTGCCTTGAGTACCTGGCAAGGCTAATACTGTGCGTGATTCACAGGGACAGAATAAAACACAAAATAACCACAAAACCAACATAAAAATAACTCCCCCCCCCCCCCCCCAAAAACTTGCCCAAAATCTGTGCATCCACTTTAGCCCAACATTTAGGGAAAGAACCACTTATTTAAGGCCTTTCAGAAGGCCAGATGGGTAGGAGTATGTGATATCGAGCATTTTTAATGCAAGTCACTCAGAGCCACTCAGGTGAGATGGGTAGTGTACAAATTTAATATATAAATAAAAAATATTTCAGGATAGAGTCCTCAAGATGGCCTTTTACCACATTGCTACTTTAAAGTGGTCTTTTGCCACATGTTAATGCAAAGTTCTGGAGATATTTAAAACTGTTCCCTCCTTCCCAGGTCTACAAATTGTTGACCGATCTGAAGCAGCAATGCAAAGAGCCTGGGAAGAGCAAGCAGAGTGTTGGCCAGCAGAATCTGAACACAATCACGTATGAAGTAAGTAAAGGAAAGACATGAGGAAAAATCTCATGTTTTATTGCATTTTGCTTCTCCATCCCACTTGCCTACTTCCATGAACAGGAATCTTTTGTAATCCTGCTATCTACTAAAAGAAAAAGAAAAATTCAAAGAAGTAGCACAATTCATGTTTTCCTGTTCTTATACAACATGAAAGAAGCTGAATGATTTTGGGCCACTAACTCTCTCTCAGCCCAACTCACCTCACAGGGTTTTTATTCTGAGGAAAAAAGGAATAGGAAGACATGGTGGATATGTTCACTGCCTTGCATTATTTTTAAAAATTAAATAAAGGCGGGATACATAAATAAAATATATCCCTGAAAACTGATATATCAGTGAAATAATTTTCATATTTTTAAAAACAAAGTATCTCTATAATACTACTGGAATACTATAGCTAACAATGTAATAATAATAAAGGTAGTCCTTGATTTATGACCGCAGTTGAACCCAACATTTCTGTTGTTAACTGAGAGATTTGTTAAGTGAGTTTGGCCTGAAACTCACCATCTTTCCTTTTATGACCTTTCCTGCCACAGTTGTTTAGTGAACCACTACAGTTGTTAAGTTAGTAACATGATTGTTAAATGAATCTGGCTTCCCCATTGACTTTGCTTGTCAAAAGATTGCAAATGGTGATGATATGACCCCAGGACATTGCAACTGTCATAAATTCAGTTGCAAGCATCCAAATTTTAATTACATGACCGTTGGGATGCTGCAACAGTCATGTAAAAAATGGTCATAAGTCACTTTTTTCAGTGCCTTTGTAACTTTGAATGGTCATTAAATGAATAGTTATAAGACAAGGACTAACTGTAATGACTTAATAAATGGATAAAAATACCAAATCCAGTCTGAATATTGACTGACTCTGCAATGAACCATAATAATCTCCTATAGTTCTATTACATCGGTCCATCACAACATTTCATTTCCTAAGCCTTAGTATCATATTCTCTGATAATTTCACTTGTCCTTTTGATATTTCATCCAGCTCCAGTGCTATCATTATCTGATAGCATTATCAGATGTGGATTATTTTGCTATCCTAAACTGTTCATCCTTGGATTGCCTGAATTCCAAATGTGGTTGAATTTTTTTGTGTGAATTTCACCCAATTGTCCTTAAGACTTTAAAAAAAGAAAATGACAATGGAGCCTCTTTCCACGTCCCCCCACCCCCCCAATCAAATCACACTACTAAAATCTGGTTGCAAAATGTTAAAATATAGCAACATTAAATTATTAAATGAAATAAATAGCAGCTTTGGCAAGCTCATTGCTCTTGCTGTAAAAAAAACCACAAAGCAAAACACATCCAAGTAATAATATTGTTTGCAGCATTTGAAACCAGGAAAAAAAGAAGTGTCACTCTCAACGGAAGATGGCCTGCTCCATTGCAGTGGGAATAATATGGAAAATTTCTTTTTCTGCCCTTCTAGACACTGAAATACATATCAAAGACACCATGTAAATTCCAGAGTCCTGAGATTGTAAGAGATTTCCTCATAGCACTGAAAAATCACAAGCTAACAAAGTAAGTTAAAAATTACACCATGCAACAATGGATTAGAAATGTTTGCTTTGGATTACATATATCCCAACTTCGTAATAATATTGTTGAATTGTTGGTGTTCATAAAACTACTTTCAGGAGTTTTACTCCTGAACTACTCAGACCAGGAGATCCCCTGGTGGTAGGGAGCAAGAAAGTCAGCTGTAATATGTGCGATATTCTCCCACTTTTGATTACTATTTTTATTCATGTTTACTGTTGTCATTGGCTTTGTAGTATGTTTTAATAGTAGATGTGATTGTATGCTGCCCACATAAAGTCACTGTGTGAAATAGGCAGTCATATAAATGTGATAAATTACTTATTCATGGGAAATCCCAAGTAACAGTTTGCTGTAATAATATTTGAAGTAAAACAGTATTTAATCATACAAAAATGTATTATATCTAAGTTGAAGATTAAATTCAAGGAGCCTAAGTAAATACTCAGTACTTTCAAATATGAGACTGTATAAGTCCTTATTTGTTAGTTAACTGTGACAAAAGTAATAATTGCTGTATTTGAAATGACTTGTATGAAGGAACCTAAAATCAATTTGTCAAGATTGTGAATTCAGTTAATGACAGGATTGCCATCGCTAAGTGATGACTTCATTACTTGGCAATGGAAATATTTATTAAATTACAGGTACTCCTCGACTTATGATCACAATTGAGCCCAAAATTTCTGTTGTTAAGTGAGACATTTGTTAAGTGAGTTTTGTCCCATTTTACAACTTTTCTTGCCGCAGTTGTTAAGTGAATCATTGCAGTTGATAAATTAGTAACCAATTTAATTTAATTTAATTTAATTTAATTTAATTTAATTTAATTTAA